>CM024516.1:38174967-38774967 GCA_014182375.1 Eucalyptus virginea | reverse complement strand
GTTGAACTGCTCCTAAATCTCATCTAGTTGAAGGAGATTTGGGGTGGTGGAACTTAACATTCCGTCCGTTCCGATTGAAGATGAGAGCGGTAGCTCGGTTAATTCGCCAATCTCGAGCTGCTTTCCAGCACCGACATTATTATCACGCCTGTAATCTTGCCAGGAGACAGGGACCCTTGGTCTATTCGAGTTTAACGCGAAGGCTGCCTAGGTACTATGACGAATTACCTGTATTTGGACTACCTAACTTGGGGACCTCCAGAGCTCTTTCTGTCGATGCCGAGAAAGTTAGTGCTGAAGGTTTGTTCTTTCAGGATGCACATGACGTGATGTTTTTCAATTGTCGATGTAAGCCATGAATTGGTTCCGTGCTGTTTTCCTGACTATAATTCTTCATCTGCAGATGCAAGTCGAGCGGGGCCGCTCATCGAGTATGAACGTCGAATTGCTGCAGGTGAACTCGTGGATGGTGACATGTGCCAGGTATGATGCGCCCAGTTTCAGTAGAAGAACAAAAGTCTGCTGCCTCCTGATAACTATTTGCAGTGTTTTCTGGTGGTGTGCGTTGTTTGGTATGTGCATCAATTGATATGTGAAAGTGGATTTACCAAAAAAATGGTGAAACTAGCATTTAAGCGGTGCATGTTCGATTGAGTGTCAAATGCCTACTGTATCTTCTAGCAGATGGTCTTGCTCTGTATTTTCTCATCATTGTTTTTACCACCTCTCTTTCCTAGTTTGAGAGAATTTTTACAAGGATATAGGATAATTGATCTTTAATTAGTGAATACCAAATAAGTTCTAAATGACAGAAAATATGAACTAATAATGTACATGCGCATTTAAGTTTGAAAAGGTGCATTCCTTAACCTTAATATTTGGGAGACAGTTACCGAATTCTTTATATGAAGGTGGTATCTGACTCGTAAGATTCGTGTGTTTAATGACAGGAACAGAGAACACTGATTCCTATATGCTCAATCTATTACACTATTGAGTGACCTTTAATTGAAGTGATATTGAGTAAGATCATCAAAAGTGAAGTTTCTGTTAGTTCAGTAGTTTAAATAATGAAGCTCATATGATTAGCTTTCCGGTTGGATGTGTTGTTTGTGCATGGATGCATATGAATATAGTTCAGGAAAAATGAGGTAAAGACAAGGTCAAATTCTTACTATGGTGGTTGACAGTAGCCGTTTGAAGCATCCTTTTCCTCACCTTTCATTCTTTAAAGCTCTTGTTATGTTAGAAAAATTGTTGTTACCTTTTGATGTATAGGAACTGCAACTCCTGAGTTGAGTTTCAAATCGTTGGCAATCGCCAAAACAAAAATCCATCTATTTCATGGATTTTGGTGGGATTGCTCATTAGACTCCATAAGACAGATTACTTTCTGGACTGGCTTGAGTTTGCTGTGTGCAATTGTTTCTAATTGGTATTTTGTTGAATGATTTGCACATTATGATTTTTTCAGGTAGGCACTCTGCAAGAGCTACAAAGACTTTATGATGAACTTGTTGCTTATGCTGATGCCTGTAAATTGGATCGTTATTCTGCTTCAGAAAAAGCTGGAAGGTACCAGGTCAACATTCTCAGTGCTTAGCCAGTGTAGTTCTTTCTCTGATTTCAGTATCTTTTCCCCTTGTCATTTGTACTGTTGAAAAAGGTGACTCTTTCGCCCATCATTTCTCAAAAATTGAGTTTCTGAATTTGTGTTTTAGGAGTCGGTGGTTGTGGTCTCGTTTTATGCCACAGAGTACATACTCACCTGTGAAAGGTCTATACCTCTATGGTGGGGTGGGCACTGGAAAAACCATGTTGATGGACTTGTTCTTTGATCAGCTGTAAGTCTAATTTGCCAATCCAATATTTTATTGGATCATCTCATGGAGATGCTATGTAAAATTCAAGATGGTTGGGGGGGGGGGGGGATTGCTCTGACATTATTGTGATAATTTCAGATTGACTTTTCTCATTTTTCTTTACTGATGAATGTCAATGTGCCCTTCATGACAGGCCTGGAAATTGGAGAAAAAAGAGGATCCATTTTCATGACTTCATGCTAAATGTCCATAGCCGCTTGCAAGTAAGAATATACGTGTGTTCTTTCTTATTATGAAGTGTCTTTAACTACTTTTTTCCAAATTGAGGTTGGCGGTTGCTTCTTTTAGAGCTTCAATCATGTATGGCACTTGAGCCCTGTAAATTTCTAGCATTGATAGTAAGTCGTGCATTTAATATATGCCGGTCATCTGAATGTTCTAAAGCTCTTTGGTGCTGATCTCCTCGGCCATATTTAATGTACAGTTATGTTATCTGCAGCAAGTTTGTCTAACTCTATATCCTCACAGAAACATAAGGGTGTGGCAGATCCACTCGAAGTTGTTGCAGGAGAAATATCTGATGAGGCGATTTTGTTATGTCTCGATGAATTTATGGTATAGCAAATTTGGAAATTCTAATGATGGTGATGTACTTATTGATTTTTCTGGATTCTGTTAAGTCACTTACTGGCGTGTTTCTTTTTGGTTCGGACTAGGTAAATGATGTTGCTGATGCCTTGATCCTTAATCGTCTATATAGACATCTATTTGCCAATGGTGTTGTAAGTGACAACCTTTCTGGATTTATTGATGCTTCTATGCATTGTCAACATGGAAAAATTCAAGTTGGATAGTTGCAAAATTGTCATATTATATGCTACTGTGGTGCAACTGCAGATACTTGTTGCAACTTCAAATCGTGCTCCCGATAACCTCTATGAAGGTGGATTGCAGAGGGATCTTTTCCTGCCGTTCATTGCGACTTTGAAGGTGAGTATGTGTATTTACTTTAGTAAGTTAGCAGACTTAGAGAGAGAGAGTTAAAAGCTTAATGTTTTTATGTATGGTTCTTGCATCTGCTCAAGTTAAAGTTTTAATTAATTTCTAATGTCCTTTTTATGCAGGAAAGATGTGTAGTTCGTGAGATTGGATCTCTTGTAGACTATAGAAAGATGACTTCGGTGCAGTTGCTTAACTCTTTCTTCACAGAATTCCACACCCGCTGCTCAGTTGGCAAATCACACATCTCTATGCCTAACTTGTCTTTTATCTCCAATCTCAGGCTGATCAAGGTTCATACTTTCTTGGCAAAGATTCATCTGCTTATCTCCTGCAGAAGTTCCAGCAATTGATTGGGGAACACACAACCGCAAGACCTCAAGAGGTTGAAGTCGTAATGGGACGGAAACTAAATGTATGTGCCACACAATGTAGTGACCGCTTGTATCCTTATGCAAGGCTGCTTGTGCTTCTCTCCCTTAACTGCTTTATATTATATCCTGCTTAGGTTCCACTTGGTGCTAATGGATGCGCCTATTTTCCCTTTGAGGAATTATGCGACCGGCCTCTTGGTGCTGCGGATTATTTTGGGTTATGCAGTAAGTCATTTTTAGGTGTTTAAAGAAGTGATAGTAGTCTAGGCACTGACAAACTTAAATCTACTTTTTATGCAACAAGTAAACTAATCAAGATTAAGGGAATGTATACATGTTATAATGCACGCTGCTACCTTTTGTCTTTTGTTTATCAAGTTTCTTGTTAGTTATTGTTGTTGCATAGCCATGCAAACCATAGAGAATTTTGTGATTATGGTCTTCTATGAGGTTGAATAAATCGACAAATGGATATTAGTAGCTCCTACTCAAGCTAGGGGCATCCAAAATGCCAATTATTAAATTGAAATAGGTAGAGCAGTAAAGAGTTGGAGATGTTTCTTCTTCATTCCACTGTTAGAGGAGCCAACTCTGTGCCTTCTCATGATTATCTTAAATGATCATGCTATTTTTCAGATATTGTGGGCTAAATTCTCATTTTCTTTGTTTCATAGAGAAGTTCCACACCCTGGCATTGGATGGTGTGCCGATTTTTGGACTACACAATAGGACTGCAGCTTATCGGTTTGTCACTTTAGTTGATGTAAGCCTCAAATCTGAATAAGTTTGTTCTTTAAGATCTTATATTTTCTGCTTTTTGGCTTTACAATTTGCACAATAGGACTGCAGCTTATGAGCTTTTTTGCTCTTCAATGTGCAGTATATCTTAAAGAAATATGCGCTCTTCCTTCTTAACCATATCTGGTTGATAGTCTGATGATATTTTTAAACTGTTGAGGATGCCCTTTCGGGATTAGTTAAAGAGAAGTACAATTTTAACACAGAATTTAAAGTGGTATCATCTCACCTATGCTGTGCTTTAGGGAGCAAAGTCAATATTTTCTTAAAATTTATCCTTTTCCTTGGCTCTTTTTTTTTTTCTCAGGGTTAGGTTTATGGGAAGTTTTTGAGTAGACAATTAATTTAACTACATTTACTGACTGATTACCAGGTCATGTATGAGAACAGGGCTAGGCTACTGTGTACGGCTGAGGGCAGCCCACATGAACTTTTTGATAGGATAGTGACAGTCATGGATGCACAGCAGATGGCGCCCAGAACCTCTTCGAGGTCAAGGAGAAGTGACGATTTGGACCTTTGCGTTGACAATGAACTTGGATTTGCTAAAGACCGTACTATTAGCCGGTATGTAAACCTCCATTGCTTACTATTGAGAGTTTTTTTCCGTATTTTATATTGTATTGATGGCCAATATTTTCAAAGATTTTCAGTACTCCCCACCGCAAAACAATATCTGTTGTTTTAATTACTTTATATTGCTTTAACGACTATCAACTGACACACTTGTTTTCGGAGATCTTTGTGAATGTTTGAGGCTACCTCTTCCACTGAGGTTAGCGAGGCACAAAGCACTGTCTGGTGCTGCTAATACATCTAAAATTCTTCATGGGCTGCCTATTTAAAGTTTCCGCTCGGAATTTAGGTTCAATCTCTGATTATTTGGAGTTCGTGATAAGTTCTGCTTTTCTGTGGATATACTTATGTCAATATGTGGACAACTGGTGGTGAATGGCGGAGATGCATGGCATATGATTATGAATTATAAAGCCTGTAATTATGTACCTTAACTATCTTATAATCAGAATGCAGAATCAACTTATCCTCTAAAAGCTACAGTGTACTTTCCTCGTGACTGAATAAGCTGGACTAGGTTACTGAAATTGCCGACATTTTGGTCTTTGGCATTCAGTAGTGGAAGGTGGCTGCTTTTGATGGTTTCTCTACCTGATTGAGAGCATCATTTTCGGATTACTGCATGTACTTCTTGTTCTCTAGTCACATTTAAATAGGGAAGAGAGAATGGTCATTTACTCATTGTCTACTTCTCATCTTCATTATTACCAGAGAGAGGAGAAAAAGGTCTTGATACATTATGTTGAAGAAGTCCTGTAGTACAAGTTACAATCGCAATCGGGATGCGATACATCGTTCCATTGATTAAATGTTCAAGATACCCCAGTGCACGGGGTCCTTTATAAGCATGCTTGACCATAGATTTACCGTGAGACCTTTGATGCTGCTTGACCCTCCGAGTTGTCCATTCTTATCCAATTAGTAATAATTTCAGGATCACATTCTTATCCAATTAGTAATAATTTCAGGATCATGCGATAGAAGCTGATTCATTTGGACCTCCCACTTATGCAAGCAATTCTTTGTGCTGATATCACTGACTAAGAGATACTGGTGCAGATTAACAGAGATGAACAGCAAGGAGTACCTAGAGCACCACACAGTCATGTTGACAGGGAAGGACGTCACCGAAGAAAGTGGCGAGGCAAATGCTGTAGCAGGATGAACAATAAACTCAAAGGCCAGCAATCAAACTGTCGTAAGCATAAAATAAGTTGCTAGGATGGGTATGCCTTTGCCGACTATACTAACCATCTACCCGATGTTGATTCGAGCCGGTGGAATAAGTCCTGATTCTCTGCCACTAAAGGCCTTCTGTAATTTAGATGCGAGCTGTAACAAATGGTTTAGAGGGACAGCTTCAGCCAATTGAGGAAATTATGGGTCACAATTCACTGTATCTTGAGATGTCTGTAGCTTGGAATTGAAGTTATAAATGTGGCAAGGCTCTAGCCATAGTAAGCAAATTCAGATGACTCTTCTTTTGGTCAATGTGAGGATAAGAATAATAAGCCACGATCTGTTTGGCATTTTTCTCTCTTTTATAATGACGAAGAAGACCACCCTTTCAGGTGAATCACAGATTAACGAAATATTCGCTGACCTCAAGAATCATGTAAGCTGCAAGCAAAGGCCCGTGATGGATATTTTGGGTGAATAAACCACTATATTTAAGGGGTATTTGTACCCTAATAATATGCACGGCTAAAAATAGGATCTGACAAGGATCAATCAGCATCTCATTCAAACCGAGAAATCTTGTTATATTCTGGCGTTGTTCTAAAATTTACCTCAAACTCGAGGTGGTTTCAAGGAAACCAACTAGAGTTTGAACAAGAAACTAGGAAATTGTGCAAAGGGGAGGAGCATTTGGATTATACACAAGAAAATAGAAATTTATGCAGGGGAGGCGCCTTGTAAGACCATCCACGGCTTGTATCAGCAGAAAAGACATGGACATGATCAATAGTTCCTCGAAGAAGATGTTGTCGAGTATAGTGACAGTCATTCTCAACATGTTTGGTGCGCTCACAAAATATTGATTCAAATGGCAACGTTATGTCGCACCAAATAATAATAGGTGATTTCAAGGGAATACTCGTGTCTTTCAAAAGCCAATGTAGTCAAGTGAGTTGAGCAATGGTATTCGCCAAAATACGATAATTAGATTGGGCTCAAAGACATGAGTTAATGGTTTGTTTCTTACTAAGCCAAGTAATCAAGTGACATCCCGATACAGGCCGCAGCCAAGTGGGCATGTAATTCCCAAATAGTGTTGGAAGGATGGTAAATATCATATCACAAGGTCCCTACTATATTATACAGATAATGTACCATATTAGCATGGTGAATAAAACTCAAAGTAGAAAAACCAATTCTTTCATATGAACCGAGAATATCATGTTAGGACGGGTAATATTGTGATTTACTAAATAGCTGACTGTTGATAGAGTATAGCGTCTTGCAATAGAGGTCCATTAAGAACGTCCAGCTTGGCTTTGGGCTCTAGTGCGGTAGAAGTGACCTTGTCGTGGATCAAACCTACTCACAAGAAAAGATTAGAGCCATATTTGGCTCAAGTGAGATAATTGCCAATTGAACCAGAAGAAACTCCGTCTCAAAATGACGAGTGAGAAACAATTCCCTTGAGGCCATCTCCTATGATGATCAAATCATCCACATAAAGTATAAGTGAAAAAAATGTCTTGATTGCTTTGACGATCAATTAATGCTTTGTCATGAGAACTAGATTGAAATTCAAATTGCTTGACAGTAGCGTCGAATTTGGCAAACCATGTGCGCAGTACCTGTTTCAATCCATACACGGATCTCCGGAGGCGACAAACCTTACTAGGAGGACAACCATAGCCAAGGAAGAGGTTGCATATATACTTCCTCAGTAAGATCACTGCTCGAGAATGCATTCTTAACATTCATCTAAGTTCCATCGAGAAGCTTAGCATGGAGACAAGTCGTGCAACAGTGGCAAAAGTCTCCTTTAATTATTGCGGTAAACTGTGAAAAGCCTTTAGCTACGGGCCGTGCTTTCGTGACGTGTTTGATTTCTTTTCTAATGCCTGTGATTCTTCAGACCCTGGTAGCTGCCACAGAGGGTTAGACCGAGCTTCTCGACGGAACTGAGGTTCACAAAAGGTAGCAGAAAAACAAAGATAATCTCGAAGGTGAGAGGGAAGCTGCCTCCCCCTAGAGGAACGGCGAGGAACTAAAGAATAAGGAGATACCGGAATGTTCGAATCCGCCGGATGGGGTAGATTCCACCGGAGGTATGGCTGTAGTCGTATGAAAATAATTTCCTTCTATTCAATTTTGCAAGCCATATAAGTAATCATTTATAGAAAAATATCTTCCTTAATATCCATTTTTTCGAAATATATGAAATATGAAGTTTAACAAATTTAAAGTGAACTTCGCGGATGCATATTTCTACAATTTAGTAAAATTCGAAGCATGCTCCGACTTTTCAAAATCTCATATGTTGCCCCATTCAACTTCGAAAGTTCCAAAATGCCATGTTCGAGGATCGGCCCCTTATGTGTATAGGGGACTAGGAGTCGGACCGAGGCATTGACCTCGCGCCATCGGTGCCAACCTCTTTCTAGTAGCAACATCAGAAAAGGGTCAGCCGCCATGATAAAAATTGCAAAAGAAACCGAAACATGGAGTATTATCGCGGTTTTACAAAAGTACAGGTCCTTCCCTGCAAATTACCCTCAATTTTGTTCAGGTTCACGTACTTTTCGAAACAATTATGAAGCCCTAAAAAGATTTAAAGTAGCGAGAGAGTCCCTAAGCTGTTTGGGTGTTGATATACCAAACTCCAATAGAGGGTTATCCAACTTATCCATTCTCAGCACATATTTCTTAATTCCCTTTAATAATGCAATATTCAAGTAATTCACTCTAATCCCACATGAATTTTAATTAATCACTTTAATGTATCTGAGTTTAGAGCACCAATTGAGGGGGCCAAAAAATTTATTTTAGGGGGCTTTGCACTTAGTTATGCAAAATCTCGCAAATATTTGTACAATGTCAACATAAAAACTTTATGTGGTCATTGAAAAGAGTCATAATTTTTTTTTCCTCTCTAAATGACATAATCAAGTTTCGCGGAACTAAATCTAATATATCATATATATTGCGACTTTTTTTTATTTTATATTACGGTATTTCATAGTAAATAATGCCAAATGAAAAGATTTCACAACTAATAATTTTTTTTTAAATATGGAAAAAAAAATCGTAAGCCGAATTGAGGAAGCCCCGCTAGGGCGTACGTGGGTGTAATAATATGACATAGGAAGCTGCAATTTCCTTTCCATTGGCGAATGCTGGCATGGACAGTATCCTCCGTGCCTCCAAGGACAGCTTAAAAGGCTTAAAAGGACAAAATAACTTTTGCTCGTGGGCCCCTTCATGATTGCCACGCGACAAAACTAAATTAAAAAATAATGTAAATGACTTTTAAATTTTGACTAACCCTTATACTTTTAATTTACTTAATGGAGTTTCTGAATTTTAATTCGATATACAATATTTTTCATAATTTTTAATTTATTCAATATATTCATTAAATTTTTATACATTTTAATTTAGTCCATGAAGTTTGGGGATTAGATTAAATTTGGAAATATAATAATTCATGGAGTAAATGGAGCATTTACCAAAATTTTATAGGTCATATTAAACAAAAACCACATTACATATTAAGTTAAAGTTAAATGATTATATTGCATGCTAGCTAAAATTTATGGGCTATTTGTATAATTATTTTATTAAATTATAATAGTTGGTAACTTGGTACAATAGCTAAGATGGTTCCCATTATGTCCAAACTCAATATGGATTATAAGAAGGGTTAATACCCTGAAAAACCTTAAACTGGTACACATGTGATAAATTTATCTCAAACTATTTTTTTGACTGCCAAAAACCCCAAACTAGTATATTTTTGATAAATTTACCAAAAATTGGTACATTTGTGACAAATTTACTCTATGTTAGTTTTCGTTAAATTTTTGATTAAGTTAAATGACACGTGACAGTTGACTGATCTACTAATTTGCGATTTTATGCTTCGTTTGTCACAGTTTACAATTTTTATGATTTTTTTGTGATATTAATCCAATTTAGCGGAGTGTATATTTGTCATAAATTTACCAGTTTAGGATTTTTTGCGGTCGAATAAATTAGTTTTGGTAAATTTATTGTAAATGTACCAGTTTAGGTTTTTTTTTATGGTCAATTGGGGTAAATTTGTCACAAGTGTAGTAGTTTGGGGTTTTTCATGGTCAAAAAAATAGATTGGGGTAAATTTGTTATAAGTGTACGAGTTTGAAGTTTTTCAGGGTATTAACCCTTATAAGAATTATTTTGATATCCAAACCTTTCGATTTGATTAATTCTTATGAATACGGAGCCATGCAGCCAGTTTCTTTTCTTGTTCGGGGAGGGGGATTTATATTGGGTTTGACTTCCCGCTACTAGTTTTAATTTTCTTCTACTTTTTTAATCAAGATAGTGTTCTTTTTTTTGGTCGAACATCAAGATAGTGTTTTCGATTTGCCTTTTAACTCGAAGGTGCCAACGTTTCATCCGGAAAAAAATTTAGCGTCGATTACTCTCACGTAATTACACACACCCTCCAAACATGTGAAATAAAAATATTCTGTAAACACATTATCAATCTGTTTCTTTCTTACCGGAAAATTTTTCAAGGAAAAACTGTTTTTCTTAATTTTTTTTTGCCAAAAAGAATAATTTAGAATTTTTTTTTCTAAAAATGATTGTTTGATCGCTTGAAATAATTAGCCAATGAAAAAATATCTTCATCATTGACAATAATTTTAATCTAAATACAATGAATTTTTTTTTTGTTCATTCGTTTTTTTTAAGCAATACAAGTAATCATTTAAAAAAAAACTTTTTCAAATTATTCATTTTTCGCAAAACACACTCAAAGTTTGAATTTTCATAAAACCTTCCATTTTTTTTTTCGGTATATATTTTTTTTCCCCTAGCTCTTCTGTATTCATTGTAGTCATTTTCTTTATGTGATGATGTACGCATCGCGCCTATCGTGTGTAAAGCTCAATACATACACTGGCAAGCGGATTATTGTGCAACCCTCCTAAACTTTTGGTGATATCTCTCAAATTTCATGTAAATGATTTTCAAAAATATACTTCAATATCCAAATTTCATAAAAGATTAAGGTTTCAGGAAAACAGCCCACAAGAAAAAATGGATCCAAAAGCTATATACATCAAACGTCCTCATTTTAACCATTCAATTGCTCTACCATATATACATATTTAATTTGATAAAAATAGTGTTAATATTTTGAAAAATCTCAAACTAGTACATCCATGATAAATCTAGCCTAAAGCAGCACATTTGTGACAAATTTACTCTCTATTAACTTCCATCAAATTTTACCATTAAATTTGTTGACGTGAATAATGCATAATGACAAGTTACAATGACATATGGTGACATGTTATGATGATGTGGCAAGTCCACCTGAAAATCCATAGGATTAATGTCATGAAAAATTCCAAATTTATCATAAGTGTACCATTAAATTTACCACTTGAGTACCGTTAAATTTGATACGGGTATACTAGTTTGAGATTTTTTGTAATATTTACCATATAGATTTCCACGTCCATATTACATCACCATGTGTTGTCTAGGTCAACAAATTTTAATATTTAAATTTGACGGAAGCCAACGAATGGTAAATTTGTCACAAGTGTACTAGTTTGGGGTTTTTAATACTCAAAAAATTAATTTATGGTGAATTTGTCACAAATTTATTAATTTTGGGATTTTTCATAGTCAAAAAATTAGTTTGTGGTAAATTTGTCATTGGTGTGTATCGGTTTGGGGTTTTTGATGATCAAAAAATTAGTTTAAGGTAAATTTATCACGGGTATACCAATTTTAGGTTTTTGGTAGTTAAAAATTAGTTTGGAATAAATTTATCATATGTGTACCAATTTAGGATTTTTTAGAGTATTAATCTATAAAAATATTATAAAAAACTGTAAACGATGTCAATTATTACTCTAATATTCAAAACTTTGTTTCGTGTCATTTAAAGCTCAGAATTGTACTAGTGAGACAAAAGTTCTTTGTGTCAACGAGAAAAACCCTAACTTAAATACCTTAAGCTTTTTTCATACCACTAATATCCTAAACTTGTATCAATATAACAAAAATTTTATAGATGCTTTGAGATTGTTATTTAGTTTTATGTTTTTATATTTGTGTCATGATGGCAATGGGACATACTTTAGATTTTTTGGTGACATGAAAAAAAAGTTGAGGTATTGGTGTTACAATTAGCCGGAAGGATCAAACTATTTTTCACGACCAAAAGCCATAGTTTTGGCTTCTCTAGCTGGAAGCCAATTTGTGATTATGAAAACTACACAGAACAGTAACACGTCATAATATTTTCATATAAGATGAATGATGAGACCCACCTAAATCATCACGATATAATTATAATAATTATTTTCATCTCTACTCGCTATATCTTTACACCGCACTCTTCATTTCACGTGTTTTCATCCCATATCAGAAAGTTTCATTTTTTTGAAGTTGCCTTCTTCATTTCCTTTTTCTTTTAGTCAACAACAAATTATAGTTGCACGTTCTCCACCTACCAATGGCCAAGCTTGCTATTCACCAAAATGTACGAGGCCCTTTGTTAGCCCTCCTTGGAATTAAGTACCGTGAATTAGAGAAACCTGCTCGTGTACACAGCTCCCCAATCTACTCTCATCCATGTGAAAATTGAAGAAACTAGGAGCACCTACCCATCTCAACACACCATCTTTTGGATCCGTAAGCAATTTCCTTAGTCCATCGCCCAAATTGAGATTGTTAAAGATGTTGCAAAATAACGCAAAAGGTAATGGATCTTATAATTCAAGTCTCTCTATGAAAGAAGAAATTAACAGAGAATCGACAAGAAATAATAAGGACATTGGAGATTTGCGAGATTCAATTTGATGTGTCAGTACTGCTCCACAAGGGAAATAAGCCACTAGTAAATCCACTATGAAGCCGGAGAATACCAAGTCTACAATTGCTCAATTGCCTAGGTGTTTTATAGGTTTAAGTTACACCCAAGGCAAACTCATAGGGTTAATTTACAATTTTTCATTTAAGAAATAGAAAACTCACTCAAAAAATTTATAAGAGAATATCTTATCACTCTCTTGTCGCCACTCAAATAAAAAAACATGTGGAACCCACTTAGGCTCTCATTTGTTTCACGGAAATCAATGATTTGGAAAAAAAAAATCTCTTAATTTTTATCATTTATATCTCTTAGGAAGACGGGAACGAAAAGTAATTTCATAATCAACAAAAATGTATGGGCACAAGTTGCAAATGATGAAGATATCTTTCATAGACTCATCTTTATAAAAGATAACAATGATTAAAGTTAGGAAAGCCAGTTTATTGATTTTCCACAAACAGAGCGAGAGATCTCATCTTTTTTCCCAAAAAGCTCAAACTCAAAACGTATTGTCCAACCGTTGATATGGAAAGCATATGAGAAAGTCATCCGAGCACAAGATTGTGAGCAGATGAGAACGTGTCGCATAATAGTTCACCAACTCTTCCTCTCCGACGCCTTCAGAAGAAGATGAAAATCCACATCCCCTCCGTTCTCCTATAAACACAGCACAACTCATCAGCACAAACAGGACGCAGAAAAGAAAGGGAAAAGAAGAAGAATCCAATAAAGCAAAAGAAAATGGAGAGGGAAGAAGCGAATGCAAACATGGCCGAGAGCGACAAGCCGGCGGTTTGCGTCCTCGATGCGTCGACTTACGTGGGGTTTTGGATCCTCCAAGGCTTGCTGAGCAAAGGGTACAGTGTTCACGCTGCAATTCAGAAGAATGGCAAGTCTTTCTCCAATTCTCAGCGTCTTTTTGGAAGGACCCTTTTGAGGTCTTCTGCTTCTTTTGCTCAACGGGTTCTCTCTTGTTCTCTCTTCATCGATTCTTGCAGGAGAGACAGAGATAGTGGAGAAGATCAGGGACATGGAGTTGATCGAAGAGAGATTGGTGGTCTACAGTGTGGAAGTGTTGGATTACAGAAGCATTCTCGAAGCCTTGAAGGGTGCTCTGCTCTGTTCTGCTGCTTGGACAGCTCGGATGGCTATGACGACGTGAGAAGTCCTTCCAAGACAGATACATCAGCAATCCAAAGTAATCTTCAATTCTTTTTAGTTTGAAAAGATTCGATTTTTTTTTTTTTTTTTGGGTTTTCTTCAGGAGAAAAATGCGGATTTGGAGGTGCGAGGAGCGATCAACGTGGTGGAGGCGTGCGCGCAGACCGACAGCATCGACAAGGTCGTCTTCAGCTCCTCCCTCACGGCGGCGATATGGAAGGACGACATCTCGTCCCAGGTAGACGTGGACGAGAGGTCCTGGAGCGACCCGGACTTATGCAGGAAATTGAAGGTACACCACCATGTTGTACACCCCATTCCGGGTTCTAAATGACTAGTCAATGTCGATATTTCGCGACCGACTAGAAGCTTTTGGCTTCTCTTTGACCACATCCTTAACTGCTCTCGTTACTTCCCGGTTTGATCTTTTCAAGTGCTGAAAACAAGAGGGGTGTGTTTGGGTTGGTGAGACTTGGTTCTTCGGATTTGGATTTTGATTGGAACGTGGTTTGTTGGTTTTGGTGTCGATCGGACCGGTTCAGCTGTGGCACGCACTGTCGAAGACGCTATCAGAGCAGGCGGCATGGGCGCTGGCCATGGACCGGATGCTCAACATGGTCTCCATCAACAGCGGTCTCGTCCTCGGCCCCGCCGTGGCTCAGCAGAATCCCAAATCGACATTGGCTTATCTTAAAGGTTAAAACGCTTTCAAACCCTTTTACTCAGTAGTTAGTACTAGCAATGAATTTTACTCGGTAATACTCCTCCGGGTCGCGACACGGGTTGCGACACGGCGACAAAGGGATAGAATTACTCAATCATAAGGTGAGGAGTTTGATTCCTCGCGCAAGTGATTTCGATTGCCGTCAATTTGGTTAGTTAATAAAAAGTGGGTAGTAAGAAACAGCGTCTAACTTGATTGGATGAAGCCCGCTGTCGAACTTTCTTCGTACACAGCCATGAATGCCTTGAGGGGTTCAAAATTTAATGCGAGGATGAGGACTGCAAACGTTGCTAAAGGATGCGATTTTTTGCAGGGGCTTCCCAAATGTACGAAAGCGGCGTCCTCGCATCCGTCGACACTAATTTCCTGGCCGACGTTCACATCCGGGCGCTCGAGGACCCCTCGACGCGGGGCAGGTACTTCTGCTTCAACCAGGCGGTCAACACTGAAGAATTGGCCGCGAAGGTTGCGCAGCGGCTCAGCCCTCTCATATCCCTGCCTCCGAGGTACGCGATTCGCGATTTGCATATTCGAGATGAGGAGAGAGACACGGACCGTCGGCCGTCCTTGCTCGCCAGGGGTTAATAGCGGGTTTTCGTTTGTCCGAGTGCAGGTACGAGCAAGGCAGCGAGACGTTTGCCGAGAGGCTGAGGACCAAGAAGCTGGACAAACTGGTCGAAGGAACTGCCTATTGATGAGGGGGATGATGATGCATCTCCCCCCTTTTCTCCATTGTTTTCTGGTCTCTCTGCCTTAGCATGTCAAAGTTGTGTTCGTGGTCCCAATCCCATTTTCAGTTGCGTTTACGTTTCACTTTCATGGTGATGGTGGTAGCGAATCGCTACTAGCGATTGCATTCCAAAAGAATAAAAGCAATGAACACGAAAAAGACACTACAATCTCATGAGTTGAGTAACGAATAGCACGCGAAATCATCTGAAGAGAAAAGACTCACTACCAAGACAAGACATTGTTTCTTCACCACAACATCCTCCGGGACTTCAAACTGAATAAAACAGACGATCCGATTATTGATAAACTAGTTAAGAGGTCCGTGCAAAACTGCGCGAAATCAAAACTCAATTCACGCAAAGGCAGAATTGAATTTCGTACAAATATGTTTGCTTTCTCCAAGTTATATCGGTTCATTTCCAGGTCTAGTTTATGCAATTCCTATATTTGACACGTCCAAAGATCCACAATCGTGTGAAGCCCCAGTTACTGCAGTACCATGGAAGAGATTTCACTTTCTAAAAATGTCCTTTCCCTTCTTCATTTATGAAATTAACGTATTTTTAACTTTAAACTACAATATGCCCTTAAGGACGCAAAAAAAAAAAAAAAAAAAAACACCTACAATATGCCTTACTCAATTAATTAAGGATAAAGGCATTTACCTTCTCATTAAAGAGTGTGAACTTAGAGACTTTCATATTGCGAATTTTATCCTTTTTCAACTAGAGCAAATTTTAGATAAGGAATTCCTGGATGAAAGCTATTTTTTTTCCTTCCTAAAATTTAACTTCTTAATAAGGGAAACAAGAACAGTTATCGACAAAACCCGCTATTGCATGTCAAATCAATGTTATTTAGAGCGAAAAAGTAACACACCAGTTAAAAAACCAAGGATGTGCTGCAGTTAAAGATCATGGAAAAGTCCAAACCGGAAAAAGTCTGGAATCAAATGTGTAGCAGGTAACATGGAATCATTGCGGAATCAGATGAGAAAAGAGCCTCCCAATTTAGCAAAGGTCGATTCCTCGGGTAACGGCGGCTGTAAGATATGAAAGTTGAGAGAGAGAGAGAGAGAGAGCAGATGCCACCAACCATTTCACTGAAATAGGGTCATTAATTTCCATGACGATCATATCACTTGCCTGAAGTACCGTAGATTCAAATTTGAAAAGCTTCAAAAAGATTTTAACTACTGTCTTTTCCTTCTTGAGGCTATCTCTGATGCCCAAGCTTTGCCCAACTCGGTCTGAAATTTTCCTGCAGAGAAGATGGTGAAAATTTTTTGAGTTCGTTCCATGTGGAACAAGTATAATGCAGATAGCATTGTCCAATACAACTTAATCGTGACCGACACAAGATCATAAGTGAGATTAACTTGTCTTTTTCTAGAGGTGCTGCTTCCTTGTATGTAACTACTAACAAAAGATTCAATTATGCACGGTTCGAATTGAGCATTCTTATACATACGAATAAATAACAGGCCACAGTGCAATACTATGCTATTAAGAAGATCATAGACTTGGCGAGATTTTGATAGGAACTTTACCATTGTTCGAAGTCTACAAAATTATTTAAGGCACATCCTCTCTATCAATTTAACAAGAGAAGCAAGATTTTAACCATTGAGATGATGGTCTGTCCAAAACAAATAGTGAAAGTACCAGGAAATAAACTGAAAGAAATAATTATCACCTTAACCGAAAAGGCAATAACAACAGTTCAATATGATCTCATAGTTACCGATTTGTGACAAATAAAAAGAACTATGATAAGGCCAAAAATTGATGGGAAGGGTGAAATGGCCATTAATGGTGATTGAGAGTTGAGAAGGGGTTCTTCGCAATAATCAATAAACTATTTCTGGCTTTTCAACAACTAGGAAACCTATAAGGCAACAAACTCAAAGATCAAGGAAAAGGTGAAAATGAATTATGGTTGCAAATTGCAACAAAACTATTAGGTGAGCACGCTACTTGCAATTTTCCCTTAACGCTTTAAACCTAATGCACAAAATACAGATGAAATCATTGCTTTCACTTCTCTATGTTCAGTCAAGTGGCAAACATATTGAAAGTGTTCATGAACAGCAACAAAGATAAACGTACCAGCAGTCGACACAAAAAACTCGTCGAGATCCTTCCCTTGCTCTGCATTAAGATGAAAACACTTGAATCATCACCCTAACTTGATAAAGATTACAACCAAAGGCTTTTTCTGTTTGCAAAGAACAACCCAGCAAGAGATCACAGAAAGATGCTGACAGCAACTGTTCTAAAATTGCCTCACAGAAGCTACATACATGAGACTAAAGTGAATGAATGGAAAACTAGTGCATCACTCAGGGAAAGGGCCAGATTTCCAACAAACATGGAGGCAAACAAGAAAGCAACCATCATCCAAGAAGAATTGAAAAGGAAATGGCATTTTGCAAATAAGTAGCAGCTACTTAGCATCCGCATATTCATATTGCCAGTCTCTTTCTCCTTCTAACAAATCATGACTCCTCTTCTCCCAACCTTCAATGCCACAATATTGCACAACAATTCAGTCTATTGAGCAGATAATCAGCAAAATGCGGAGTGTGAAAGAGAGAAAAAGAATTGCTCATCCAAAGAAAAAAAGGTAGGGAAGTATTTTTCTCATCTTCAATCCATTGTCACAGAAGAAAAGCCTTACCATTTTCATACTCCAGGGCTTGAAGTATCATCTCCACCTAATTAACATGAAGGATTGTTAGAATTAAAAAATGTCAAAACACATTTCTCAAGGTTAATTACAACAATGATAAGTCTCAAAAGAGCAACTTCATCTTTCTTTTTGCATCACTAAGAAGACAGCATCTGGTAAGATACGGATGTGCTCACATTCACATATGTACACTACCACCAGCTCTTCAAACCATTTGAATTGTTTAATGGCTTCACTTGAAATTGTCACAGTTTCTCTTGCAATGGTCCAAAAAGATGTTTAATCATGTTCTGGACATTACATGTTGTGCTCACTGATGCACTTATCTAATGATTTAGCAACTTGTACGAGCCCATCAAAGTGAGTGCCCGTTGTATGTGATTAGTATATCAAATCAATCACTCATGTTATCAGCAAAATACTTTATTATGTACATTGTTGGTTATAGCTCAGTATATATTTATTTACCAAAAAAAAAAGAGATTCCAAACGTGTTGAAGGCTTTAGATCCTAACCAACTGGATGAGAATGTTAAGATGAACCATTACCCCATTTAGATTCTTTCTCAGAAACGAAAGGTAAATCATATGTAGGAACAAGGCACTATAGCATGTTGTTATTTACAAGTTAATTCACCGTGGTTCTTATTGAACCTCTAATCATTCAAGCTAAATCTATCTTTACAATTTGCATCAAGTATTTCCATGATTTTAATTTCATTTCACCATCCCAAAGAGTGTCAAGCACATCTGTATCTACCTCAAGGTAACTCATACAGTTCCAAAGGCTTCAAACAGTAATCATGAAGTGACCATAACAGAAGTAACGCCAAGAATGACAACCAGTACAGTGTTGAACATACTCAACTGATCTCATGCCATAACTTGAAGATCAGCAACTTAAAGTTAAAGTGTTAAAATTAATTTTTGTAGGTTTTGCAACCCACAAATAATGAAAACTATTACAAAATCTCAAGACCTTGTGTAATATGGCACAATAAAAATTTGAATAATAATATATTTAGAATGTCAATTTCCTTCAAATTTTAAAGTACAGATGACCACTTAAAATGGGATTCTAATTTCACCTACTATGCTCAACTTAACATACAAAGATGAAAAGACGCAGTCAAAGTAATGCTTAACCATATCCTTCAACTTAGTCATAAAAAAAGAAGAAGAAACCAGCAAGGACAAAATGGCCGAAACACCAAACAATTTTCATGGTAATTATATCCACAAGTATGATCCACAAGAAGTTGACACGCCTTCTCCTCTTCTTGGGTAAGTGTGGATTTCCTCACATGGCAATTGAGACCAATGGCAGTTAAGGCTGAGCATGGTCCGGGTTGGATCAGTCCACCCCTAATCCTAAGACTAACTTGCACAGTGTTGGTTCTCAATTGAGACCGAGGACCAACTTTCTTAAGCTTGGGACCGAAGACTGGACCAATCCAAGGATTCGGTCCGGTTCTAGGGTCAACCAGGGGCTAACCAATAATTTTTCAAATTTCATTTTTTATACTCCCTGAAAAGACGATCAAGAACCAGACTAACCCAATGGATTCGGTGACGAGTGAGGTAAGCTAAGAGAGGTAAGTGGCAAACGTCAAGCGTGGGGTGAGCGTCGAGTAGGGCAAGCAGCGAACAACAAGCAAGGCAAGCATTGGGTGATGGGCGGCACGAGTGACCAAAAGCGAGTGAGGCGAGTGTTGAGCGGCGAGCAGAGAAATTGTTTATTTTGATTTTGACAAATTGAAGGCTAAAAGGACAAATAAGACAAAAGAGAACGAATACTAGAAGAGGATGCCATGAAAATCTGTTTATGCCCTTTTGGATGTTGTGATGACTCATCACAAAAACATTTTTCTCCTTTGTAAATTATAACTATTGACGCCGTAAAAAACATTAAAAATCTAAGTTATTAAATAACAGTGTAAAATTACTTGGAGTCCTCACTAAAGAGTTGTTTAATGTTGTTGATGTCGTTTGTTTTAGGGTTTTCTCTATATAAAAAAATTATAAATAATATATTAGATATATAATATAAATACAATCAGAGTTTATCCGGGTTGGACCGATCCTAAACTTTCAGGACTGAGGATCAACCCACACAATGCTGGTTCAGGAATCCCA
The DNA here is from genome assembly GCA_014182375.1 of Eucalyptus virginea. Taxonomy (NCBI): domain Eukaryota; kingdom Viridiplantae; phylum Streptophyta; class Magnoliopsida; order Myrtales; family Myrtaceae; genus Eucalyptus; species Eucalyptus virginea. The sequence goes on along the minus strand of CM024516.1, from coordinate 38,754,898 downwards.
GGACCAAGAACCGACCCAGTATCCCTGAAAACCGGACAAGGACCGATCCAAGGTCGGTCCAGGGTTGACCCTAGATCGATGCTCATGTCTAATTGCAGTAGGCTTAATCATCTAGACCCTAAAACCTGATCATAGGTCACTAGGCAGATTTACATGTCGTTATGCGTGAGTGAATACAATTCCAGATTTAAACCAATTCCACTACAGAAATAGACATAAAACCTCATTTGGCATTGGACATTCGAGTATATATGTTTCGCCTATTACCATCAATCAATTATATTAAAAGAAAATTCTGAAATCAGCCCATTTCATCTGGGCTTTAGATGGCATTTTCAGAAAAGGAAAAAAAAAAGGAAGAATGGAGAAATCATAAGCAACTTAGGGAAGATGATGAAAGATTTCTACCATAAATAGAATGGTTGTAATGTTTTTGATTTTATGGAAAAGGGATCACCAGTTACGTGCCATACTTTTATCCCATTGATGAGAACTAAGAGAATCCGTGAAAGAATTGTCCATAAGTAATAAAGTAAAATTGAGGCTAAGCATTTGCAAATCATATAGAATGTAAAAGGCAAACACATGCACCTTGTCAAAATCCTTAACAACTTTGGCTTCTGGTGATAAATTTGCCTCATATTCCATCCATAGTTCATTTATCTCCTTTGCTGCAATTGCAACTGGGTAAGTGAAGAAACCACAAATATTCAGGCCGGAAAAGAAACACAAAGGATACCCTGTGATTCTCCACCAAGTAATTTGCACATATGATCTAATGCTTCCCTCTCTCTTCGGCTTTTCTCCACCTTTGAGATGCCATCAGAAGGGGTTATGTCGCCAACAATAGCTAATTCAAAAAGTTGAGAGGTAAGATCAATAGCAACAATGCATAATTTGGGGACGAATCTCTCTTCACAAATAAACTATTCAAAGTACATTTATCTACAATTGAACCAACAATCCGTCAGATCAACCAATGACATTGTAAGGACATTACATTCTAATCATTATGACATCCCCTGTTACATACTCACTACTCATCATTATGTCCTTTAGGCAACATTTAAAGTTGAACAATCAAATAGCATAATGCTGAAGGCCCATTTGCTCCAATGAGGGCATTAAAATCAACGCAAAAATTTCCTAGCAGAAAAGCTTGCAGCTCAATTGACATGCTTTCTTACATATGAAGTTGAGCAATTAAATAGCATAAGATTGAAGCCTCATTGCTCTACCCTCAGGCAAAGATTCAACACAAGAAGTTCCTAATGAAAAAAGGTTTAAGCTAGGTGACCACCATAATCAGCAACTTATTTCTCAGAACATTGATTATCCTGTAAAACAACTCTATAATCGGGAAAGAAGCACAATGTCAGGTAAAAAAAACTTCCCCTTCTTCCTTTTATCCTCAAATAACATGCTATCTTGCAATTATCTTGCAGTCACTATCAGCAGATTACACTTATCTAACGACTTTATATCATCTTCTTACAACAGAGGAAAGAACATGGAATGGAAGTCTGGAAAAGCTCCATACCTTCAGCTATGTCATGTACAATTGCCATTTTTATACACCTGAAATAAGAAAAATAAAATAAAAGACAAGATTACAAAATATTCAAAAAATCTCAATCGAAAGCAACACACAGAAAAGAGGAAGCAGATCACGTTCACATGATTGGTGGCTGACTGTATAATCCAAAAAAAAATGGAGGGCCCGGATTCATTTATCAATAATAGACAGATTGTATTCACATACTTTCTTCATTAGCTTGACAAATATAGACTCAGCAACGTATCTTCAAATATGTTTTAGACTTCTTAATATGTAACTGACATCTAAAAGCACACTTTTAAGGCTAAACCGATCTAAGTAATCTAAGAAAAGGGAGCAGGAACTGGACATCATAGCAAAGACATTGAAAGTTCAAAGACATTTCACATCCTCTTTTCCTTAGCTTAAGTCAAAGATATTTCACAATATTGCTAATGTGGTAGATGAAGGAGAACATTCATTGTTAAGCAATGACACTCACCACTCTGCCTGAGCAATGAACAAGAAGAACACCATCCAAAGCCACATCAAAAGATTGTAACTAAGAAATTTTCACATTTCAAATCCAATACTCTTTCTAATTAAGTACTCATTAGAATACATAATATCTAAAAGAATATATACAGGAATATGAACTGAATAGAGATCCAGGTAAGTCCAAAGAATAAACTAAGCAATTTCTTAAAATTATGTTTCCTTGCAAAATTATAAACCAAGTAATGAAACTAATAGAAGTACCAACTTGTTGCGGTCAACACCAGGAATATCCGAAGCAATAAGCGCCATCAATCCCATTCGATACATATGGTCCCCTATGGACTCTGGATCCTTTACATCTCTCTTCACCCAACCAGCTCTTTTGGTCGTCTGATACAATTCAAACTCAAGCAGTGACAAATGGAGGAGAAGACATAGAGAGAGAGCATAGTAAACAACATGCACGATTCCAACCATATGGAAATGAAACAAAACCAAAAATGAAAAGACAGTTTCAAATGTAGGTAAAGGAATGCTAGTCGGTATAGGGCCAAACTATCCAATTTATGTTTTGTACAAAAACAGTGCTTTTGTAACTTGAGGGCCACATTTTCCCTTCTAAAAAATTCAACTCTATAATCAGACAATAGCTATTAATTGAGCAGAATCTCCCCTCACTAAAGCAGCACAATCAAAGTGCATTTATCTAAATTCAAAAGATGGACAAAAGAACAATTGGAGACAACAAATGAGTAGCTACATTAGCTCATAATCTGCCATAGCGTCTATCAACCTTTTGATAACGGGCACTGACAAAAGTGTATATACGCCTAGAATCAGAAAACCAAGCGATCAAACTGCCGAAGCACATACCAAAACCATCGAAATAAGCTACATCTATAAGGTGCCGCTATCTCTCTCCCCTCCAATCATGCTACCATCTGACCATGAAACAAACACTCTCCATTTCCATTCAGGTTCATCAACCTCCCTCTCGCGAACGGCTTTCCGTTCACGATTATCACTGTCCACGCTCCGTTTCTCCACATTTTCGGGAACAAAGCAGAAGCTCCAACGGAGCTCGAGGAGAGACCGGAGGAGATACCTTAAGGCGGTGGCAAAGAGTGAGGAAGTCGATGGCGGAGGACGCGGAAGAAGGCGACGGCGACGGCGACGGAGAAGGAGGAGAAGCGGAGACGGGAAGCGGAAGCGGAGGGGGCGTCGCCCGACGGCGAGGCGGCGGCGGAGGCCTCCGTGGCCATGCGGCGGCGAGCGGGGATCGGCGGCGAGGGAGGGCGGGGGCCGAGCGGGTTGAACCGGGACCGGAGGCGGTGGGCGGCGGCGGCGGAGGCGGCGGCGAGGGAGGGAACGAGGAAGGCGAGGGAGGGCGGGGCGCAGAGGAAGAAGGCTCGGCTTCCGCTCCACATTTTTTAATTTTTTTGCTGTTTTTATTATTTTTTGGCTCTTTTTTGAGTTTTTAAAGTTTTTTTTTCCGAATTTTTTTCTCTCTCTCTCTCTCTTTGGGGGGGAAAAGAGGTTTCGCCTTTGGCGACGACTGGATCCGTTGGGGATGATTCGGTAAGATGCGAGTCGCCCCGCCCGGGCAGAATCTGAGCCGTCGATTCGGTCGACGGGCCGATGCTTAGTGACGTGGCCGCTCTGGGGAACTGGAGCCGCTTCGAGGGGACTTTTTTGGAAGCGCGCGTAAATTTTTCTCCCCGGATCCCTGAAGAAATAGGAAATTTCCAGAAATCCTCCACTTTATTCCAATACTTTTCACTTTACACCCTATATTTCCCGAACACTGATTTCGAGTGAGAAAATTATCTAATTGAGTCCCAAATTTTTCAATTTTTCTAATTAAGTACTGAACATTTTTCACTTTTTGTCAATTAAGTCCATTCCAAAAATCGCTAATCTAAATAATTTTTCATAATTTTTTTAAATATTTTCTTTATTTTCTTTATTTTCTTTATTTTCTTCACTTCTTCCTCCTCTACCCAATCGTTAATTGCACCATGTAAAACAACCAAGTTCATGTAAGTGATTTCAGATTAAAATTGACTGGATGGACTCAATTGGATGGACTCAATTGGCAAAATATTAAAACATCTAGGACTCAATTAGAAAAATTAAAAGATTTATGATTAAATTGATTAAAGTGCAATAAATTCATAATTTTTTTGATAATTTTCCGGATTTCCATGAGGTGCTCCAACATTAAGCACCCATTGATACCAACTGCTACTATTTGTCCATTGGGGCTCTCCTTTTTATGTTTTTTGCCTCTTTAAATCATTTTTTTCCTTCCAACAATAGCATACCACAATTCTAAAATCTCTCACCCCTTAGAAAATCCCAACATCATAAAGGAAATCTCTTAACCTAACATTAACAGCCATTGTTGCCAACATTCGAAACATGCAACCATCACCCATCTTAACTCCATCCCTCTCTTGCTCTCCCACTCATTCGATCACGAGAGTCATAGGGTTGAAGTGCTTGAAGGCCATGAGTTTTAGGACTTTCCCTATAATTGTCCATATTTTTGTTAACTGAACGAGGTCTTAGGCTGCTTTTGATCACTAGGAAATAAAGAGTCATGATGGAATGGAAGAAGTAGCAAATATCATGGATCATATCCCTTGTTTGGATGTATATCAAATAAAATAAAACCAGTCATAGACATATCTTGTGTTCAAGCATCGAGGACCTAGTCATGTTGCCAAGAGCCCAAGAATGAGCATTAGGGTTCTTGTTTTCAAATGTCGATATTAAGTCATATTTTGAAAATTGATTTTTTAAAAGAAATCATTTTCCTAAATTTAAGCTATTATCTAAGTAGCATCAATATTGACATACGACGCATGACACGACACGACATAACATGCCGACATGTCATTTATCAAAATAGACGATTTTGATATGTTGTATAATAATTAAATATATATTTTTTAAAAAGAGCATAGAATATCATATGATTGAAATTCATAAATAAATAAATAATAATAAAAGAACATAGAACAAATTTATAGTAAAAACGTTAATCCACATTTTTTAATATCATTCATCATTTTAATTTGACAAATTTAACTACATTCCATTCCAATATTTCATAGAACTTGGACATGAGTCGGGGTGTTCAACACCAACAAGGAGGCTCCTTAAGAGTGTTTGTACTTCCTAAATTGTAAATTGCTTTATGCTACTCTTTTTTTTTTTTTTTTTTTTTTTTTGGTCAATAGCTTTATGCTACTCTTAGATTGCCCAAAAGTTATAGATATTTGATAAACTATTATTTAAAACTTTTGTCCTGTGGAATAGTGATAACTAGTTTGGCATTTTTGCAAGGCGACAAAAGTATATTTGACATTGCATAGTCCTTCATGCTTGTTATGGAAATATTTAATGGATGAACATGATAAATGAGTCTTGTCTTGCAAATAATGATGAATGTGATGCTTGTTTATTTTGCTTTTTTTGCCATCACATTTACTTGTAGTATGTATTAAATATATAGTTCTTGTAATCATATTTTTGTAGAATGACTTCAACATTAAGCATTGCTAGTAGCACCTCGAGTACATAACCACCTAGATCTAGTAATGAAGATTTAAATAAACCATTATGGAAATATATTATTAAGTTAGCTACTCATAGTGAAGCAGGGGGGAATTGGTTTGGAAATTCAATATTTGTCAAAAAGATCTTAGGAGTTCATACACAAGATTTAGGGTCCATTTGTTTATGATAAGTGGAAAAGGAATTGGAAAATGCGTAAAAGTAGGAAAAAAAGGATCTTTTGGAGATGGAAAGATTAGATAAAAAGGTCAACACTAAATTAATAAGTTTTATACCTACAAATTTACCTTTGTCCCTTTCTAGTTTTTCAATTGCTGATGGTAGTGGCAGGATGGATTCATCCTTTAACTACAAAAAAACGAAAATTGGAAGTGGGAGTAGAGGATCAATTGGGAATGCATTCAACATGACTCAATGGGAACGTTTAGATTATGAAATTGGTAAGAATTTCTATTTGGCGGGCTTGTTGTTTAACCAAGTAAGGAACCTTACTTTTGATCCGATTTCATTTAGCCACTAATTATAATATTGCGCGATATATACCACAAAAATATAATTTGTTGATGACTACTTTGTTGCAAAAAGAGAAGGCATATATTGATGAAAAAACATTGGTTGTCCTCATGTTCCAACGTGGCAAATAGGAAGGCGCATGGAAAGGCGATATGTGTCTGATTATAGGACCCACAATCGGAGCCAAAATTTTGAAAATTTTGGTTCGGAGAAAGAGTGCGTGCTAGCTAGTAAGGTTTCTTCTTCTTCTGCATAGATCGTCCCTTACTCTTTCCCTCTCTTTATGTCTCTATCTACCTTCCCTCTCTCCAACCGACGAACCAGCGCGTCACCTCTTAGGCTCCAAATCCGACCCCGGCTTGTCCTACACGCTAGAACATTCGCGCTCAACCCCCTTTCTCCCACTAGCCTGCCAATCTCTAGGTCCGCCTGCATCATGATCCTACCGGTGTTCAGCTCGACCTCCTTCCTCCAGTCCCCAGTCCTCCTCTCTAATGTCTAGGTCATTTCTCGCTTTCGCTTTTCTCCCTCCTCTTATTTTCTAGATCGAATTTGAGCATGCAATGCTCTGTGCTTTGGGATTGGGGGAATGAGATTTTAAGAGTATAGACATGATTTTATCGCTTATTGACTCCTAGGCGAGTACAAAGTGGCACAATAGATCCTAGGGAAAAATAGAACATGAAGATTGGGTGCTACTTTGGTAGTTTGGCACTTAATGGCTCGATTGGTTGATTATTTTTTCTTTGAGGGGAAAAAATATGTCGTAAATTGTTCATTTAGGAGATGGTTAGTTAATTTCATTGGCATCTATATTTGTTATGTTTGGGATTATTAACGTTAGATTAGGTTATGTCTATTGGAAGATTATCCAAAGCATCCTCAAAATTTTAACTTTATCAAAACATCATCTTGCGTTAGTAAGATTTATGTTTGAATTCTAGTCATAGTCCATTATAAGAGGTAGAAATCCACCATAAGTGCTTTTAGGAACTTGTCATCCTTGTAACTTTCACCAAGATACAAGCTAATGCTCTTAGTTGTTTGCATGGTCTATATATTGTCGAGAATTTGAGATTGGTAATGATGTCTTCTCCTAAGAGTGATGAGAAGGATATCTTGCTTGTTCTTTCTTGGTCTGCGAATTACAATGCTTTCTTGTTTATTTCTTTTCCTTCATTTTTTGGGGCTTTGATTAATGTGCATATTGAGCTTTACTCTTGCAATTGCTACTTTTCTTTTAAGTTCCATGATTTGGTTATTCACTGACTCGCCTGTCGGAGCCAACCCAAAGGCATTAAAAAAACGGGTAATGGCAAACCTCCGGGGGACTCCTGGGGTTTGAACCGCCCATCCCCCCGGCCTGAGCAAGCTCTACTTCCCCAGGGGTTATTCAATGTTTAGGGAGTGAAGAACTTGAATAATTGATAGCAATCATGCGATAGTTTAAGTACTGTTAAACAATGTCTTGGAAGGCATTTGCTTTGAATTTTTGTCTTTTATTATTTTTCAGTATCTTAAGAAATTGTCCTAGATAATGCGAGGGTTGGGTAAATAAGTCTTGGCTTGTTGTGTTATTTTTACTTTTTCTATGTTTTTAACTGTAATGTCAAGGCTTTATGTACGATTTTAAAGTCACAGCTTGTTATTGAGGGGACGCAGCAGTCTTAATCTGTTGTTGGTTGGTGGCATTATGTTGTGACCACGGTGTTCTAGATGTGCTTATTATGATATTTTATTTCTTTTTCCAATTGTGGATTTACTGGTTTTATTCTAATATTCCCATATCATTATTGTGTAATGTGGTATAGAATCCATTGAGAAAATTTAATTTCACCGTTGGAGTTGATGTTGTTTATATGATAACTTGTTAGCATGGAAACATAGCATAGAATTGGGATTTTAACACGTAAAATTAGACAATAAATATCTACTCAGATCGCCGATTGAATTCACATATTGTGTTTCACGCTTAAGATTTAAGATTTGAGAGAATCCAAAGGAACACTCTATGCATTTAGGATTTAAGAGAATTCAAAGGGACACTCTGTGCATTAAGCATGAAACACGAGATGTGGATTCAATTGACAATCCAAATAGATACTTATCTTCTAATTCTACGCATTAAAATCCCAATTCTACGCTACGTTTCCATGCGAACAAGTCATCACGTAAACAACATCAACTCCAACACTAAAATTAAATTTCCCCAATGGTTTATGTGCCCCATTACACAAAAATGATACCGGAATATTAGCATAAAACTAGTTAAATCCACATTTGGAAAAAGAAGCAGAATATCAAAATGAGTACATCTAGAACAACGTGGTCACAACATAATACCGCCAACTAACAATAGATTGAAATTGCTGCGTCCCCACAAGAACAAGCTCCGACTCTAAAATAGTACAAAAAGTCTTGACATTACAATTAAAAACATAAAATGAGTAGAAATAAAATAACAAACCAAGACCTATCTACCCAACCATCGTATTGTCCAAAACAATGTCCTAAGATACTGAAAAATATCAAAAGAGAACAAATTCAAAGCAAATGCCTTCCAAGACATTGTCTAATAGTCCTTAAACTATCACATGACTTCTATCAACTATTCAAGTTCTTCAACCCCTAAATATCGAATAACCAAACCATGAAACTTAAAAGAGAAGTAGCAATTGCATGAGTAAAGCTCAATATGCACATGAATCAAAGCCCAAAAAAAATGAAGGAAAATAAATAAATAAGAAAGCATAGTAATTCGCAGACTAAGAAAGAACAAGCAAGATATCCTTCTCATCACTCCTAAGAGACAACATCATTACTAATCTCCAATTCCCGACAATATATGAATCATGCAAACAGCTAAGAGTAGTAGCCTATATCTTGGTAATAGTTATAGAGATGACAAGTTCCTAAAAGCACTTATGGTGGATTTCTGCCATTTACAATAGACAATGACAAGAATTCAAGCATAAATCTTATTAACGCAAGATGATGTTTTGATAAAGTTAAAAATTTCAGGGTACTTTGAATAATCTTCAAATAGACATAGCATGATCTAACATTAACAATCCTAGACATAACAAACAAGGATGCCAATGAAGTTAATTAACCATCTCCTAAATGAACAGTTTACGACAAATTTTTTCCCCTAAAAAAAAAAAAAATTAATCAACCAACCGATCCATCAAGTGCCAAATTGCCAAAGTAACACCCAACCTTCATGTTTTATTTTTCCCCAAGATGTCTTGTGCAATTCTGTACCCCGCCTAGGAGTCAATAAGTGATAGAATCTTGTCTATACTCTTAAAACAAGCACAAAGCACCGCACATTCGACTCTGATATGGAAAATAGGAGGAAGGAGAAAAGCGAAAGCGAGAAATAACCTTGATGTTGGAGAGGAGGACCGGGGACTCAAGGAATGAGGTCTAGCTGAGCCCCGGTGAGATCGTGAAACAGGCGGACTTGGAGATCGGCAAGCTGGTGGGAGATAGGGGGTTGGGCACGAACGTTCCAACATGCAAGATGAGCTGAGGTCGAATCCAGAGCTAGAGGGGCAACATGGTGATTGCTGGTCAGGCGAGGTGGTTCACCGATCAGGGAGAGATACGAAGAGAGAGAAAGAGCAAGGGACAGTCTCTGTGCAAGAAGAAGAAACCCTACTAGCTAGCACGCTTGCTCTCTATCTCTCTAAGCTAAAATTTTCAAAATTTTGGCTTAGATTGTGGGTCCCACAAATAGACACATGTCACATTCCCAAGCGCCTTCCTATTTGCCACACTAGAACATTAGACACAATAGTACTTGAGCATGTTCTTAAACTACTTTTGTTCTCGGAGTCAACCCCAACAGTAAAATGGGGTAATGATAACCGCAGGGGTCCGGACCACCTTTAATTCGGGTCCCCCGGCCTTGATTCCCGTGAAGCCCTTCTCCTAGTATACTAGGCTGGGTTCAGGAAAATGATAGGCAGCTGGTCCGGTGGATAGACACATGTCACCTTCCCAAGTGCCTTCCTATTTGCCACACTAGAACATTAGACACAGTGAATATTTTCTCAAATATTGATAGGTTGTGTACACTTGTCAAAATGGGTACACAACCCATTTATCAACCCACGTTTTTTTAAATGGATTATTCCCAAAGCAAGCATAATGAGTTTTAAATATAAAAGGACTAAAATATATTGATCTTAAATGGGTCTAGTCTATACCCAATTACAAACCATTTAACAACCCATTAAATGAACTCAGCTCATTAATCACGAACTCACTTTTACTCCATGCCACGATCTACTCTCTCCCTTCGCTTCCACCACTTATCGCCACCTTGGCACCGCCCATCTCTGGTGGTCAAGGTTCTTTAACGGCTCAATCGTCATGGTATCGCCTATCCTGCACTCCTCGCAAACCCTAATCTTCGTTTTTAGCGGATAAATCTCTCTAGTCACCACTAGCGGTAGGATTCGGCTCGATGAGAACGAACGAGGGTGGATTCCATCTAGGGCTTCGAGCTGCTGCTTCGTGAGTTACTTGCCCCAAGACGAGGCCGTGACGAGCGAGCTTGGTGCCAAGAAGGGAATGTTGGATTCAGTAAGAGTCGCAGCGGGTGGTGGATCTTCTGGATAGAGAATTGTCGCAGTTGCTCAAGCTCCATCCCAGATAGTTCTAGAGAGAAGCTTTTAGAGTGTTGTGTTTCTAGTTGTTTTTACATGCCAACGAAAGAGTGTGGGGAGTAGAGGAGCTGGGTTTGAGCTCGGAGGCTCGATGTTCTCTCACTCGGGCTTTGATTGAGCAATGCTATTGCCTGGGTTTGCAATTTCGTTGGATTTTGGTAACAACCGGTTTTTTATTGCTCGATTAGGGTTTCCCATCATCAAATCTATCCACTTGGAGGTGGAATTTTCCGTAAGCTATGGCTTAGTGTTTCTCCTTCGCAATTGCTCTTTGTGGTGTTGTTTGGTTCCTTCATTATTTACGACTCGCCATTCTTTTGACATTTTTTACTTTCTGGTGTTAATGTGTGAATGTCTTCGTTGTGCCGTATCTTTTTTGTAGTTTTGATATATATATATATATATTGGTGAAGATGGTATTGGATCATTGTTAATTTGTATTCTGGGAGCATTTAGATGGGAATTTTGTGATAATCAAATGTCATCTAAAGAATTTATCGCAAAAGCAAGCTATTGGTGTAGACAGGCTTGTCATTCACTATATCATGTGGTATTATATTTGAGCCTACAAAGTTTTGGTTTTTTTTTTTTTTTTTTTGGGTGCAATTATACTTTATTTTGAGTAACTTTGTGCATAAAATGTAATATGAAATGCAATGATACACAAATGTTAAGCATGTCGAGGTTAAATTGTGATGATTACATAGGCAATATGGAAGTTGTTTCATTTCTTTTCTTTGTAGCTCGTAACATATTAGGTGCTTGGAATTGAATTTTTACGCTTGTGTTCTCTTAAGATGAACTTGATGACAGCGTGCGATTTTGCAATGTTCTAATGACGACAGTGTCTTGAGCCCTAATGGTGTTAGCAGGCCTTGATTTTTTGTATAGTCTTGTTACCAAGTCGCTGCTTGTTTGGAGTTTTTCGTATAGTCTTGTGCGATGGGCAATTGGATTCTACAATTTTTTGATAGATGCTGGAGACTTGGGTTTTGGGGTTTAAAATTCCAAGTGATCCCATTATCAATTTGATTAACATCCATATTCCATGAGTGAACTCATTCTTTATCCTTTATGTTGAACTCATAACGTGCAATTCTGAACTTGTTCTAATCTATGTTTTCTCTGACTAATAAGTCGACGTGTGAAGAGATAACGAGAATCAAGAAGAATATTTAACTACCAAACGATTCGAGAGACGTAGAGTTGCATCTTCAGTTTATGAGGACGAGGAAGATAACTCTACTTACTCTAAGCATTCAAGAAAACACACTTTGATTGTGTGGTCTAAATTTGAAAATTCATAGATGTTGATGGCATGAAAAAGGCTAAATGTGAATGGTGCAAAGTAACTTACATAACTAGCAATGGGACAAAAGACTTGTTGTGTCATTTAGATATTAGCGATAATCAAACATAATTATACCCATTCTTTTGTAGAGCATAAGACCACTAAAGAGTTGTCTAGTTACCTCAACTCTAATGTGAAGCACATATCAAGGAATAGAGCAAGAAGTGATGTGATAAAAATTTATGAGAAAGAAAAGGGAATTTTGAAATCCAAATCAATGTCTCTTTCAAGCCAAAGATGTGACTTCCGACTTATGGACTTTTGTCACTATGGATCATTATATGACTGTCATTCCCCATTACATTGATGAAGATTGAGAATTGCATTCAAAAGTCTTGTGTTTCTCCTACATGCCACCTCTATATAGCAATGCCATACTTTTAGAAAAATTGCTAACTTTATTGAGAGAGTGGGGCATTGAGAGGAAGATTATCAACATTACTTTAGATAATGGAAAAATGCACCTTTAGTGAGATCCTCTTTGTCATGAGATGGACAGTTTTTTCATGTGCATTGTGATGCACATGTTTTGAATCTCATTGGAGAAAGTTACATAATATTAGAGAGGTTGTCAAGTATGTGAGTGCTACACAAGGGAGGAGAGTAAAATTGGTTGAATGTACATCACAGTCATGCTTAATGAACCAGTAAAAATGTATGTCAAGATGTGACTACTAGATAGAATTCTACGTACCTAATGCTTGAGGGTACACTTTTCTTTGAATTTGTATTTTCACATTTGAAATTAATTGATTGTAACTTTGTCATATGTCCATTTTTTGAAGATTAGGTTAGAGGAAAGAAAATTGCATTCTTGTTAAAACCCTTTTATAATCTTTCTACTCTCTTCTATAGAGTTAGATATCCCACAACAAATTTATATTTTTATGAAGTATGACAAATTCAGCTTTGTTTGATACAAGCAAGGGACATTGAGGATGAGGTTATTAGTTCTATGGTTAAGGCAATGCTAAAAAAGTTTGAAAAATATTGGAAGTGTTATAGTGTTGCCTTATGCTATTATATTAGATCCTCACTATAAGCTACACTTGCTAAAGTTTTGCTATTCAAGTTGGACATGGATGATTATGTGGAATTTGTACGGAGTATAGAAAAGCTCTATGCGCTTTTTGATGAATATGTGACCTCTATATCATAAGATGATAGCTTTACATCTTCAATCAGTCAAGGTAACATTTCAGTTGAGGACATTGATGAGAACATTTGGGACAACATTGATGAGTATGATGCAATCAAGAGCGAACACTTTATATCGCAATCTACTAAATCACAATTGGATTTGTATTTGGAGGAGAATATGCTTGCTAGAAAGAAGTTCCTGGATCTCAATGTCCTTGATTATTGGAAGGCTCATTCTCACCGGTATCCCAAGTTGTCTATCATGGCACATGATATATTGAGCATTCTTATCACTACCGTTGCTTCATAATCAACCAGCATTGGAGGACGCATTTTAAATAAATATCATAGTTTTCTTTCACCTGAAAGCATAGAGGCCGAGCCGTGCATTAAAAATTAGTTATTTGAAGTTTTACATGCGGAAGATTTGGATGAGGAGTCTCTCATCATTGACTTTCAAGATTATTTGCATTAGGTACTTTTTTTATCTCATTCTTTTGGTTTGCTCATATGATTTAATACACTTGGTCTTCATAATGATGTATTCTTGGTATACTTCTAGTGTTGTGACTTATAATCAGAGTTGATGCTTTTTCTTTTTAGGTTCTAGACTAGGTGTTGGGTCATAATGAGGAGGCACACGGAGTCACACTTTTTCATAAAATTGTTGCATGTAAATGGGTTCGAGAAAGAAGTTGCATCTTGATTTTCTTATGATTCCTTTTTCATTCACAATTCTGTGTTATGAATATTGGCAAGGGAGGTGAACTCACCCATGATGAGAACGCAATCATTAGTGAAGTTTTAGATTTGATTGAAAAAGTTTGAACAACGATCAATTTGCATAAAAATAGCTTTAGATTTGATTGAAAAAGTTTGAACAACGACCATTTTGCATAAAATAGTGGCCATGACAGTTGTCTCTACTTAACTTATGGATAAGCAAAAGAAGCATAAGAAGTTTCTTCAATTTCTTGCTTTATCCAAAAGTCACAACGAACTGTGTGGTAGATAGAGTATGTACATGTTTATCCTTTCATTGCCGAGATACATGTTTGGGATTGACTTTCTTTGTTTATTGCTTCTGTTTTGTTAAAAGACATAATGCTTTTGCTGAAGTATCTATGTTGCTCTCCTTTGTCCTTTCAAGGATTATTTTGCATTCGTGTCAGTATTTAGGTTGTAGTAATAATATTTTGAGTTTTTGGAGCTCGCTCAATGGATCTTGCATTTGTACCCTTTTATGGCCTAAATAATAAGAATATATTTATTTTTGTTTTTTGTTTTGGCACATCATTTTTTTGCAGCATTTTATTGAACTACAGGTACTAATCTTTTGTGCTTTCATGAATTTTGTTATACTATCATAAGATAATATTGCAACTCATGCTTTTTAGACATGAATCGATTTTGATATTATTAGTGGTGGGAGTTGCAATGATGTATTTGTGTTTTTGCAAGAAATTTACTCCAAATTATTTTGGAACATGGCGAAAAGTTGGCCAGCATAATTCAACCGAGGAAACTACAAAACAAGATTAGCCAAAACCGTTCTAGTAGAGTTGGCTCCCCTTTTCCTGAATCATAGAGTGATGCCAAAACCGTCATCTTTACGATTCTTATGGTTCCTTTTTCACTTCCTTAGTATGAAGAACAATCAATTTGCATAGTTTTAATTATTGACTTCATTACTTTATATTTGTGCACTTCTATATGGGTATTAGAATTTCATAGTCAATACTTAAAATCGAAAAATATTGAATCAAATAATTTATTATTGAACCGTCGTTAACTCATATATTAAGATCCCGTTTATATTTAACAAAAAATCAGAACTCGAATCCATTTAATGATTTGTCGATGGCCCGGGTCGAAGTTTTGCCACCCTTTTAAGCCCCCATCCATAATATGATCTCCAGCTCCTTATTTTTAACTTGTCCATGAAATTATCCATTCTTAAGGCAACTTATTTACGACTTGTATCATCAAATGTGGGTTCTACGCACATTTTGCCACCACTATGATAAATTGGCTGCTTAACAATTTAATGGGTTTTAAATAGGTTGGTTGACAACTCTCTTTGGACGTAGAAGAAAAAAAGAAAAGAAAGAAAGAAAAAGAAAATATAAAAATTTATGAAAATTATAAAAATTGTCTATTAGATTTGTATTGTTTTGAAGTATTTTAGCAATATATTCTTTAAAAAAAAATCACATTTACCTCGAGTGATCAATTTGGATTCCTTTATCTAGGATTGATCAATGAGAGAGAGAGAGAGAGAGAGAGAGAGAGAGAGAGAGAGAGAGAGAGAGAGGAGGAGCTATGCACGAGAGGAGGGGGTAGGGGGAAATTGTGTGTGGAATAGAAGTAGGACAAAAATTAGGATTTTCTTCTTTTCCCTTTTATTATTTTTATATTTACATTTTGACCCTTTATTCATTGAAATTTTTTTAAATTGACCACATGCATACCGGAATCACATATTGAAATTCTAGACTCACGTGTCGAAACATGTCAAACACATGTTGGGATGTATGATACTGACACAAAAACTCCTAGAGAGTATCCGTGTGCTCTAGGTGATGAGATGATAGGAAAACTTTTTTTGTTAACTCATGTTTTTGAGCGATTTAAACATCAAAAAATGAGGAAATTTGTGAAACAAAGGAAGTCTTCGCATATTCACCTTTTGAGTTTCTCCAGCATCTTTCTCCAAATAGAAAACCTGTGACATTGTCATAATTGTAATTTGATGGGCTTGGATCGGGTCGGCCTTGTCCAGCAAAGTCAGGACTCAGGCCTCTAAATCTTGGCTGAAGCTTGTAAAACCAAGCTAAAAGACAAGCCCACGCCCGAGACATAGGAAAAATCCAATGGGCCCAAATTCAAATACTCCATCGCTATATCAGCCCAATACATTACTCTTTTTGACCAGAGGCCCAATCCACAAATTAAGCGGCCGAGCCCTCGGTTCAGGTTTAGCATTTGTCGCGCAATTTTACAAATCAATTTTCTAAATCAATCTGGGTAGTCGCACTCGCATCTCGTGGATTTTCATAACCCTACTGTGCAAAAATGGGTGAAGACTCATTTGGTCGTGATCCTTTTAGAGTGAAAAAGGAGGGGAGAAATTCGAGCACATTATTTGGCCCATCAAGCCTGCCCAAGCATAAAATTTAATTGAATTGGGTAAACTACACTCGAATCAAGGCTTAGCACCCGATCCGACTATGCTCATCCAACGTTGGTCCTTTCATGTTTTCACACAGGTATTTCGTTTCATAGGTAGACTTACAAACGATATTTTCTTCCCCATACTAATCCGAATCCCTGTCAAAGTAAGTACGGCCCTACTGATCGGCCTCCAAAAATCTCCTTAGCAATTGCTCTCGACACATCTTCATATCAGACGCGTTAATCCAAATCTTACGGTTTGGAAAAAACCCTTCCAAACGTTTGATTTTTTATTGAAAAACAAATCCCCACTATTTCATAAATAAATTTAAAGAAAAATTAGAAATAAAATTTTAAGGTTTGGGTTTCGATTTTCGCGAAATTTTGAAAGTGAGAGTTAGAATAAAAATAAAATGCTCTCGACAAAATAAAAAATCAAAAAAATCTAAATCTTACGGTACTGCATAGACATCGAGATAGTCGAGTTTCAGCCCGACAAAAACAGGCTTCGCTTCATCGCCAATTTGAGGCATCGACGCCGGCTGAGCATGCCATGTGCGATGCATCATCGAATCGGGCCCCACGATGCGCCGTATGCCCCGTTGAACACCATGATCGCGACCTTAAAAAAGGGCAACAAGCAAATCGCTTTTAGCAAACGACTTTATTGAAAAAGAAAAACAGCATTAGAGCATACGACACCCAAAAAATGCCTTCCCCACCCCGTCTAATCAAAAACACGCCAAATCATATCGAACCGAATCAAATCATTTACAGCCGTCCGATCCCCACCACCACCCCTTCCCCCACACACGTACTCCCCTGCCCCCGCGATCATCGAACGGCCCCACGCCCGCGTCGGTGGATTCTCTTCTCCTTCTCGCTGTCACGAACTGGTTTTTCCCTACGTAATCATACGTAATCAGTATTATTTGAGTATTTTATTTATTTATTTATCTATTTGAGTATTTTATGTTGTATAGTTTATCAAAAATGGTATTTGGCGTATAGTTTCCGCCAAGCTAAGAGCAAAGGGACGCCCCATGAATGATTTCAGCACTTTATTAGAGATCAAGCTCCGGACGTGGCACACGGCTTTATTAGAATAATTTTGAATATCGAGCTTCTTCTTTTTCTTTTTTTATTTGGGAGTATGAATTTATTAGATAAAGTATTAGCGGTCTCAATCATTTCTGGAGTGAGATCATAATTAGAGATCTCGAGCTTGTTTCTCTGGTCGATCTCCTTGCTCATCATGTTTTTATATTAGATAGAGGATGGAGGAAAGGATGCGGTTCATGCATTTTCTAGAGATTGACTTTGCATTTCTTCCTTGACATAATCTCTTAGGGCGGGCAATCAAATAGGAAAATAATAATTTATAAAGGGAGACATGGTCGAATCAATTTTATAACTATGGTACATATATCAATTCAGTCCTAAATTTTATAATGCAACATCTTGGCGATTTCCATTAAAAAATTAGCTGAAATGATAGCATTGACATTTTGCATGAAAATTTGGTATTAAATTAACCAGTTAGAAAGTTTATGATTGAATTGGTGGATATACAATAGGTTTTGGATTGATTTGTAATTTTCCTAGTTGTAAACCAGATCAAAGAATCTAAGATCTTTTTTTTGTGAAAGAAGAAGTGAATTTACTCTAAGGTTCCATTTTTTTGCGGAAAATAAATAATTTGGAAAAATATTTTCCTAAAAACGACTACTTGTATTACTTATGAAAATGAACAATTAATTTTTTTTTCATTGTCCATGAAAATATTTGAATACAAAATCATTGTCCATATTCAAAATATTTTTTATTAACTAATCATTGCAAGTAGCACAAACGATTATTTTTAGAAAAATATTTTTTAAATCATTCACTTACGGTGAAACAAACGTAACCTAATACACAAAAGTCAGGTAAGTACATTTCTCAATTTGTTTGAGAGAATAAGAATGGGTATGATGGAAATTGGCTTGTACATAGCATTGATTTGACAATGCCAAAAGATATACCAAAGGGATTGTACTTTTTACCTTATAAAACATGAGATTCGAGTCACATTGCTACTCCACGCATTCAATTGTGGATAGTTGTGAGTTTCATTAGTCAAGACGTGGATAGTTTGTTTTTAGCCTAAGCAAAGAATTGGACTTAGCATGATGCTCAAAATTAGCATATGATAACACTTGACTGATATTAGGAAAAAAGAAAGAAGAAGAAGGAAGGAAGTGCCATATCATAACATGAGAACAAGTAACAAGGATTCATATGAGGATGTTAACCGGGCAATGATCGGGAAGATTAAGAAGATGGTAGGAAGCAATGATGACAGAAATGAAGCAATGAGGAGGAATTTTGAATAGTAACCATATCGATGAGGAATATCTCGATGTGGGTGATGCTGATAAGAATGTCAAAAGATATCAAGCTGCACCTACAACTACAACAATGATGAAGGTCGTGGTAATGATGACAAGGGCTGATGACAAACACGACACTCTCTCTTTATCTCTTACCAAACAATTTTTTTCTTCATTTGAAACGTGTTTATTGAACAGGATTTTGGACAAGGTTAGAGTAGCCAATCCATCGGAAGTACAAATTTTATTTATTTAGCCATTTAATAAACACTCGAGGCCATTGATTAATCACTCTTTCCACAAAATCAAGGACAGTACCTTCTCTTTTGCACACACATTGATCACATTGGACACTATACAGCCGACATTGAGGTAAAACGAGACTGCTGATGAATAGTAAAATTCGGGCCGATGATTAGAAATGTGGGTTCCATATATATGCGTCCAAAATTAGCTTCGTTAAAAAAAAAAAAAAAAGCCTTTTTATGTGGTGTTTTATTTGACTAGTCTTTGTTTCTAGCCTAATCCCCAAGAGCATAATAGTAGACCTTAGAAACCAAGCGGCACTAACTAATAAAATACCGTACCGGCTAGCACGAAAAAATGCAACCCATCGAGCGCGTTTCGCTTTCGCTTTCGCTTTGGTTGTCGGCAAGGAGCGCATGCAACGGCGTCGTTTCGGGGGGCGGGCTTTACAGCTGGGATCGATCGGGACGGACCCGATCGTCTGACCGGATTTTCGCCGGATCTGACGGTGCCAGTACGACTTTCATGCCCCGAAGATGTGGGACCCACCTCGATGACCGCTCGTCACTCCCCTGCCCTGTGCCCGCCCGTGTCCCTCTGCAAAAGCTTAGCTGTCTCCACTCTCTCTCTCTCTCTTCCCTCGCTTTCCATTTGTGTTTTCTCTTTTTCTTTTTTCTTTTTTTTGTTTTTTAAATTTTTTCGGTGGAATTTCCCCTTCGATTTTAATTGAGATAATGACATATATAATCTCTACACTTTGACTCAACATGAAATATTATCTCTAAATTTTTACTTTGTTCAATACAGATCGTTAAACTTTAGCTTACTATCCAATATAATCCATGAGCCTTTTAATTTATTCAATATGGTATCTAAATTTTCAATATATGTTCAATGTAATCTTTAGGTCTGAAGTAATGGAAAAACAATATTAAATGTTTTTAAATAATTAAGAGATTAAATTGAATATATGTAAAAATTTCAGGGTATATAGAGTAAATTAAAACTTCACGAATCACATTGCACATTGAGTTAAAATTTACGGATTACATAAAACAAATTAAAAATTCGATGATCATATTACACATTAAACTAAAATTCTATTATGTCATTTCTCCCATTTTAATTTTGAGAAAGATACCCAAAACCTTTCTCATTTTTGGGGATAAGGTAATTCTTTTGCAAAATATATTGTCATACAAAGTTTTAGAAATTTTTTAGTGAATAGAAATTTGTGTGGTACGATGAAAATCACTCCTCAGAAAGATCATAAAAAAATCTTGCTCATTGTCAGGCATTTTAAAATCATCACTTTATATCATTGAACAACATTTCGCATTTGAATAAATTATTCTCTATGAAACCTAAAGCATCACAGGCCTTAAAATTTTAACTTTTGTAGCCCCAGTCACTACTCATCACCATGCGCCACTACCATGCACTGTCCTTGCCACTAACATTGTTGCCTCCTACTAGGGAGCAACATCAGGTCCTATTCAACTCAAGAACCGAACTGAAAAAGGGCTGATTTTAAAGAGAACCAGTTAATCTCCTAGTTCCAAGGCCAAAATAGTTGGTTCTATCCAAGAACCAATTGAAATTGGTAGGAGAACCTTTCGCGCGTGCATAGACTCATTGCGCGCGAGTTCAAACAACCTCCAATTAACGTCACCACGTCAGCGACATCAAAATCAAACCCTATGGCCACGTTAAAGTTGAGGTCACAGGGGCCCTTCCCAACCTCGATGGCCTTGAAATTGAGATCTTCCTTTTTATTCTTCTTCATCTCTAGGATTCCTCTAATGTGCGCTCCCAACCTCGATGGCCTTGAAATTGAGATCTTCCTTGAAATTGAGATCTTCCTTTTTATTCTTCTTCATCTCTAGGATTCCTCTAATGTGCGCTCCCAACCTCGATGGCCTTGAAATTGAGATCTTCCTTTTTATTCTTCTTCATCTCTAGGATTCCTCTAATGTGTCCTTCAACGTGATGATATAATCTCACTAATTTAACTAGGTTTTGATCTAATTGCAATTATTTCGTTTTTCCCAGTATATTGTAAAATCACTCTATTCTTGGTACCAACTTGCTCATCTTACTGAAACCCGCTCAAATGATCTTTATTGCTCAACCAATTCTTTGTAGACCAATGTGTGTACTTAACATCGAATAGCAAAAAGGTAAAACTAATTCGCCCCCGAACCTTTACATGCAATCATCAAACATTCTCCCCAAAATGGTCCAATATTCAAGTCGATTTATTCGAGCAGAATTACCCCCATTATCTAGTCTCTGTCTTTGAATGAATTGCCTTAAAAAGAAAAATCACAACTGTCCAAACTGAAATAAGTTGAACAACTGAGATTTATTGCATTGAATCGATTTATTGCATTTCCCATCCAACAGCGAAATGAAAGACACGGTACCTTCTAAAGATCATAGGATATCCGTTATCCCTTTTTCCCATTCTGCTTTACCCTTTCCCATTTTGCTTTCCTAAAGGGTATAGTTGAATATGACTCCTTGCTTCTTGTTCTTTTCTTGGCAATCACACAATCATCCTCCCCTAAATGTCCTATTGCACACCGATCATCGTATCCTTAACACTATGAATTTCCAAATCATACAAACTCCGCGCAGATTTCGCCCAACTCGCATGTATCAAATTCCCAAGAACACCGGGTCGGATAGGAATCGAAAGTGAACTGCGATTTTCCCACAACCAAATTCGAAATTATCGACAAATTGGCTGATGAAGAAAAAGCAAATACCTTAATTGAATTCCGGAACTTCTTTTTCCTTTACAAAGCAGCAACAACAACAACAAAAATTTACTGGGAGGGCAGCAGAATCTGTTTTGCATCACTACCACCCCTCCTCCCCAAGTAAAGAACCTACCTTTTCCTTGTTTCCTTTTTTTTTTTCCTCTTTCCATTTTTTTTGGGCCTTCTTTTTTTGCCTCCATCTCGGATTTTCTTTTATACTGCGAAAAAAAGAAAATCTCCACAGAGAAAATTACAACAACAAGCAAGAGTTTCCCCCCCAAAATAAATAAAAATTGTCCCAAAAAAAGGAAAAAAAAAATCAATTTACATTTTTGCCGTGATTGTAGCCGTAATAAGACAAGTACCACTTGACGAACTTCTTCAACCCGGTTTGCAAATCGGTGGTGGGCTTGTACCCGAGCTGCCCCTGGGCGGAGCTGATGTTGGCGTGCGTGAACGGGACGTCGCCGTTGCCGGGCATGTCCACCACCTTCCGCTTCGCCTTCACCTTCAGGTGGCGCTCCAGGATGCTGACCAGGGTCGGCACGGTGACCGGGGAGGTGTTGCCGAGGTTGAAGATCCGGTAGGGGGCGGGGCCGGCCTTCTTGCCGCCGGAGCCGGTGCTCTTGCCGGCGGTGTCGAGGGAGCCGACGCAGCCCTTGACGATGTCGTCGATGTAGGTGAAGTCG
Source organism: Eucalyptus virginea (assembly GCA_014182375.1). Lineage (NCBI taxonomy): Eukaryota > Viridiplantae > Streptophyta > Magnoliopsida > Myrtales > Myrtaceae > Eucalyptus > Eucalyptus virginea. The sequence goes on along the minus strand of CM024516.1, from coordinate 38,732,355 downwards.
CGGGCGAGGTCGACCCGGTTCTTGCCCCGGTAGATGGTGATGGGCTTGCCCTGGAGGATGTTGCGGGTGAAGGAGAAGTAGGCCATGTCGGGGCGGCCCCAGGGGCCGTAGACGGTGAAGAAGCGGAGGCCGGTGATGGAGAGGCCGTAGATGTGGTTGTAGGTGTGGGTGATGGCCTCGCCGGCCTTCTTGGTGGCGGCGTAGAGGCTGGCGGGGCGGTCGGTGCGGTCGGCCTCCGAGAAGGGGGTCTTCTCGTTGAGGCCGTAGACGGAGGAGGAGGATGCCCAGACGACGGCGGGCTGGGGGTTGGCGGACTTGCAGGCCTCGAGGAGGGCGACGAGGCCGGCGACGTTGCTGTGGACGTACGACTGGGGGTTCTCCATGGCGTAGCGGACGCCGGCCTGCGCGGCGAGGTGCATCACGTGGGTGAAGGCGACGACGTCGAAGAGCTTGGCGAGGAGGCGGGCGTCGTTGACGTCGCCCTCCACGATGAACACGCCGTGGCCCTGGAGGAGGGCCTTGCGGGCCTTCTTGAGGGACGGGTCGTAGTAGCTGTTGAAGTTGTCGAGCCCCACGACGCCGTCGCCGCGCTTCTTGAGGGCGAGGGAGACGTGGGTGCCCACGAACCCGGCGGCGCCCGGTCACGAGGACGGACAGCCCGCCGGGGCGGTGCACCTGGGCGGAGTCGCGGACGCGCTTCTCCCACTGGATGCCGCCCCACGAGGCGGTGAAGTAGCGGTTGCCGGAGTCGATGAAGCTCTGGAAGCTCAGGTAGGACGCGGTGAGGGCGACCAGGAAGAGGGCCCACAGGAAGAGGGTGCTGGTGGAGGCGAAGCAGCGGTGGAACTGGCGGTTCACGGCGTGCCCGCGGTGGTCGATCTTGAACTTCCCCGGGGTCGATGGCAACAGCTCATCCTGCAACGACGGCATTCTTGTCTCCGCGCTGGCTCGATCTCGATCCGGGTTTTTCCCTTCCCTGAATGTCAAGATTCGATCTTGATCTTTCTTTCCTGCGATGGTGGTTTCCTCCTCAAATGGGTAGATCTCGTTTCTTGATTTTTCCTTCCCCTTTCGTTGGTTCTACGGCCAGAGGAGATTGGTGGTGGTTTTCTTGATTGGCGGATAGGAGGAGGAGGAGGAGGAGGAAGAAATGAAAACAGATGCAGATGAGATGGAAAAAATAAAAAATCTTTATTTTTTTCTGCACCTGCTAAAGGAAGAGGAGTGAGAGAAGGGTTATATATAGTGGCCACCCACCCCAGAAGCGACAAGTATACGCGTGAACGCGTTATAAAGGACAGGCCAGCTTGGATTTTAGAGAGAGAGGGGGGGAGAGAGAGAGAGAGAGAGACTGTGTACTGTCAAGTGGGGAATTAGATAATTTTCTAATTTTTTTTACATTAATTATTTCGAGTAATTATTTTTATGAAAATATTCTTCAAATAATTTAGTTTTCGGAAAGCAAACGCGTTTTTCTTTTTCTTTTTTTTGTAATTATTACAATAACTTGCTTCTCTCTGTTTTTTTTTTCCTTAGAAACGATGGACTTAGTTCATTGTACTTGGGAAAAAGATCGTCTTACTAACCCAGCGGCGTACCTACTTGAATTGATTCCATGTACATGCGGCTAACTTGGACGAATAAATCAGTTCATGAATCCTGTGGAACAAAGAAAGGGCCTTGATTGCGCTAGCTTTAATTAAGGTCAATCGCGCATTCATATGAACTTGAGAGGTACAATTCGTCGAGTCAATCCGACTCTCCATGTTCGAGTTCGCCTTCATGTCCTTTTGAAACCGCGCAATCCATTTAGAGGTCCAAACATGCCCAAAAGCTTATTTACCCACAAATTTGTCTAAATCTATTAGATCAGGTGACGTAGAGTTTATTCAAAGAAATGGGGTTGGTTGGTTTCATTACTTTTTTTATTATAAATTTACCCAATTGGACCACATTATCCAAATTATTCATCTGTTCAACAGAAATTAGAAGAAGAACATGGGCGCCATGGCCATTTCTTGATTGCTGGGGGATAATGGTTTTTGTTTTTTTTGGAAGGCGTTTTTTTTCTGTGGACAGAAAGGACAATAGAGGAAGGGGGAGAGGGAGAGGATTAACCTCCTGCCGGAAGAAACGGTCGGGACTAGGATCATTTGTGGGAAAATGCTAAAAGGGAGCAGCAGCCGGCGAAGCCGGTGGGAACGGGAACGGTGGGCGGAGTGGATGGCCTCCTTCGGCCATGTGGGAAATGGGCGGTGCTCCTTAATTTGAACAGCCCCCCCTCTAACTATCTCTAAGATTTGTTTATGGTTTCTTTGACTGCTGCTAACAATTCAACCCTCTCTCTCTCGCTCTCTCTCTCTCTCTTACACTGACTTTCTCTCTCTTCTGTAACCAAAACGAGTGAGAATGTGGGGGAGCTGGACGCAGGGTTTTTTGCCCTTTCTCGGTTTGCCAGCTTGTCCTGGCGCGGTCATGGAGAACAACTATGGAGGGAGACCACTTTCCTAGAATTTGCTCTTTTCCATTAATGGAACCCTCGTCTTGGCTGGCATCCCTTTCTGCACTGGCACACACCTCTCTCTCTCTCTCTCTCTCTCTCTCTCTCTAGCTAGTTCTAGTTCCCCACTTTTGGTAAGTACAATAATAAAGGGATTTAGAGCGTGGCGCCCTCCTTCTCCAGCTATTCAATTTAAGGATGCTTCCGACCAAAATTTGAAAATAAAAAAAAAAATTTAAGGTTGCTTCTTAGAAGGTTCTTTCTTCGTTGGAGTGAATTGATTTCGAAATCCACCAAAGCGAACGTCTTTTGAAGATGGCGTGATCGGCGGAACTCCCCCTCTTCTGCCCCCCGGCATTGGGAATTACTAGTATCGATTAGTGTTCGGCTCCTTCGCTTGTCGGTGTATGCCGTGGAAGAGGGCTTCGTTATTGGGTTTTGGCCTATAAAAAAATGAATGAAGTTGCTATTTTGGCCGTGGTCGGCATCGGATTGACATGGATAATCGTGCGGAAGACTTAAGAAATGGCGGGACATCTTCTTAATATAGATAGAAAAGAGAGTTATTCGGGAGGGGTGTTCTCATCATCCTGTCGACTCTCAGTCTCTCTTTTTTATCTGCTTTTTATCTTTCTCCAATTTTCCTTTATCCTTTTTCCCTTTGGCATTGCTTTTTCTCCTTTTCTTTTTCTTTTTCTAACCATTTTTATCTATGTAAGTTACCGACATTTCTATGTGATCATGATCCTGCATGTTATGTGATGTGATTAAGGAGTTTTGACATGAATATTTTATGAATGTAAAAAAATATATATTCGAGTTTGCTTTAAAATCAAATTATTAATGCGTGATTTTACAAGTTTAGCATAGTACCGTGCAATGGGATTAAAGAACCTTACACGCGATTTCCAAATTACTACCTATAATATGGTCGCGAAATTAACAATTACAATCATGGGTGATACATAACTCGCATTAAGTTTGTAAACCAAAAGAAAACCAAAAGAAAAGATGATGCTGTTTGAATATCTGTTATGTCGATTAAATCTAAGTTAGAATACGCAAATATGAAAATTTAAAAAAAAAAAAAAATTTGAACACTAGATTAATGAGAAGGTGGAGCTATTTATCCATATTGTTACGGATAATACAATTACAATTAACAAGAGACAAATTTTTATAACCATTTAGGCCAAGCATGATGATTTCATGGAAAAGAATATTCCATTTGAACGAGACCCTCATTTTTAAATTCTACATATGTCCTCGTACAAAGTACAAATAATTCATAGTTGCTTTCATTGATTAAATAGATGTACAAATATTGAATTTTGAGTGGAAGTACTTACTAAGATTAAGTGGTCCGTGATAATCAAAACTTCTCCACATTAATTTCTTTGACGAACTCGCCAACTTACGACACGCGTATAGTTTCACAAGACATTAAATATGACGGGTCAAGAATTTTATTGTGACTTTGCAAAATGAAAAATATATGAAAGAGGGTATGTGAAATAATTTCATAGTTTCGACCTATATATTTCTCAAATTTACATAGAATGTCATTTTAAGAGCCATAATTATCAATTAAAGAACCTTTCCAACATGTTTGAGTTGGAATCGGGGAAACAGAAATCGACCTCTCGAGCCAATTTTCAAGGAGATACTAATTGTTACCTTGTTTTTAGCTTTGGTAGTTCCGTCGATAAATGCAAAAGAAAGATTGTCAAAGTCCCTTGTCATATCGTGATGCATCTTCATTTGGCCGGCTAGGGTTTGTCGATGTCTACTTGATGGGACTGAAAGTTCAGCACGGAAGAGGCCAAAGAGAGTTTCAACGTGGGATTTGGAATGGTCGTGCCGACATCTCCATTGGACTCTCTCAGATCCTTGTAACTTTTGTAAGATATTTATTTGAGTGTTGTAATTTTTAGATGAGATTGAAAATTGAGGTCAGAGAGAGAAAGTTCAGCATGTAATTTGAAACCGACATCTTCATTGGATTCTCTGAGATGCTTTGTGCATGGTGAATTGTCCCCCATGATTCGACCTCAGCATTCAATGCTGATCTTCAAGTTGTGGTGAAGAAAGGAGGGGGTTTCTTGGTCTTAATCCTTCTAGATAAGATCAAATCAATTCCACCTTATTCAAGTTGCATGTGCATAACTTTTGTACAATACTCATTTAAGTGCTATAATTTTTTTTTTTAATTACTTGAATATCATAACTTCTTAACGTTTATATTCAAAACTTTCAATCGATAATTTAATTTTCAATTTTTTTTAAAGCGTTTACCGAATTACCGAAAATTTGAAGTGTCATAACATTTGCGGTGAACGTTTTTAAAAACTTATACTATTCGAGTGATTAATTAAAAAATTAATATATACAATGTTATGACATTCAAGTGAATGGTGAATATAAGTTATGACATTTAAGTAATCGAAAAAAAAAAGTTATGATTCTTAATGAACGCCGTATGAAAATTACGACACTTATGTGTCATTATCTTCACTATTTTATATCAATTCTCATAGCACTAGAGTTGAATCTATCTTGGATCTTGTTGGCGATAGACGGCAAAGAGTAAACATGACCGTGCCAAGTTTATATTTCCTTCGGTCATCAAGGGCTTGCCAACTGTTGTGATTTGGTAAGGGTTTGGCCGACAAGCACTTCCGGACATTTGCTAACCATGCTTGATGAGGAAATGTTTTTATTTTCGGCATACCGTTTAAGAAGATCGAGTGAATGGCCAAAAATATGTTTGTATTGTCGATCACTCAACCTGCATATGCTAATGACAGTCGACAAAGACAAGATTTTTATCTAAATCCAGACAAAAAGGAAAAAGAAAAGCAGAGGCGATTCCATCTATTGGAGAATAAATTTCTCTGAAACGATGGACCGACACAATTAAAAAATGAGCCGACATTTATTTACTTAATTAACTAATCGTACCGTGTCTTGTTCAATTTTGTTTTAAAAAAAAAAGCACGAAATCGAAGGAGCGTGGAATTGAATGAATCGCGTTAAAAAGGCCAACGGGACGAAATTTCTTGAACACGGAATGCAGACATTGAAAACGACAGATTTTCAAAAAGTTCAACGATCCTATCTATTTCAAGAGAAAACAAATAATTTTAAATTTATAAATAAATATGGTTTTTCTTTAATCAAGAAGAAATTACATGGGAGCACGACTCCTTACACCGAAAAAGAATAAATAATAAAAACCCTTTAAATTAGAAAAGAGAAAATAGTCCGACCCATGTATTTCTTGAAGCTTGATTGAATGTGTCAATTAAAGATTACCCACAAAAATAGAAGGAAAAGAAGGAAGGATTAAATTTCATTTTCGTCCATAAATGAAAAAATAAATGAATTGACTATTTCAAAATTTAGCATCGATTTCATCTCGAATCAGTGTGTTAGATCCTCCATCTTATAAATTTAACTTTCTATATACATTTTTTTTTTTTTGGTATATTACATCAACCAACCTGCATTCAACAAGCTTATAATTATGGAATTCTTATTTTAAACTATTTTAGCAGATGAATCAGCTTGCCTGAAGAAATACTAGCATATATGTCATGCTTAATTCCTAACGAAATTATACATTACCAATTAATTAGGCGTGAACACACATATCTATTGAACAACAAAAATTCCACTTGTCAAATCTATGAAAATCTTGTTCCTATTACAGATTTTTTTTTTTTTTTTTTGTATTGATGATACTATGGACATCCTATCATGGTCAAAAACTAGGTCATTGAACAGCTGTGCTATCGATACTTATATGCAATATTATATGCAGTGTAAACTGTACAACACCCTTTTGACTTTAAAAAAAAAAAAAACTGTATAACACCCTTTTGACTATTAAAAAAAAAACTGTATAGCACCCTCCGACCCCCAAAAAAAAAACTGTATGACGGCCCAAATGACCAATTAAAATTCTAAACTCAATCACTATATAATAGAGCAAAAAAATACTCATAATGCAAGGATGACATACATTTTAATTGATTTCCTTGATAAAAGAGCCATTATTTTTTTTTTAAAAGAAAGGTATTTGGATTATTGGTTGGGCCAGCAGAACACTTGGGCCGGCCCATCATCAGATACATCAGACAAATGGGCCAGCCCATTACAACCCATGTGCTGGCCCAACCAACATGAAATGAAACCCTTATAAAACCAAGACGAAGCAAAGAAACTGTGCACTTCCATTATCCCGGAATTTGGATTACCCAATGACACTTGTCGTAACTCCTTACAATTTTTTAACTCTTATGAAATATGTCGTAACACAAGAGAAGTTAAAGAACTTACGACCAATGTGTAATTATTCTTTTTTATCTGACGGTTATTAGTATGTTGCCATTGTTATTTCTCATTGATAACGGTAAAATTTAGAATTTAATAGAAAAAGTAAAGTAAACATCCTATTCACGAAAAATTGTGTTCATTTTAAGCTTTAATTTTAACATATATTTGAATTTTAATTTTGACAATTATATACATTTTGCTTTCATGACTGTAAGTGTGAAAGATATTTTATATCCATGATGTTGCTAATATACATTCTACATTATTTTGTCTTGTGTTGAATGTCAAAATATTTTATTTTGATGGTGTTTATAAAAGGGTCTTTTCTCTTCACTTATGTTTGCTTTTTTTCTTTAAAAAAATGCGTCGTTGTGGCAGGACCATTATTCTCAAGGGAGGAACGGTAGTGTCATGAGAAAATATCGGGTACACCTTTTGTACCCAACACAAAAAAAAGAAGAAGAAGGCTTTAGGAAGTGACAAATGTCCAAAATGCGATCCAATGTCGGATTATTTGGAAAACTCTCTCTCTCTCTCTCGACTCACTCTCTTCACCGCCTCCTCTCTTTCCCATCAAGCCCTTGTCTAACTGATGAAACATTGCACTCGATTGATGAATTTTGTGATGGCGGAGGCAACTTTTCGAGATAGAGGCAGAGGCTACGTGGTGGTTTGTCGGACGAGCCACCGCGCCCTTGCCCGACCAACGAATTTCATGACGGCGGAGGGAACCTTTTGAGGGGTGGAGCCGTGCGGTGGTTCGTGTTCGTTGAGCAATCACCATGCTCTTGTCCTACTAACTAACTTCGTGACGGTAGAGACAACCTTTCAAGGCGGAGGCGGAGTCGTGCGGTGGTTTGCCAGATGAGCCACTGCGCTCTCATTCGACTGACTAGCCTCCATGCCCTCATCCAATTGGCAAACTTCATGACGGTTGGGGCAACTTTTTGAGGTGGAGGCAGAGCCACACGGTGGTTCGTCGGCCACCAAGCCTTTTGCCTCGAAAGGTTGTCTCCACTATCGCAAAATTCGTCAATCGAATGAGGGGGTGGCCAAGAGAGAGAGAGAGTGTCGGGGAGGCACGCGAAAGAGAGAGAGCATGTAGAGAGAATAAAGAGAGAGAGGAGAGGAGAGGAGACAGAGGAGAGTTTTGAAAATAATCTGACATTGGGTTTCATTTTGGACACTGTTGTGACCTCAATGGCCTTCTTTTTTGTTGTGCTGGCTCCACAAGGCATGCCCAATATTTTCTCATCCTATCACACACTCATTTTCCTTTAGTATTTTATTTGTACTTGATGGGTTTTTCTATGTGTTGATGGGCCTAAGAACCTGGCCCGTAGGTTAGGTTCCATGAATGAATGGTTGAGATATGAAAGGGTGCATTGAGGGGTTGCGTCTTTTGGAAGTAGTGTTACGTTGAGGGGTTGCGTCCTTTGGAAGAGGTGTTACGTTGAGGGGTTACGTCCTTTGGATGACACGCTTTAAGGGAAAGAAAGAAAAGGAATGTACCTTTTGAGTGAATGTACGTTTTTCCGAATAGTTGCTTTCTCCCCCTCCAAAATAACGTAAGAACAGTACCTCCCAAAAATCAGAGTTCTCTCATCCTAAAAGCAACAGTACGCTCCTCGATAGAATGAGATCATAATTCTTTCTCGAACTTCAACATTGGTGTTTAATCTGTGAAAGACAAGGTACGTTCGACTCCATAATGTACTTTTCGATCGGTGATACATGTGTTTCCTAGGCTCGTCTTCCGCATTCATTCTAGGGGTTCGATTGAGTATCGGATCGGTATTAGGAAATCCATTATTCCCGACATTGGTATCAGAGTCATAGTTCATGTTTTTCGATCCCTTTTCATGTTTATGAATTGCTTTTGATTGAATTTTCGTGAAATACCGCAGTCGGTCGATCCGGGACAGAAAATCCCAACACCCGCGTACTGTTCACCCCTGTTTGTGATTTTACGTAAATCGAAATTCATTTATGATAGCACGGGGTCGAAACTTTCGTCGATACGAGAAAATCGAGTGGTGGATCACCGCCGGATGAGCCACCACGCGCGGCTGGAAGGAACCGGTGTCGTCCCCCATGCGCGTGCAACGCACACGCGCAGTCGCTAGGGCGTGTGTGGCACGCGCTAGCTAACATCAGCTGCGCACGTGCATGGCATGTGCCAGCATACGTCACTGTGACGTCAGCTGCGCACGTGCATGGCATGTGGCAGCATACGTCACCGTGACGTCAGCCGTGCACGTGCGTGGCACATGGCCGCAGACATCATCGTGACGTCATCTGTGCATGCGCATGGCACGTGCCAGTAGACATCACCGTGACGTCATCCGTGCACGCGCGTGGCACGTGCTAGCATACGTCACGTGATGTCATCCGCGCACGCGCGGGGCACATGCCGGGTTGGTCGGTTCAACCCGACCCTACCCGTGTGACCCGACCCGATTGACTCCGACCTGTTGATCTGTTGACCTCGACTCGTCTAACCATTGACCGTTGACCCATTTGACTGTTGACCTGTTGACTTAAGCCGTTGACTGTTGACCACTGTTGATCGGCGTTGACCATTGTTGACCAGCGTTGACTGGCCAAAAAAAAAAAAAGAATAAAGGAAAATTATGTATTTTCCAATTTGTTTGTTATGGATTATAAGTAATTCTTTTTTGTTCTACATTTGTTGCAGGAACCATGTAAAATTATGTATTTTCCCTTTTGTTCATTGTGGATTATAAGTAATCCAGTTTTGTTTTGCATTTGTTGTAGGAACTATGATGCGTTATGCATGCGTGCCTGCATTTCCGAGAACGGACGAAGAAAATGTAAGATTTAAAGGGCTAATGACTGAGTTAGCTAATTATCGGTGGAATGACGGTGATGTAGTATCACACGTAGTCAGGGTCAATCAGATGATACAAGAAATAATCTGGAATAATTATCTTATGATGGCCTTAATAAACACTCTTCCACCTGAATGACAAGTAGTGTTAGATCGCCTATAGGAAGTCAACGTGGTCCCGGATTATAGGAGGCTTGCAGTAGCTTTTGTAAGAGAGTACTATATGATCAGGTTAACCAAAACTTCAACTCTTGAATTGAGTGTCACATGGTGCAGAATGAATGCGCCTTGGAGGTGGCATAAGAGCTCTCCAAAGTTCTTTTCGTGGTTGGCCATTGTGCCTTCAAGATTCTTAGAGAATTTTTCTAAGAGATTAGAAGAGACTTTCCCTATTTATTTTTTAGATTAGTTTGAGATGTTTTAGGTGTAAATATCTCTTTCTATGTTGATAAATTTTCTCTGAATATATTACCTAGTGTAATGGACATATTTAATTATTGAAAGTTCAATGTTATTTATTGTTGTAAATTAGTATGTTAATTTACAATTCGATGTGGGAAGTTCAAGAAAGTTTTAGTGACTTTGCTGAACTTATTTTGCATAAAAGATTATATTAATAATAGTTTTGAGTTAGGATTTTTTGAATAATGATTGGAAACATAATAACCTTTTGATTCTGAAACCTTACTCGAAATTATTTATTAATATGATGGGTCTATGCAAAATGAATGCAAAATTAATAGACATTAATAATTCATGCATATGTGTTTGATATATTCATATCGATAGTTTTAGCAACTAAGAATATAATTGCTGATTTGAACAAAGAAGACAAATTGAATGGCGAGAATTGTGAAATATTGAATAAGACAATTCAATATGTGCTTGAAAAGCAAGAAGTACTAAAAGCTCTTGACCATATTATGGAAGAACTTGAGGATGTTGTGTACCACCTTGAACTAGTAAAGGACTGCCTCAAAGCATTTGAGCGGAAAACATATATTTGTTGTGTTACTTCCAGCTTAGAAGGGACTTCAATCTCTAAGCGCAAGCGTATTGATTCGTTTAATATGTGGAAATACAAGGGATCAAGTCCTTCTTGCAAGAAACCAAAAGTTAACCAACATAAGAGAGGAAAACGTTATCGAGTGAAGAGAATTTCAAGAGTGAAATGCTATAACTGTGACCAGAAGGGTTACTATGCTCGCGATTGTCGTGAGCCAAAGAATGTAGTCGCCCCTTGTACTCTTAAGAACTTTGCTTATGTGTTAAATTCTGTATTCTTAACTAAATCTAATTCTTTGTGGACTGTAGATTCGGGAGCAACATACCATGTAGCGAATGATAGAGAATCTTTCGTGGAATTTCGACGAGTAGCAATTGGAACTAAATGGATCTATGTAGAAAATAACTCTAGAGCTGAAGTAAAAGGGATTGGCACCTGCCAATTGAATATGCGTGGTGGACGCACTTTGTTCCTACATGATGTATTATATGCTCCAAAGATTCATCGAAATTTAGTGTCTGTTTTAGTGTTGGTTAAACTTGGTTTTAGTATGAACTTCCATAATAGCGGTGTGGATTTATATTTAAATGCAAACTACTATGTTTGTGGTTATTTTTTAGATGATTTTATTGTATTGAATGTTGACTATGGTGATGTTAATGTTTGTTATTCTCTTTTCACATCTTCTAATTCATATGATAATGATGTGAATGTATGGTATGTTAGACTTGGTCATGTTGACCAACAACGTATGAATAAACTAGCTAAAGAGGGTTTGTTAGGTATTATTGAAAAAGTCAATTTGAGCATTGCTTAGTAGGGAAAACGACAAGAAAATCATTTGGAAAAGGCACAAGAGCTGAATTTTCTTTGCATTTAATCCATTATGACATCTGTGGTCCAATGAATGTGAGAGGAAGGCATGGGGCTATTTATTTTATCACATTTATAGATGATTATACTCAATTTGGATATGTCTATTTGATTTCTCATAAATCTGAAACATTTAGTTGTTTCAAAAGGTTTATGAACTTGGTAGAAAATCAATTAGACAAAAAAATAAAAGTGTTGAGATCCGATTGAAGTCGTGAATATTTATCTGATGAGTTCAGAAATTTATGTGATGAAAAAGAAATAGAAAGACAGTTGTCTATTCCATATACTCATCAACAAAATGGTATTGCGGAGAGAAGGAACAGAACCCTACTGAAATGGTTAGGTTCATGATGTCGCATGTTAACTTACCTATAACTTTTTGGAGTGATGCGTTATTAACTGCTGCCTATATACTTAACTGGGTGCCTTCCAAATCAGTTACTTGCACTCCATATGAATTATGAACATGTAGAAAATCGAATTTAAGTTTTCTTAAGTCATGGAGTTATGCTGCCTATATTCATGAGCCCTCTCACAAGTTTGGGAAATTGGGTCTCAGAGGAAAGAAGAGTATTTTTATAAGATACTTTGAATACTCGAAAGGGTATGTGTTTATAGGTGAGCAGAAAAGTAGAAATATAACTGAATTCGAATCACGAAATGTTACATTCTTAAAGAATGAATTTCCTAAGAAGCGCGAAATAGGTGAGGATTACTCTCTATTTGAAACCTTGGATTCAGATAATGAATTTAGCGGAGTTCGTTCAAGTGGGAGTAACATGAGAAGTGATGAATTTAATTCAACTCACTCTCAATTACAACCACATAATGAGATAATATCGTTATTATCTAATCCGAGTCGGAGCATGATGGGGAATGATGTGCAAAGTGTACAATCTTACGTATGGCGAACAAATCGCAAAAATATTCCCCTTTGACGTTTTGATATTGAAGGGGAAACTTTTATGGTTGCTCCACAAGACGAAGATGAGCCAAGAAATGTTAATGAGGCTCTAAATTGCCCTAATAAGAAAAAAATGGATGCATGCAATGGAAAAGGAAATGGAGTCAATGAAGTCAAATCATGTTTGGGAACTGGTTGATCTTCCAAAAGGACACAAAGTCATTGGGAACAAGTGGGTTCTCAAAATAAAGCGTAAAGTTGATGGCTCAATAGAAAGACATAAAGCTCGTCATGTGGTGAAGGGGTATAATCAAAAGAATGAATTGATTATGAAGAAACATTTTCTTCTATAGTGAGATTTACCTCGATTCGCATTATTCTGATAATAGTAACTAGTATGGATCTTGAGTTACATAAATGAATGTAAAGACTGCTTTCCTTAATGGAGAATTAGAGAAAGAAATATATATGGAACAACTTGCTAGTTTTATTATGGAAGGCCAAGAAGAAAAGGTATGTCGACTTTTAAGATCGATATATAGCCTTAAGTAGTCATTGATGAGAATCATTGTGTATATATCAAAAGATCCAAAGATCAATTTGTGATAATATCATTATATGTTGATGATATACTAATTGCCGGAAGCAATATGAAGTTTGTTAATACTGTCAAAAGTTGGTTATCTTTCAACTTTGAGATGAAAGATATGAGTGAGGCTGCGTACATTTTTGGAGTTAAGATTTCAAGAGATCGTTCGAAGATGTCATTATCTCTTTCCCAAAAAACATACATAAATAAGGCTCTTGAATGATTTCGTATGCAAGATTGTAAACCCATAGATACTTCTATTACAAAAGGTGAAGGATTGAGTCAAAGACTGTGTCCAAGGACTCCACAAGAGAATGAACAAATGAAACATGTTCCTTATGCTAGTGCTGTGACATCCTGAAATTCGACCCCGTTTCAATAAAGTGAAATGAGCATGTCGTCAACGTGCCTATGGTCATTTTTCTCTGAACTGATCACTCACGAGTTAACTAATTTATTAGGTGAAGCCGTTAAGGGATGTATCTGCAGTAAAATCCCTAAAAGCTACTCAATTGGTTGGATTTGACTAAAATCGCGTTTGATTGATTCTAACCATGAAATTTAATTTGGTTTCGGGAATCGAATATTCGAGCGTGTCACAATTCATTTTTAGGATCCTGTCTCATCGTCTGTCAAATTATTGACGAGTTCGAAATTTCAAAAAAGAAATTATCGGAGGAAAAATCGAAGGCCGAAAGAAAATAGAAAGGGAAAGAGAAAAGAAATAAAATAAGATTGAGGGTATTATTTTTTTTTTTCCTCTCCTCTCTCTTCTTTTTCTCTCTTTTCTCTCTTTTCTCTCTCTCTTCTCTCTCCTCTCCCCTCCCCTTCGTGCGGACAGCTCCCCCCACCGACTCCTCTCTCTCTCTCTTATCATTTTGACCGGTCAATCCTCATATTCTCTCTCTCTCTCTCTCTCGTCACTCTCTCTTCTTTTTTTTTTCTTCGTGCAAGCGAACCAGAAGCCGAAGAGGAGCGAAGCGTAGCCCACCGTTGCCGCTTGTCCCGCCGCCCGCGCGTCGCTCGCGCTTTGCCATCCATCGCTCACCGTTCATCTTCGCCTCTCCCTCGCGTCCCTCAGCCGCCACCGCTCGCCTTCTTTTCACCCCCTCGGCCCACGCCCGACGTCTCGGCGGATCCGGAAGGACGCGGAGCGAAGCCGCAGCTCGTCGTCGTTGCCGCATGCCACTGGGCCGCCGTCCGCACCAACCGCGCGATGCCGCGCGTTCAGCCACCGCCCCTCGCGCCCGGGCGTCTTCCTCGTGCGACTTCAGCCCTCGCTCCGCCTCGCCCGGCCCGTCCAGCCACCTCCGGCTGCCGCCCAGCTTCGTCCGACCACCGCCCGACATCCTCGGCGTCCCCCTTGCCCTCCGCCAGCCTCCCCTCGCCGCCCTAGCCGCCGGACCAGCCTCAGCCAGCCTTGAACAGCAAGTGGCCGAGTGGGTTTCCAGCCCCCTTCGGACTCGTTTTGGGCCGTTTCCGGGCCCCGAACCCGAGCCGTGCTTTGAGGTTTATCGTTCCTCGCGTCGCCCCCGTTGGATTGATTTGATTTGCGCGCGATTCCAGTGAGTAATCTCACTAATCCTTGATTAGTTGGCTAATTATGCTTAAGAGTTATTTAGTTTTAATTAATTTAGGTTTAGGTGGTTAGATTAGAATAGATTAGCGATTATTAGTTAATTGTGATGTAAATTAGACAAATTGATTGTGCAATTAGCAAGTAGAAGTAGTCTACTATTTATTGAAAGTATCTCGGGATTTTTCCCGACCCTTAGTGGGCTTCAATTAGGCTTTCCGGCCTAAGTGGAATTTTGGTATTTAAATATTAATTTTCGGAATTAAATTAAATAATTATTTATTTTCCGAAAATTTAATCAGGATGGCCCGTGACCGGAATTTTATGCTGGTGACCGTGGTGAAGTCCGTTTATTTAATTGGGTTTATTTTGTGCTAAATTGAATTTTTATTATTTATTAATTACTTTTCGAAATTAATTAATTAATTTTCGGAAATTAAGATTTTGATGGCCGACGACCGAAATCTCGTGCTGATCGTCGTGGCGTAGTTCGTTTATTTATTTGAAAACTACGTTGCATGGAATTAAATAAATTGTGATATTTTAGGGATCTACCCTAAATTGTTTGAAATTGAGTGAATTTGAATGATTGATTAGTAGATGGCCGAGTATGTTTATTTAGCACTTATAATGCTTTGATTGAGTTGTAAAGTGGATGGAATTATGAGAGCGAATCGGAAATACTCTGGGATTGAACCGATCAGACACGGTGTATGGAACTACGTGGTTCGATGATTATGATATCACTGGCGAAAACGACGCCTTAAAGAACGCACGTATCGGTCTAGTACATATATTATTGTGGACCTACGTGGTTCGGTGATTGTGATATCACTGGCGAAAACGGCGCCTTAAAGAACGCACGTATCGGTCTAGTACTCATATTGTTATAGGCATGTATGGTTCGGTGATTAAGGACATCACTGGCGAAAACAGCGCCTTAAAGAACGCATGCACTTGTCTATTAAATACATTGTTATAGGCATGTGTGGTTCGGTGATTATGGACCTCACTGGCGAAAACGGCGCCTTAAAAAATGCACACAATTGTCTATTGAGTACATGGTTATAGGCATGCGTGGTTCGGTGACTAAGGATGTCACTAGCGAAAACGGCGCCTTAAAGAACGTACGCAATTGTCTAGTGGATAAGTCACCTTTGCGAACTTGACGCCCGAGAGCATTGACCTAGAATGGTCCATCTGACATGTAATCGACTAGGCCGATTGATCATTGCTTTGATTTGACGTTGTGAATTGATTGACTGAATGGAAATGACCGTGAGTGGTCTTGTTGGCATATAATCGACTAGGTCGATTTGATCGATGCTTCGATCGGTGATATGATTGCTTGGGTGCCTATTATGAATTGTACTGGCTTGCAGGTGAGATCTGAGGCCAAGGTAAGTCCCCTGACCTGTGCGTGTTTAGGCAGCCTATAGTATAATGGTGTACTAATCGGGCCTTAGTGGGATAGAACTCGCTGAGACGTAGTCTCATCCCGGTTTGGGGACAACATTTCAAGACCCTGCTGAGGAGCTGAGGAGGAAGAGTTTGAGAAGGAGAACTCTGGGGTGAAACCTGAGGAGAAGAATTTT
This sequence comes from Eucalyptus virginea, assembly GCA_014182375.1. Classification (NCBI taxonomy): domain Eukaryota; kingdom Viridiplantae; phylum Streptophyta; class Magnoliopsida; order Myrtales; family Myrtaceae; genus Eucalyptus; species Eucalyptus virginea. The sequence goes on along the minus strand of CM024516.1, from coordinate 38,716,120 downwards.
GGGAGAAGAAGATAACCTAGAGAGGGATCTTGAGTATGACCCGGATGAGCTGAGATTCTATCTTCTTTTGAGAATCCCATTTTGATGTGAATAGTTATGAAGTGGTTTGTGTTTTGTATAAAAGTTTGGTTATAAATTTCAATATGAAAAATATAGCCCTGCTTTTCTATCCCATCGTTTTATTGTTTGGGGATTTTAACTGCTTCCACATGTGCTTAATAAATGAAAGGGTCGGCGATACATAGTCCTGGGATATCGCATTATAAAATCGACCAAGTGAGAAGGATGTGTGCGTGCCCAAAGATTGGGGCGTGACAAGTGCTATGGAAAGCTTAATGTATGCTATAATGTGTACAAGATCTGACATATGTTTTGCGGTTGAAATGGTGAATACATACCAATCCAATCTAGGTCAAGCACATTGGAAAGCTGTTAAAAGAATACTGAGGTATCTAAAGGGAACTGTTGATTACAAGCTGAATTACCAAGGAAATGATTTGCGACTTGAAGGCTATTCAGATGCTGATTGGGGAGAAGATTTAGATGAAAGGAAATCTACCTCTAGTTTTGCTTTCTTACTGAATAATGGCACCATATCTTGGAGCAGTAAGAAGCAAATGTGTATAACCTTGTCCACGATAAAAGTTGAGTTCATGGCATTATCGACAGCAGTATAAGAAAGTGTTTGGCTTAAGATTTTTGGATCATTTAGGTATTATTGGATATGCTGCAAATCTATTATTTGTTAACCGTGATAGCTAAGCAGCTATAACGTACACCAAATATCCACAATGTCATGACAAGATCAAACATATATATACAAAGTATAATTTTCTCAAGGATATAGTTGCACGAAAATATGTGAATTTACAGTATATATCTACGCATAGAATGGACAAAGCCAATACCTAGATATGTGTTTTGTGGTCATGTAAAATCTCTAGAACTGCGTAGAGGCTAATGTATTGAATATTTTACTTTCCCTAAAGTGTTCACATTTAATGAATTTATGTTTTTCATCATTAATGTCTATGAATCTTTGTTTGACATTTATGCATCTTAGTGCTCAGTGCATTATATAAAGTTGAGAAAGTATGTCGGACAGATAAAAGATTAGCTCACTCACACGGGTAATCGCCTCTATTTATTATGTGATAAATAGAGATGAGACGGTTTTTAAGCTTATTATTTATGTGATAATTGAGAGCTCAAGCTTAAAATATATATGTCACCTTGACTGAGTGTTAAGATGATGACATGATATTGATTATGTTCGAAAGTAAAATAACCCACATATTTTATTTTATCTGTCTATGATACCATATGTGAGTTCTAATGAATTCTGTGAATGAGTAGATATGTGAACTCAAGTTAGACATTAGGTATGTCTAAACTATCATCTGTATAGTATTGATGTTGTAGACATACGCTCCATGAGAAATGAGTTAATACCGTAATACGTATTTCATACTACGTATGCATGAAACGACCAATAAGAGTAGCGAAAGTTTGATCTCAACTTTTATGTCGTGTGAGACTCTTGAGGAAAAGAGTTCCTCAATTTAGTGTCCTCATGATTCTTACTTATTCTTAAGATTTTATTTAGTGTTTGCTATTTTAGGATATTGCCAATGATTATGAATTGATTCGATTTAATGGGATATTTCTATAAAAGCAAACTGAACTGCAATTAAGAGTTTGAAAGAAAGAGAAAGATCGAATTTGGAGAATCACATTCTATTTTTGTATTTACTGGTCGACCAATTATGATTTTTTATGGGACAATCATAATTGTAAATACAATATATTATTGTTTAAAAAGAAATCAAAAGAGATAAATGTGATCAATCAATCTAGGGTACTGTATACTAAATCTACTCAGAGTGTGATGCCCATTATGAGCTGCTATATATTCCTAACAGATATATGATAACGAACCCTCAAAGTATGCTGGTCGCACGGATTATTTACCGGTATGAATGTTGCAGAGAGGTAAAGATGATCCTATTTGGCCTACCATATGCGAGTGGGAGATGATGGGTTTTTCTATGTGTTGATGGGACTAAGTAGGCCCGTCCGCCCATGATGGGCCTAAGAACCCGGCCCGCAGGTTAAGGGCCCATGAATGAATGGTTGAGATATGAAATGGTGTGTTGAGGGGTTGCGTCTTTTGGAAGAGGTGTTACGTTGAGGGGTTGCGTCCTTTGGAGGAGACGCTTTAAGGGAAAGAAAGAAAAGGAAAGTACCTTTTGAGTGAACGTATGTTTTTTCGAATAGTCGCTTTTTTCCCCTCCAAAATAACGTAAGAACAGTATCTCCCAAAAATCAGAGTTCTTTCATCCTAAAAGCAACAGTACGCTCCTCGGTAGAATGGGATCAGAATTCTTCCTCGAACTTCAACATTGGTATTTAATCTGTGAAAGACAAGTATGTTCGACTCCGTGATGTACTTTTCGATCGGTGATACATGTGTTTCCTGGGCTCGTCTTCCGTGTTCATTTTAGGGGTTCGATTGAAAGTAGGATCGGTTTTAGGGAATCCGTTATTCCCGACAATACTACTTGTTTAGCTAAAGAAGTACCATTTATATATCAAAAGTATCCGATAATCTCAAATGAATTGCCTTAAGGAGAAACCATGTATGTTCATGACCATATCTAACATTAATGGGCTTACTAATAACCCAGAAAAAGTAGATATGGTACTATACATTTTCAATCGTACTTAATTAATATTAACAAATAAACAAACTTTATTGATGTTATTGTCTTATATCAAGACATATCCAATTTAACTAATTCTTATTTAATATTGTTAGAGGATTTTCAAATGTGCATTAACCATAGACCACATGGCATAACATTCAATTAAGTAATTATTTTTGAGCTCTTCCTATATTTGAAACGCATCAACAATGTTTCTTGCATATGAAAGATAACATTATAAACAAGATTTCGACATGTGGAGCTCCTATAGAAGGCTATTTTATCAAGCTCAATTTCTTATTACATATATTCAGAAGATTTTATGAACTCACATATTCATATATAAACTACTTCAACTGAAGCAAATTTGTTTTATATCTTGGGTAGCAAGTATGCCTATTTCAGTTTAATTAGGACGGTATATCCTATCTGTAGAAGCAAATATGCAAGACATAATATGGTTAGCTTCCCCATAAATCTCTCCGTATGCAAAACTTGAGACTATGAACATCTACTTTGGAACTCCATGTTCAGCACGTCCGAGCACTTTATATAACAGCTATAATTGGCCAAGTACTTGGGTTGTACCTGGTGTTTCAACGTGAAAACACTAGCCGCTTTCTCGTCTCACCCACCTTTCTCTGGATACCTTTTCCTCTTTCACTTCAAGCTCCCTCCTCAAGGGAGGCTCCATCTTCTTAACTCAATTGTGATTTTCTCTCCCGATTTGATCTAGAAGTATTTTATTATTTTTATCTAGCTTTTTGTTTTTTTTTTTCCTTTGCTTACTGCTGATGTTCTTCTCTGCTCACAGGGTGTATCTTCCGCTTTTGTCACGGGGAAGTAACCCGCTACTTCAGATCCTTTGAATCAAGAAGCCTAATAGAATCGAGGAGGAATACATTGAGTTCATACTACGTGAGAAACAATGATACAACTTTTTCAAATTTTGTAAGTTGTTTTCTCTCGATCTAGATTTGGATATGGGAGCTTTTCTCTCCTAATTTATGTTTAGATCTAGAAGTTTCTCAGAGGCATTTTTATGCTCGTTTAATATCACCCAATCTCAATCTATATTTGGGAGCTTGTTCAACCTATTTTTAGTGTCTCCATAAGGTGATGGTGTTGGGAATGCTGAACCTAAGGATCCACTACTCATTAAGCAAGCCATAGCTATTAGAGAAGGAAATTACGGTGTGTACTCATTATTTATGATGATACAAGATTTGGTGATCGGTCGCTATTCGTCCTGTTTTAATGCTAAAAAAAGATATGTTCTTAAGAAATGAAAAAGGGAAAATTGTTCAAAAAATCCTAAACCTATTGTACTTTTGCCAATTCAGTTCTAAACCTTTTAATTTTGCCAATTTAGTCCTAAACCTTTTCACTTCTTACCAATTCAGTTCATTCGGCCAATTTTGGTCGGAAAATACTGACGTGGATGCCGACAAAGTGTCACATAGGATTGCCGGCGCCCGACGTTGACAATTTTTAATAATATTTTAATATTTTATTGAATTTTTTTGAATTTTTTTCCCTATTATTATTATCATTATTTTATTATTATTATTATTATTATTATTATTATTATTATTATTATTATTATTATTATTATTATTATTATTATTTTGGCTTTCTTGGCCTTTTCGGTGGCCGGCCACAAGCGACGGCCAGCCATTGGCCACGGCCGGACCCAGCTCGCCTCACCCGCCACGGGCGAGGCCGGCTTGGCACGGGCGAGGGCTGCCTCGCCAAACCGGGCGAGGCTCGCCCTCGCCCGGGCGAGCGTCGGCCTTGCCTAGACCAGATCCGGGGGCCTCGCCACCGCTTCTCGCCGTAGCAAGCATCATTGGGCCTCCAGGTCGGAGGCTTCTTCTTCTTCGAGCTGAGCCGAGCCAAGCCGAGCCAAGCCGCGCTGGGGGGAGGGTGGGGGCGTTGTTCTTCAGTTGGCGGGGGGAGAAATGGAGGCGTTGATCAAGCTCTGGGACCTCATCGCGCAGAATCCAGCGCAATTCGCCGATAAGCTGGCATGGATTTGTGACAGATGCCCCCAATTTGAGTCTGTCCTCACCAGATCTCGTAGGGTGGTCTTGCGTTCGCACCTCAATGTAGTTCTTGCCGTTGTCTTCTTCTTCTCCTCGTCGTTCGTGATCGGCGTCGTCGCCCTCCTCATCAATGCAAAATCGTCGCCGTCACTTGGCCGCAGGCGAGGCCGACGCTCGCCTAGGCAAGGGCTCCCCTCGCCAGATTTGGCGAGGCTGGCCCACACCCGGGCCGGGTCGGCCTCGCCCGCATCGCCGTCGCCGGGCTCCTCCTCGCCCGGCCGGGCCTCGCCCGTGGCGGGTGAGGCCACCGGGGTGTGGCCGGTGGTCGGCCGTATCCCGTGGCCGGCCACCGGCAAAGGCCAAGAAAGCCAAAAAAAAAAAAAAAAGAATAGAAAAGAAAAAAAAGGGAAAAATAGAATTTTAAAAAAAAAAATAATAATAAAAATTCAAATTTTTTTAAAAAATATTAAAATATTATTAAAAATTGTTCACGTCGGCGCGGTAGTTCTACGTGGCACCGCCGGCTTCCATGTTAGCATTTTCCGGCCAAAAATTAGTCGGATGGACTAAATTGGCAAGAAGTAAAAATGTTTAGGACTCAATTGGCAAAATTAAAAGGTTTATGATTGAATTGGCAAAAGTGCAATAGGTTTAGGACTTTTTGGACAATTTTCCCAATGAAAAAGTGTGCTTATTACAGCAATTTATGCTTTATTATTCTAATTTACGATGTGGGATGTGCTTTGTCTTGAATCTCTCATATATCATTTTGAGATATTGAGATATGAAGCTCTGTTGTCTTGAAAAGAACAAAAAACCCTCCTTTACAATTTAGATTTAGATCTCCTGGGAATAAATCTGACAGGTAAATGCCATTCACCAAAAGTAAAAGAACAAACTTATTTATTTACTTGTCAAGATAAAAAGAATATTTTTCTAATTTCAAAACTTATGAAAATCTTATATGTATAAATTAATGTGTTAACATTTATATTTCATAATCTCAACTAGCTGCGAAACATCCTTTCTGGAGGTGTGACCAAAGAGGGCATAAAAAAGTACCCTTCAAATCGAAGTGACCAAAATCTGTGAATAGTTTCGGCTCGGGTTTTATCTTTTGCTTTCGATAGTAAATAAAACAAGCAACGAATTTCCGACGATTCGATTCGATTTCAGGTCACATACCTAAATATGCTCTGAAAATATTTCCAAACACACCACTTTCTCAGGAAATCCCTAGCTGTCTCCTTCCAAAACGCCCCTCCCCGTGAACTCCCCAACGCCGACCCTCTTCCTCCTCTCCTAGCCCTTAGCTTCAACTGTTCACTCCGCGGCCGCTCTCTTTAGCCTGCCGCCACGTCGGCGATCAAGTGCAACTCCTGCATCTGTAGCGATGGGGATCCAGTTCAGTCTCCGCCAATGGATCGCCGGAGGACATTCCTTCGCAGTCTACTCTGGGCGTGCACCCGCGCGACTACCCACGACACAAACTATGGAACGAAGCCGGTGCCGAGACCACTGTTTGAGCAGTCGCAGGAGTGGTCGAAACACAGTCGGTGTCGGTGACCAATTCCCAATTATGACCCAAACACGACGTACCCCGTCTGCTAACTGGACCTGGAGCCCGGCCTCCTCGCCTTGTTCGTTCTCGACCTGCAACATCAACTTATAGTTTACTGTCCCGTCCCATGCAATGCAATCCCTTCTCAGATACGAGGGAGACGGAGTCATCATGTACGTGGGTTTATAAACCAGGAGGGAAGAGTATCACACGCCCGCATTACTTGAACAGCGAGAATGGATCGAGAAAGCTTGCGATGGTGGAGTTGCGACAGATGGGAGGGCCGGAGGAGCAGTTTGAGGCGTATGGGATAAGGTACCCGACTGACGGTCTCCAAGATAGCCGAGCTGCGATTCATGGCCAGCGCCCTCCTTGACGTCAAGGAGGAGGAGCTCGACGACACGATGAGATGAGCTCCCTCTCCCACATCTTCCGCCGGGACCTCCTCATCGGCAAGTGCTGCGGCGTCAAAGCCGCCATTTGCCTTATGCTCTGCCCGGTGGTCGCAAAAGGTGTCGATGATATTGGTGGGGATCTGCGCCAAACCGACCATTGGAACCCCTAATGACCAAGATTGGGATACATCTTATTCCAACTACTTAAGAATCATCATGTTAGCTGTCCGTAGTGAAATTTCTTGAGGTTGAAAAGATTATAAGTTGCAATACTAAGTTGATGATTTAAAATAGTATTAAAATAGATAATCACCCAATTTATCCTTTCCTGTTTTTGCTACGTTAATTTGTAGATTTCACGAAAAAGTTGCTTAATATCATTTGAATAAGATGCCCGACATTCAATAGGAAAAGAAAAGCGAACGAAATGCAAAGAAATAAACACTCCCCATTTTTATTTTTTTTGCCAAAGTTGATGAACTCTATTAAATCATGTTCTTTCGAGGCATTGGATGTATGGCCCCTAGCAAGTGAAGCTGTGCTGATCTAAGGAGGATCTTGCAGCTCAAAAATGAAATTGCGTTTCTTTTTCTTGATACCTTCCCGACTGTTTTCCGTATATCAATCTTTTCAAGAATGATACTGCAAATTCCCAACGTTCCAACGATCGATGAGATATAACAGGAGGTGAGCACGCACATGACATGGAATCAGTACTACATGCCCCGACGTTATTAGCGAACGTGGTTTTCAAATGATCACACGATCGATTATTCTCAACAATGAAAAATGCTTAGGATACAAGAGAATGACACCTTCAAACAACCAACCTAGGACATCTCCCGAAATTTGATCAACTTCTGCACTGTTTCAAACACAATCTCTTGCCCAAAAGGGAAACACACAAAACACATGGAATAACGATGTGCGGAGTCGATCTTAGATGCTTATTCTCCTTCGAACTAAGACCGTTTAGCTACGCATGATGAAAAATATGAAAAATATCGTCCAGTTCAGTTTCCACCTCCCCTCCCATACCCTCCTCCATATCCACGTCCTTCTCCATAGCCACCCGACCTACCGCCTCTGCCGAAGCCCCCGCCGTATCCTCCACCACGTCCAGAGCCCGAGCCTGACCCAGCCCTGGACCCTGCATAGGACCCGGCATATGATCCTGCTTCGGAGCCCGCCCTGCAACCTTCCCTAGACCCGGCATATGATCCGGCGTGCGAACCCGCTTCTGAGCTCGACCCCGAACCTGAACCAGAACCAGAACCGGACTCAGACCATGAGCCAGACTCAGAGCCAGAGCTAGAGCCAGACCCGGACCCAGAGCCAGAGCTAGAGCCGGAGCCGGAGCCGGAGATGGAGCCGGAGCCGGAGCCGGAGCCAGAGCCGGAGCCGGAGCAAGAGCTACAGCCAGAACCCGATCCAGATCCGCTGCCGCCACCTCCTAGCCCTATCCCGGCTCCAATGCCGACCCCTATGCCTCCAAGGTCCACGCCCAAGTCCTTTCTCGCCACTCTGATCGCGCACACATCAACGGTCGAAGTCGTGAGAAGTAGAAAAGCCATGACCAGGGCTAATTTCGGAGTTGCCATGTTTGGGTTTCGCCGACGATGAGTATTATCTCTAAAAATGGTAGTCCGAGGGTGAAGTGCGCTTTTGCCTGGAGAACGCCTGCCTATATATAGCGCTCTTCAGCGCCCGAACTTGGTCCTTCGCTTCGCGCGAAGACGAAAGAACGATGAAGTGGAGATTCGATGATGGGTGACTTGGAAAGTGGAGCAGGTGAGGTGGCTGTTTTGGGAGGTTTCCTGGTCGAACGTGGCCTTGTTTTTGTGGCTGAGGGTTCGAGTTGAGGTTAAGCCAAAGGACGAGACAAAGGGGAACGGCTGGACATTTGGCCTTGATCAGACCGACCCATTTGATCTCCACTTAGGATATGATAGTAAGGTTAAGAATCAAATGGGGGGGTTTCGTTGTATATAACTTTGTTTATTTCGTTAGTGGGGTTTGGTGGGATTGTAATCTGACAGGCGTTGCCACATGAGGTACGGTCTGATGGTCTGATGCGGGGCGGGGGGGATGCTCGTCTTGCTCAAAGGATCGGGTCGGCTCGACTTGGGATCGATGTCAATCTGCAGGCTCGGATTATAATTGATTTAAGGTCGATCGAGGCCAGTAGTGGCCATAGTCGGGCATTTCTCATTCACAATCGAGACAATCGAGAGATGAAAAACTCTCAAGCACAAACTGTTCGAGTGTCCTAAGCCGAGCGTCTTGTGAGCTCTTGGACTCTTAGAAATGGAACACTCATGAATATGAGAGATTGAAGACCAAGTGTAATATTGAAGATCTTCGAGTGAGATGAAAGGGAGAGAGCAATTGAGCTATAATATTTACCCAAATTTCATACCCAAGAAACTATTATTTGGTCTGATATGGAAACTTATTTATGAAAAAAGTCTTCCTAGATTTGAAATTTGGGGAAAACAAACTATAACAATGACGCTGAAATGCCCTGTAAGATCATTAAGGGCAATTTCAAAAGAGGATTAATGGGAGCAAATTCAATACTCAAGTAAAAGTTAGTGATTTTTTATAAGACAAAAAAATTAGGATAAAATTAGAATTGGATCTAAAACTAGGATTTTTTATTATGAGAAAAAAAGTTCATGATAGAATTAAGACATAACCTAAAGTTGGGGGTTTTCTATGAGATAAAATAATGTATGGTAGAAATGGGAGTGGAGCTAAAGTTTGGAGATTTTTAGGGTATTAGGCCCCTCATTATATTAAATTTGCCCATCCATCAACAGCTCATGAGGAGTAATTCTACTCTTTTCTTATAAGCAAAAAAATCATTTATGCAGAGAACGGATCCAGGTCTGCACAAAGCCCAAACTGTACATAACCAAGTCAATAAGCACCACGAGACATATCATTACTCAACACCTTCTCTAGCGTGCATGGAATTTTCGAAGAGTTGGTGACCAACTATTCTTTCATACCACCCGCCGTGGTGGCTTAGCTAGGTAGGCACTAGACTTCCATTGATGAGGTTTAGTGTTCGAAGCTCCTGCAACGCAAGTTGCAGGAAGGCTAACTTTGAGACTCTTGGTGACTTACCCGGTGGCACGTACGTGGTGGCTAGCACATGTCGCTCCCAGTGGTTTACCTTCGACTGCCGGCCGTGCGGGGTTCTCTGGGTCATAAAAAAAAAAAAACTATTCTTTCATATCTAATAACAAGCTGGATCTAACATCTGTAACAATTAACTCGATAGTACCATCCACAGTACTACTAGGGCTAGAATGATCACGAACTTTTTATTCCTACCTACCCGATCACGATATGAGCATGCATTCCAAGCAAGTTTCAATATAACATAAGATGAGTTCCCCATTTAAAGTGGTGGATTGGCCGTTGCCGTTCTTCCTCCCAAGAAAGTAAACAATCCGGACTGGCTTGGAAAAACTACAATTGAAAGATGAGTATTCTTTATGAATAGTGAAAAGAATGAACATGAACACCCCAGTTCAACCATGATCCGTGGTAGGTAATTTTTATGAATAGTAACCCAAGACATAAAACTATATGCTCAGTAATGTTTGGGAAAAAAAACCAAATAATACACCATCCAATTTACCATATTGATGAAAAATATGTGCTCCCAAAATCATAACTTATTATGAAAGTGCAATTGAATCTTAGAAATTTTACAAAAAGTGTAATCGAGTCTTTTCGTTAACTTTGTCTAATTTGGTTACCGGAAAATGATAACGTTGTTGTTGTTGTTGTTTTTTTTTTTTTCCTATCTCCTATGTGATGATAATGTGGCTAAAACATGAAAAGAAAATGCTAAAACAATGTCATTTTTGCTTAAATATGATTTTTAAATCTAAATACTACTTAAATTAAATTTAAAAACATTAAAATTAAAAAAAAAATGAAGAGCAAAAGGCAAGGGCCTCTAGGGTGAGGGCCGACGGGCCTCACCTCATCTGGACCTCATCTGGGGAGGGTTGTAACCCTTTTGTCAGATTTGGATGAGGACTTGGATGCCCTTGCCACACTAGCTAGAGCTCAACGACCCTTCTCGACCATCCCTAGCATTGTTGGTCCTTCTTGGTGATGGTGGGGCTATGACAAGCCCTCGCTTAGTTTCCTCTCTCTTTGTCTTTTAAATATAATTTAAAACAAAATTGTATTTGAAATTTAAATTTACATTAAAATGATGTTGTTTTAACCACGTTAGTGCCAAGCGGGAGAGAGAAAATACTTAAATAAAACCATGTCGGCATTAGCCAAATTGGATAGAGTTAACAAAAGCACTTTATTGCACTTTATTGTAAATTTTAGGACTCACTTATACTTTCGTGATTAGTTTTAGGATTTCTTGTGCACGTATACTAAAAATCTATCTTTTCTTTCATCTACTCCATGCTGACGAGGTGAAAGCTTTTGCAAGAGTGAAAATGCTCTAAGTAATTACCCCATTATATCAGTCTTTCGAAGTCAAAACGTTCTCATGCGCCAAAATGGATTTAATTTAAGTCAATCCGTTGTTTCAGCCGAAAGAAGATACGGACTGACCAAAATGAATACTCTGAAACGTGTAAACCGTATGCAGTTTCTCTTTTCTTTTCTAAAATTCTCTTTGTCCTTTGGTTCTCTTTGTAAAATGATATAACACGAGAATAGTTTGTTGCCTTCATTCAGATATGAGATCAAGATAATTTCTTTTGCTCGCGTTGCATATATATATATGTATATCGATTGACCTTTCCCCCTTCAATGTATATTATTAGAGGAGCTTTTTTCTCTTTCATGTAAAAGTTTCACGCTTCTGACTGAACTAACTTGGGCATGTGTTTTCTGGTGTTGTATGGATAATTGACCATCTTCATCGTAATAAATTACCTGATTTTTTTTTTTTTTTTTGGTTGGAAGATTATATGACTTTATCTACTAGAGATCATGTTGATGAGAGCTGCGTATATCTTTAAAATGAAAAGTACAGCCATAGACTTGATTAACATTTCTTTCTTAAAAAAGTGGTGAAGACTTCGGTATTATGTATAGGGATAACAATGATATTCCATGCTTGATATGATATATTGCAAAACGGAAAAAGAAAAAAATTAACTCAGGTTGGTGTGTTCATCCAGCACGAATTTTGCATTGAAAGCAAAGAAAAGAACCTTGGTATGGCCGACAGATCATTGCAATAGAGATGAATAGCCTCAAGGTAACCAAGTAAGTTCTTTTTACTTATTTCTTTGTTAATCTTTGAAGCTAATGTGGTTTTGAGAAAGGGATATGCACAAAACTTGTTGATCGAAAAATTCCACGCAGTGTTGGGAAGTGAATTCGTTGTAAATATTGCTATTATTGTAATCTTCGATCTTCTTATCTGATCATTATTGCGCGTTGTCGGAAAACTATCTATGACAAATTTCAACTTTCCAATACATATATTCGCATACATGGGTTTTCCTTTTAGTTCAACAATTTTTTTTTTATTAATTTCTCTCCAACGTAGAATTAATTGAATAGCATCTTGGAATTTCCTCAAGGTTTATTGCTTGCTTTGAGCTTCTCTACTGATGCTATAAACCCAACACTATGCATCTGTGATATGTGTAAACTTTCAAATTTTGCACGCTCTATTTTTTTTTTCTTTGTATGGTGCTAATATATTTTTGCCAACAAAAGTAAAAGAAGTTGATAACGTTGGTAGGAGAAACTAGATTACATCATTCATGCTACTTTAACGAAATTATATTTCATTTTACTTTACTTATTATATGTGTTTTCAAAAGTCAATATATTCTATAAACAAATTCAAGATGGCTGATTGAAACTATATATATATATATATATATATATATATATATATATATATATATTTATGTATGGATAGTAAATGACTAGCTGAGTCACCACATTACCAGGCCACAACCACTCCACAGTAAATATCCCGTACCACATCAAAGCCGCAAACGAAACGACAAAAAAAACTGTACAATTCCTGATTTTCTCTCAGCTCCTTTTTCATCTCTTGAAGCTAAAAAGAAACCGACCAAAAAAAAAAAAAAAAGCTAAAAAGAAACTCTTTTCTCTCCTCCCCATCTGCCTCATCCTCTCCATCTTCCTTTTCTTGATTCCTTCTTGAAGTTGCAGGATTGCCGTGCGAAACCCGGTAGGCACGAATCCTAGGCACCATTGCGTCATGGGTTTCTTCCCCCAACTCCAAAGGAGCAGAAGCGCGCTCAATGTTCTCCCCTGTTTCTCCAGGCCACGTCCCACGCCCGCAGCTCCAAGCTCACTACGGCAGGCTCAACTTCGATCTTCGGTCAGTAGATTGCTATGATTCCAGGAATATTTTGGACAAAACCATGATAATGTCTGCGTCATGCAGCTCGAATAGATTCATTTCTCAATAGCTCCCAAGCAGATTTGGCAGAGAAGATACAAGAAGAAGAGAGGAAGAGGATTCCAGCTCCGCCGACATCGTCAATATCAACCATCTCACTAATTCTTGCGGCAAGCCTAGTCCAATCTTCATCCACAAAACATCTACATCATTGCGCTGCACTGCACGATGGAGTCTAGATTTTTCCAAAACATTTTCAGATTAAAAGAACCAGATAAGCCACCAAGAAAGTCTAGCCTTTTGCTGAGAAAATAAAAATCGGAAGATTAAATCTTTCAAACTTGATTATATAGGTAGTAGCGACTCACACCGGTGGTGTAGAATGATATTATGAGATAGCCCTATCACTTATGGCTTGCAAATGTAAAATCAACTTGGGCCATGTACAAAGACTGCTAGTTATATGAATTTTTATACAGAAGAAAGTGAGCTTGTTTGTAATTAAAGAACATTTTCATGAACCGCGTTTAACAAATGTTTCAAAAATTTATCAACACTCCATGGACGTCCCTAACTTACATGCTAGTAAAAATAACAAGTGCCAACATCAAAAGTAGTTTGCTAACATATGTAACTAGCTATATTATCGAGGCAGCAATTTGTTTTTCAATATAAATTATTCACATTCGATTACCAAATGGCGCTGATCAAAGTCTTGCGTATCATTAAAACGAAAAATGCCACCATAAACTCAACTGATGTGTGTTTCATGACAGGATAGAGAAGACTATTGCATCATGTATATGTAAATCAATCCAATTTCATGCTTGCCTTGAAAGCAATGGACGGAACCTCAACATGGCCGATTATGGCGAAAGAGTTTAACATCCTTAAAAGGTCACCGAGTAAGTTCTAATTTTACTGACTGAAAATATTACATGCGGTGTAGAAAGGTACACTCGTAGGAGGGAATTAATAGGTAAAAGTACCGAAAAAATCCTAAGCTTATTGAATTTGTACCAATTCAATTTTAAACCATTCATGACAATACCGACTCAATCTATCTGGCCAATTTAGGCCTAGAATCGCTAATGTGAAGTTGGTTATGTCACATAGGACAGCCAGCTTGTTGAGATTGATGAGCTTCACCTCATTAAATCTAGCAAGCTTGAGCTTGCCCAAGGCTAGTGCGGCTTTGACCTTGCCTAATCCGCGAGCTTGAGGTTCACTAGTGCAATTGGGCAACCAAGCAAGGGTCACGGACTTCATTTGTGATCAGCAAGGGCCTTGCAACCCTTGCCTATGGTTGGTGAGGGTTGACCATTGGACCTCGTTGGGGGAAAAAATAAAAGAAAGAAAAAAAAAGAAAAATAAAATTGAAAATCTTAAAAAAAATTATAAAATTGCTCAAGAGGATGATATCTCATTAATGGATTGACTCAATTAATTACCTTTATAACTAACAACCCATTTACAACCCATATAGCATTAGGCTAATAACCCAAACCCATTTATTAAAACTTAAGTAACCCATATGACCCATCTTATTGGATATGGGTTAAAAATGGATTTTACACTCTAGTGAACACAAAACAATATGAATTTTCTGAGTGAGCTAACTTGAGGGCATGCGTTTTCTTGTGTCGTCCAAAGATGCTGTTAATTGTAAATAAGTGACTATTCTTTTTCGTAATAGATTATCCATCTTCTTTTATTGGAAGATTATATGAATTTATCTACTAGAGATTGTGACGATGAGAGTCGCGAATGCCATAGACTTGACTAAATGCTTTTTAAGAGGAGCAGAGAAGATTTCGGCATCGCATATCAGAACAATGATATTCCATGCTTAATATGATATTGCAAGAAAAATCAACTCAGTTGAGCACCCTCATTTTTCTCTGATTTAGTGCTTAAAAATGGTGGTGTCTGTTCGTCCAGCACAAGCGTTGCTTCCAAAGCAATGACCAGAGCCTTGGCATGACATATATTTATGTATGGATAGTAAATAGGTGAGTCACCACATCAGACTGAGAAACGTACCACCCGAGGCACAACCACTCCACAGTAACTATCCCGTACCACATCGAAAACACAAACAAAACGACAAAAAAATTGTACAATTCCTGATTCTTCTCTCAGCTCCTTTTAACCTTGAAGCTAAAAAGACTCCTTTCTTCTTTTATCTTTTTCTTCTTCCGGATTCCCTCTTGAAGTTGCAGGATTGCCGTGCGAAACCCGGTAGGCACGAATCCTAGGCACCATTGCGTCATGGGTTTCTTCTCCCAACTCCAAAGGAGCAAAAGCGCGCTCAATGCGCATCCCCGTTTCTCCAGGTCAGCAGCTCTAAGCTCACTGCGGCAGCAGGATTCGTCGCTTTTCGCTCGCTGCAGCCGACCGACCCGAAGCAAGATCGGTCCGACCTCGGTCGTTTTGGAATCTCGAATGGGCGGTCGAGTAAGATGCGGGTCTGGCGAAATTCAGACGGCGGACCACCTTCGTGGACCGTGCGCCTGGAGGGCCCCGGCCGGCGGTCCTCGGTGTTGGATTGTCCCGATTTAGCTCCGGGCGCTGCCTTCCCGGCGGGAAGCTCGCCGTGTCCCCCGAATCACTCAACTCGGCAAGACGGATGCGGAAACGGCAACCGTCGCTGCCCGCGAGGCAGCACTCGATCATCTCGGGTTACGCTAATGGAGACTGAACTTTTGCGGATGAAACTGAGCCTTGTCGCTTCTTGCTCTGTTTTTTTTTTCCTTTCCCCTACCTCGATCAGGTTCGGCACGCCACGGCTAGCCACGAAGCGGAGATGCTCGCGAGGGAACTCTGCGCCGTGATCCTGTCCCGTAGAGATGACCGTGAGGGATCATTGCCTCGTTCTCCGATTGCCGACGCCGTCTCCCCTGATCGGACTGGACTGGCCGCCCTCGCCAATGCCGCCACTGCCGCTGCCACTTTCGCCTTCCCAGTCCCTCTCCCTCTCCCTCCCTTCCTCTTCTTCCTCGTCCTCTTTTCTCTCCTGCTACTACGCAGGATCGTTCTGCCAGTTCCTTCTATGTAATTAGGTGGGAGACAAGGTCTTAAAATCAGTGTAGCTTCCTGACTATATTTAATATCGTGCGAAACTATTCTAGGACGAATTTCAAATCATATATATAGCTCTTTGTTAATTTCAGGCTAATCTTTTTAGGAATTTCTTTCCCTTGAATCAGAGGCTTTGATTTTCTTCTGAAAATTCGCCACCTTCTTATATCAGTCAAACCAGCTACAACGTTTTTAGTTCGACAAGAACATTTGATGATTTTCTCCGCTACTCTATATAAGAAGATTAGACGCATTGCGCTGCATCGAAACACACGAAACCCTAAGTCATCAAGACCGCACCTGATAGTCGGGTGGTCGAGACCTCGACCGTCTTATATTGGAGATAAGATCAAGCCCTTCAGCCTTTGAAATCTGATTGTTTGAAAAGGAATAAAAGATCGGGCTATCTGATTCGAGATCAAAGCCACCAAAGCCCTTGAGTCGAGTTGTGTTTAGGTGAAGAACCAAAGAAAGAGTCATTAAAGGCCCTCGAAATATATGGCAAGAAGGACTAAGGTTCGTGTTATGTAAAAGGAGATCGCACCGGCTAGGCCCTCGAATTGTGTTTTTTATTACTACAGATGACAAAGAAATTATATTGAATGAATAAATTCATTTACCATGGTATTGTGAAAATACTGACAAAGACAAAATTCATGGGTTTAATTTTCGTGATACAACTTTTATGATATATATCTACAAAATTCAAATGTTTGACTTTGAACTTGAATAAATTTGTAGATACCTTTAAGTGATACTTGAATGATGTGCTTTGTTTTTGTATAAAAAATACAATAGTGAATTTAAAGGAATCCTTTTAATTAAAATATTGCCCCTTTTTAAAATATGTTATCTATAATTTGAAACTATAACTTACATTATTTGATTAAATCTCAATTACAAAAATAACTATCGGTCATTTAAAATAAATAAATTTAGGATTTAAAACATATTTTTTAAAAAAAAAAAAAAAGTTAATACCATGAAAAACCCTAAACGATATATATAACAAATTTACCCTTTGTTAGTTTATGTTAAATTTTATTATCAAATTGCCAGGTTAGATAACATGGGCAATTAACGAGTATACTAATTTGAGATTTTACATTTCGTTTGTCACGAGATGTACACGTTGTGATTTTCATGGTATTAATCCAATTTTAAGCAAACTAATGGACTGTAAATTTATCACCAACATACAAATTTATGAGTTTTTGGTTGTCAAAAAATTAGTTTAGAGTAAATTTGTCATAAGTGTACTAGTTGGGGTTTTTCATAATATTAACCCATTCCTTTACATCTATCTTACTTAATTAAAAAATTTGTTTGGATTAAATATTAATATTTTATGATTGATAATATAGATTATTCTGTTACACAAATAATTTCACTTCGCTAAATATCTTAGGATCAAATTAGTTACATAACACTTAATTCAGAAAAAAACATAAAAAGAAAAAGTTCAAATCTCACTCTAAGTATAATTGTTATCAATAATTTTTTTTATTGCTAACTAAAGTGTAATTGATTTGCTTCGAGTAATTTGATATATTCCAGAAGAAAAATTACAATGAATAAATATTTCAAATTAAGTGATTTATCTTATCTTTCGAGCTAGGTGATTTATTTATATAAATATATAAAAATCGTGTTAACGAGGTTGGTGAGTTACCGCTCCGGAGAAGTCACAACCAACTCCACAGGGATTATCGCGTGCAGAATCGTAACCACAGACGCCACGAAACTGTGCAATTTTCCGAGTCTTCTCTCACCTCCTTTCCTACCTTCCGCTACAAGCCAAAAAGCCCAAAACAGTCTCCTTTTCTCTTCTTCTTCCTCACCGTCTCCATCTTCTTCTTCTTCTTGATCCCTTCTTGCAGTTGCAGGATTGTCGTGCGTACCCCAGAAGGCACGAATCCTGGGCATCATTGCTTCATGGGTTTCTTCTCCCAACTCCAAAGGAGCAAAAGCTCGCTCAATGCGCTCCCCCGTTTCTCCAGGTCACGTCCCACGCCGGCAGCTCCAAGCTCACCACGACATGGTTCGTCGCTTTTCGCTCGCTGCAGCCGACCAACCCTTCTCGGCGCGTCTCCTCGCGCGTCGCCATCGTCGTCGTCATCATCACTGCAAATACGTTCCTTCTTTGGATCGTCGTTCGTCAGTCGCATATCGCCGTGGTCGCCGTCGGAATCATTATTGCAGGCCTGGAGGACCCGGTCGATTGCGGAACGTGTCGTTGAGGCGATAAAGCACGAACAAGTTCGGGGCGAGACAAGAACGCAGCATGATCAGTACGACCTCGGTCGTTTAGGAATCTCGAAGGGAGGGTCGTGTAAGATGCAGGTCTGGCGAAACTTGGGTCCCGGATCACCTTCTTGGACCGCGCGTCTGGAGGGTCCTCGTTGGCGGGCCTCGGTGTTGGATTGTCCTGACTTATCTGGAGCCTCCCTCCCCAGCAGGTCACTTGAGGTTTTACTGGATCTTCTTGGGTTATAATGGAGACTGAATTTTGTGGATGAAAGTGTGCCTCATTGCTTCTTGCTTTTCTTTTTTCCATTTCTACCTTGATCAGGTTGGGCGTACCGTGGCTAGCCCTGAAGCAGAGATGCTCGCACAGGATCTTTACCATGTGATCGACAGGATACGAATGATTGAGCGGTTGGGCGGAAATGGATTTTTCAGTTCACTCTTGTTCACGTGTCCTGAAATGGAGATGATCATGGAGGATCATTGCCTTGTAACCAGACCGCCAATGCTTCTGGTGTGTCTCGTGAACGCCTTGTTCTGTGCGGTGTTCGTCAGTCTTTCCGCCTGGTTTTTTTACTTCGCAGGTTCCCGTCTCTGCCCTATTTTCCTTCTGCTATTATGATGCAGCATTCTGTAATTCCAGAGTAATTAGTCGGAGACAAGTGATTGTGCTGACTAGTGGTTCATAGCAGTAACTACTGGTCGGAGACAGGTCTTTCATAAATGATGTCTCGATCTACCTTTAATCAGTGTAGCTTCCTGAGTATTTTGGATAGTTATAGGGCATTTTTTCTAAGTGGTGATTGAGGAAAAGCCTGGACAAGCTGGTTTTAATTTCGTCAAGGTTATTGTTAAAATATGATTCATTTTGTGAAAACTCTAGAATTCCCTAGACTACTCTACGTATGAAGGAAGAAAGCCAGCTGGAAATTGGTTGAAAAGTCAACAAAAGTGGCTGGGAGTTGCAAAGAATAGAAAAATGCAGAAAAATGGAGAACACATCAGAAGAATCGGGAGAAGCCGCAACAAGCAGAGACAAAAAAGCAAGCTGCAATTTTATATTGATTTTTGTACTAATGTCGGTGGAGAATGGCGGTGACACGCCTATAAATAGGGGTTGGGGGTGTGTGTGTTTTAAGTTGGTAGAAAAAACTACACACTCCTTCCAAAATCCTTCCTTTGTACTAAAAACTTTCATAATAAAAGTTCTTCTTTTTTACCCATTCTCCCTTTGCTATTGTAGTCCTTTTATTATTTACACATAACACTTGCACACACACACGCTTCCGCAAAAACACCAACAGTGGTATCAGAGCCACGTTTTTGGTTGGTGTCGGGCTTTTGTCCTACCTACCCATTCCTAAAATTACCCTTTCCAAATACCCACTAACTAAACCATGGCCAACCCTACTTCATCATCATTTCCCATTCCCATTTTTTATGGGAACAACTATGATTTTGGAGCATAAAAATGACTACATTCTTGATGGCCCAAGACTTATGGGACATCGTGGAAAAGGTTGCGAGGCTCCGCCAGAAGGTGCAAGTGTTTGAAGGATCAACTACAAAAGGATGCAAGGGCGCTATATTTTATCCAACAAGCGCTCTCGAAACCGTATTTCCAAGAATTATTGGAGCGAGGACTGCAAAAGAGGCTTGGGATATACTACGAGAAGAATTTCAAGGATCGGAAAAGGTACGCACTATTCGCCTTCAAACTCTAAGAAGGGAATTTGAAAATTCTAAAGTGAAAAATTATGAGACCGTACAAGAATATTGTGGAAAATTAAAGGAACTCGTTAATCAAATGAGATCCTATGGAGATGGGATAACTGATCAAAGGGTTGTTGAGAAAATATTGGTGTCACTTACCAAAAATACAACTCTATAGTTACAACTATAGAAGGAACTAAAGACTTGACGACCCTATCAATAAGTGAATTAATTGGCTCTTTAGAAGCATATGAGAAAAGACTAATGGCACAAGATGAAGATTTAGTTGAAAGTGCCTTTCAGTCTAAAGTAAATATACGGTCTCATCAAACTAAAAATGATGGAAGGAGCTCATGGAAAAACAAAAGAGGAGGAGAAATTATAAAAAGGGAAAATTTTCCACCTTGTGGTATTTGCAAGAAAACAAATCATTTGGAGAAGGATTGTTGGTTTAAAAATAAAAAAACAATGCCACTTTTGTAAAAGATATGGCCACATAGAAAAAGATTGTCGCTCGAAAATAAATAATCGAGCAAACTATGTAGAAAAAAAAGAAAGTGAAGAAAATACATTCTACGCAGGCCAAGCGGCAAATGACAATAAAAGTGAAACATGGTACATCGATAGTGGGTGTAGCAATCACATGACGGGAGACGAATCTATATTCACTGATATTGATAAGTCGGTGAAATCCCAATTTACTTGGGCAATGGTGCATTAGTAGATGTCAAAGGAAAAGGCACCATCGCCGTGGAAACAAATAAAGGCCCAAAATATATACATAATGTATATCTAGTCCCTCGTCTTGCACAAAATCTTTTAAGTGTGGGCCAAATGATACAAAATGGGTATTCTCTATATTTTAATAGAGATACCTGCATTATCTATGATAAATATAAAAATATCATTGCCTCTGTTGAGATGAAAAATAACAATTTTCCTATTCAATGGAAATATGTCAAAGATATAGCCATGAAAGCTCAACTTGATGATTCATGGCTATGGCATCGAAGATTTGGCCACTTCAATTTTGCTGGACTAAAAATTCTCCATAAGAAAAATATGATGAGAGATTTTCCAGCCATCACAGAAATTTCAGATGTTTGTGAAGGCTGTCTTCTTGGAAAACAACAGAGACAGTCCTTCCCATCTAGAGTTGCATGGAAAGCTAAGGAGCCATTAGAACTTGTCCACACGGATGTGTGCGGTCCGATGAGGACACTTACACCCAGTCAAAATAAATATTTTATCCTATTCATTGACGATTATACAAGAATGACGTGGGTATACTTTCTTCGAGAAAGATCTGAGGTTTTCTCTATCTTCAGAAAATTCAAGAACCACGTCGAAAATCAAAGTGGCCAAAGAATCAAAGTCCTAAGGAGTGACAGAGGCACAGAATACAATTCAAAGGAGTTTAATAAATTTTGTGAAGATGAAGGAGTCCATCATCAATCGACTGTTGGCTACGCCCCAGAACAAAATGGAGTAGCTGAAAGAAAAATAGAACCGTCATGGAGATGGCAAGGTCTATGCTAAAGGAGAAAGGCCTTCCCAACACTTTCTCGGGTAGAAGCAGTTTATCTTGCGGTATACCTACTAAAACAGTGTCCAACTAAAGCAGTTCAAAATAAAACTCCAGTCGAAGCATGGAGTGGACGGAAGCCTTCAGCAAAGCATCTCAAAGTGTTTGGATGCATTTGCTATGTCCACATCCCTGCTCAAAAAAGGAGTAAGCTAGATGAAAAGACAGAAAAAGGAATATTCCTTGGCTACAGTGACCAATCAAAAGGCTATCGGATTTACAACCTAAGAACTAAGAAACTTATGATTAGTCGAGACGTCGAGTTCGATGAGAATGCTGCCTGGAATTGGGAAGACAAGAAGATCGAGAAGAAGTACATCACCTTGCCAGACATATCACCTACTCAAGAGGAGTCAACGTCTCAAGAAGAAGGAGAAGCACCGAATTCCACCACTCATGACATAACTCCACCAAGCTCTCCAAGAGTAACGCAAGAAGAATCTACTCCAGAGTCTCCAATACTAAGGGTAAAAGCCCTTAGAAGAATTTACGACACATGCAACTTTGCTATTTTGGAACCAGAAAACTATGAACAAGCATCCAAAGAAGAAGTTTGGATAAAAGCCATGGAGGAAGAGATCAAGATGATCGAGAAAAATGAAACTTGGGAGCTTGTCGATCGACCCAAAGACAAAGAGATCATTGGCGTCAAGTGGGTCTACAAGACGAAGCTCAACGCGGATGGATCAATCCAGAAGCATAAAGCAAGGCTTGTGGCGAAAGGATACTTGCAACAACCAGGTATTGACTATACTGAAACTTTCGCTCCTGTTGCTTGCCTTGATACTATTCAAGCACTTATAGCCTTAGCGGCACAAAAAGAATGGAAGATTTATCAACTAGATGTGAAGTTAGCGTTCCTAAATGGATATCTTCAAGAAGAAATTTATGTAGCTCAACCAGAAGGCTTTACTGTCAAAGGCAATGAAGAAAAAGTCTTAAAGCTTAAGAAGGCCCTGTACGGGTTAAAACAAGCACCACGTGCGTGGTATAACTTCATCAATCAAGGATTCAGGAGGAGTATGAGTGAGCCAACACTCTACATCAAGACCCAAGGTAAGTCCGACACTCTCATTGTCTCTCTATATGTAGATGATCTTATATATACAGGAAACAATGAGACAATGATTCAAGAATTCAAAGAAGAAATGATGAAGACATTTGAAATGACGGACTTGGGCTTGATGAAATATTTCCTCGGTATTGAAGTTAATCAAGATAAAGGAATTTTCATCTCACAAAAGAAATATGCAGAAAAGCTCCTTGAAAAATTCAAGATGAATAATTGCACAATAGTGGCAACACCACTTGTGATGAATGAGAAACTATTGAAAGAAGATGGAGCAGAAAAAGCAGATGCTTCACTCTACAGAAGCCTAATTGGGAGTCTACTATATCTCACTGCTACACGGCCAGATATTATGTACGCGACAAGTTTACTATCACGGTTTATGCAGAGTCCAAGCCAAATTCATTTTGGAGCAGCTAAGAGAATTCTAAGATACTTACGAGAAACCACTGATTATGGTATTTGGTACCGACCTAGCGCAACAACTAAGTTGTTCGGTTATACTGATAGCGACTGGGCTGGTTAAGCTGATGATAGGAGGAGCACCACTGGTTATGCATTCACATTAGGTTCTGGAATATTTTCATGGACATAAAAAAAAAAAAAACTCAGTGGCACAATCCACTGCTGAAGCAGAATATGTTGCAGCTGCTACAACTACTAGTCATGCAATATGGCTTCGAAAAATTCTGGAAGACATTGGAGAACCACAAATGGAATCAACGCCAATATTTTGTGACAACAAGTCTACAATAGCAATATCAAAAAATCCAGTCTTTCACGGAAGAACGAAGCATATTGATATAAAATATCACTTCATTCGTGAAGTGCAAAGCAAAAGAGAGATTGAGTTGAAGTATTGTAAAACTGAAGATCAAATTGCAGACATATTCACCAAAGCATTACCATCAACAAAATTTGAGACATTGAGAGGCATGCTTGGAGTATCACAAAAATGGATCAAGGAGGAGTGTTAAAATATGATCCATTTTGTGAAAACTCTAGAATTCCCTAGACTACTCTACGTATGAAGGAAGAAAGCCAGCTGGAAATTGGTTGAAAAGTCAACAAAAGTGGCTGGGAGTTGCAAAGAATAGAAAAATGCAGAAAAATGGAGAACACACCAGAAGAATCGGGAGAAGCCGCAACCAGCAGAGACAAAAAAGCAAGCTGCAATTTTATATTGATTTTTGTACTAATGTCGGTGGAGAATGGCGGTGACACGCCTATAAATAGGAGTTGGGGGTGTGTGTGTTTTAAGTTGTAGAAAAAACTACACACTCCTTCCAAAATCCTTCCTTTGTACTAAAAACTTTCATAATAAAAGTTCTTTGCACACACACACGCTTCCGCAAAAACACCAACAGTTATATTATATTGCCAAGAACCTGACTGTTTTGTCTGTAGGGAAGGGGTTGAAGCTGTTTACACCTCAGTACACCCACGTTCCTGTTTTCACTTGCTGCACCCAACCGACCCTTCTCGGCACACCGCCTCGCGCATTGTCCCCACCATCAGGACAACTATCTTCCTACATCTACGGATGTCGGTTGTACATTCCTGTACTGCCACCATTTCAGGCTGAGTGGACCAGGTCGATTGCCGAACGTGTCGTCGAGGCGATAAGGCACGAACAAGTTCGTGACAAGGAGGAAAGGGAGCATGAACAATGCAGTCTTTGGTCTTTTGGAGTCTCGGATGGACTTTTAAGGTCATGTAAGGTGCACGTCTGGCAAAATTCAGATCACGGATCGCCTTCTTGGACCGTGCTTCTAGAGGGCCCTGGCTGGCAGGCCTCGGTGATGGATTGTCCCGATTTATCTCCGGCCTCCCTCCCCGGCGGGCAGATGGCCGTGTCCACAGAATCACTCGACTTTTGCAAGACGGATGCGGAAACAGCTTCCATTGCTGCACAAGAGGTCGTACTTGATCATTCTAGTTAGTATTCTAGAACAATACAATGGAGACTGAATGCGATTACACAGCTGAATATTGTGGATGAAACTGAGCCTTGTCGCTTCTTGCTTTTCCCCCCCTTTTCTACCTTGATCAGGTTGGGCATACCATGGCTAGACATGGAGAAGAGATGCTCGTACAGGATATAAGCCTTGCAATCCGATACATACACATTGTTGAGCTGCCTTGGTGGCTTGGATTCTTAAATTCGCTGTTGCCGAAAGTAAAGATGATTGTGGAGGATCATCGCCTTGAGGTCGGACTACCATTACCTCCACCGTATGTCATGCTCGGAGTTTTTGGAGTTTTGGGAGTTTTGGGAGTTTTCGCCACTTCTTAAGCCTGCCTTTAGCGAGTCACTATCATATGCTGTGGTGTTGACTCCAGGCGGAGGCCACGAGAGAGGCTCTCTTTCTGCACAGGAAGGCTACCTTAGGTGGTGGAACTGAAGAGTCTCTATGACATGGCTGGAGAAAAGAAAGTTTTAGGGGACTGGTCATAATTTGATGGGGTCCAAATCTTTATGGAGATCTGCTTGTGTTTGCGTTCTTGTTTTCTTGAACCAGTTAAAAGCCTTGACAGTAAATTTGAATTTGAAGCTGCTATTCTCGGTCGGATGATAAAGCCATTATCCGTCGTCTATGATAATGTAATTAATCCTATATCATGGAATGTGCAAACTGCATTCAAATGCCCTTTTCTTTCGCTCCTTTTGAGGTGCTAAAAGCTTACTCTTGCATTTATGAGGTCAGCTTATATCCATATCAAATTCAAAGTGGATTTAGTTTTTATTATAATCAAAGTAAGTATTAATCTAAATTTCAATTGTGGATATACGATCTTTGACTTCACCAATAAGAAGCAATAGATGCCTTTCACATTCAACAGTGAATTTCCTCCCATCTGTTTTGGAATGTACAAACAGAGACTTAAAATTTTGTGGAGTTGCTATCAAGAAGTTCTCAAAAATTTAGAAGCTTCAAAACCACGAATCTGGTGATTTTAGGTCATCCAGATT
Organism: Eucalyptus virginea; assembly: GCA_014182375.1. NCBI lineage: Eukaryota > Viridiplantae > Streptophyta > Magnoliopsida > Myrtales > Myrtaceae > Eucalyptus > Eucalyptus virginea. The sequence continues at coordinate 38,690,363 of CM024516.1, read as the reverse complement.
TCAGAACTAAATTCTCAAGACTTCACCAAATATTTGAGTCATCGAGACCTCGACCATCTTATACTAAAGAGAAGCCTTCAAGTCTTTGATTTGGCTCGTGAAAAGGAATCAAATAGATATGCGATTCCAGTTCAAACCACTAAGACCCTCGAATTATGCTTATTTAAAGAACCATGATAGAGCCATTAAGGCTCTCGAATGCATTCAAAGAAGAATGCCAATTCGTGCTATTTGATAGGATATCAAACCACCTAGTTTCTTGAGTTTTCTTTAATTACTATATACATAAAATTAGATGGATTCTTTATTTCACTCGGAAAATGGAGATTTTACCTATTAATTAAATTCACGAAAATTTGGTACATTGTTTTTGATCTTCATATCGCATATTTATTTTTGTGCTATATTATTGAATGGTATAACTTTTTCGTTCCACAAAATCTCTTTAATGAAGGAAAGAATAAAGTAAATTAAAAAAAAAATAGAAAAGTTAAAACTAAGAAAACTGCTTAAAGAAAAAACAAAAACAAAAAGTGGAACGAACTAAGCAAATATGTTCTTTATATATAAATTATTGCTATTTTAAACAATAACTTAATCTATTCAAAACATTCAACACAACATATGAAGAAATCTATGTAGAACAGAGAAATTTATAGAATTTAATAGTTTATAAATATGGATAGGAACAAAGTGCACGAGCTTTTATTTTACCAATACAACTTTCATTTTTTTTTTTTTTTAATCTACAACTCGTATACGCTAGTTTTAAAATTAAAAAAAGAATAGATAAAAGTATCTCCAAACATATTGATTATAGCTTACATTTAAAGAATTAAATAGTAAAACCGCTTTTAATAGAAAAGTATAGAAGTAGAACTAACTAAAAGCACATGCAATTTAGCTTGTAACTTGTTTGACTTAACTACGTTAAATAATTTCCTTTGCAGTTTCTCTTTTCTTGCCTAATATTATCCTTGGCCTTTGGTCTTCTTTCTGCTGAAGAATATAACATTAGAAATACATATTATGAGAGGAACTTTCTATTTTCCAAATAAAAGTCAATGCTTTCTCGAGAAAATAAAAGTTGGAAGATTGAATCTTTTGAAGTTTTTTATATGTTGTGACATCGATTGTGTATAATGATATTACCATAAGACTCACGAATGTAAAATCAACTTGGCCATATACAAATACTTCTCGTTATATTAATTTTTATAATTAAGGAAAATTTTAAACAAAAGAACATGTGCTAGCTAGAAGAACAAACATCAACCCTCGCTTTCATTTTTTTTTTTTCGAATGTTATTGAGGTGGAGAAGGAATGTGAAACTGCAAAGGAAAGTGACAATGATAAAATAAAGGAGATAAGGGAGAGGAGAGAGCGCATGATTATGGTGAATAATGCTATCAATTGCTTAATTAAGTATTAATAGCATGAGGTCGTCTTTGTCACTTGTAGAAAATAAAATGTCTGAAATAGGGTGTATTTCTCTTGCATGTCCATTTTCAAACTAAGTTCTAATTAAATTAACAACCTGCATTTCATATGTCGAACTTCACAATTGTTTTAAAATTTATCACACTTCATGGACGTCCCTAATTTACATGCTAGTACGAATTATAAGTGCTAACATTAAAAGTAGTTTGCCAACATATCTAACTAGTGTTATTATCGAGGCAGTAACGTGTTTTTAAATATGAATTATCCACGTCCGTTTACCATATGGTGGTAATTAAAGCCCTACATATCTTTAAAACGAAAAGCGGCACCATAGACTTAACATGTGACATCTAGAATTTTATTTGACATTTAGAATTTTCTGGGCCCAATAATAATATTTAGATTATAAAGCTTTGTATTATTTAGTTTGGGGTTCGGTTTGACACGTAGAAAATCTTAGTGGGATTGTTAATTTTTGATGTATGGAAAATGCATAAGATAATTTCCTGCTATTGTAATCGTTTTGAGTTCGATGTATTGGAATTAATTAATAAATGTTGACGTATACGATGTAGTTAAAGTGATGTTAATTAATTTACCATCATCTTAATTGTCGATGGATACAAGTATTTTTCGAATTATATGTTAAATGATTATTGAATTTTAAATTTACTAAATCGAAATTTTCTTATTATAGCAAGGTTTATAAATAATTTTGACATGTTACGGGTTTCATTATTTTAACCTCAGTTAATTAATACTTATAATGACCTATTTACGAGAATAATAACTCACTGACTCATTGGCCAAAGTAGAATATTTTTTTTTTCAACATAGTTACCCTCTTATCTACCCATATTAAGCCACATAATACTCGCTTGTCATTGTAAGAGTGCATGGAAGGCCAAGTGTCATTTTCAAATTGAGACTCTTATACTAATCTTGACACCTAAAACTAAGTAATCATTACCCCAATGCATTAGTTATCAACTCTTTTTTCTATTTGGCCATAGATTAAGTGGAACATTGCCACATGTAATTGCATGCAACCTTCCATCTAATATTTACTTCTAGTCATCATTTTTAACATTGGGGAAGATTAGACTCATTTTCACCTTGACGGTATCACTCTACCTTAAATCTTCAAAAGAAACTTTCTTCTACTTTCAATCTTGATTTTATCTTTCAAAAGTCACAAGGTGGTTAAGACATTTTGACTGTTCGAGTTTTATTTGAGATTTGTAGGACGGTCCCTTGGATATAAAGATGGAGAGAAAAGTTGACATCGGAGGCCATCAACCCTTGAGTTGGATGGCGGTTTGGTTAATGTATATGCTTCCTCTTGGGTTAGTACAGGAGTAGTGATGCTAGTGACCTGATCTTATTCCTAGGATTATGTATTTTGATGTGTTTTGCTTAATGTTGTAACAAGTCAGTATCTATTGGTGTCATTGTATAGAAGTTGCATATGTATATTATTAAACTCATGGGATCTCTTGTAGGACATGATGTAAATATTTTGTTGTGCTTTCGCATGTTATTATTAAATAAAAATAATTATAATTAAAAAGGACAAGTGTCGCGCATGACGTTTTGGGACGTCACATGACTGATGTGTCTTTCATGACAAATAGAGAAAACTATCGCATCGTGGATATGTAAACCAATATAATTCCATGCTTGAAAAGCAATGAATGTAACGTCGATATGGCGGATTACTGCAATAGACATTAACACCCTTAGAAATCACTCGGCAAGTTCTGATTTTGCTTTCTTATTCATCTTTGGAGCTGATATGATTTCTAGAGAGGGATGTACGAGAAACTAACTGGCTAAGATATGGGAAAATTGTCCAAAAAATCATAAATTTATTGTACTTTTGCCAATTCAGTTCTAAACCTTTTAGTTTTACCAATTTAGTCCTAAAATTTCTCATTTCTTATTAATTGAGTCATCCATCTAATTTTGGTCGGAAAATACTAATGTGGACACTAATGATGCCATGTAGAACCGTCGATGTTGACTCTGGATAATTTTTAATAATATTTTAATAATATTTTCTTTTTTTCTTTTTCTTTTCTTTTGCCAATGGCTGGTCACCGGCCACAAGTAATGGCTAGCCACCGGCCACGGCTAGTTGGCTAGCCTTGCTCACCATAGGCGAGGCTTGGCTAAGCAAGGGCAAGCCCTGGCGAGGGTCGGCCTAGCCCAAGTTAGATTTGGTGAGGTTGGCCCTCACCCACTAGAGTGGCCTCATTAGGCGTCGGTCTAGCTAGGCTAATCAGTTGGCCATGGCCAGTGGAAGACTGTCGCTCGTGGGCAGTGGTCGACCATTAGCAAAAGGAAAAGAAAAAGGCCAAAAGGAAAAGAAAGAAAAAAATAAGAAAATAAAAATTCCAAAAAATATTAAAATTTATCCACGTTGATGCCGACGGTCCTACATGGCATCGTCAGTGTTCATGTTAGCATTTTTCGGCCAAAATTGACCGGATAGACTCAATTGGTAAGAAGTGGAAATGTTTATGACTGAAGTGATAAAATTAAAATGTTTGCGATTGAATTGGCAAATGTGAAATAGATTTAGGACTTTTAGACAATTTTCCCCTAAATATATTGCATGCACTGTGTAAAGGTGCATCCATGAGAGGCATTATTATTGTTGTTGTTGTTGTTGTTATTGTAATCTATGATGTTCCGGCCTCATTATCATTGTACATTGCCGGAAACTATCTAGGACAAATTTCAAATTTTCAATTTTATGCTCATATATATATATATATATTCACACATTTTCCTTTGCAATTTTTGCTGCCCTCAATTTTGTTGCACCATATTCTCAAACCATAGGTGCTTCGTTTCTCTTCTCCATCATATTAGATCCTCCTTGTTGTTTTCCGGCTGATCTTTTATGAATTTTTCCCTTGAATCAGAGACTGATTTTCTTTTGAAAATTCGCCACCTTCTTATATTAGTCAAACCAGCAACTATATTTGGATTCAACGAGAACATTTATTTATTCTGTCCACTCCAAATAAAAAAGACGGGAAAATGACAGAAATGATCCTTAAACTTTATCTTAATACACTATATCTTCTATAAACTTTTAATTTACTTAATATGATCATTGAATTTTAGTTCGATGTGCAATATTGTCTTCAAACTTTTAATTTGTTCAATGTAACTTTTGATGCGCATTCAATATAGTCCTTTTAACTATTTATAAATGCTCAATGTTGTCTTCGAGATCCATGTGCATCATCAGTGAGACACACCTGTGTCACGGGCCAAAAGATGGACAACCCGAGATGTACTCCAGAGTCGACCCCAACTCGCCCGTGGACCTCTTGCTCTCACTCGGATTCCCACCAAGCCTGCTCCCCGAAGGTTCCAAGGGCGGGCGAAACCGTCATTGAGCCACATTCTAGATTTATGTTCCGTTATTTATGTCGGTAGACGGTAGTTGACATTATGTCGGTAGTTGAGGCGGTGCGATCTCGCCCGCCGGATGAAAAGTAGATCAACGGATGTAATTCAAGGCCCTCAACTATAAAAAGGGTGTCCTCCTTCATTTGTAATCATCCAATCCATTTCAGAAATATCAAAGCTTTCCTTTCCTTTAAGAGCTCCTCTCTCTAACTTTCTCTCTCAACGATCCGGGTAAGCGAGCGGGTAGGCATTCGATCGAGCAAGGCTTGGCTTGGGTGATCCAAAGTTGCCCGAGTCGCCGCGCGGTCACGATCCCAATCGATCGGCCCGTGACAAGTGGTATCAGAGCAAAAGAGAGATCCGTTCGAGAGAGCAAGGAGCGCCAACTGTTCGAAGGAATGTCGAGCCAAGAAGCTGTCATGGATGGAGAGGCCGTGCAAGTCAAGGAGACTCGTGGCCGTACAAAGAAAAGAGACGCCTCGATGGATGTCGTAGCTGCGTTCGATGAGAAGATCGGGAAGGTTCGGAGCGCCGTGCTCGAACCCATGGAAGGTCTTGACGATGTGCGAGACCGGATCATGGAGGTTGAGAGTTCGCTCAGTGAAGACTTCATGACCGGCCTCAACGAAGCTACCGCGCCATTGCACGACAAGGACGAAGCCCTTGAAGCATCGATCGATGTGTTGAAGGAGCGCGTCCAAGTGGTCGAAGAGGAAGCTCTGCGTAGGGATGAGGTCGAAGCCATGAAAGCCGAGATCCAAGAGCTTAAGACCGAGCTCGCCCTGTGCAAACTGAGCATCACCAATGGTGCTGTGCCTACCCAAGCGATGCCCAAACTTGAGGTGCCAAAGCCAAAGGAGTTCAAAGGCGAACGATCCGCCAAGGAGGTGGACAACTTCGTCTGGAGCATGGAGCAATACTTCGGCGCCGTCAACATACACGACGAGTCGATCAAGGTACGAACCGCCTCCATGTTCCTATCTGATACGGCAATGCTCTGGTGGTGCAATAGGTGTGATGAGGTTAGACGCGGCGCCAATCCCGTGAACACATGGGACGACTTCGTGAGAGAGTTCCAGGACTACTTTTTCCCCGAGTTCGCTCAGCAAGAAGCCCGTAGCAAGCTCCATCACCTTGAGCAAAGAGGCACGATCCGAGAGTACGTGAAGGAGTTCACGGAGCTCAAACTCCAGATTCGCAACCTAAGCGAAGAGGAGGCTCTCGGAGAGTTCATGGACGGATTGAAGCCGTGGGCACTTCTCGAACTCAAGAGATGGGACATGAGTAGTCTTGCGCGAGCGCTAAGCGTGGCCGAGTCGCTCGTCGACCTCACCAAGACCGAAACAAGGAGTCAACCAAGGGATTGGAGGTCGGATCGACCTTGCGAGAATGAAGCACGAAGCACTCCCCGGGGCGCGCATGATCAAGGCGGCCGAGCCAAAACATGGGGAGAAGGAACTTCCAAGCCATCCTTCCAAAGGGGTCGACCGCCGACGAACTACACGAGTAAGTTCAATCAACCCCCGCCTTCTCCTTGCTTCATTTGCCAAGGTCCGCACTGGACCCAAAAGTGCCCGAAGAAGGGTCGAATCAACGCCCTCCTTGCCATCGAGGAAGAAAAGGAGGAGCCCAAAGAAGACAAGCGGCAGATCCGGATTGGAGCTGTGAGAATGATCAACTCGGTCCAACCCCAATTGCCGACCAAAGAAGAAGGATCACACCGAACACAGACATATTCTTTGTGGATGTCGAAGTATGTGGCCGAACGCTTTATGCTTTGGTCGACACCGGCGCATCCAACATGTTCATGTCGACCGAGGTTGCAAAGGCCTTGGGACTTCACGTGGAACCATCCGGGAAGTCGTACAAGCCCATCAATTCGGGCGACTTCCATGGCGTAGGAGCAACTCCCGACGTGGACGTCAAGATTGGCAGATGGAAAGGCAAGATGGCGTTTGAGGTAATCCCTCTTGACGATTATGATCTCATTCTTGACATGCAATTCTTCGAAAGTGTGGGAGCCATGATCGACATGAGGACCAAGTGTATGATGATCCTCGACCAAAAATGCTCGTCGATGATCCCCATGATCAAGGGGGTGGTCGACACCAAGACCATCGCGTCGATCCGACGCCTCGACAAGAGCTTGAAGGCCGTGATGCGCATCAACAAGCTGTCCGAGGTTAAGCCAAAGGTCAAGTTGGATCCTACTCCAACACACGCCATGCCCATCCAAGCGCTCTTCCCCGAGGTTGAGTGCGCGCCACTTGCTCTGTCCAAGCCGAAGACTGAGCTGCGTACCAAGTCCGAGTTCATCATCGAAGGTTGTGGTCCTTCGTTCATGAGCGTTCGAGTGAAGCGGAACAAGAATAAGAAAGCTTGTGCCAAAGCCCGCAAGGCTGCCCGTCAAGCTGAGAGCGACAAGGACGTCGCTCGATTGAGTGGGGGAGAATGTCACGGGCCAAAAGATGGACAACCCGAGAGGTTCCCCAGAGTCGACCCCAACTCGCCCGTGGACCTCCTGCTCTCATTCGGATTCCCACCAAGCCTGCTCCCCGAAGGTTCCAAGGGCGGGCGAAACCGTCATTGAGCCACATTCTAGAATTCTGTTCCGTTATTTATGTCGGTAGACGGTAGTTGACATTATGTCGGTAGTTGAGGCGGTGCGATCTCGCCTGCCGGATGAAAAGTAGATCAACGGATGTAATCTAAGGCCCTCAACTATAAAAGGGGTGTCCTCCTTCATTTGTAATCATCCAATCTATTTCAGAAATATCAAAGCTTTCCTTTCCTTTCAGAGCTCCTCTCTCTAACTTTCTCTCTCAACGATTCGGGTAAGCGAGCGGGTAGGCGTTCGATCGAGCAAGGCTTGGCTTGGGTGATCCAAAGTTGCCCGAGTCGCCGCGCGGTCACGATCCCAATCGATCGGCCCGTGACACCTGCATGCATTGTCACGCCTTCACTTAGCTTATGTAATCGCCACGTCATCCTTTGACCATTGATCGGTTCGATCGGCCGTTGACTAAGTCAGATCAGATTGTTGACCGATCAGATCGTGTTGTTGATCGGTTCATACCATACCGGTCATACTGGTTCCATTGCTTTTCTAACCAATTCATGTGTTTTAAGACTGGTTCCTGGCCATCCCAGACTAGTTCTTGAGGTATTTTGATGTTTTGAGTACGTTTTTTCCCTTATTTCCTCCAAATAAGCTCTCCAAGTACTAGTCTCTACATATTTTTTGGTCCAGTCTATTATATTGAAGATGGTATAGTGCTATTATGGATAAATTAGAAGTTTTGATGTCCAATTACCGTAAAAGTACGACCTACACAACTTACAGGGTGTCACGCTCTGAACCCCAAGCGCATGCTCATCTCTCTCTGGTCGATAATATTTTGAGACTTCCCAGGACGAGTTGCCGACCTTTTTTGTTTTATTACACATGCGGAAGAGAAAATAAATCCTCTGACAGTAATCATCTCGGGATAGAAAAGCAGGATAAGGATTCACAAACCAAAACACTCTTTTATATACACACTGAGTCATGTACAAGGTCTATGACCAAAAGACTACAAAGACTGACTTTCCAAAAAGAAGGGGTTCTAACTGACCTACACTTCAGATCACCTCCTCTCAGCTCTAGGTCCTCCACTCGACGATCTTGAAAATTTAAGCCCACGACGAGGTGAGATATAAATCTCAGCGAGTTCACGCTTTAAATCCCGATTAGGAGGGAAATATGTCAAGAAGCGTCCTAATCAAACAATCGCACAATCATAGGGACTTACCTCACCTCAGGTCCACCCTGCAGGTCAGTACAATCAAATACTCGACCAAACATTTCAATTCAATTCAATTCAATTCAATTCGACCATCAATCAGTCGACTCATTCGACTCCATGTCATCGACGCCATCTATAAATTCTGTCGATTCGAACACTGCTCGCCTAAGCTGAAATAGATATACTCATATATCATTGCTCCCCAAAGCTGATGTTTCACCGAAGCTACTAGATCAATTATTGCTCACTGAAGCTGCTAAATAACATTTGCTCACTGAAGTTGTTAAATAACTATAATGCTCGCCGAAGCTGATATTTATAGTGCTCATTGAAGCTACTAAAGATATATGATGGTCTTAATGCTCCTCGAAGCTAAACCGCAATACATTACTCCTGGCTAAGGATCTTGTGCTTTGCACATCAATTTCTCCATTAAATACTCATCTTGGCCTAATTCTACCATATTAAAATGTACCCGATAAAAAATAATCGTGTGTGGGTACACGGTAGGCTTGAGTCAAAAATATAATATCTTTACTTTAGAAAATCTCACTATTTATATAGAGTCTAGAAACATTTTTGGCATTATAAACTGACACCCCGGTAATTTTAATTAATTAAAGAGATTATACAATTTTGGGATAAATTCCCAAAATTACAACTTAATTTCAAATTGCACAATATAGCACTCAATTAAATAAATTAATCACACTATTGCAATCAGCACAAAATTCCGGTTATCGGCTATCCTGGTCTAATTTTCGGAAAATAATTAATAATTAAATAATTATCAAAATTAATTAAATAATTGCAATTAATTACCTTTAATACTAACCTAGGCCAAAATTGCTAAATTAAATACTGATATGGGCTCGGAAAATTCCCAAACCCTTCTAGATAAATAGCACATCCTATCTAGGCCTTGATTAATTTAATCTAACCACATAACATGCACAATTAACTAATTAACGAACTAATCTAATCTAACTAACCACCTAAGTCCTAATTAAATTAAACTAAACACCCCTTAAACATTATTAGCCTACTAAGAAGAGTTTAGTGCATAAACTCACCGGTTTATTGCGGAAATCGGTTTATCGCGACAACGGCGCGAGGGCAGTCGAAATCCAAATTTTCGACAACGTCAATAGATACTCGAATCGAGCCCAAAAGCCTTGCAAGACCACAGCAAAAAGCTAGGCTTGTGCTTGCTTTTTGGGCTTGGGAGTTGCTGAATTGGGCTTGCCGAAGTAGGGCTGCTGCACTTGAATTCGTGGGCTGATCTTGGCTGAAATCCAATGGGCTGAGCTAGAACGGAAGTTGGGCTGAGCTGAATTCACTTGGGCTGCTGGCACGAGGATGCGTTGGAGCTGGGCCACGAAGACTTGCGTGGGCTGCTGTTGCTCGCATGGGCTGAAGACTGCTGGATTGGGCTTGTGGCGGAATGGTGCAGAGAACCAGCGAAGGAATTGCTGGCCTTGTCGCTGAGGGCAGCTGCTTCGAGCGAGGAAATGGCAGACGGCGCTGCCCGAGCTTGGAGAGACACGGGAACAAAGTTGGCAGAAGCTGGGACGCTGGCAGCAATGAAGCGGACGAGTGGCAACAAAAGGAAAAGGAACCGGTGGGCTTCGATGGATGCTGGGCTGAAATCATGGAGTAGCGAGATGGATGAAGCTAACGTTTTCGTGGACTGAAGCTCGCTGGTGGAGGCGTGGAAATGGACCGGAGACGTTGGGCTGCTTGGTGGAAGGAGACAAACAAAGGTGGCGTTGCAGCGCTGACTGAGGAAACTTGGTGGGGAGAGAGATTGAATGGTGGCTTCGGTGGAGTGGACTTCGACCGAATGAAGTAAAGTAGAAGCTGAGACAGAAGGAATAAAAATGAAGAGAAGCCGTGAAGAAGATGGGGACGGAGGAGGCATGCTCGAGACATTGAGGGGAAGCAAGGTCCAAATAAAATATATATAATCATCGTTGGCTTGCCCAAAAGTCTTCAAGTTTATCCTATGGTGTCCCCCAATTATTTTCTTGATTAAAATTCCCCAAATAATCAAATTTTGAAGCCAATTTTGTTGCCCCAAAAACTAACTCCAAATTTAATTGATTTAACTTCAATTTCTTCACTCAATTTCTCCAATTGAGGTCCAATTTCGATGAAGAAAAATCCTGAACAATTTTCTGTAAATCCCCTCGACACTCAAAGGCTCGGCTTGGAAGTCCAAATTTTCTTTAAATTTGGCCCATCCGAATTTCCGTTAATTTTCCACAACGTCTGAATTGATTTTCCGTAAAAACCTTGGAATCTCTGAAAATTCTTCGGAGGATGAGTCGACATTCTTAAAATGAATCGTGACATGACAGAACTTTCAATTTCTGAAATCGGGTTCAAATTCGCGGTTAATTTCAATTCGGCGCGCTTTTAGCGTGACTTAGTCTACCGGGTAACTTTTAGGAATTTTTGGTACAATTGACCCGTGATCGATTTATCTCGAGTCACATTGTACATTTTCGACTCATTGGCGACCCTCGGTTGTCGTGAAAATCTCAAGGTTTTAATTATGGGCACCGGTACCAAAACGACAAAAAAATCGATCTAGTGCCGATCGATGAGTATTTTACAATCTGGTGGAATCACCCACACTCTTATCAAATATGTCAGTCAAATAAACTTATTTCCGGTCTTTAATCGTTTTCAACAATGTTGTAATGACCCTTGCAGATCAACACGGTCGAGCAATCGATTTCTAGTCGAATTCTCAAGTCCATTGCCTTTAGATTCCTTAATTACTTTTCCTACTAGTCCAGTTATCTCGTGAGTGATTAGCTGTAGAGAGTAGCACTATTGATGCGTCGACGAAATGCCTGATTTATTATTATTATTATTATTATTATTATTATTATTATTATTATTATTATTATTATTATTATTATTATTATTTATTCTAAAGGAACCACTTTACGGCCGCCACGTAAACCCGCAGATGACGCTAGCCCATGACCCACCACTAGGGCGCCACGCTTAAATCGCCTAATAATCCGCCAGCCTCCCTGCAACTTGCGTTGCAGGGGCTTCGAACTCTGGACCTCCTGTTTGGAGGTCTGGAGCCTACCCAGCGGAGCCACCATGGCCGGTGGTAAGGCCCGATTTATTTAATCGAAAACAAATTCTGAAAATTCAATGGGACAAAGCAAATCAATCCAAAAATCGAGGTCTACATGCAAGTTCATCTATCATTGTTGCCATTGTAAAGACTTCTCCCAATGGATCGTCTATTACTGTTTCGTTAGAGGATCTTCATTCCATAATTTGAGAGTTTGGTACTTCTAGCTTTTCTATTCCCTATGTTATGTCTATCGCTTCAGGTACTTCTGATTCGTGGTATTTTGACTATGCCTGCTGCAATCATATGACCTCCAATTCTAATTTATTTCAATCAAAATTATTCAATTCACATGTTCTTACTATTCACACCACAGATAATTCTCAAATGAGAGTTAGCCATACATGAAACATTTCGACATCTACATTATCCTTACCTAATGTCTAATTTTCTTATGCAATTAATGATTTGTCAAAATTTGGGTGTCAATAACTTGATTAGACAAATCAAAGATAAAAGGACTTAATCAAAAAGGTGTAAAATATAAGGAAGAAATGTATATTCTTATTCTAGCGTTTGATCCGACAAGATTAGGTGATCAAGTGCGTTCAGATGATTTCGTGAACTTCATCAATTAACCGCGTTCATCTAATCCATTTGATGAGCCTGTCAACAATTTTGTGAGCAATACTATAGGAAATCAAATAGATTATCATACATTACAAGTGTAAATGCATAAGTTACTTATATAAATAGGATTAGAAGGAAAAGATACCATGAAATTCTTTTACAAACTACATAAATTGATTGTAGGATAGACAACATATGGTTTTTGAACAAAAATTGATTAAAAAGACAATGTGAGCAAGCCATTCGATGTGCTAAATGTGAATAGAAACACTACCTTGCGAATTTTTGCTTCTGACCGATCGGATAAGTTCACCTTGAGTGTCGTATAATTTTGTGGGATTTATTTGACATGTTCTAAAATTTTAAATTATTACAAAAGAAGGGGTGGTCTAATATTTAAATATTATAATGTTCTATCAAATAAAGTGGCATCTTTCTTCCCTAAAATCCTGCGGAAGCAACTAGAAGAACCTTCTTCCAAGGAGAGTGGTTTCGGGGACCAGGAGGCAAGATTCAGGATTTTCATAGGGGAACTTGTCGGTCTTGTGACCCAAGAGAAGCCACACATGAGTGAAGAGCCCACCTCCTCTTCTCAGTAGATGGGCATGGCAATACACGCGACACTTGAATGCTGCATGACATAGTATCTCCACCCAGATGCTGCTGATGAGCTCCCACTTGTTATCCATCCTCCTCAGGTTGACCACGAGATCTTGCACGTCCAATAGCACGTGCCAGTCACCAAGGATCCTTGTCACGTCACTCGATTCCAAGATGAGTGGGACATCTCCATCCGCCGACGACAGCATGCTAATTGCTTCTTTAAAGTCTCGGTCCCTCAAGAAAAGCGTCAGTGTGTTACGAGCGTGCTCCAGTGTGATGTTGGCGGTGGGGAGGGACAGCATGTCAGGATGCACAGTGAGGAGAAACATCATGTACTCCGATAGGAATTTGCTTCCTTCGTAAGCGTCGGATTTTTCATTTTCTAATGGATGCAGGATATCTGTTGCAATGTGCCAAGTAATGATGCTCTTAGCAAATCTTGCCTCGATGCTACTGCTCAGTGCTCGTTCCTCTTGGACGCCGTGAATCTCGAGCGTCCACTTGCCTCTTTCGTCGAATGGCCGATTTTTTCTTTTCTCCTCTAGCTTCAATATCTTTCGAAGTACCAGCGCCCTGAGGCACAAGGGCATGGGCTGGTGGGAGGGGGACCAAAGCCAACTGAAGATCTCCCGCTTAGAAAACCAATCAAGTCCCGCACGGACGGCCTTCCACTTACCAAACCATTGAAGTACCACGCGGACTGGCTTTCGACTTTCTTGGGTTGGGAGGCATTGTTTTATTAAATTGAGCTGCCCTATCGACCTCGACCATCTTTTCTTCCTCATGCATCGATCAGCGAGAAACGGGAGGAGCCTTGAGAAAATCCTTGAGAAGAGGGGCACCCGAAGGCTCTTACCCATTCCCACCACTGCCCAATCCGAAAACGCCACCGTCGTGATCTGATAAAGCTCAAGACATGTGAATGCTATCAGTATCGCATAGGTGTAGGTGATGTACATATTTATCAAGAAGGCTTTCTTGAAGATCACGGCGAATCTACACAAGGCAGACACCAAGCAGAAGAAGCCGATAAGGCAGAAGATGAGGCCGCGTTTCGTGTACAGAATGGGCGCTTTAGTGTAGAGTGCATCGAACATGAAGTTCAGCTCGATCTCATTTACGGTGAAAGCGTGGTTCTCGGAGTACTTGTCGATGGACATCAAATCACGGGATATGAACACAGGGTGGTATGGCCAGTTCTCGAGGTGGGGCTTCAGACAGTCGAACCTAAAGTAGGCCTTCAAGATGTCCTTTGCGGAGTCGAACTTCTTGTCCTCGGGAAGCTGTTCGAGCTGAGGACTGTCTTCCCTGTCTTCCTTGGCTTCTTTGGGATAGTACTCGAAGTTCACAATTGAGTTCTCGTCATTTACGGATTTGAGAGCCCAGACCCACAATGCCGCCTTTATGAATCCGGCAGTGAACAAGGGGATGTACAGCCGTGAGACTGGGGACGAGCCGTCCCAACAGCGAATGAGAATACGAACCACGATGACAACTGCAGCCCCGATGTTCAGAATCTGTCTCAATCCCAGCCGGTTATCTTCCCACGCATAGGCCGTTATGCTGTTTGGGTACCCAAGTTGCATCAGAAGCAATGGGGCAAACAGCCCTACCAACTCCACGTCGTAACTCGGATTTTCAGGATCATCGATGTGGACCACAGTAAGCTTGCCCAGTGCGATTTTCACGATGAAAGAAAGGAGCAAATAGGCAGCCCAGGTGATGAATCTAGCAAAATTTGACGTCATATATTTCCGACGAATGCCTAATATTGTGAGACAAATCTCGCAGGCAAGGCTTACGGTGACCAAAAAATGAATCCCCCAGTCCGCCCACAGATCTTTTAGCAGCGGCCACACCGTGTTGATAATTAAGGAAATCCAGCTGATCAAACTCATGGTAGCTCCGGTCAAGTGTGCTCACTGGACGTCAATGCAAATGCAGAGTGAGGAAAATTTTTACATTGCTTGAATTGCTTCTGAAGAATAATCACTAAGAGCTTGCACAAAACTGCATAGATGCATACATCATTTCTCTCAATCTGTTAGAATTTTGCACAACTGAAACTACGAATGTGCACATTGTTTAACTATAAGTTAATCTTTCCATGTTCTTCTCTCTCTCCTTTCCTAGAGTTTTTGACTGTGTATCCTTTTGCGATCCTCATATTTTCATTTTCTCCATTTTTTTTATGTGTTAAGCTAGATTTTAACTATCAAATAAGGGCTTTGCTAGCATCGTAGTTTTTGGGCTACTGTGAAAATAATAATTTATTATGAAGCACAAATTCCAGAAAAAGTGGACCTTACAACAATTTATAATTATTTGTTATTTGAATTTTTGTTATCCAAAATAGACTATTATTCTCACAATTAATTAAAAATTATCACCCAATCATTTTTCTTCTAAGAAAGTGGCCCTCTTATTGCATTGGGAGATGTGAAGAAGCTTTGGGACAAATTTGTCGCCGTTCCCGTCCACCATCTTATGAGTTTTCCTTAACTTTTCAAAATAAACAACTACACATGCTCACTCCAATTAAGTTATTTATGAAAACAAATTGTAGTTCTAAGGTGGTGTTTGTTGAAAGTTATAGCATTGAAATGATTGATTGAAAAAATTTTCCACTAAAGGGAGCATTATAAGAAAGTTATGACATTCATGGTATCATTTTTCTTAGATTCTTTATAAGTGAATCCTCAATAAATTCTTTTAATGTGGCTTTTAAGTTTTTCTACCTTTATTTTTCATATATTAGCTTTTGGAAGTATTTTCAAAATAGATTTAAGAAGAAAAAATGGAAAAAAATGTGGATAAGAGATGTTACAGGAGTATTTAGTAGAGGTGAGAAGGTTTTGGGATGGGTAAGGTGTTTTCCCTACCCTAGAACCTTAGATAGCCATTCTAAGTTTTTGGAATTTAGAAATTACCTTATAAGCTCTTGAAACACCTTAAAATTTGGAACTTATCAGCGCCACGGGTTCTAGAATATCCTGTACATTTTCATATCGTTTCATAAAAAAAAAAAAAAAATTGTCATTGTTATTGTTATTTACACATTGAACATTCAAACATAACATAGAAATGGATTACGTGTCAAATTCATGTTCATATCTAATATTAACATATGTCGATAACATAAAAAATAAACATAAATACATATGTTGAAGGAGAAGACGGCAAACACACATGGATTCGTGTCATGTGGCATGAATGAACCTCATTAAATCTTCATGGTGATCGTGCGCCATCAGGCCATGCACGAATCTATACCTTCATTCGTTATGCTTAATCGCAAATGTCTCCGGGAGTAATAAGATTACGGTGATGGTTATCTTCAGAGAGAGAGAAGAATGATTACGAAGAATCTTTAGGAATAATTTATAAGTATTCCACTATCACATGTTTGATATCATTCTTGAATCCACAACAATCTGAAATTCATATCTAGTGGTTATGGTGAAATCGGATGCTCTAACATATTTATCTGATTGATTTATTGCGTTAGTCTCCAAATTTTGTTTTTAATTTATTCTAAATTATATTTTGATCTATTAGATAAATTTTAGAATTAATCTATTTTAGTATTTAATTAATTTATTAATCATCGATCTCCATGGGACGATATTCTTTCTTATCATTATATTACTTATTCGACACGTTCATTTGCATTTAGAATTTTACGAACAGAGAGGGCCACATGTCAACTTCTCATTGGCCTTGTACTATCTTCACAGAAATACTTATATAAAATTAGAGTAGATGACTTTAGGTGTAATTGCTCTCAGGTTGGATTTTTGAAGTTTTATTTAGAAGAGCTTTCACGACTCTCAAAATAATTCCTATAATCCCATCACATTGCACTTCCTGCAGATTTCTTAAATCCCATTTACGTAGGAAAGAATGCATTCAATAGCATGTTTGCTATACCTCTCAGACATAGCAATATTTAAATGTCAAATTTCATCGGTTGTGAAAGGAGGAAGGGTCTTAATTTCTCTAGGTAGTTCTTTCACCAGTTGGAAAATTAACATCGAAGACAACAAAACATGTGCTGTAACTTGTATACAGTATGGTTAAGTGTACTGACCAGCAAATTAAAGTAAGATAATCACTTGCCGAAACATCCAAATGCGGAGAGGATATAAACCTTTTACCATAAAGATAATACAGGTTAGTAAGCACAACAAGCAAATGCAAGCTATCTAAAGTAACAGGAAAGAAAGAGGTGCAATGCAATGTGAGACTAGCACCACCACACCTGAACTTGAGGGCTGATGAATCCCAGAAGTATTATTCAGAAGATGCAGACAGCAACACCGGAAAAATTGGGGAAACTGAAGTACAGAAAAGCAACAGAGAGATGTGTCCTAAGAATCATTGTTAAGGAACGAGCACTAGGGATACTAGCTTTACTTTCTTAGCTGGCAGATAACTTGTGTCTCAACACTTTACAGCAATGAACTTCTGTTTTCTCCAATTATTAAGTAAGGAAAAGAAAGGCATGTGAATAATAAATTCAAAAAGAGAATTGATTATTTGCTTGCAACTTCAGTTTGAGGCTCTTTTTATCTTTTGTTTGGTTTGCCTAATGAGCACGTAACCACGTCTAAAGTTTCGCCATCTATCTTTAATGTCACACGTGATTCTCATCCAATCTGTATTTGTAGCTCTTTATTTAGGCAATTGATAAGCCACTCAACCTCGGGTCTTGATGAAAGTGTAGGGAGACTTAGGTCTATTTTGTTTCCTTGAAAATGAACATGATTGGTAAGTAAGGGTGCGTTTGGTAACGTTTCTGTTTAAAAATTGTTCCAGGAAACAGAAATAGAAAAAAGTGTTTCTGTTCCGGGGAACAATTTTTGAACAAAAACGCGTTTTTGCAGAATCGTATAAAATTTCTGTTTCTGAAATAGAAAAAGAACAGAAACACGTTTGGTAACTGTACAAATTTTCTGTTTCTGGAATAGAAAAAGAACAGAAACACGTTTGGTAACTGCACAAAATTTTTGTTCCAATTTGTTTTTCAAGTGTTTTTTTTTTTAATAAAATGTAAACTTGGTATTAAATTATCATTCTCATGAAATACTCATCAATTTAATTATGTTCATAGTAAGTGAAAACAAATATTCTAAACATGATCATATTTGCTTACTTGGAAGAAAATTTTTTAAGTTTGTACCAAAATTTTCCCAATTGTTTTTTTTTTTTAATAAAGTGTAAACTTGATTTTGAACTCTCATTATCATAAAATGCTCATCAATTTAATTTTGTTCATGATGAGTAAAGTCAAACATTCTGAACATGGTTATAAGTGCATACTTCGAAGAAAATTTTATAAATAAACTTTGTACCAAATTTTTGCAACGTGCCTTTTCTTTAAATAAAGTATAAACTTGGTATTGCATTATCACTTTAATATTGCATTATCACTTTAATGAAATGCTCATCAATTTAATTTTGTTCATGGTGAGTGAAGACAAATATTCTGAACATGATCATGTGTATACTTGGAACAAAATTTCGTAAGTAAAATTTGTACAATAAGAGCTAGCTAAAAGAAGAATATCTTATAGATCTCTACATAGACCCTTTCATACATAACATCACAATAATGAAGTAATAGAGTTCATTGTTCAACTTCATCACATTGAATTTGATAAGTGAGTACTTAAAAACAAAATTACAAAAGTCGGAAACACAAAGTCATGAAATCTCAGGCATATTATGATCCATCGCCATTTTATTTGCAATCCTTGTCCTAAGCATGTTTATTCCAGGTGCATCATGCAATGTATCATCTGCTTCCGCATTGAGCCACAAATCGAAGTTAGCGGGACGATGGAACCATTGAATCCACGCCAGCTCTCTAAAATTATGCACAATCAAGCATCACATGTTGGCACTTGTACCATGTACTCTTCAAAGAGATGATTCATTGACAATGGTGTCAACTTGCACACGAGTAACAAGATAATCAGCCAAGCTTAAATGTGTTCCAGTTCAAAAGCTCTTTTGCTGCAGTCTAAGCACGGATTGATCGAGATTACTTTAACATCAAGGCCAATCAATTGAGAATGTTACAAAAGTCAAGGAGTCAAGGGAAGTTGGACTATAAGGGGACACATGGTAATGCATAAGAAGATTAAGAGTGTGCAGTTTCAATCATAGAGCAAACATAGATATTATCTCGGGAGCAGTCTTAATGTTGTGAGGACAAGAGTGTACAGTTTCAATAGTGATGGATCAAATGTAAATAGTTCAGTTTATCAAACTACGGCAAAAAATCACAATACAACTCTTGCACAAAACGAAAATCTGGCGCAACTAATCAGCTATTGGACACCAACCCCCCAAAAAAAAAAAAAAAAAGTTCGTAGAAGCTCCAACCACAACCAACCACTTTTTTCTACTGGTGTTAACACAGCAAATGCACACATGAACCGCGTACAGCACATCAATGACACAGCTAAACAATTCCACACACCAAGACATATGAACAGCAAGCAAAGAAATATCAATACTAAAGAACAACATAACTCTGGACGTCTTTACAAACAAAAACACACAGAGTTTGGATCGATAGAACACAAATAAGCTACCTTGGGCAAAGTGATTAATGTTGGAAATTGGTTTGATGGTGGATATCTAATATCAATTATCAAACAACAGAACTTTGCTAAAAAAAGAGAACAATAGAGCAAGACCATCCCACACGTGATTTACTTTTTTTTTTTGATATTATCACCCTCAAAATCTATGCTCAAAAGGTCGTAGGAAAGTGGCGGACAATCGGGCCCACCCAAAAACAGAATATGTATTTCTGACCAAGGCAAATTCCAGATTTCAGAATGGATTAGAAAAAAAAATGTTAAACATGGCAAATGATGGTCGATTCAGGCATGCAATATGTCATTTTAAAGCTTGAGATGCCTATTACAATTATCTAGAAGACATTAAGTCCTAATAACATCATCTACCAGTTCATATCAAGTGATTTACACTGAAGGGACCAGCTCCAGCATATCAAGAGAAACTCAATCACATGGAAATACTCTCAGTTCACATTAACAGTATGTATAGGATAGACCCGAAAAAGAGGTACAAAGCAGCTAATTTTAGGTCTGAGTGTTAGGATCAAACATCTTAATCAAAATCCATACAGAGAAACTCACACACACAAAAAACAGTAAGCTGAACCTGTTGTTCTAGCGATCAATATTTCAGCAACAATGACAAATTGCAGCATAGTTTCAAGTATGCAATTGATAGGGAGAACAAAGGTCAATTGATGCAATCCTTATATTATTGAAAAGTCCATGGAATATACTATGACTTTCACAGAGATCTCGAGACTAAAAGAGCATGTTTAACAGTTCATCCAAGACAAACAACAACCAAGCCACAGCCAGGACAAAAGGACGATTTAATGAACATTTTTCTAATCATATCAACTCCAGAAATTCTAAAAAAATCTGTATGTTGTAGCCAAGGATAGTTCAAGCAACTTTCATGAAGCACCAATCCAGGAATTTCAAGCACCAAATTCAGTAGAGAATCGGAAAACAGACAAGACCGAGTCAATGTATAACAGTAAACTGTTATGTATCAGTTTTCCAGAATCCCTTCTTAACTTTCGAAAAGGATTTCAGGTAGCTAATGATCTCGGATCGGGACGTGCTATAGCTCGTTGGAAAGCTAATCGAACTATCTTCAACTCTCATGAAGGCATCAAGCACCAAAAAGCACATATAGAAACTCATTTTCAGGCATATGCGCAAAGAGGTCAGAGATACGAAATTGCAGAACAAAGCCCATCCAAGTTCAAAAATCATTTCAGATTGCAATGCATCCTGGCCCCGAACTTTCGTTGTCGATAGTGTATTTCGACACCAGAAGCCCTCGCCTCATCGGATGCTATTAAAAGGATTTTCGTTTTGCTTACCTCGGTTGAATCTCGCAACTTCGGTGGATGAACAAGCAGCAGCGAGCGAGCGCAGAGCGGGCTCGCCGCTCCGCTCGCTTGCAGCTCGAGCGGGGCTCGCCGCCCGCTCGCTTGCAGCTCGAGCAGGGCCTGCTGCTCTACTCGCTTGAGCAGAGAAGCAAGCGAGCGACGCTCGCTTCTTTGCTCACGCTCGAGTCACGCTCGAGCGAGCAGCGAGCGAGCAGAGCAGCGACACAAATTTTATTTCAAATGATTTTGTTCCTTTTTGTTCCTCAAATGTGTTTCAGAAATAAGAAACACAAATTTTATATTTCTTATTTCTGTTTTTTTTTGTTCCCGGGAACAAAAGAACAAAAAGGAACAGTAAACGCACCCAAACGTATTTTGTTCCTTTTTTGTTTCCGGGAACAAAAAACAGAAAAAGTGTTTAAAAACAAAAAAAAAGAAGTGCAAACAAACAGAGCCTAATATTTCATAAGGAAATTATTTTCAAGAAAAATTTGATTTTCTTGTGTTTGGTAGGATTTTTCAAAAGAGATGAAAATCATTATGGGGAGTTTGGTGTTGACAAACTTCAGAAGGTGCTCAGGACAAATTAACGTCGGTCTGAAGCGCAATTATCGAGACCTTGGCGGCAAGCTGGGAACTCAAGCCTTGTGCCTAGTATCTCCAGGTGCCATATCAAAACCCCCAGCCTCGGACTCAAGATCCTCCCACAACTCGGATGCTCAACTCTTGCCCCCGGTTTCGAAAGTTTAGGTGCTTGCGTCCAAGTTTTAAGCGTCCGAGGCACCGGTTAGTGCACTGAGATCTCAGGCGAGGGCCCTAATGTCCTAGGTTCATGATCTGGAGTGTCCGATCTGACCCCAAGGTCTCCAATTTTGATGAAAGGGATGATCCTAACAACGGTGGAGGTCAAGTTGGATCCTTGAATATGAATACCAATCTTTCAAAAGCATAGATTATTTATTGAATTTAAATATGGATTTTTTGTTGTGCATGAAAATTAATTTTTATTGATTCATTTTTAAAGAAATGACAAAAAAATGAGGAGATACTTTCCAAACGCTAATTTCCGTAAAACAAATCTATCCTTCGTGTTTAGAAAATTTACTTCAAGGCCTCCCATAAATACTTATAAAATCCACTAAATTAAGAAAATTATGATGAGGTGGAATAATCATACAAATTTTTAAATCCAAGTAGATAAAAACAAAATGTTTTGCATAATTCGGTATACTAAAATGAAGTGATGAATAACGCCAAGTATACTAAAGGGTTTTACTAACGTGACATTTAGTCAAGTACTTAAGGCGAAGAATATTTCCTCCTGTCCCCTGCCTCCTTGTAGCCTTTTTGACAGAGGGGCTCCATCCACCATTTGAAATTGCTTCGCTTTTTTTTTTTTTTTTTCTTACGTTTATTTATTTATTTATTTATTTTATAAGATGACATTGTTTTGCTTTGAAGATGGAGAAGAAAAATCATGTAACGGAAGAAAATTTTAAACTTCCCATCAATCAGCCCACCTCTCATTTTCATCCCCCTCTCTCTCTCTCTCTCTCTCTCTCATTTAAGGCAAGTTGGTGGATGAGCTCCTCTCTCTCAAAGACTATGAGGAATCACAAGGTGAGAGTAATCTATAATAAGAAAATACAAAATTATAGATTTGATCAAGCATATGCAAATAAAATTCTAGGAAAATTGTCTAAAACGTCCTAAACCTACTACACATTTGCCGATTCAGTCATGAATTTTTAAATATTACCAATCGAGTCATAAACTTTTTCATTTTTTATCAATTAAGTCTATCAGGCCAATTTTGACAGGAAATTGCTAACATAGACGATTGGCAATGGCGTAATACTTTTTAATAATATGTCGATTTTTTTTGGATTTTTTTTTGGATTTTTTTTTGGATTTTTTTTTGGATTTTTTTTTTTTTTACGTTTCCTTTTTCTTTTTTTTTAAGGTTTTACAGTTAGGGCCGATGAGGGTGGTTGGCCGACCTTCACCGGTTCTGGGCAAGGGTGTTGTGACCCTCACCACCTCTAGGCTAGCACTGTGACAACCTTGTTGGCTAAAGCGAGGGCGCACGAGCCCTTGCCCAAAATCGGCAAAGGCCACAACACCCTTGCCATATCTAGCTAGGCAAGGGCTTGCCGGCCCTTGCGGATTCTAGAGAGGGGTCACATGCCCTTGCTTTGGCCCATGAGGGCGTTGTAGCCCTCCCCTAGAGCTAACGAAGGTCGCCACGCCCTTGCCAAGAGTCGGCAAGAGTCGGCCAGCCCTAGCTCCAAAACTGCAAAAAGCCAAAGAAAAGTATATAAAAAAGGAAAAGAAAAACATTTTTAAAAAATCAAAATATTATTAAAAAGGTACCACATCGGTCTTTGGCTATTGATGTTAGCAATTTTTGCCAAAATTGACGGGATAGACTAAATTGGCAAAATATGAAAATATTTAAGGCTTAATTGGCAAAATTGAAATGCTTATGATTGAATTAGCAAAAACACAATAGGTATAGGACTTTTCGGACAATTTTCCCATAAAATTGTAGTAAAAACATATGTATGAGTCATAGATTTGACCTATATGAGGGTGATTTTCTTGAAGAAATTGGTGATAGTGAGAGGGCTATTACTCTCATTATAGAATACAAACAGGCTGTCGCGACCTACCCTTCAGTAAAACCACATAAGGGTTTGGCTAATGGATTACTAAGTCCAAATTTAACTCGAACTCTCCCAAGTACATACCAATTTGCAACTTAGGTTCAAGTAATTAACATGCAAATGATTTTTATCTAGGATTCGCCACTAATTAGTTTATGGTGGGTCGATTAAATACCCAAGTAAAGCATAGTGAGAAATACCTTACTTTTATGAGCTGGAGATTAAACAAGTTTAGGGACTTGATTAACTAGATTACTCTAATGCCATTTTGGTATATTTTCTCTTTTATTTTCAAAAAAATATTTTGCATGCAATTTCAATTGATTTTAACTTATCCTCTAACATATGAGGTGATTATGTGGGTACGCAACCATTATTGAACACTTAATGAAGTAAAGTATGAAATAAGTTACAAACATAGGGAGGAAATACCTACCTCAAATGCAATGTAAACAACTGCAACAAACATTAATTAGAAACACATATTAGACCTAAATATGATTTTTAATTATTACTCAATTCACTTGACATTTTCTTTTAGGATATTCACTTATCTAAATGAAATAGAGACTATGTGCAATGCATGCAATGATGTACAAAAATAGTTTATATGACATGTAGCTTTTAGCTAAATAATTCTAACATGCGAACTATTTGACATATAGTTAAATAACCTAACTCTAATGATAGGCAGAGATTAATATGTAACTACTCTACATGGCCTGCAAATAATATTTTTAAATTCGTAATTAAAAATAAGGGCAATTAACCATCTAGAACAAGGATAATATCTAATTCAATTTAGGCATTAAACTATATCAACTCCTAATTTAAATTAGAATCTTATCATGAACATATAGAATCTACTTAGCCATGCAATGTTATCTAACATAGCCAATTAGTCTACATGCAATCTTTTTGGATATTTTTTTGAATAAGGAAAAACAAATAGAGCAAGACAATCACACAAATGACAAAATATTATCTAATCACCAAAGGTATCATCCTTAGTTCAAATTAAGAAACAATATCTAATCAACTTGATTGTTTCGTGGATAAAATCGATAAATTGATCTTAAACCTTAAAGATCAAAATATCAATTTTAAATATTCCTACGCAATTAATTTTTCAATCCAAAGCCTTATAGATAGAATAAAAAATCGATGTGTTTTTATGGATTAGGAAATAAATCCTAATTGGGTAATGCCCCTATCCCTCAAATTCAAGAATTAGATAATAATCTCAATAATAGTCAAATTGATATTAAATAAGATTATTACCTAATTGAAATTATTGCAGGGATAAGTTTCCAAATTGGGACTAGCAAACAACGAACTCGGACGATGATGGGCAATAGCTCACGGTGACGTCTGGTGATGGCTCGCAGCACTTGACTATGGAGAGGGCGGTTCTCCGCGTGGCTATCTCGGTACAGCAACTCCACGGGTTGGAGTGTTTTTTGTTTGAAGGACACCTAATGGAGTAGGACTATGATAACTGAAAGGAGAAACTTGCAGGGCATTGATCACGGTCGCCCCCACCAAGGATTGTTGATGTTGGGAGAGTAGCGTTGGGAAAGCTACTGGAGTTGACAAGTGGCTGCTTCAGGAAGGCTAGGACTTCCTTGGTATTGGGCTGAAGTTCAGTAGTCCTACAAAAGAAAATTCACATGCGAAGAATTTGCTAAGCGGCCGTGACAATGGGGCGTGCTGCAGGCGCAAGAAATTGTTCGGATTCGCCGATGGAGTTCGCTGGACTCAACAACAAGAGCTGCTTCAGTGTGGGTGCAAGAAAGACTGTCGCGTGGCTCCAGGAGCGACTCAAGGGTGTCGACGCGGCCATGCTGGTGCGATGCTACTGGCATCGTAGAGTAGCCGACATCGAGGTGGTGAAGATCAGGACAGTGGCCCGTTGTCTCGCTCTGGCATGGTAGCATGGCGTCATTGGCAGCAACTTGGCATTGGGCTCGAACAGCAAGGAGCAATCAGCATCGTCAAGCGTAACAGGCGGCGTACCAGTGGGTCGTCCCAGGTCAGTGCAACGATAGATTTGCAGCGCTGGTGATCACACACGTTGGGCTCGGCAGCACGGGGGTAGATGGAGGCAACAGCTCTTCATCGTGATTCGGTTCAGGCAGCAGCAACTCAGTGTCGACGGCAATGACGCATGGTGAGCTAGTGTCGTCGAGTGTTGCACCGAAGCAAGTCAGCAGGGCTCGGCTCACGTCAGTAGAGGGCACAGCGGTGGTAGCGCAGCAGGAGAGGCGTCTCGGCCAACGCTTAGCCGAAAGCTTCTTTTCTCTCTCACACTCGTCTTTTCTTCTCTTCTCATTCAGTTCGTCTGGCCTCCTTTGTGACCTCTCTCTATTCACGTTCTCTCACTTTTTTCTCCTCCCCTTTTGGTCGTGTTCAGTGCGTGCCTTGTGAAGGAGTTTGAAGTTGTTTCTTTGCTTGTGGTTGGACCTCTCCAAATCTGAGTATTTAAGAATAATGTTCTTCTTTGCTTTGACCAACCGATCCTTTCCAAAAATCACCACTGCAGAGTTAATAAGGCCTTGTTTGCCAACTTGCCAAATAGTAATAATTTTTATTCTTTTGTTCATGGGAGTAGATTTAGAACAAAAATTCGTTTGGTAAAATTTTTGTTCCCGGATACAAATTTCAATTTTTTTGTTCTCGAAAATAGATTTGGAACAAAATCGAAAAGTAAAAAAAAAAGTTAATTCTTTATTTTTATGAACAATTCTAGAATCAACCAACCTATTTTCTTTTTTTCTTTTCTTTTTCTTGTTCTTCCCTCTTTTTTCTTCTTCAACCGTTGCCGTCCACTACCGCCGTCCATCGTCGCTGGTTGTCGGCAATTCGTTGGGCGAGATCCGGTGAGCTTGTCGAAGGCTCACCAAGCCAAGGTGGGGTTCAACGATCTCGGCGAAGGCTCGCCTAGCCATTGCCGAGGCTCGCGCGGCCCTCACTTGCCCCCCTCCCCCCCGCTGGCCACTAGCAAGGCTCCACCTTATCCAAATCTGGCGAGACCGAGCTCTCCTAATTGTTGGTGGGGCTCGACCTCGCCGGGCCATCGCGAGGTCGGCTCGGTTAGCCTCGCCGGATCTAGGCAATGCCATTCGCCTAGCCAAGGCTTGGCCTAGCCTCGCCCAGCTATCGACAAGGCTCGGCTAATGAGGCGCGGCCTCGCCAAGGGCTAGCAATGCTCCGGCAAGGACGCTAGTCTTCCCAAGGCTAGTGACCGGCGGTAACTTGAAGGAGAAGAAGAGAAAGAAAAGAAAAGAAGAAAAATATTTATTAAAAAACTATTAAAAAATGATTTGAATTAGAAATTTTCATAATAGTATCAAATGCAATTTTATTTCGAGAATTGAAATTTTAAATATTTATCAAATAATTTAAAATATTTAAAAATTATTCTTAGGAATAGAATAAAAAAATAATTTCTAATCAGAAATTATTCTCGAGAATAAAAGCATTATTAAATGCGTCCTAAATTACTTGTGTGAATGTTCATATGGGGGAATGCATGGCCAGTAAAGTCTTGATTGACCCTTGTCGATTTGACAAGCTTGATTTCTGCCTTTGCTTTGAACTTCTTTGCCCTTTTTCTGCTGACATACAGCTAGATACGTACTCATTTATGAGGGTGTGCTAGCCGCGAAAATTGACAATATATGACCGTCTCTCTCTCTCTCTATCCCAATGAGAATTCCTGATTTGTAGCTGAACAAATATTGCCTTTGCCCTTTGATTTCTTTTGTCTGACACATGATTTCTTATTTCTTTTGATTATCAAATGCCGACGCTCCTCCGATGAACTTCTTTTTTCTTTTGCCCTTCAAGATAACAACATTGACGGTGTGGTCGTGCTTGATGATATGTAGCTTGTCCATCGTAATTTACTTCATTCATGAGGAAGGACCTTGATTAAACATTCAATCATGAATGCGACCTCATTTAAGAGCTCGAACAATTGTTCGTAGAAAGGACTTAAGCTTCGAAAGTTTGTAATCTCGCCATAAGTCGATGCTTTATATGAACGTGCTATTTTAAAAGACATTCCTAATTTCTAAATGCGTAAATGCAAGATTGGGCAATATTGAATTACGGTTCAAATCTGATCCCTAAATTTCTTATATAATGAAATGCTTAAATAGATCGTTAAAATTTAGATGTCAATACAATCATTTCACCATTTCACGATAATGAATTATTACTACAAGACACATTATTTTTCCAACAATAGGCTACTATGTCATATTAATAGACCCCTTGATGTCCTATAACTTGGTTTTGTGGTTCCTAAAATTGACCATTTGAGGAAAATTATACAAAAATTCATAAACTTATTTTTTAAATGTCAATTTAGTTCTAAATTTATTGTATGAATGCCATATCAGTTCTTATTTGATCAATATAGTCTTAAACATTTTCATGATTTTCTAATATAGTCAATCTCATTTAAATTAGTTGAATTGCTAATGTGTCAGTCTTAGTCATTACCACCTGTTCTCACCATGAATGGACCTAAGCTTAGAACCAGGGAAGATGGAGTCAATTTCCTACAAGTATGCATTCCCAATATGAACGAACCTCTTATTCAACCTCTTCAGGAACATCCTTTTAATAGAAAACCACTATGACTTTTAGTTCAGAGCCTAGAGACACTTAGAGATGTCAGGATGGTAACATTTCTACCTATCCGAGCTGCATTTTTCAGAAGATCCTATCAGGCTGGAGAAGAAGAGGTGTTTAGAAAGGCATTTAGAGTTTTACAAAGCATTCACTTTACTTCAAGGGACTCTGCCCTACACATTACATCCTCCTTACCTTTTATAGATATTAGGAGGTCACAAACATATAAGGACCAAGCTCACAGGTCCGAAAAAAAACAGAGGCTTTGGAAAATCCGATAGGGAATTATTCTTCATATGAACAGTGACAATGAACAATGATTTCCCTAACCTACTGCTACAGTAACTACTACAGCGACTTGCTACAGTGATCTGTTACAATCAGCGGTCTCTTCTATCACGGTCATTGTAATTAAAGTCTAAGTCATCAGAATTATGCATTTCCGCCACAAGATGTTTCTTGTATTTTCGCTCAA
This sequence comes from Eucalyptus virginea, assembly GCA_014182375.1. Taxonomy (NCBI): domain Eukaryota; kingdom Viridiplantae; phylum Streptophyta; class Magnoliopsida; order Myrtales; family Myrtaceae; genus Eucalyptus; species Eucalyptus virginea. The sequence goes on along the minus strand of CM024516.1, from coordinate 38,661,639 downwards.
GTTCTGCAAGTCGTTCATAAGAGGGAGCTAAGGGAGTTCGAGCATTCCACATGTTTGCCTCGTTTGATGAAGATGCTTCTTCATGATTCTTGGAGGATCCTATAGTGTCGGCAAGCCTGTTTGGCCGAGGCCAAATAGATGGTTGAGCATAATAAGATGTGTCCATCCCTAGGGATAAAGACAAAGGTCCTTGATCATAGGGGTCTTAAGAGAGGGGACCTCCCCATTAGGCATAGGGGTCTTGGGATGATTGTGCAGAGTCGTCAATGTCTGTTATTTCTTATTCCTGTGATGATGCAATCTGTCTAAATTCCTCGAGTGCTTCTTCGGCTTTTGGTGTAAGGCTATAATGATTCCACATAGTGGGTACATTATAGTTCCATACATCTTCAAGAATGGTTTTATTTTCCTAACACAAAACTCTTCGGAGTTCTCTGTACCGGTCTTGGAAAAAAATTGTAAATTCAAGCTTTCTTAAGATGCAGCTGAGGTTTATAGGATGTGGTTCCTATAATTTATGGAGTATTGGTGATGTTACCATTATTTTTTAAAAAAGCCATGGTCGTCTAAAGAATAGAACAGTGTGGATTTTAGGGTCTGGTTGGATAGTTCTCAGTTCTTGCTATAAGAGTTGCTTCTAGTGAGTGGGAGGATAAAACCAATTGAGGAAGGCTAAGAGATTTCTGTCACTTTTTTTTTTCAATGTTTTGTCTGAGTCCAAATATCGTGGTGAGGTTGGTAATAAATTTTATGGTTAGAATTTCAATAGTTATTAAGTACTTATTAGTTAAGTACCATAATAACCATCGCAATTGGTCAGGGAAGTATTCTTCATTCCAAATTGAAGGGTGGATAAACGGATAGCTGAAATTTAATCCAAAATGATAAAGAACTGAACCTCCATGGAGTCTGAATAGATCTGTGGCATTGCCATATAAGGTTTTCCAGATCCTCCTTGTTGTTTTCCCTGATCTTTTATGAATTTTTCCCTTGAATTAGAGACTGATTTTCTTTTAAAAATTCGCCACCTTCTTATATTAGTCAAACCAGCAACTATGTTTTGATTCAACGAGAACATATATTTATTTTCTGTCCCCTCCAAATAAAAAAGACGGGAAAATAACAGAAATGATCCTTAAACTTTATCTCAATACGCTATGTCTTCTATGAACTTTTAATTTATTTAATGTGATCCTTGAGCTTGAGTCCGATATGTAATGTCATCTCTGAACTTTTAATTTGTTCAATGTGACTTTTGATGTACATTCAATATAGTTCTTTAACTATTTATAAATGTTTAATGTTGTCTTTGAGCTTACATTATTGTAAGGATATATTGAATATTTTAATATAGTTAGGGACTAAAAATAGGACTATATCGAATAAATTAAAAGTTTAGAGAGGATATTATATATTTAGTTAAAGTTTATGAATTATATTTTATATTAAATCGATTTCTTGGATTATATGTATCATTATTTTGAGATTAGCCGGATCGCATAAACGAGGCAGGTGAGTCATCACGCCAGACTGAATCGTACCATGCCACAACTACTCCACAGCGATCATCCCGTAGAATATGTCGAAACCGCATGCAAAACGACAAAACTGTACCGCGTCTGATTCTGCTCAACTCTTTCTTCTACCCTCGCGCTACGAGCCGAAGCTAAAAAAGAGTCTCCTTTTTCTTCTTCATCATCATCATCATCATCGTCTCCATATCCTTCTTCGGGAACCTTCTTGCAGTTGCAGGATTGTCGGGAGAAACCAGATAGGCACGAATCCGAGGCGTCGTCGCGTCATGGGTTTCTTCTCCAAACTCGAAAGGAGCAAAAGCGCGCTCAATGCGCTCCCCCGTTTCTACGACAGAGATGGTCATTTTTCACCCGTTGCAGCCGACCTCGCGCATCGCCGTCATCATCAGTGCTACTGTCCTTCTTCGTCCATAGAAGTGAACTGAAGATTCATGGACCGCGACCAGCTAGGGCTGGGAGGACCCGGTCGATCGCCGAATGCGTCGTCGAGGCGGTAGAGCAAGAACAAGTTCGTGACAAGGAGAAAACGAAGCATGACCGATGCAGTCCTCGGTCTTTTGGAATCTCGGATGGACTTTCGAGGTCATGTAAGATGCGGGTCTGGCGAAATTTAGACACGGATCACCTTCTTGGACCGTACGCCTGGAGGACCCTGGTTGGCGGGCCTTGGTGTTGGATTTGTGCCGATTTACCTGGAGGCTGCCTCCCCTGCGGGAAGATCGCTGCGTTCCCGGAATCACTTAACTTTGGCAAGACGGATGCGGAAGCAGCAACTGCCACTGCACAAGAGGTAGTACTTGATATTCTCTGGTTATGCTGTAGCTCGTATTCTAGAACAATACAATCGTTAGAGATATAGATATATTTAGGAGATGTATCTTAATTGATTATGATTTGATTCTTTTGATGTAATTGATTAAGCTCTAAAACCTTATATATAGGCTCATGCATTCCTCGTTAGAGATGTACAAAATATTACATTTTTCTATCAATACATTTCTCAACTTGGTATCAGAGCCTCTTTTCTTGAGGCAACTAAGGTGCGCCCATCGAGTATGCTACAAGGTGGCTGCCACGACGCCAGCCTCGCCAACTATGTCTATACCGATTATTCATCAAGACTGAAACTTTGACTTGCTGTTCAGCATACATCCACTGTTGATTTAAAAAAAAAGGGTCATAACCTTCAAACTTGCCACCCATAGACGAGAGAAATATTGAAATTTGGTCGTTGACCGCCACCGAACACCGCCACACGCCCCACCATGCGCCGTCGTGTCTCAAACCCAGGAAAACCTCCACTCCTCCATCGTGATTTGGACGCTTTTCGACAGGTTTATTGAAAAACGAAGCTTATCACATGAGATGAAGCTTATCACGTGACTTGTTGTCGGCGGAAGAGGCCGTCAGTGAATTTTGCCGCCAACCACCACTGCACGCGCCTCCACGCACCGTCGGAAGTCTTTGCGCTTGAGATACACATACGTCATCATTGAGACACGCCTCCATGCATTGTCACGCCTTTGCTTAGCTTACGTAATCACCACATCATCCTTTGACCATTGACCAGTCCGATCGGCCGTTGACTAAGTTAAATAAGATCGTTGCCCAATAAGACCGTGCTGTTGATCGGTTCATACCAGATCGGTCATACTGGTTCCATTGCTTTTCTGACCAATTCATGTGCTTTATGTGCTTTAAGACTGATTCTTGGCCATCCAAGATTGGTTCCTAAGGTATTTTGACGTTTTGAGTACGTTTTTCCCTTATTTCCTCCAAATAAGCTCTCCAGGTACTAGTTTCTGCATATTTTTTGGTCCAGTCTACTGTGTTGAAGCTGGTATAGTGCTATTATGGATAAATTAGAAGTTTTGATGTCCAATTACCATCAAGTACGACCTATACAACTTACAAAGACAGCTGATCAATCCAAAAATCGAGGTTTACATGCAAGTTCATCTATTATTGCTACTACTTTAAAGACATCTCCCAGTGGATCGTCTATTACTCTTTCGTTAGAGGATCTTCATTCCATAATTTGAGAGTTTGGTACTTCTAGCTTTTCTATTCCCTATGTTATGTTTATCGCTTCAGGTACTTCTGATTCCTGGTATTTTGACTTTGCCTGCTGCAATCATATGACCTCCTATTCTAATTTATTTCAATCAAAATTATTCAATTCACATGTTCCTACTATTCACACCACTAGATAATTCTCAAATGAGAGTTAGCCATACAGGAAACATTTCAACATCTACATTATCCTTACCTAATCTCTAATTTTCTTATGCAATTAATGATTTGCCAAAATTTAGGTGTCAATAACTTAATTAGACAAATTAAAGATAAAAGGACTTAATCAGAAAAGGTGTAAATGTCACGCCCCGAAGAGAACGCGCACATCCCATTGCGGTTGATACAATTGCAACCTCCCAGGCCTAGTCGCCGACCCTTTCATTTTTAATGCACACGCGGAAGCAAACAATAACCCCTGACAACAAACAACATATGATAGGAAAGCAGGGCAACATTTCTCAAAATCACACTTTTATAAACAACTGGGTTTATATACAACAGGAGTCTAGGTAAAAGCCTACAGAATGATTGACTCTCAAAAGAAGCTGTCCTACAACATCCTAGTAGGACACATACGCTGATCCTCCAGACTTCACCTCTACAGACTTCAGGGCTTCGGTCCTCCATGACCATCATCTAAGAACCTGAAAATGGTTATACAATAATTAGTGAGACAATGTTTCAGCAAGTCCACCCCTAAACCCCTACTAGGAAGTAAATATGCCTTAGGGCGCTCTAGCCACACAACCACACAATTAGAATAGGGGAATCACCTCGCCTCAGTTCCATCCTACATGTCAACATGGTTCATATCTCAAAGCATATAATTAATGCACACAACAATTGAAACGTCTCATCAATTCAATCAATCACAAGCGTTCCAATTGTTAATATTTGCCCCTTAAGGGCACCACATACTCATAGGTTCAATGTCTACTGGCACAGCCATGTATCGTCTCATCGCCATTGAATACGACCATGTCCATATCTTAATAGACGGCTTCCCCAAAGGGGCGTAGGTCCAGAATCTACTGCGACCCGAGTCACCTACTCATAAGTTCGGTGTCCTTCTGGCGTAACTAGGTGTCGTCTCACCTCCATTGAGCACGACGTCATTCATATCTTAATAGACGGCTGTCGTGACCTACCCTCGAGGGGAGGGAACGGGTTTAGGGGTATTGCCTAAAGGATGGATTTATAACCCTTGATTAGGCACGGGCTCTCCCAAGCTCATATTTCACGTGACATTGGGATATTTAAGAAATTTTGCAATAAGGAGTCGCCACTAGTCTATTGGGGTCGGTTAGAAACCAAGTGAGGCAAGGGAGTATGCCACACTTTCTACGCAACCAAAGAATCTAGAATCGGGGACTTGATTACACTAATTAACCAATTAGTGCCCTTTCGGTACCTAATCTTGTTCATTTAAAAAAAAAATATTTTTGTCAAGCAGTTTAGATTGATTTTATAGGTGATCATGCGAGTGCGCAATCATTAACATAATAATCATAGCTACCAAGATCCTAATTGCAGTAAAATTAAACACGTGCAATTAAACATAATAAAATATGCAAATTAAACTTATGATATAATCAAAATACGAGCAAGTAAAGGCCTAATTACACTAAGAAGGTAGGATATGGCAATTCCTAACAAAACCCTACATTTTTTAACTTTCGAAAAATTTTAAATTTTTTAAAATATTTTTAAATAAATAATAAATAATTTTTTTTTGGCCGGACCGGGTCCAACCCGACCCCAATCCGCCCGGGCTCGGCCTAGATGGGGGCTAGGCTGAACCGGCTCACTTGAAAGGCAAGGCTTGACCAACCTTGGTCGGGCCTTTCCTTGGCTCGGATTGGGCCCAACTGGGGGGCCCAATCTGGTCTAATCCTTTTCTATTAAAAAAAAAAGGAAGCCCACAAGCCCACATCTTAAACCAGCCCAAACCCAACTCAAGTGTACCCGACCCGGATTGCCCAAAACCCTACTCGGTTTGGAGGCTTCGCCCGACCTGGTTTGCGCCTCTTCTCTAAGGCTTATTGGTGGACGGGGGCGACGGGCTTGATGGCGGGTGTTGTAGAGGTAGGGACGGAGCTGCCGAGCGTGGAAGGCGGAGCGGCTCGGCGGATAGGTGCTAGTTGGCGTTGGCGACGGAGCTCGGGCGGAGCAGCGGCTTCGCGGGGGATGATGAGCAGATTGCGGCTAGTGTGGCGAGGCGGTGGCAGCTTTGCGGGTTGCTACGGGTGGAGATGATGCCAGGAGCAGCAACGTGGAGGCGTGGGCCAGTGTGAGGCTCACTCGGTGGCGGAGCGACGACCAGCTCAAATCTGCCGTCGTTAGGGCTCTCGAGCGTGAGATTAGGATAGCGGTGGTGTCTAGAGACGGCGAGCGGGCGACGAAGGGGATTGAAGACCAGCGGGATGCAGGTGAGGCTGAGACATGGCATTGGAGAGATTGGAGTGGCTCAGCGGCAGGGGTGTCGAGTGAGCAGGGGTGGTCGGAGGGCGGTAGGAGGAGGTGTCACTCGGAGAGGGGGCCGCTGGGCGTCGAACCAAAAGCGGAGGTGTGCGGTGGCTCAGTGACAGGGCTAGGCCGCTATGGCAGCGGCGACGACGGGTGGAAGTGTGGTGGCTGACGCAGACGGGCAAGTAGCAGCCACGAAGGAGACAATTGGTTGCTGTTCTTCTTCCTTCTCCTTTTTGCCCTCTTTTTTTCTCTCTCCGCTTTTGCTCCTCTTTCACTTCTCTCTCCACTTATGCTCATTTGCTTTTTGTGGGCTTGCTTTTTTGGTGAAGACTCCACGTGCGAAGATGGACAGGAGAAGGAAGAAACCGGCATGGGCCGGGCCAAAAGGGAGACGGGCCTGGGTCGCGTAGGGGAAAGAGAAGCGGTCGGCGGGCCAAGCCAATGCCAGATCCGGCCCGACCCGACCTCTAGGCATTTTTTCTCTTTTTGTTGTTGTTGTTGTTGTTTTTTTTTTTCTCTTTTTCTCTTGTCTTTTTTTTTTTTTAGTGACTAATTCCTAAATTTGTATAAGATTGAGTTATAAATAAAATAGTAAAATTTAGGTGTCAATAGCTGCCCCTCTTTGAATGGGAGCTCGAAGAGGTTACATTCAAAGATAGAAGATATCTAAATTATTTCGACAAGAAGAGGACCCTAGGTGCATAGGCATGCACTAGGTCGACAGAAAGGATTCAGGGCGGGCTATGGAAGTGTGTCGTGTTGATAAGAGGAAGAAAGACCCTGGGTTACAGAAGCACGTCGTGTCATAAAAATAAGGAAAGACCCTGGGCTACAAAAGCATGCTGTGTCATAAGAAAAAGACCCCAAGTTACAGAAGCACACCGTGTCACAAGAAAAAGAGATGAAGTCTCACTGTGTAACAACGGGTTTTGGCCGTGTTGAAAATTTATGGTTTGAGGAAAGCCCATGAACTTTCGCAGTTCAAAGATAGACTCACGAACATTTTAAAAGTGTGGTTTAAGGAAAGACTCACGGACCTCATGATTTAAGGATAGGATGAACCCACAAACCCAATGGTTTAGATTGAAAAAAAAAAGGTCTCACCTTGTAAGAGATGTCTCACCGTGTACGTATGGGTTTCGATTGAATGATAGTCTCACCATGTACGAACAGGTTTCGACTGGAAGAGAGGTCTCACCGTGTACGAATGGGTTTCGACTGGATGATAGTCTCACCGTGTACGAATAGGTTTCGATTGGAAGAGAGGTCTCACCGTGTACGAATAGGTTTTGACCGGATGATAGTTTCACCGTGTGCGAACAGGCTTCGATTAGAAGAGAGGTCTCACCGTGTACGAACGGGTTTCGACCGGATGATAGTCTCACCGTGTACAAACGGGTTTCGATTGGAAGATAGGTCTCACCATGTACAAACGAGTTTCGACTGGATGATAGTCTCATCTTGTACAAACGGGTTTCGACTGGAAGAAAGGTCTCACCGTGTACAAACGAGTTTCGACCATGTGGTTTAGGAAAAGCCACCAACCCCGTGGTTTTAAGGATAAACTTACGAATTGTGTGGTTTAGGAAAAGCCACCAACCTTGGAAATGACATGGTTTAAGGCTGACCATGAACCTTTGGAAATGGCATGGTTTAAGGCTAACCATGAACCTATGGAGATGGCATGGTTTAAGGTCACCATGAATCTTAGGTTTTTAAGGAAGCACCCGCTAACCCCTTGAAAACTGCATGGCTTCACTGAGGAATCCCGTCAGACTCAACTTGAGCATATATCATTAGAGACGTCATGAAGAGACGTATTGGTAATATTGCAGCATTAATTGAACAAGCTAATCAAGCTAAGTCCAACTGCTTTAGAAAAACATTCAATGTCAATCAGCATCATGTGGCGCAAAACTGTCATCTTGCTCGAGGATATATAATTAATCATCAAATTCTCTAGGAGCCAAATTCTTATCAGAACGGTTACGACTCATGAAAAAGGCTCATTAAGCATGCCAAACTAGAGCTTCTTAGTCAGAAAGGGTTTCTCACACACTCTCGATAAAATGGCTACTTGATCCCATCTATTCGCGTGGGAAGTAATTGATTGTTGAGGGTATCTCACATAACCCATGTCAAAGGCTTTTATAAATATTCGCGATGAGCACAATCTGATCGATCAAAAATGTCTTTTGAAAGAACCGCAATATAGATTTGGTCGTGGGCTTATACAAATGAATTATTGCTTTGGGGCCAATAAAGGAACATTTGTCGTTATCTTCATCGGGTTTACAAGTCGAGAACTTGAAAGATAAGATAAGATAAGATATAATTGCTTCCACTTCTTCAAGTAGTAGCTTTTTGGTGGTATTCTCATTTTCACTCAAACCATCCTAATCAAAAGAGACTTTGGAAGAGGGTTGTAATATTGGCTTGAGAGAGGCTCGAAAGGTTCAAGAGAGTTTTTAAGAGTCGGTGATCATTATGGCATGATGACCAAGTCACTCAACCTTTCGAAAGCATTTGGCTTTTGAAACACAGCACATCTCGAAGGTCCCTTAATTAATCATTTTTGCATGGGAGCTTTGCTCCTTTCTCTAATTTCTTTTGCACTTGCGATGATTTTTTATTTTTTTTTACACAGGCACTTGGACTTTGATAATTTTTCTTTCATGTATAATGCAGCCTTTTTTTCAGGGGCATTGGCCTTACTTTTACTAGGCACACTATTTTTTCATACCCCATAATTTGGCAAACTTTTGCTCTTCGAACTTTTGGAGCTTTTATGACTTTCGAGATGCTTTTCACGTTTTCTCGTAAATGCCAATTGTATTTGGTTAATTCTTATGCCTTGCCCCAGTGAATGGAGATGATCATCGCTCGGGGTTCAGAAATGAACAATCAAGCCCAAATCGGTTAAAGTAATGAGTATCAATGTTTGGGTAGAGAAGGAAATATTCTTCTTCACATTGGGATGAGTCAAGCTTTGATGAAAATTCTTCTAAAGCTATCGCCAGGAGGTTGACGCAAGTGAAAGTAATAGAATTTTTCTCAATCTTTCGCTCTATAAGACGACCGTAATCTCCTATGTTGCCCCCAATGTAGGGTCGTTCTCGACAGGGGTACTTTGAAGGATCATCTTTATTCGGCCCAAAGAGGTAGCAAGAGATTAGTGTAATGCTTGGGATTGATGAAGGAAACGCCTTTATCATTTCAATCTTTGCGCTCAATGTGAATAAATCATTCATCCTAAGAGAAGGTCTCTTTTCGCTCAACTCTCAAAAGTGTTTGAAGAATGTGTTTGAAAATGGCTCACCTTCCTTCATCCTAAGCACTTCTTATTTGGCATGGTTAACATCTCAATTTCACTCTGTTGAGATCATCTGAGTAGATCAATCTCTATAGAGAAATTTGATTCAAAATGAATAACTCACAAAATGAGAAAACAATTTTGAGATAAAAATGATGCTCAAAAAGTTTGTAGAAATTTTTTTTATTTTTCTCAATTATTCATTTTTGTGCTTGTCTCTAGGAAAGCGCAAAAGGTTCTTTTTTATAATGGAATGGAAATTCTCCGCTTTTTTTTTTTTTTTTTTTTTTTTTTAATTTGAGAAGAAGGGTATTTACCTGCAGCATGGTGACCCAGTAACCCTGTAAAGAAAGTAAAAGAACATGTTAGTGCAAAAATCTTTAGGGATTGAAATGTTGGAAACGATACATTATTACCCTTCACTCACTTTTATCTTTTGAGGGCTAACATCTCTTGGATTCACCCTCGTGGATATTTGGTAACTTGGCATTACCCTTCACTTGCATTTGTCTTTAAGTGTTTGATGTCTTCCTATCAAAGGAAAGAAAGAATCATGTCAGAGACGCTATCAAAATGAACCATTGGAATCGACACCATTTACCCTTTATGTGTTTCCATTCTTCAAATATGAACTTTGCCTGAAGTCGCTAGAATTGATTGAAAAATGGCTATGTGGCCTTGATTTTATCTATGAAAAATACTTCTTTATTGTATATAACAATTTACAAAGTTCAATTTATGCATTTTCAAATGCTCTATTCAAAGAGACGTTTAATTGACAAGGAGCTTGAAAAATTTAAATATGGATCATTAGATGTGTTTTTTCAAGATCTTGCTTTGAAAAGAGGGGGGATTGCTCATTGTTTCCACATTTGGAAATATTGTTCTTTAGATGCTTTGCCCATTTATTGCCTGATTCCTTGGTGGAAGGCGTTGTTTCTACGGTCAACGTGCAACTTTTTCCTCATTTATCACCCTGTAAGAAGAAGAGATGAAACGGGTTATCTCCGTACTTAATTAGGTTCAATTGAGGAACGATACATCAATTCTTGATGAATTTGACAATGTTGTTCTAGCACACTTCATTGGTGGGGGAAGGAGAGATTTTTCTCTAAATCAAATGTTGCTCTCCCACTCTTTATTTGACAAACCTTTGTTTTGTCCGAGTTTGTCCTATACCAAAGGAAAGAATATGGAGGAAGGGATAATATTGCCCCTCCGTTTTATTTGAATCTTTCTTTGTTTAAGATGAACATAACTTAATAACGCTCCATCGCATTTGTTGGAACATTACAAAACTTGGTACTCTTGATGTCTCTTTGACACTGAAAAGAAAGTCATGTTAGAAACGATATCAGAAATGACTGATTAGAATCGATACAGTTTACTATTCCTTCGAATTCGTGTTTTTGGATGCTTGGCAACTCCCTTCATTTGTCTCATCATGCAAAGTGAACGAGATTGATGGGCTATTTTGGCACCTAAGGCATCTCCAAATAAAGAAACTTCCCAGAACATAATTCAATTTCGTTCCGCCTCTATTGGAAGATTGGCGCCGACGAAGCCTCGATGCGAGCTTGCCTCTCGAGTTCCATGAGCCTACACTTTTATCTTTTAGAAAGGGTAGATGCCAATCTTAGATAAACTCCTCATCCTACCTGAGGAAGTGATCACATGAAGAGACGGTCTTAAATAGAGTTTTCTTGAAATTCATTTTGGAAGGTAAACGTATATGTTCGCTTGAAACACTTCTGAATTTGTTTTTTTTTTTTGTTTTTTTATCCTTTTTTTTTAGTTTAGGATGATTTTCCCGAAATTGAATTCCATCATTAAAAAAAAAAACGTGAGTAACATGATTTACAAAAGCATCAATTGGATTTGCAATCAAAACCCAAAATGGAAAACGTGGTTCTTAACAAGAATAAAGACAATGACAAAATACAAGAAACTCTTGCACAAATGAAAGTAAAAATCAACTCTTGTCCAAGCTCTAGAATTCACTTTTTATGTGGTCACCACAAGAATGTCAATGAGCATCGTGCATAACCTGCAAAAAGACGACAATGTTAGTACGTGAATGAGAGAAAATGATATCTCAATAAGGTTGCTTCTTACAATAAAATCGAGGCAACGGAATATGCCCCACAGTCCTTATTACGGGGTTTTAGTATTTCGCCAAGATTTTATCATAAGAGAAGACATCATTAAAATAATCAATCCACGGCCATCAATCGAATGTCCACTTTTATTCCAAAAGTTTCATACGCAAAAGTGTCATTGATTTTTGAAAGATTGATTTGTGATTTTACTCATAGAAAAATGAAGTGACTTTTATCTTGAGAAATTTGTACACAAAATGATTTGCATTTTAGTCCCAAAATGTGAGAATGAGAGAATTTGATAAAAAATGCAATTTCAATTTTTGTGCCCCAATATAAAATTACAACTTGAAAGTTTGTTTGTTTGTTTGTTTTTTTTTTAAATGATTTTGAGCCCATAAATAGAAATTTAAACAAAACCATGTATTCAACATGGCCAAATCAAAGTGTTTAGAACTTGTATTCAATGTTCACTTATCAAAAGTGATTGTCAATTTTTTTTTTTTAATTATAAGCCTATAGCACCGAGGGCAGTCGATTGATGTTCACGAATTTCAAGATGGGAGTTCAATACAAAATGAGCAAATACAAGGAAAATGATACTTACAATGTGGTCCGATTTCTACTTTGTAAGGCTCAAAATGGAGTCATAGGATCATCGGATTGAACCAACAAGATCGCGGCTAGGTCGTGTTACCCATGACTCTGACTTTGTCAAAGGACCGACCCGTGTTGCGCGATTGAGACCAGGGTGGGTACCTTCGATATCAAGAAAGAAATTTCGGGTTAGAGATGGGTGACTTGTACTACATGGTTGTAGTTGGAGTGGTATCCACCTTAACACCATCCTAAGTGATTCTATGTGGCCCAGGTCCGGCGGTAGGTAGTGTGTGCTAAGGCATAGTGCATTGAAAATGACACATGCACAACAATTTATAGGAAAACAACACTCCGTACATAAGAAATAAACCATACATTCCTACACCTCATTGCAAGACAAATGTGAGCAAACGCTTCCCCTTATACCTCCCATTCTACAAAAACATTTAACACCTTTAATATTAGGAACGTGCCTGGAATCCTCGCTACCAAACAAAAATATTTTTTGAACAAGATTAATTTTGGCCTAAGTCCTCTAAGGTTTAAAACCAAGTCCCCAATGGAGTCACCAAGTTATCGCGACCTACTCTCGCGGGGAGGGAACATGTTTAGGGGTATTGCCTAAACGATGGATTATGACCCTTGATTAGGCACGGGCTCTTCCAAGCTCATATCCTGCGTGACATTAGGATATTTTAGGAATTTTGCAATAAAGAGTCGCCACTAGCCTATTAGAGTCGGCTAGAAATCAAGTGAGGCACGGGAGTATTCCACACTTTTTACGCAACCAGAGAATATAAAATCGGGGACTTGATTACACTAATTGACCAATTAGTGCCCTTTCGGTACCTAATCTTGTTCATTTTTAAAAAAAGATTTTTCTCAAGCAGTTTCGATTGATTTTATGCATATCCACTAACATGTGAGGTGATCATGCAAGTATGCAATCATTAACATAATAATCATAACTACCAAGATCCTAGTTGTAGTAAAATTAAACATATACAATTAAACATAATTAAACATGCAAATTAAACCTATGATATAATCAAAATACGAGCAAGTAAAGGCCTAATTACACTAAGAAGGCAAGATATGGCAATTCCTAACCAAACCCTACATTTTTTATTTTTTTAAATTTTTTCAATTTATTTTAAATATATTTTAAAAAAAAATAAAAATAAAAATATTTTTTTGGGCCGGACCGGGTTCCGTCCTGTTTGACCGGACTTGGGTCTGACCTAGTCGGGGTGGGTCGGTCAAACTTGCCCAAGCTCAGCCTCGGATGGGGGCTAGGTCGAACTAGCTCGCTTGAAAGGCAAGGCCCGACCAACCTTGGTCAGGCCTTTCCTTGGCTCGGATTGGGCCCAACCAATGGGCCCAATTTGGTCTAATCTTTTTCTATTTAAAAAAAAAAAAATGAAGCCCACAAGCCCACGTCCTAAACCAGCCCAAACCCAACTCAAGTATACCCGGCTCGAATTGCCCAAAACCCTACCTTGTTTGGAGGCTTCGCCCGACTTGGTTCGTGCCTCTTCTCTATGGCTTCTTGGCAGACAGGCGGCGGCGGCAACAACGGGCTTGACAGCGGTAGCAACATGGCGGCAGGTGCTGCAGAGGTAGGGATGGAGGTGCTGCAGCAAAAGGCGGAGCGGCTCGGCGGACAGTGCTCGCCGGGCGTTAGCAACGGAGCTCAAGTGGAGCAGCGAGGCAGTGGCGGCTTCGCGAGGGATGACGAGTAGATCGCGGCTGGTGCGGCGAGCGGGCGGCGAAGGGGATTAAAGACCAGCGAGCTGCAGGCGAGGCGGAGACGCGGTGTCGGAGAGATTGGAGCAGCTCGGCGGCAGGGGTGTCGGGCAAGTAAGGGCAGCCGAAGGGTGGCAGGAGGAGGCATCGCTTAGAGAGGGGGCTGCTGGGCATCGGACTAGAGGCGGAGGTGTGCGATGGCTTAGCGACAAGGCTGGGCCACTATGGCGATAACGACGATGGGTGGAAGTGTGGTGGCTGGTGCGAGGCGGTGGTGGTTGATGCGGACGAGCGAGGTTGTAGCCACGAAGGAGACGATCGGCTGCTGCTCTTCTTCCTTCTCCTTTTTTCCCTCTTTTTTTCTCTCTTCGCTTCTGCTCGTTTGCTTTTTGTGGGCATGCTTTTTTTGGTGCAGACTCCGCATGCAAAGATGGATAGGAGGAGGAAGAAACTAGCATGGGTCGGGCCGAAGGGGAGATGGGCCTGGGCCGCGTAGGGGAAAGAGAGGCGGTCGGCAGGCCGGGCCAATGCCAGATCCAACCAGACCCGAACTCTAGGCATTTTTTTCTTTTTTTTCTCTTTTTTTTTTGTTGTTTTTTTTTTTTTCTCTTTTTCTCTTCTCTCTCTCTTTTTTTTTTTTTTTTTAGTGACTAATTCCTAATTTTGTATAAGATTGAGTCATAAATAAAATAGTAAAATTTAGGTGTCGACAACGGCTTCCCGAAGGAGCGTAGGTCTAAAATCTATTGCGACCCGCGATCCAAAGAATGAATATCTCATATAGGGTAATGTCTGGCTTAAAAGCACAAGACAGGTTCTCATTAACCAATATACAACCAATCAATCTCGACCCAAGACACCGTTCATTGCACTCAAATATCTCAATTAAAATAGTGATATTGGCATATTTTCTTCATATTAAAAACACTCGATGAAAAATAATCGTGTGTGAGTACACGGTCGACCGAACCCTAAAAATTCATATCCTCCAATTTAAATCCCACTATTTTATATAGTATATAAAACTATTTTCGGTGTTAAAACCTAACATCCGAGATTTTCTGAATAAATATTGAAATTCACAATTTTTGGAATAAATTATCAAAAATCCAATCAACACTCAATTTGCACAAATTAACATCCAATTGCGAAAACCGAACACACAATTACAATCGCCACGAAATTCCAGTCACGATTATTCTGGTCTAATTTCCGGAAAATATTTAATAATTAAATCATTACTAAAATTAATTAAATAAATCAATTAAATGCCGAAATAGCTAAAGTAGGCTGAAATTGCAAAATTAAATACCGAGACGGGCTCGGAAAATTCCCAAACCAATCTAGATAATTAATACAACCTATCTAGGCTCTAATTAACTTAATTTAAAGACCTAACATGCAAAATTAGATATTTAAATAACCAATCTAATCTAACTAACCACATAAACCTTAATTAACTTAATCTAATTACCCTCTAAGTGTAATTAACCTACTAATCGAGGTTTAGTGAGTTAATTCACTTGATTTGTGATCCGCTCGGACCAAAACGACGGGGACGTGACGAGGATCAACAAGTTCCAAAACGGCGACGCCAACAGGGCTCGGATCGGGCTTGAAAATTGGCCCGTAAGCTCGTTGTTCGAGCTGAAAAGATCAACTCCAAAGCTGCTGGTTCGGTTTCGAGAAGAGATGGTGGGCTCGACTTGCCACGGATGAAAGATAGCTTCGTGCGGGGGATGGGCGGTCTTTGATGGAGTGATTTCGGCAGACCGTGGGGTTGACGTGCGGCGTTGAAGGCCGCGTGGAGCTTCGGTGGGACGCGTGGGGTTGAGGGCGGTCAACTTCAGTGGTCTTCAATGCTGATTTGTTGACCGGTGGAGACCAATCGTAATGGAGCTGTAGGCGGCAATGAGAGAGATGGATACGGTGGGCTGTCTTCGAAGAACAATAAAAGGGAAATGAAAGAAAACAAACCAGAAGCAAAGAGAGAAAGATAGGTTCGGTTATGTGGTGTGAGAGAGAAGGACTGAAGATGCGAAGGGGGAAGGGATGGCGTGCCGAGGAAGATAGAGAGAGGGGAGAGAAAGGAATGGATAAGAGAGAGGGGGAACCAAAGTCCTAAAAGTCAATATAAAATATCTACACATTTAAGGCTTGGTCCCTAAATCTTTCTAGCAAAAATAAATACCCAAATAATCAAATTTTGAAGCCCAAAATTGCTGCCCTCCACAAAGCTCCAAATTCTTCAATTTGATGTCCAATTTTGATGTAGAAAAAGCCCACATGATTTCTGTAATTCTCTTTCGCCAAGTAGCTTGGTTTGCAAGTCAAAAATCCCTTCAATTCGGCCAATCCGAATTTCCATTCATTTTCCGAAACATCCAAATTGATTTTCTGTAAAAATCCCGGAATCACCGAAAATTATTTGAATGATGAGTAGACGTTCCTAAAATAAGTCGTGACATGACAAAACTTTCAATTTCTAAAATCGGGTTCAAATTCGCAGTTAATTTCAATCTAACGCGATTTTAGTGTGACTTAACATATCGGGTAGTTTTTAGGAATTTTTAGTGTAATTAACCTATGGTCGATTATTTTTGAGCCACAACGTATATCTTCGACACATTGACGACTCTCGGTTGTTGTGAAAATTTCGAGATTTCAATTACGGACATAGGGTACCTAAAAACGACAGAAAATCGGTTTATTGCCGATCGACAAAAATTTTGCAATCAGGTAGAATCACCCACACTGAATCACACACCTCGGTCGAATCAACCTATACACTTAATCACACACCTCAGTCGAATCGACTTATCTCCGGTCTCTAATCAATTTTTAATTGTGCCGTAATGACCCTTGCAAATTAGCACGGTCGAGTAGTCGATTTATGGTCGAATTCTCAAGTCTTTTGCGTTAAAATCCATTAATAACTTTCTCAGATAGTCTAGTTATCTCATGAGTGATCGACTTATAGAATAGCACTATAGGCGCGTCAACGAAAGGCCCGATTTATTCAATTGAAAACATGATTGAAAATTCAGGATGTCACAGTAAAATATAAAGAAGAAATGTATATTCTTATTCTAGCATTTGATTCGACAAGATTAGGTGATCAAGTACGTTCAGATGATTTCGTGAACTTCATCAATTAACCACGTTCATCTAATCCATTTGATGAGCCTGTCAACAATTTTGTGAGCAATACTATAGGAAATCAAATTGATTATCATACATTACAAATGTAATTGCATAAGTTGCTTATATAAATAGGATTAGAAGGAAAAGATACCATGAAATTCTTTTACAAACTACATAAATTGATTGTAGGATAGACAACATATGGTTTTTGAACAAAAATCGATTAAAAAGACAATGTGAGCAAGCCATTCGAAAGAGAGTGCTAAATGTGAATAGAAACACTACCTTGCGAATTTTTGCTTCTGACCGATCGGATAAGTTCACCTTGAGTGTCGTATAATTTTGTGGGATTTATTTGACATGTTATAAAATTTTAAATTATTACAAAAAAGGGGCGGTCTAATATTTAAATATTATAATGTTCTATCAAATAAAGTGGCATCTTTCTTCCCTAAAATCCTCCGGAAGCAACTAGAAGAACCTTCTTCCAAGGAGAGCGATTTCGGGGAGCTGGAGGCAAGAGTCAGGATTTTCATAGGGGAAGTTGTCGGTCTTGTGACGCAAGAGAAGCCACACATGAGTGAAGAGCTCACCTCCTCTTCTCAGTAGATAGGCATGGCGATACACATGACAATCGAATGCTGCATAACATAGTATCTCCACCCAGATGCTGCTGATGAGCTCCCACTTGTTATCCATCCTCCTCAGGTTGACCACGAGACCTTGCACGTCCAATAGCACGTGCCAGTCACCAAGGATCCTTGTCGCGTCACTCGGTTCCAAGATGAGTGGGACATCTCCATCCGCCGACGACAGCATGCTAATTGCTTCTTCAGAGTCTCGGTACCTCAAGAAACGCGTCAGTGTGTTACGAGCGTACTCCAGTGTGATGTTGGCGGTGCGGAGGGACAGCATGTCAGGATGCACAGTGAGGAGATACATCATGTACTCCGATAGGAATTTGCTTCCTTCGTAAGCGTCGGATTTTTCAATTTCTAATGGTTGCAGGATATCTGTTGCAATGTGCCAAGTAATGATGCTCTTAGCAAATTTTGCCTCGATGCTACTGCTCAGTGCCTGTTTCTCTTCGACGCCGTGAATCTCGAGCGTCCACTTGCCTCTTTCGTTGAATGGCCGATTTTCTCTTTTCTCCTCTAGCTTTAACATCTTTTGAAGTACCAGCGCCCTGAGGCACAAGGGCATGGGCTGGTGGGAGTGGGACCAAAGCCAACTGAAGATCTCCCGCGTACAAAACCAATCAAGTCCCGCACGGACGGCCTTCCACTTACCAAACCATTGAAGTATCAGGCGGACTGGCTTTCGCCTTTCTTGGGTTGAGAGGCATTGTTTTATTAAATTGAGCTGCCCTATCGACCTCGACCATCTTTTCTTCCTCATGCATCGATCAGCGAGAAACGGGAGGAGCCTTGAGAAAATCCTTGAGAAGAGGGGCACCCGAAGGCTCTTACCCATTCCCACCACTGCCCAATCCGAAAACGCCACCGTCATGATCTGATAAAGCTCAAGACATGTGAATGCTATCAGTAACGCATAGGTGTAGGTGATGTACATATCGATCAAGAAGGCTTTCTTGAAGATCACGGCGAATCTACACAAGGCAGACACCAAGCAGAAGAAGCCGATAAGGCAGAAGATGAGGCCGCGTTTCGTGTACAGAATGGGCGCTTTAGTGTAGAGTGCATCGAACATGAAGTTCAGCTCGATCTCATTTATGGTGAAAGCGCGGTTGGCGGAGTACCTTTCGATGGACATCCAATCGCGTTGTATGAACACAGGGTGGTATGGCCAGTTCACGAGGTGGGGCTTCAGACAGTCGAACCTAAAGTAGGCCTTCAAGATGTCCTTTGCGGAGTCGAACTTCTTGTCCTCGGGAAACTGTTCGAGCTGAGGACTGTCTTCCCTGACTTCCTTGGCTTCTTTGGGATAGTACTCGATGTTCACAATTGAGTTCTCGTCATTTACGGATTTGAGAGCCCAGACCCACAATGCCGCCTTTATGAATCCAGCAATGAACAAAGGGATGTACAGCCGTGAGACTGGGGACGAGCCGTCCCAACAGCGAATGAGAATACGAACCACGATGACAACTATAGCCCCGATGTTCAGAAACTGTCTCATTCCCAGCCAGTTATCTTCCCACGCATAGGCCGTTATGCCGTTTGGGTACCCAAGTTGCATCAGAAGCAATGGGGCTAACAGCCCTTCCAACTCCACGTCGTAACTCGGATCTTCAGGATCATCGATGCGGACCACAGTAAGCTTGCCCAGTGCGATTTTCACGATGAAAGAAAGGAGCAAATAGGCAGCCCAGGTGACGAATCTAGCAAACTTTGACGTCATATATTTCCGACGAATGCCTAATATTGTGAGACAAATCTCGCAGGCAAGGCTTACGGTGACCAAAAAATGAATCCCCCAGTCCACCCACAGATCTTTTAGCAGCGGCCACACCGTGATGATAATTGACGAAATCCAGCTGATCAAACTCATGGTAGCTCCGGTCAAGTGTGTTCACTGGACGTCAATGCAAATGCAGAGTGAGGAAAATTTTTACATTGCTCGAATTTCTTCTGAAGAATAATCACTAAGAGCTTGCACAAAACTGCATAGATGCATACATCATTTCTCTCAATCTGTTAGAATTTTACACAACTGAAACTACGAATGTGCACATTGTTTAACTATAAGTTAATCCTTCCATGTTCTTCTCTCTTTCCTTTCCTAGAGTTTTTGACTGTGTATCCTTTTGCGATCCTCATATTTTTTTTTTCTCCATTTTTTTTGTTACACCTTTTTCTTTTCTTTCCTTTTTTTTTTTTTGATGTGTTAAGCTAGATTTTAACTATCAAATAAGGGCTTTGCTAGCACGGTAGTCTTTGGGCTACTGTGAAAATAATAATTTGTTGTGAAGCACAAATTCTAGAAGAAGTGGACCTTACAACAATTTATAATTATTTGCTATTTGAATTTTTGTTATCCAAAATAGACTATTATTCTCACAATTAATTAAAAATTGTCACCCAATCATTTTTCTTCTAAGAAAGTGGCCCTCTTATTGCATTGGGAGATGTGAAGAAGCTTTGGGACAAATTTGTCGCTGTTCCGTCCACCATCTTATGAGTTTTCCTTAACTTTTCAAAATAAACAACTACACATGCTCACTCCAATTAAGTTATTTGTGAAAACAAATTGTAGTTCTAAGGTGGTGTTTGTTGAAAGTTATAGCATCAAAATGATTGATTGAAAAATTTTTCCACTAAAGTGAGCATTATGAGAAAGTTATGACATTCATGGTATCATTTTTCTTAGATTCTTTATAAGTGAATCCTCAATAAATTCTTTTAATGTGGCTTTTAAGTTTTTCTACCTCTATTTTTCATATATTAGCTTTTGGAAGTATTTTCAAAATAGATTTAAGAAGAAAAAATGGAAAAAAATGTGGATAAGAGATGTTACAGGAGTATTTAGTAGAGGTGAGAAGGTTTTGGGATGGGTAAGGTGTTTTCCCTACCCTAGAACCTTAGATAGCCATTCTAAGTTTTTGGAATTTAGAAATTACCTTATAGGCTCTTGAAACACCTTAAAATTTGAAACTTATCAGCGCCATGGATTCTAGAAAATAAAAAAAAAAAAAAAATTGTCATTGTTATTGTTATTTACACATTGAACATTCAAACATAACATAGAAGTGGATTACGTGTAAAATTCATGTTCATATCTAATATTAACATATGTTGATAACATAAAAAATAAACATAAATACATATGTTGAAGGAGAAGACGACGAGCACACATGGATTCGTGTCATGTGGCATGAATGAACCTCATTAAATCTTCATGGTGATCGTGCGCCGTTAGGCCATGCACGAATCTATACCTTCATTCGTTACGCTTAATCGCAAATGTCTCGGGGAGTAATAAGATTACGGTGATGGTTATCTTCAGAGAGAGAGAAGAACGAAACAATCTGAAATTCATGACCTAGCCGTGGGTGAGTCGCGCGAATGCGACGCCTCTGGAATTTGAACTTTCTCCCCTTCGTGAGGGGGAGAGAGCCCGAAGCCAGCTGTGCCACCTAAATTATATTTTGCGGTGGTAGAATTAATCTATTTTAGTATTTAATTAGTTTATTAATCATCGATCTCCGTGAGACGATACTCTTTCTTATTATTATATTACTTGTTCGACACGTTCATTTGCATTTAGAATTTTATGAACAGAGAGGGCCACATGTTAACTTCTCATTGGCCTTGTACTATCTTCACAGAAATACTTATATAAAATTAGATTAGATGACTTTAGGTGTAATTGCTCTCAGGTTGGATTTTTGAAGTTTTATCTAGAAGAGCTTTCACGACTCTCAAAATAATTCCTATAATCCCATCACATTGCACTTCCTGCAGATTTCTTAAATCCCATTTACGTAGGAAAGAATGCATTCAATAGCATGTTTGCTATACCTTTCAGACATAGCAATTTTTAAATGTCAAATTTCATCGGTTGTGGAAGGAGGAAGGGTCTTAATTTCTCTAGGTAGTTCTTTCACCAGTTGGAAAATTAACATCGAAGACAACAAAACATGTGCTGTAACTTGTATAGAGTATGGTTAAGTGTACTGACCAGCAAATTAAAGTAAGATAATCACTTGCCAAAACATCCAAATGCGGAGAGGATACAAACCTTTTACCATAAAGATAATACAGGTTAGTAAGCACAATAAGCAAATGCAAGCTATATAAAGTAACAGGAAAGAAAGAGGTGCAATGCAATGCGAGACTAGCACCACCACACCTGAATTTGAGGGCTGATGAATCCCAGAAGGATTATTCAGAAGAGGCAGACAGCAACACCGGAAAAATTGGGGAAACTGAAGTACAGAAAAGCAACAGAGAGATTTGTCCTAAGAATCATTGTTAAGGAACGAGCACTAGGAATACTAGCTTTACTTTCTTAGCTGGCAGATAACTTGTGTCTCAACACTTTACAGCAATGAACTTCTGTTTTCTCCAATTATTAAGTAAGGGAAAGAAAAGCATGGGAATAATAAATACAAAAAAGAGAATTGATTATTTGCTTGCAACTTCAGTTTGAGGCTCTTTTGATCTTTTGTTTGGTTGGCCTAATGAGCACGTAACCACGTCTAAAGTTTCGCCATCTATCTTTAATGTCACACGTGATTCTCATCCAATCTGTATTTTTAGCTCTTTATTTAGGCAATTGATAAGCCACTCAACCTCGGGTCTTGATGAAAGTGTAGGGAGACTTCAGGTCTATTTTGTTTCCTTGAAAAATGAACATGATTGGTAAGTAATATTTCATAAGGAAATTATTTTCAAGAAAAATTTGATTTTCTTGTGTTTGGTAGGATTTTTCAAAAGAGATGAAAATCATTATGGGGAGTTTGGTGTTGACAAACTTTAGAAGGTGCTCAAGACAAATTAAGGTCGGTCTGAAGCGTAATTATCGAGACCTTGGTGGCAAGCTGGGAACTCAAGCCTAGTGCCTAGTATCTCCAGGCGCCATATCAAAACCCCCAGCCTCGGACTCAAGATCCTCCCACAACTCAGATGCTCAACTCTCGCCCCCGGTTTCGAAAAGTCTAGGTGATTGCATCCAAGTTTTAAGCATCCAAGGCACCGGTTAGTGCACTGAGATCTCAGGCGAGGGCCCTAATGTCCTAGGTTCAGGATCTGGAGTGTCCGATCTGACCCCAAGGTCTCCAATTTTGATGAAAGGGATGATCCTAACAACGGTGGATGTGGCATCCCAAAATTCAAGGCAACCTCTAGATGTATCAAAGCCTATGATTAGGTGATGAAATTACCTTTGGTTTATGCTTTAGCCATTGGTTTTCTTTTAAGACCAAGTGTTATGTATCTTGTGTTCATGAATTATTAAAATTAGTATTATAGGATGAATTGATAAGAAAAATTGTTCTTGGCTATGTACCTCATAGATTTGATCCCTATAGTTTAAATGTTACTAGATTTATGGCCATATGAAATTAAGAATTTGAAATCTATAAAAGAGGAAATAAAAAATGAATTGTTAAAAGTAAAATTTGAATTAATTAAGATTGAACTTTAGGCCCAAGGGTATTGGGCCTAAAGTGGGCCAAATTGGCTTGGCCCATGAAGCCCATGAAGAGGGCTGCCGTCGACCACAAGGGGGGAAGGAGCCGGCCCAATCTCCAAGCCCATCATGCATGGGAGATGCCAAGTGGCAAAAAGGGTGCTTCATCTATTGGTCTTCTTGGGTGGCTCCAAATGATGGCTAATGATTGTATTGAGGGGGGAATAAAAGGAGGGAGTGACTGGCTTAGAGGGGGCTGTCGACCATAAGGGAGAGAGAGAGAGAGAGGGTTGCCAAGAGAGTGAGGAACCGAGAGAGAGGAGGAAGAAGCCGTGCATCCGTCCGTCCGCTCGTCCGTCGCTTGTCGCCGTGCGTCCGTCGTCCGCTGTGTTGCTTGTGCTTGCTCGGTACAAAGGCAAGTTGGGATCCATATTCTGCTCTTGCATGTTGTATCTTGCATGTGTGTTTGAATGGTGATGACGTTTAGGATATGAGAACCGAAGCTTTGAGTGTGTTGTTTTTGAAATAGCATTCTGTTTTCGAAGTATACCGCCTAACCCAGAATGTTGTAGAGGCTTGCATGTGGGGTTTGAGTCGGATTTTGGTTTTGACTTCTTCACGAAAGTTGTAGAAAACATATCAAAGTACAACATACTAAAATTTGAGATATAATGGTTGAGTTTTGAGGGGTGAAACCCTCCCTCTACGAAAACGCTAGATCTGAAACTGTTTTGTTGACCTCTTGGTGGTTTTGTGTGTTGCATGTCACTTTTTACTGAGAATTTCACTTCTAATTCTTCACGAAAGTTGTAGAGAACATCTTTAAGACTAACATACTCAAATTTGAGGTAAAACGAACAAGTGTAGCCTAGTGAAACGATTTTTCCTTTGAAGACGACAGATCTGGAAGTGTTGTACTGGACTCCAGCGACTTCGTGGACTATAAAGTGACTATCCTTTGAGAATATCACCTAGATCCCTTAATTAAAGTTGTAGTGGACCTCTTGAGACAAAACATATCAAAAATTCAGAGAAAATGAAGGAAGATAAGTAGGTGAAACCTTGATTTTTCGGAGACAGCTAAATCTGGACTGTTCGGTACTAGGAACAGGGGCTTCGACCGTCCATAGTTAATTATCTAGGACGAATCTGGCCTTTATGTCTTCATGAAAAATATACCTTAGGGTCTCGACTATCACCTGGTAAAATTTCATAATTTTTTAAGGTCATTCGAGTATTTAAATTGAAATATTTCAAGAACCGCGCAATCTGATGTGTCCGAATTTTGCAAGTTGTAATGTGTGAGCTATATCTTTTTGTGTGAAGTTCTTTTGGGCATGTGTTCTTCATGGAGTTGCTACCCTTGTGTCTTGACTATCACATGTTCAGATTTTATAATTTTTGGAGACCATATGGATATTTAATTTATATGTTTTCCGAAATTGTGTAAGCTGGAATTTGGTAAATTTCAAAAAGTCATGATGTATGGATCATTCTAAGTTGTATGGACCCCATGGATTGTGTTGTCATAAGTGATTGGATCTTATTGCATATATGATGATTGGAAATGCATATAAGAATCAAATGCTGAAAATGATCTTGTTGCCATCATATTATATGCCATGTTGAAATTGAGCTATAATTGTAAATGTGAACTATGATAAATGAGAAGGCCGTCGGAGGTGTGAGCCGACGATGCCCCGAGAGTGTCGGGATGCCCGGCTAGGGAGTGTAAATGCCGGATGCCCGGTGGCCTAGTGGCGTAATTCTGGAGGGTCCTCGGGAGTTTCAAGATGCCCGGAGAGTGGGGGTGCCGGAAACCCGGAGGTGTGAGCCGGGGGATACCTCGTGATGCCAGTTGAGGTACGAGATGCTCGGAGTGTGTGTGTCGGATGCCCGGAGGTGTGTGTCGGAGGTTCCTCGCGATGCCAGGTTGGGTGCGAGCGATAAATGTGGGATGCAAATACTGGTCTCGGGAAAGAGAAATGTGGCGGCCCAAAATGAAAGAATAAAATTGGGAAATTGAAATTGAATTATGCATGATATGGTAACATGTATGCATGAATGCATGATGATGAGTGCATGGATGTATGTGCACCTATGGCATGATGGTATATGTGACATGATGATGGTGAGTGCATGGATGTATGTACACCTATAGCATGATGGTACATGTATGACATGATGATGATGAGTGCATGGATGTATGTGCACCTATGGCATGATGGTATATGTGACATGATGATGGTGAGTGCATGGATGTATGTGCATCTATGGCATGATGGTAAATGTATAACATGATGGTGAAGGTTATATGAGGATGTATGTACATGTGGTGTGATGACATATGCATGGCTTCAAGGTAAGTTATGCATGGATGCATGAATGACATGTGTTAGGCTATGATTGTCATGATTGTATTGTGTG
Organism: Eucalyptus virginea; assembly: GCA_014182375.1. Classification (NCBI taxonomy): domain Eukaryota; kingdom Viridiplantae; phylum Streptophyta; class Magnoliopsida; order Myrtales; family Myrtaceae; genus Eucalyptus; species Eucalyptus virginea. Next base: position 38,636,137 of record CM024516.1, on the reverse strand, counting down.
ATGCATTGAGTGGTTTATTGGATCTTTTACCTGCTGAGTGGCTGTACTCATCCCTTTGGGGACCAACATTTCAAATTAGAAAGATGCCGCTCCCTACTGTTACGTGGGGCGTCTTTTACGGCCTTCCATCGGACGTGGAGGTCGAGTGTGTGGAGATCGACTGTCCCACCATCCCTGGTCTGACGTTCATTCGGGTTTGTGCATTAGTGATGTATGACGTGGGCTTGGCTGAGGGCCCGGTCATTCAGGAGTTCATATCTGTTCACGTTCTTCGAGACGGAGTGATGCGGGGGATGTTGCCGCCACCACCGCCTGACGCACCGGGATGGGTGTGATGGCCCGTGCGTGAGGAGTAGGAGCTGCTACTTTTTGGACAATAGCCGACACTAGTAGATGGAGGATTTTGCATGATCGACATAGAGGGTCGAATTGTCTCTTTTTGGGGTTATGGCCGAGTGTAGTCAAAAGTCTTGGCCTTTCTTTTGTTGTACCGACCTGAGAAAATCCATCATGAAAATATGTAAATAAAAGTGTCTTGACTTTATCTTTTCTTATGGTGTTTAGTGGTGTGCATTGTATCATGGTTGTTGGTGGGAGAATAGGTAGGACTTGATTATGCTTTTGCAAATAAGATGCGCTGGGACTGTTATAAAAAAAAAAAAATGCCTAGGAACTAAGGTTCTTCTTTGGTATCTGTGGTGACCTTAGGTGTTTCGGGGTGCCACAGTGGAGGTCAAGTTGGATCCTTGAATATGAATAGCAATCTTTCAAAAGCATATATTTTTTTTTTGAATTTAAATATGGATTTTTTGTTCTGCATGAAAAGTAATTTTTATTGATTCATTTTTAAAGAAATGCCAAATGACAAAAAATGAGGAGATACTTTCCAACCACTAATTTCCGTAAAACAAATCTATCCTTCGTGTTTAGAAAATTTACTTCAAGGCCTCCCATAAATACTTATAAAATCCACTAAATTAAGAAAATTATGATGAGGTGGAATAATCATACAAATTTTTAAATCCAAGTAGATAAAAACAAAATGTTTTGCATAATTCGGTATACTAAAATGAAGTGATGAATAACGCCAAGTATACTAAAGGGTTTTACTAAAGTGACATTTAGTCAAGTACTTAAGGCGAAGAATATTTCCTCCTGTCCCCTGCCTCCTTGTAGCCTTTTTTGACAGAGGGGCTCCATCCACCATTTGAAATTGCTTTTTTTTTTTTTCTTACGTTTATTTATTTATTTTATAAGATGACATTGTTTTGCTTTGAAGATGGAGAAGAAAAATCATGTGACGCAAGAAAATTTAAAACTTCCCATCAATCAGCCCACCTCTCATTTTCATCCCCCTCCTCTCTCTCTCTATCATTTAAGGCAAGTTGGTGGATGAGCTCCTCTCTCTCAAAGACTATGGTGAGAGTAATCTATAATAAGAAAATACAAAATTATAGATTTGATCAAGCATATGCAAATAAAATTCTAGGAAAATTGTCTAAAACGTCCTAAACCTACTACACATTTACCGATTCAGTTATAAATTTTTCAATATTACCAACTCGAGTCATAAACTTTTTCATCTTTTATCAATTAAGTCTATCAGGCCAATTTTGGCAGAAATTGCTAACATAGACAATTGGCAATGGTGTGATACTTTTTTAATAATATGTTGATTTTTTTTTATTATTATTATTATTATTATTATTATTATTATTATTATTATTATTATTATTATTATTATTATTATTATTATTATTATTATTATTATTATTATTTACGTTTCCTTTTTTTCTTTTTAAGGTTTTACAATTAGGGCCGGTGAGGGTGGTTGGCCGACCCTCACCGGCTCGGGCAAGGGCGTTGTGACCCTCACCACCTTTAGGCTAGCATTGTGACAGCCTTGTTGGCTAAGCGAGGGCGCACGAGCCCTTGCCCAAAATCGGCAAAGGCTACAACACCCTTGCCATATCTAGCTAGGGAAGGACTTGGCGGCCCTTGCAGATTCTAGAATAGGGCTCACATGCCCTTGCTTTGGCCCATGAGGGCGTTGTAGCCCTCCCCTAGAGCTAACGAAGGTCGCAACGCCCTTGCCAAGAGTCGGTAAGAGTCGACCAGCCCTCACCTATGGTGGGCAAGGGTCACCAGCCCTAGCTCCAAAAACTGCAAAAAGCCAAAGAAAAGTATATAAAAAGGAAAAGAAAACATTTTAAAAAAATCAAAATATTATTAAAAAGGTACCACATCAGTATTTGGCTATCCATGTTAGCAATTTTTGCCAAAATTGACGAGATAGACTAAATTGGCAAAATATGAAAATATTTAAGGCTTAATTGTCAAAATTGAAATGTTTATAATTGAATTAGCAAAAACACAATAGGTATAGGACTTTTTGGACAATTTTCCCATAAAATTGTAGTAAAAACATATGTATGAGTCATAGATTTGACCTATATGAGGGTGATTTTCTTGAAGAAATTGGTGATAATGAGAGGGCTATTACTCTCATTATAGAATACAAACAGGCTATCGCGACCCACCCTTGAGTAAAACCACCTAAGGGTTTGGCTAATGGATTACTAAGTCCAAATTTAACTCGAACTTTCCCAAGTACATACCAATTTGTAACTTAGGTTCAAGTGATTAACATGCAAATGATTTTTATCTAGGATTCGCCACTAATTAGTTTATGGTGGGTTGATTAGATACCCAAGTAAAGCATAGGAAGAAATACCTTACTTTTATGGACTGGAGATTAAACAAGTTTAGGGACTTGATTAACTAGATTACTCTAATGCCATTTTGGTATATTTTCTCTTTTATTTTCAAAAAAATATTTTGCATGCAGTTTCAATTGATTTTAACCTATCCTCTAACATCTGAGGTGATTATGTGGGTACGCAACCATTATTGAACACTTAATGAAGTAAAGTAATAAATAAGTTACAAACGTAGGGAGGAAATACCTACCTCAAATGCAATGTAAACAACTGCAACAAACATTAATTAGAAACACATATTAGACCTAAATATGATTTTTAATTATTACTCAATTCACTTAACATTTTCTTTTAGGATATTCACTTATCTAAATGAAATAGAGACTATGTGCAATGCATGCAATGATGTACAAAAATAGTTTATATGACATGTAGCTTTTAGCTAAATAATTCTAACATGCGAACTATTTGACATATAGTTAAATAACCTAACTCTAATGATGGGCAGAGATTAATATGTAACTACTCTACATGGCCTGCACATAATATTTTTTATATTTTTATATTTTTAAATTCGTAACTAAAAATAAGGGCAATTAACCGTCTAGAACAAAGATAATATCTAATTCAATTTAGGCATTAAACTATATCAACTCCTAATTTAAATTAGAATCTTATCATGAACATATAGAATCTACTTAGCCATGCAATGTTATCTAACATAGCCAATTAGTCTACATGCAATCTTTTTGGATATTTTTTGAATAAGGAAAAACAAATAGAGCAAGACAATCACACAAATGACAAAATATTATCTAATCACCAAAGGTATCATCCTTAGTTCAAATTAAGAAACAATATCTAATCAACTTGATTGTTTCGTGGATAAAATCGATAAATTGATCTTAAACCTTAAAGATCAAAATATCAATTTTAAATATTCCTACGCAATTAATTATTCAATCCAAAGCCTTATAGATAGAATAAAAAATCACGTGTTTTTATGGATTAGGAAATAAATCCTAATTGGAGGATGCCCCTATCCCTCAAATTCAAGAATTAGATAATAATCTCAATAATAGTCAAATTGATATTAAATAAGATTATTACCTAATTGAAATTATTGCACGGATAAGTTTCCAAATTGGGACTAGCAAACAACGATGATGGGCAATAGCTCACGGTGACGTCTGGTGATGGCTCGCAGCACTTGACCATGGAGAGGGCGGTTCTCCGCGTGGCTATCTCGGTACAGCAACTCCACGGGTTGGAGTGTTTTTTGTTTGAAGGACACCTAATGGAGTAGGACTATGATAACTGAAAGGAGAAACTTGCAGGGCATTGATCACGGTCGCCCCCACCAAGGATTGTTAATGCTGGGAGAGTAGCGTTGGGAAAGCTACTGGAGTTGACAAGCGGCTGCTTCAGGAAGGCTAGGACTTCCTTGGTATTGGGCTGAAGTTCAGTAGTCCTACAAAAGAAAATTCACATGCGAAGAATTTGCTAAGCGGCCGTGACGATGGGGCGTGCTGCAGGCGCAAGAAATTGTTCGGATTCGCCGATGGGGTTCGCTGGACTCAACAACAAGAGCTGCTTCAGTGTGGGTGCAAGAAAGACTGTCGCGTGGCTCCAGGAGCGACTCAAGGGTGTTGACGTGGCCATGCTGGTGCGATGCTACTGTGTGGACTCGGCCATGCTGGTATCGTAGAGTAGCCGACATCGAGGTGATGAAGATCAGGACAGTGGCCCGTTGTCTCGCTCTGGCATGGTAGCATGGCGTCATTGGCAGCAACTTGGCATTGGGCTCGAACAGCAAGGAGCAATCAGCATCGTCAAGCGTAACAGACGGCGTACCAGTGGGTCGTCCCAGGTCAGTGCAACGATAGATTTGCAGCGCTGGTGATCACACACGTTGGGCTCGGCAGCACGGGGGTAGATGGAGGCAACAGCTCTTCATCGTGATTCGGCTCAGGCAGCAGCAACTCAGTGTCGACGGCAATGACGCATGGTGAGCTAGCGTTGTCGAGTGTCGCACCGAAGCAAGTCAGCAGGGCTCGGCTCACGTCAGTAGAGGGCACAGCGGTGGTAGCGCAGCAGGAGAGGCGTCTCGGCCAACGCTTAGCCGAAAGCTTCTTTTCTCTCTCACCCTCGTCTTTTCTTCTCTTCTCATTCAGCTCGTCTGGCCTCCTTTGTGACCTCTCTCTATTCACGTTCTCTCACTTTTTTCTCCTCCCCTTTTGGACGTGTTCAGTGCGTGCCTTGTGAAGGAGTTTGAAGTTGTTTCTTTGCTTGTGGTTGGACCTCTCCAAATCTGAGCATTTAAGAACAATGTTCTTCTTTGCTCCATGTTCTTCTTTGCTTTGACCAACCGATCCTTTCCAAAAATCACCACTGCAGAGTTAATAAGGCCTTGCCTTGTTTGGCAACTTGCCAAACGGTAATAATTTTTATTCTTTTGTTCATGGGAGTAGATTTAGAACAAAAATTCGTTTGGTAAAATTTTTGTTTCCGGAAACAAATTTCTATTTTTTTGTTCTCGAAAATAGATTTGGAACAAAATTGAAAAGTAAAAAAAAAGTTGATTCTTTATTCTCATGAACAATTCTAGAATCAACAAACCTATTTTCTCTTTTCTTTTCTTTTTCTTGTTCTTTCCTCTTTTTTCTTCTTCAACTGTTGCCGTCTACTACCGCCGTCCATCGCCGCCTGGTTGCCGACGATTGGTTGGGCAAGGTCTGGTGAGCTTGTTGAAGGCTCGCCAAGCCGGGGTGGGGTTCGACGATCTTGGCGAAGGCTCGCCTAGCCATCGCCGAGGCTTGGCGGCCCTCACTTGCCCCCCCCCCCCCCCCCGGCCACCAGCAAGGCTCCACCTTGCCCAAATCTAGCGAGGTCGAGCTCTCCCAACTGTCGGTGGGGCTTGACCTCGCCGAGCCATCGCGAGGTCGGCTCGGTTAGCCTCGCCAGATCTAGGCAAGGCCATTCGCCCAGCCAAGACTTGGCCTAGCCTCGCCCAACTATCGGCAATGCTCGGCTGATGAGGCGCGGCCTCGCCAAGGGCTGGCAATGCTTCGGCGAGGTTGCCGGTCTTCCCAAGGCCAGTGACCGGCGGGGCTTGAAGGAGAAGAAGAGAAAGAAAAAAAAAATATTTATTAAAAAATTATTAAAAAATGATTTGGATTAGAAATTTTCAGAATAGTATCAAATGCAATTTTATTTCAGGAATTGAAATTTTAAACATTTATCAAACAGTTTAAAATACTTAAAAATTGTTCCCAAGAACAAAATAAAAGAGAATAATTTTTTTATCAAAAATTACTATCGAGAATAAGAGCATTATCAAACGCGTCCTAAATTGCTTGTGTGAATGTTCATCGGCGGAATGCATGGCCAGGAAAGTCTTGATTGAACCTTGTCGATTTGACAAGCTTGATTTCTGCCTTTGCTTTGAACTTCTTTCCCATTTTTCCGCTGACGTACTGCTAGATACGTACTCATTTATGAGGGTGTGCTAGCCGCGAAAATTGACAATATATGACCGTCTCTCTCTCTCTCTCTCTCTCTCTCTCTATCCCAATGAGAATTCCTGATTTGTAGCTGAACAAATATTGCCTTTGCCCTTTGTTTTCTTTTGTTGACACATGATTTCTTGTTTCTTTTGATTATCAAATGCCGACGCTCCGCCGATGAACTTCTTTTTTCTTTTGCCCTTCAAGATAACAACATTGACGGTGTGGTCATGCTTGATGATATGTAGCTTGTCCATCGTAATTTACTTCATTCATGAGGAAGGACCTTGATTAAACAATCAATCATGAATGCGACCTCATTTAAGAGCTCGAACAATTGTTTGCGGAAAGGACTTAAGCTTTGAAAGTTTGTAATCTCGCCATAAGTCGATGCTTTATATGAACATGCTATTTTAAAAGACATTCCTAATTTCTAAATGCGCAAATGCAAGATTGGGCAATATTGAATTATGGTTCAAGTCTGATCCCTAAATTTCTTATATAATGAAATGCTTAAATAGATCGTTAAAATTTAGGTGTCAATACAATCATTTTTGTCACGCCCCGATCCTCGGGCACGCACACATCCTTCTGACTTTGTCGATTTTATAATGCGATATCCCAGGACTATGTATCGCCGACCCTTTCATTTTGAAATGCACATGCGGAAGCAGTTAAAATCCCCAAACAATAAAACGATGGGATAGAAAAGTAGGGCCATATTTTTCATATTGAAACTCATAACCAAACTTTTATATAGAACACAAACCAAAGCACTTCACAACTTTTTACTCTATCTCTATTCACATCAAAATGGAGATCTCAAAAGAAGATAAAATCTCAATCCATCGAGGCCGTACTCAAGGCCCCTCTCGGGATTATCTTCTTCTTCCAAAATTCTTCTCCTCAGGTTTTACCTCCAAGTTCTCCTTCCCAGACTCCTCTTCCTCAGCTCCTCATCAGAGTCCTGAAAATGTTTTTCCCAAACTGGGATGAGACTACGTCTCAGCGAGTTCTACCCCACTAAGCCCGATTAGTAAACCATTATACTATAGGCTGTCTAAACACGCACAGGGCAGATGACTTACCTTGGCCTCAGATCCCACCTGCAAGTCAGTACAATTCACAATAGGCACCATTTACTCCAAACAAATCGAACTAGTTGATTACATGTCACACAAATCATTCTCCACGGAGGAGTATCTAAAAGCTAGGCCACGTGCATTCTCCAGGACGACATTCCAAATCTCCGAGCCACATGCCTCGAACCTTGGGCCCACGTGCATTCTCTAAGGCGACCTCTTCACCAAGGTGATACATCAAGTCACCGAGCCAGGTGCCCCTTTAGAAGCTATTTCCGAACACTAGACCCACGTGCATTCTCTAAGGCACTCAATCGCCAAGGTGACGCATCAGATCACCGAGCCACGTGTCCTTTTTACGATGCCCGGGCCCACGTGCCTTCTCTTAGGTGCTATCTCACCAAAGTGATGCATCAATTCACTGAGCCACGTGCCCTTTTAGATGCCAAACTCTGTCATCAAGTCACGTGCATTCTCCAGGAGGACATACCGAGTCTCCGAGCCACGTGCATTATCTTAGGCGACCTTTTTGCCAAGATGACATAATCAATCACCGAGTTCACGTGTATTCTCCAGGTGATATTGCAATTCACCGAGCCCACGTATTTCTTTTCAGGTGATAACCAATACCCAACGATTTCTCAATCAAATAATTAACAATCAAGTCAATATGAATAACTCCTAAAAATTCATAATTAAATCAATTCCATACAAATTAAAGCTCAATTAAATAAACGGACTGAGCCATGACGATCAGCACGAGATTTCGGTCGTCGGCCATCAAAATCTTAATTTCCGAAAAATAATTAATTAATTAATTAATTAATTTCGAAAATTAATTAATAAATATTAAAAATTCAATTTAGCACAAAATAAAGCCCAATTAAATAAACGGACTTCACCAAGGTCACCAACATAAAATTCCGGTCCCGAGCCATCTCAGTTGAATTTTCAGAAAATAAATAATTATTTAATTAATTTCCGAAAATTAATATTTCAATATTAAAAATTCCACTTAGGCCCGAAAAGCCTAATTGAAGCCCACTAAGGGTCGGGAAAAATCCCGAGACACTTCCAATAAATAGTAGACCACGTCTACTTGCTAATTGCACAATCAATTTGTCTAATTCGCATCACAAATGACTAATAAATACTAATCCATACTAATCTAACCACCTAAATCTAATTAATTAAAACTAAACCACCATTAAGCATAATTAGCTAACTAATCTGGGATTAGGGAGATTACCCACGGGAATCGCGCGCAAATCGGATCAATCCGACGGGGGCGACGCGAGGAACAAAACTTCCCAAAGCATGGCTTGGGTTCGGGGCCCGGAAACGGCCCAAAAGCAGGCCTAAAGCCACTGGAAACCCACTTCGTGGGTTGCTGATCAAGGCTGGCCGGAGCTTGTCCGGTGGCTAGGGCGGCGAGGGGAGGCCGGTGGAGGGTGAGGGGGACGCCAGGGACGTCGGTCGATGCTGGGCGGTCGCCGGAGGCGGCTGGACGGGCGGAACCGAGCTGAACAGCAGGCCGGGCAGCGGCTGGATCGCGCGGGGGAAGACGCCGGGCGCGAGGGGCGGCCGGCGGAACGCGCGGCGTTGCGCGGGAGGGCGTCGCGGGTGCGGGCCGCGGGACGGCGGCGACGGCGAGCTGCAGCTTCTGCTCGAGCTTTTGTTTCTGGTTCGCTTGTTCGAACGCGCGAAGGGGAGAAGGAGAGAGAGTGCGAGAGAGAGAGAGAGAGAAGAAGAAGATGAGGATTGACCGGTCAAAATGAGAAGAGAGGGAGAGAGAAGTCGGTGGGGGGGGTGGGTGTCCGCACGAAGGGGAGGGGAGAGGGGGAGAAGAGAGAGAGAAAAGGGGGAAAAAAGAGAGAAAAGAAGAGAGAGGGAGAGGGAAAAATAAAATAAAAATACTATAATTATTCTTATTTTATTTTCTTTCCTCTTTCCCTTTTATTTTCTTTTGGTCTTCAATTTTCATCCGATAATTTCTTTATTGAAATTTCGGACTCGTCAATAATTTGACGGACGATGAGACAGGTCCTAAAAATGAATTGTGACACACTCGAATATTCGATTCCCGAAACCAAATTAAATTTCATGATTAGAATCAATCAAACGTGATTTTAGTCCAATCCAACCAATTGAGTAGCTTTTAGGGATTTTACTGCAGATACATCCCTTAACGGCTTCACCCAATAGGTTAGTTAACTCGTGAGTGATCAGCTTAGAGAAAAAGGACCGTAAGCATGTCGACGAAATGCCCATTCCTCTTTATCGAAAACAGGGTTGAATTTCAGGATGTCACAATTTCACCATTTCACAATAATGAATAATTACTACAAGACACATTATTTTTCCAACAATAGGCTACTATGTCATATTAATAGACCCCTTGATGGTTCCTAAAATTGACCATTTGAGGAAAATTATACAAAAATTCATAAACTTATTTTTTAAATGTCAATTTAGTTCTAAATTTATTGTATGAATGCCATATTAGTTCTTATTTGATCAATATAGTCTTAAACATTTTCATGATTTTCTAATATAGTCCATCTCATTTAAATTAGTTGAATTGCTAATGTGTCAGTCTTAGTCATTACCACCTATCCTCACCATGAATGGACCTAAGCTTAGAACCAGGGAAGATGGAGTCAGTTTCCTACAAGTATGCATTCCTAATATGGACGAACCTCTTATTCAACCCCTTCAAGGACAGCCTTTTAACAAAAAACTACCATGACTTTTAGTTCAGAGCCTAGAGACATTTAGAGATGTCAGGATTGTAACATTTCTAACTATCCGAGTTGCAGTTCTCAGAAGATCCTATTAGGCTGGAGAAGAAGAGGTGTTTAGAAAGGCATTTAGAGTTTTACAAAACACTCATTTGACTTCAAGGGACTCTACCCTACACATTACATCCTCTTTACCTTTTATAGATATTAGGAGGTCACAAACATACAAGGACCAAGCTCATGGGTCCGAAAACAAACAGAGGCTTCGGAAAATCCGATAGGAAATTATTCTTCATATGAATAGTGACAATGAACAGTGATTTCTCTAGCCTGCTGCTATAGTAACTACTACAGCGACTTGCTACAGTGATCTGCTACAGTCAGCGGTCTCTTTCATCACGGTCATTGTAATTGTAGTCTAAGTTATCAGAACTATGCATTTCTGCCACAAGATGTTTCTCGTATTTTCGCTCAAGTTCTGCAAGTCGTTCATAAGAGGGAGTTAAGGGAGTTTGAGCATTCCACATGTTTGCTCGTTTGATGAAGATGCTTCTTCATGATTCCTGGAGGATCCTATAGTGTCGGCAGGCCTATTTGGCCGAGGCCAAATAGATGGTTGAGCATAATAAGATGTGTCCATCCCTAGGGATAAAGACAAATGTCCTTGATCATAGGGGTCTTGAGAGAGGGAACCTCCCCATTAGGCATAGGGGTCTTGGGATGATTGTGCAGAGTCGTCAATGTCTGTTATTTCTTATTCTGTGATGATGCAATCTGCCTAAATTCCTCGAGTGCTTCTTCAGCTTTTGGTGTAAGGCTATAATGATCTCACACAGTGGGTACATTATAGTTCCATACATCTTCAAGAATGGTTGTATTTTCCAAACACAAAACTCTTTGGAGTTCTCTGTACCGGTCCTAGAAAAAATTTGTAAATTTGAGCTTTCTTAAGATGCAATTGAGGTTTATAGGATGTGATTCCTAGAATTTATGGAGCATTGGTGATGCTGCCATTATTTTTTAAAAAAGCCATGGTCGTCTAAAGAATAGAATAGTGTGGATTTTAGGGTCTGGTCGGATAGTTCTTAGTTCTTGCTATAAGAGCTGCTTCTAGTGAGTGGGAGGATAAAACCAATTGAGGAAGGCTAAGAGATTTCTATCACTTTTCTTTTCAATGTTTTGTCTGAGTCCAAATATCGTGGTGAGGTTGGTAATGAATTTTCTGGTTGGAATTTCAATAGTTATTAAGTACTTATTGGTTAAGTACCATAATAACCATCGCAACTAGTTAGGGAAGTATTATTCCTTCCAAATTGAAGGGTGGATAAATGGATAGCTGGAATTTAATCCAAAATGATAAAGAATTGAACCTCCATGGAGTCTGAATAGATCTGTGTGGCATTGCCATATAAGGTTTTCCATATCCTCCTTGTTGTTTTTCGGTTGATCTTTTATGAATTTTTCCCTTGAATTAGAGACTGATTTTCTTTTAAAAATTCGCCACCTTCTTAGATTAGTCAAACCAGCAACTATATTTATTAGTTGGATTCAATGAGAACATTTATTTATTTTTTGTCCACTCCAAATAAAAAAGACAGGAAAATGACAGAAATGATCCTTAAACTTTATCTTTATATAGTATATTTTTTATAAAATGTTAATTTACTTAATATGATCATTGAACTTTAGTTCGATGTACAATGTTGTCTTTGAACTTTTAATTTGTTCAATGTAACTTTTGATGCGCATTTAATATAATCCTTTAACTATTTATAAATGTTCAATATCGTCTTTGAGCTTAAATTAATGTAAGGATACTTTGAATATTTTAATATAGTTAGGGACTAAAAGTAGGGATTATATCAAATAAATTAAAATTTTAAAGACGATATTGTATATTTAGTTAAAGTTTATGAATCATATTTTATATTAAGTCAATTTCATGGACTATTTATGTTATTATTTTTAGATGAGCCGGACCGTATAAACGAGGCAGGTGAGCCATCACGCTAGACTGAATCATACCATGCCCCAAACTACTCCACAGCGATCATCCTGTAGAATGTCTAAACCGCATGCAAAACGACAAAACTGTACCGCGTCTGATTCTCCTCAGCTCTTTCTTCTACCCTCATGCTACGAGCCAAAGCTAAAAAAGAGTCTCCTTTTCGTTCTTCATCATCATCATCGTCTCCATATCCTTCTTCGCGATTCCTTCTTGCAGTCGCAGGATTGTCGGGAGAATCCAGATAGGCACGAATCCGAGGCGTCGTCGCGTTATGGGATATATTTAAGAGATGTATCTTAATTGATTATGATTTGATTCTTTTGATGTAATCGATATTTCATTACCTTACATAGTTAAGCTCTAAAACCTTAGACGAGATGTTCAGTATACATCCACTGTTAGATTTTAAAAAAAAGGGTCATAACCATCAGACTCGCCACCCATAGACGAGAGAAATATTGAAATTTGGTCGTTGACCGCCACCGAACAGCGTCACACGCCCCACCACGCGCCATCGTGTCTGAAACCTAGGAAAACCTCCACTACTCCGTTGTGATTTGGACGCTTTTCGACAAGTTTATTGAAAAACGAAGCTTATCACATGAGATGAAGCTTATCACGTGACTTGTTGTCGGCGGAAGAGGCCGTTGGTGAAATTTCACCGCCAACCACCACTGCACGCGCCTCCACGCACCGTCGGAAGTCTCTGCGCGTGAGAGCCACGTGCGTCATCATTGAGACACGCCTGCATGCATTGTCACGCCTTCTCTTAGCTTACGTAATCGCCACATCATCCTTTGACCATTGACCGGTCCGATCGACCGTTGACTAAGTCAGATCAGATCGTTGACCGATCAGACCGTGCTGTTGATCGGTTCATACCAGACCGGTCATACTGGTTCCATTGCTTTTCTGACCAATTCATGTGTTTTAAGACTGGTTCTTGGCCATCCCAGATTGGTTCGTAAAGTATTTTGACGTTCTGAGTACGTTTTTCCCTTATTTCCTTCAAATAAGCTCTCCAGGTACTAGATTTTGCATATTTTTTGGTCCAGTCTACTGTGTTGAAGCTATTATAGTGCTATTATGGATAAATTAGAAGTTTTGATATCCAATTACCAGCAAGTACGACCTACACAACTTACAGAGACAGCTAATCAATCCAAAAATCGAGGTTTACATGCAAGTTCATCTATTATTGCTGCTACTTTAAAGACTTCTCCCAATGGATCGTCTATTACTCTTTCGTTAGAGGATCTTCATTCCATAATTTGAGAGTTTGGTACTTCTAGCTTTTCTATTCCATATGTTATGTTTATTGCTTTTTTTTTTTTTTGAACAGAACGTTATGTTTATCGCTTCAGGTACTTCTGATTCGTGATATTTTGACTTTGCCTACTGCAATCATATGACCTCCAATTCTAATTTATTTCAATCAAAATTATTCAATTCACATGTTCCTACTATTCACACCATAGATAATTCTCAAATGAGAGTTAGCCAAATAGGAAACATTTCAACATCTACATTATCCTTACCTAATCTCTAATTTTCTTATGCAATTAATGATTTGTCAAAATTTAGGTGTCAATAACTTGATTAAACAAAGTAAAGATAAAAGGACTTAATCAGAAAATGTGTAAAATGTCACATCCCGACCCTCGAGAACATGCACATCCCATTGCAGTCGATACAATTGCGACTTCCCAGGACTAGCCGCTGACACTTTTATTTTTAATAAACATGCAGAAGCAAACAATAACCCCTGACAAGAAACAATATAGGATAGGAAAACAGGGCAACATTTCTCAAAATCACACTTTTATAAACAACTGGGTTTATATTTAGTCAACACTTTTATGACTTTCGAGATGCTTTTCACATTTTCTCGTAAATGTCAATTATATTTAGTCAATTCTTATGCCTTGCCCTAGTGAAGGGAGATGATCACCGCTCGGGGTTCAGAAATGAACAATCAAGCCCAAATCGGTTAAAGCAACGAGTATCAGTGTTTGGGTAGAGAAGGAAATGCTCTTCTTCACATTGGGATGAGTCAAGCTCTGATGAAAATTCTTCTGAAGCTATCACCAGAAGGTTGACGCAAGTGAAAGTAATAGAATCTTTCTCAATCTTTCGCTCTATAACACGACCGTAATCTCCTATGCTGCCCCAATGTAGGGTCGTTCTTGACAGGGGTACTTTGAAGGATCATATTTATTTTGCCCAAAGAGGTAGCAAGAGATTAGTGCAATGCTTGGGATTGATGAAGGAAACGCCTTTATCATTTCAATCTTTGCGCTTAATGCGAATGAATCATTCGTCCTAAGAGAATGTCGCTTTTCACTCAACTCTCAAAAGTGTTTGAAGAATGTGCTTGAAAATGGCTCACCTTTCTTCATTTTAAGCACTTCTTGTTTGGCATGGTTAACGTCTCTATTTCACTTTGCCGAGATCATTTGAGTAATTCAATCTCCATAGAGAAATTTGATTCAAAATGAATAACCCACAAAATGAGAAAACAATTTTGAGATAAACATGATGCTAAAAAAGTTTGTAGAAAGTTGTATTTTTCTCAATTATTCATTTTTGTGATTGTCTCTAGGAAAGCGCAAAAGGTTCTTTTTTGTAATGGAATGGAAATTCTCTGGTTTTTTTTTTTTTTTTAGAAGAAGGGTATTTACCTGCGGCATGGTGACCCAGTAACCCTGTAAAGAAAGTAAAAGAACATGTTAGTGCAAAAATCTTTAGGGATTGAAATGTTGGAAACGATACATTATTACCCTTCACTCGCTTTTATCTTTTGAGGGCTAACATCTCTTGGATTCACCCTCGTGGATATTTGGTAACTTGGCATTACCCTTCACTTGCATTTGCCTTTAAGTGTTTGATGTCTTCCTATCAAAGGAAAGAAAGAATCATGTCGGAGACGCTATCAAAATGAACCATTGGAATCGACACCATTTACCCTTCACGTGTTTCCGTTCTTCAGATATGAACTTTGCCTGACGTCGCTAGAATTAATTGAAAAATGGCTATGTGGCCCTGATTTTATCCATGAAAAACACTTCTTTTTTGTATATAACAATTTACAAAGTTCAATTTCTGCTTTTTCAAATGCTCTTTTCAAAGAGACGTTTAATTGACAAGGAGCTTGAAAATTTTAAATATGGATCATTAGATTGTTTTTTCAAGATCTTGCTTTGAAAAGAGGGGGGATTGCTCATTGTTTCCACATTTGGAAATATTGTTCTTTAGATGCTTCGCCCATTTATTGCCTGATTCCTTGGTGGAAGGCACTGTTTCTACGGTCAATGTGCAACTTTTTCCTCATTTATCACCTTGTAAGAAGAAGAGATGAAACGGGTTATCTCCATACTCAATTAGGTTCAATTGAGGAACGATACATCATTTCTTGATGAATTTGACAATGTTGTTCCAGCACACTTCATTGGTGGGGGAATGAGAGATTTTCCTCTAAATCAAATGTTGCTCTCCCACTCTTTATTTGACAAACCTTTGTTTTGTCCGAGTCTGTCCTGTACCAAAGAAAAGAATATGTCATTTTTCATGCTAAAGAGAATCGAGTTTAAGAACGAAATACATCCCTTTCCAAAGTCGGGCAATCAACATCCCAAGATGTCCCTTATGGAGGAAGGGATAATATTGCCCTCCTGTTTCATTTGAATCTAGATGAACATGACTTAATAACGCTCCATCGCATTTGTTGGAACATTACAAAACTTGGTACTCTTGATGTCTCCCTGACACTGAAAAGAAAGTCATGTTAGAAATGGTATCAGAAATGAATAATTGGAATCGATACAGTTTACTCTTCCTTCGAATTCGTCTTTTTGGATGCTTGGCAACTCCTTTCATTTTGTCTCATCATGCAAAGTGAACGAGATCGATGGGCTATTTTGGCACCTAAGGCATCTCCAAATAAAGAACCTTCCCAGAACAGAATTCAATTTCGTTCCGCCTCTATTGGAAGATTGGCGCCGACGAAGCCTTGACGCGAGCTTGCCCCTCGAGTTCCATGAGCCTACACTTTTATCTTTTAGAAAGGGTAGATGCCGATCTTAGATAAACTCCTCATCCTACTTGAGGAAGTGATCACATGAAGAGAGGGTCTTAAATAGAGTTTTCTTGAAATTCATTTTGGAAGGTAAACGTATATGTTCGCTTGAAACACTTCTGAATTTGTTTTTTGTTTTATCCTTTTTTTTTTTTTAGTTTAGGATGATTTTCCCGAAATTGAATTTCATCATTAAAAAAAAAACGTGAGTCGCATGATTTACAAAAGCATCAATTGGATTCGCAATCAAAACCCAAAACGGAAAACATGGTTCTTAACAAGAATAAAGACAATGACAAAATACAAGAAACTCTTGCACAAATGAAAGTAAAAATCAACTCTTGTCCTAGCTCTAGAATTCACTTTTTTATGTGGTCACCACGAGAATGTCAAGGAGCATTGTGCATAACCTGCAAAAAGACGACAATGTCAGTACGTGAATGAAAGAAAATGATATCTCAATAAGGTCGCTTCTTACAATAAAATCGAGGCGACGAAACATGCCCCACAGTCCTTATTACAGGGTTTTAGTATTTCGCCAAGATTTTATCATAAGAGAAGACATCATTAAAATAATAAATCCACGACCATCAATCGAATGTCCACTTTTATTCCAAAAGTTTCGTATGCAAAAGTGTCATTGATTTTTGAAATATTGATTTGCGATTTTACTCCTATAAAAATGAAGTGACTTTTATCTTGAGAAATTTGTACACAAAATGATTTGCATTTTAGTCCCAAAATGTGAGAATGAGAGAATTTGATAAAAATGCAATTTCAATTTTTGTGCCCCAATATAAAATCACAACTTGAAAGTTTGTTTGTTTGTTTGTTTTTTTAAATGATTTTGAGCCCATAAATAGAAATTTAAACAAAACCATGTGTTCAACAGGGCCAAATCAAAGTGTTTAGAACTTGCATTCAATGTTCACTTATCAAAAGTGATTGCCAATTTTTTTTCAATTATAAGCCTACAGCACTGAGGGCAATTAATTGATGTTCGCGAATTTTAAGATGGGAGTTCAGTACAAAATGAGCAAATAAAAAGGAAAATGATACTTATAATGGGTGCCGACATTTGTCTCTTTTTTTTTCTTTTTTTTAATTACATCGACATGCACATGGAATGTGGTTCGATTTCTACTCTGTAAGGCTCAAAATGAAGTCATAGGATCGGAACCAACAAGATTGCAGCTAGGTCATGTTACCCATGACTCCAACTTTGTCAAAGAACCGACCTGTGTCGCGCGATTGCAGACCGGGGTGGGTACCTTCAACATCAAGAAAGAAATTTCGAGGTAGAGATGGACGACTCGTACTACATGGTTGTCGTTGGAGTGTATCCACCTCAACACCATCCTAAGTGATCTTATGTGGCCCAGGTCCGGTGGCAAGTAGTGTGTGCTAGGGTGTAGTGCAATGTAAATGATACATGCACAACAATTTATAGGAAAACAACACTTCATACATAAGAAATAAATCACACATTCCTACACCTCCCTACAAAAAAAAATGTGAGCAAACACTTCCCCTTATACCTCCCATTCTGCAAAAACATTTAACACCTTTAATATTAGGGACGTGCCTGGAATCCTCGCTGCCAAACAAAAATATTTTTGAACAAGATTAATTTTGGCCTAAATCCTCTAAGGTTTAAAACCAAGTCCCCAATAGAGTCGCTAAACTATTGCGACCTACCCTCGGGGGGAGGGAACATGTTTAGGGATATTGCCTAAAGGATGAGTTTATGACCCTTGATTAGACACGGGCTCTCCCAAACTCATACCCCGTGTGATACTGAGATATTTCAAGAATTTTGCAATAAGGAGTCGCCACTAGCCTGTTGGGGTCGGTTAGAAACCAAGTGAGGCACTTTCTATGAATCAGAGAATTTAAAATCGGGGACTTGATTACACTAATAGACCAATTAGTGCCCTTTCGGTACCTAATTTTGTTCATTTTAAAAAAAGATCTTTGTCAAGTAGTTTGGATTGATTTTATGCCTATCCACTAACATATGAGATGATCATGTGAGTGCGCAATCATTAACATAATAATCATAGCTACCAAGATCCCAATTGTAGTAAAATTAAACACATGCAATTAAACATAATTAAATATGCAAATTAAACCTATGATATAATCAAAATATGAGCAAGTAAATGCTTAATTACACTAAGAATGCAAAATATGGCAATTCCTAACAAAACCCTAGATTTTTTAATTTTCGAAATTTTTTCATTTTTTAAATATATATTTTTTAAATAATAATAATAATAATTTTTTTTTTTTTTTGGGTCGGACTGGGTCGAGTCCGGTTTGACCGGACTTGGGTCCGACCTGGTCAAGGTGGGTCGGTCAAACATGCCCAGGCTCGGCTCGGATCGGGGCCGGGCCGAACCGGCCCGCTTGAAAGGCAAGGCCCGACCAACCTTGGTCGGAACTTTCCTTGGCTCGGATTGGGCCCAACTAGCGGGCCCAATTTGGTCTAATCTTTTTCTATTTAAAAAAAAAAAACGAAGCCCACAAGCCCACGTCCTAAACCAGCCCAAACCCAACTCAAGTATACCCGGCCCAAATTGCCCAAAACCCTACCTGGTTTGGAGGCTTCGCTCGACCTGGTTCGTGCCTCTTCTCTAGAGCTTCTTGGCGGACAAGCGGCGATGGTGACAACGGGCTTGATGGCGGCAATGCAGCGGTAGGTGCTGCAGAGGTAGGGACGGAGGTGCTGCAGCGAAGGCGGAGCGACTCGGCGAACGGGTGCTCGCCGGCACGGCGACGGAGCTCGAGTGGAGCAGCGAGGCAGCGGCGGCTTCGCAGGGGATGACGAGCAGATCGCGACTGGTGCGGCGAGGCGGCAGCAACTTTGCGGGTTGCTACGGGCGGAGATGATGCCAGGAGCAGCAACACTGAGGCACGGGCTGGTGCGAGGCTCACTCGGCGGCGGAGCGATGACTAACTCAGATCTACTGTCGTCGGGGCTCTCGAGCGTGAGATCGGGACAACGGTGGTGTCTATAGACAGCGAGCTGGCGACGAAGGGGGATCAAAGACTAGCGAGATGCAGGCGAGGCAGAGACGCAGCGTTGGAGAGATTGGAGTGGCTTGGTGGCAGGGGCATCGGGCAAGTAGGGGCGGTCGAACGGCGGCAGGAGGAGGCATCGCTCGGAGAGGGGGCTACTGGGCGTCGGACCAGAGGCAGAGGCGTGCGGTGGCTTAGCGACAGGGCTAGGCCGCTGTGGCGGCAGCGACGATGGGTGGAAGTGTGGTGGCCGATGCAAGGCGGTAGTGGCCGATGCAGACGGGCAAGTAGTAGCCATGAAGGAGACGATCGGTTGTTGTTCTTCTTCCTTCTCCTTTTTTCCCTCTTTTTTTCTCTCTCCACTTCTACTCGTTTGCTTTTTGCAGACTTCGCGTGCGAAGATGGATAGGAGGAGGAAGAAATCGGCATGGGCTGGGCCAAAGGGGAGATGGGCTTGGGCCGTGTAGGGGAAAGAGAGGAGGTCGGCGGGCCGGGCCAATGCCAGATCCGGCCCGACCCGACCTCTAGGCATTTTTTTTTTTTTTTTTTTCTTTCTCTTTTTCTCTTCTCTTTTTTCTTTTTAGTGACTAATTTCTAATTTTGTATAAGATTGAGTCATAAATAAAATAGTAAAATTTAGGTGTCAATAACGGCTTCCCTGAAGTAGTGTAGGTTCAGAATCTACCGCGACCCGCAATTGAAAGAATGGATATCTCATATAGCGTAATGTCCGGCTTAAAAGCTCAAGACAGGTTCTCATTAACCAATACACAACCAATCAATCTCGACCCACGACACTGTGCATTGCACTCAAATATCTCCATTAAAATAGTGATCCTAGCCTATTTTCTTCATATTAAAAACACTTGGTGAAAATAATGGTGTGTGGGTACACGGTCAGACCGAATCCTAAAAATTCATATCCTCCAATTTAAAATCCCACTGTTTTATATAGTATATAAAACTATTTTCAATGTTAAAATTTGGCATTCGAGATTTTCTGAATAAATATTGAAATTAACAATTTTTGGAATAAATTACCAAAAATCCAATCAGCACTTAACTTGCACAAATTAACATCCAATTGCGAAAACCGAACACACCATTGCAATCAGTATGAAATTCCAGTCACCGACTATCCCAGCCTAATTTTTAGAAAATATTTAATAATTAAATAATTACTAAAATTAATTAAATAAATCAATTAAATGCCGAAATAGCTAACCTAGGCCGAAATTGCAAAATTAAATACCCAGACTGGCCCGGAAAATTCCCGAACCAATCTAGATAATTAATACAACCTATCTAGGCTCTAATTAACTTAATTTAACAACCTAACATGCAAAATTGGATATTTAAATAACTAATCTAATCTAACTAACCACATAAACCTTAATTAACTTAATCTAATTACCATCTAAGCGTAATTAACCTACTAATTGAGGTTTAGTGAGTTAACTCACTTGATTTGCGATCCGCTTGGACCAAAATGACGGGGACGCGACGAGGATCAACAAATTCCTAAACGGTGACGCCAACAGGGCTTGGATCGGGCCCAAAAATTGGCCCGTAAGCTCGCTGTTCGAGCTGAAAAGATCGACTCCAAAGCTGCTGGTTCGGTTTCGAGAGGAGATGCTGGGCTCGACTTGCCACGGATGAAAGATAGCTTCGTGCGGGGGATGGGCGGTCTTCGATGGAGCGATTTCGGCAGACCGTGGGGTTGACGTGCGGCGTTGAAGGCCGCGTGGAGCTTCGGTGGGACGCGTGTGGCTGAGGGCGGTCAACTTCGGTGGTCTTCAATGCTGATTTGTTGACCGGTGGAGACCAATGGTAATGGAGCTGCATGCGCCAGTGAGAGAGAGAGATGGATTCGGTGGGCTGTCTTCGAAGAACAATAAAAGGGAAATGAAAGAAAACAAACCAGAAGCAGAGAGAGAGAGAGAGAGATAGGTTCGGTTGTTTGGTGTGAGAGAGAAGAAGGACCGAAGATGCGAAGGGGGAAGGGACGGCGTGCCGAGGAAGATAGAGAGAGAGGGGGAGAAAGGAATGGATAAGAGAGAGGGGAACCAACGTCCTAAAATTCAATGTAAAATATCTACACATTTAAGGCTTGGTCCCTTAAATCTTTCTAGCAAAAATAAATACCCAAATAATCAAATTTTGAAGCCCAAAAATGTTACCCTCCACGAAGCTCCGAATTTTTTAATTTGATGTCCAATTTTGATGTTGAAAAAGTCAACATAATTTCTACAATTCCCTCTCGCCAAGTAGCTTGGTTTGCAAGTCAAAAATCCCTTCATTCGGCCAATCCGAATTTTCGTTCGTTTTCCGAAACATCTAAATCGATTTTCCGTAAAAATCCCGGAATCACCGAAAATTCTTCGAATGATGAGTAGGCATTCCTAAAATAAGTTGTGACATGACAAAACTTTCAATTTCTAAAATCGAGTTCAAATTCGCGGTTAATTTCAATGTGACGCGATTTTAGTGTGACCTAATCTACTAGGTAGTTTTAGGAATTTTAGTGCAATTGACCCGTGATCGATTATTTTCGAGTCACAACGTACATCTCAACACATTGGTGACTCGGTTGTTATGAAAATATCGAGGTTTCAATTACGGACACAGGATACCCAAAAACGACAAAAAATCAGTTTAGTGCCGATCGACGAGAATTTTGCAATTAGGTGGAATCACCCCACCTCAGTCAAATCGACCTATCTTCGGTCTCTAATCGATTTTTAATTGTGCCGTAATGACTCTTGCAAATTAGCACGGTCGAGCAGTCGATTCTTGATCGAATTCTCAAGTCTTTTGCGTTAAAATCCCTTAATGACTTTCCCAGATAATCTAGTTATCTCATGAGTAATCGGCTCAGAGAATAGCACTATAGGCGCATCAACGAAAGGCCCGATTTATTCAATTGAAAACAGGATTGAAAATTCAGGATGTCATAGTAAAATATAAGGAAGAAATGTATATTCTTATTCTAGCATTTGATCAGACAAGATTAGGTGATCAAGTACGTTCAAATGATTTCGTGAACTTCATCAATTAACCGCGTTCATCTAATCCATTTGATGAGCCTGTCAACAATTTTGTGAGCAATACTATAGGAAATCAAATAGATTATCATACATTACAAATGTAAATGCATAAGTTGCTTATATAAATAGGATTAGAAGGAAAAGATATCATGAAATTCTTTTACAAACTACATAAATTGATTGTAGGATAGACAACATATGGTTTTTGAACAAAAATTGATTAAAAAGACAATGTGAGCAAGCCATTCGAGAGAGAGAGAGTGCTAAATGTGAATAGAAACACTACCTTGCGAATTTTTGCTTTTGATCGATTAGATAAGTTCCTTGAGTGTCGTATAATTTTGTGAGATTTATTTGACAAGTTTGAGCATCTCTCTTCCGACCATACCTGAGGATGCCACATCATTTAGCTCTATGAAATAAAGTGGCATCTTTCTTCCCTAAAATCCTCCGGAAGCAACTAGAAGAACCTTTTTCCAAGGAGAGCGATTTCGGGGAGCTGGAGGCAAGAGTCAGGATTTTCATAGGGGAAGTTGTCGGTCTTGTGACGCAAGAGAAGCCACACATGAGTGAAGAGCTCACCTCCTCTTCTCAGTAGATGGGCATGGCGATACACATGACACTTGAATGCTGCGTAACATAGTATCTCCACCCAGATGCTGCTGATGAGCTCCCACTTGTTATCCATCCTCCCCAGGTTGACCACGAGATTTTGCACGTCCAATAGCACGTGCCAGTCACCAAGGATCCTTGTCGTGTCACTCGGTTCCAAGATGAGTGGGACATCTCCATCCGCCGACGACAGCATGCTAATTGCTTCTTCAGAGTCTCGGTACCTCAAGAAACGCGTCAGTGTGTTACGAGCGTACTCCAGCGTGATGTTGGCGGTGGGCAGGGACAGCATGTCAGGATGCGCAGTGAGGAGAAACATCATGTACTCCGATAGGAATTTGCTTCCTTCGTAAGCGTCGGATTTTTCATTTTCTAATGGATGCAGGATATCTGTTGCAATGTGCCAAGTAATGATGCTCTTAGCAAATTTTGCCTCGATGCTACTGCTCAGTGCTCGTTCCTCTTGGACGCCGTGAATCTCGAGCGTCCACTTGCCTCTTTCGTCGAATGGCCGATTTTTTCTTTTCTCCTCTAGCTTCAATATCTTTCGAAGTACCAGCGCCCTGAGGCACAAGGGCATGGGCTGGTGGGAGGGGGACCAAAGCCAACTGAAGATCTCCCGCTTAGAAAACCAATCAAGTCCCGCACGGACGGCCTTCCACTTACCAAACCATTGAAGTACCACGCGGACTGGCTTTCGACTTTCTTGGGTTGGGAGGCATTGTTTTATCAAATTGAGCTGCCCTATCGACCTCGACCATCTTTTCTTCCTCATGCATCGATCAGCGAGAAACGGGAGGAGCCTTGAGAAAATCCTTGAGAAGAGGGGCACCCGAAGGCTCTTACCCATTCCCACCACTGCCCAATCCGAAAACGCTGCGGTCGTGATCTGATAAAGCTCAAGACATGTGAATGCTATCAGTAACGCATAGGTGTAGGTGATGTACATATCGATCAAGAAGGCATTCTTGAAGATCACGGCGAATCTACACAAGGCAGACACCAAGCAGAAGAAGCCAATAAGGCAGAAGACGAGGCCGCGTTTTGTGTACAGAATGGGCGCTTTAGTGTAGAGTGCATCGAACATGAAGTTCAGCTCGATCTCATTTACGGTGAAAGCGCGGTTGGCGGGGTAATTGTCGATGGACATCAAATCACGGGATATGAACACAGGGTGGTATGGCCATTTCACGAGATGGGGCTTCAGACAGTCGAACCTAAAGTAGGCCTTCAAGATGTCCTTTGCGGAGTCGAACTTCTTGTCCTCGGGAAGCTGTTCGAGCTGAGGACTGTCTTCCCTGACTTCCTTGGCTTCTTTGGGATAGTACTCGATGTTCACAATTGAGTTCTCGTCATTTACGGATTTGAGAGCCCAGACCCACAATGCCGCCTTTATGAATCCGGCAATGAACAAGGGGATGTACAGCCGTGAGACTGGGGACGAGCCGTCCCAACAGCGAATGAGAATACGAAGCACGATGACAACTGCAGCCCCGATGTTCAGAATCTGTCTCAATCCCAGCCGGTTATCTTCCCACGCATAGGCCGTTATGCCGTTTGGGTACCCAAGTTGCATCAGAAGCAATGGGGCAAACAGCCCTACCAACTCCACGCCGTAACTCGGATTTTCAGGATCATCGATGTGGACCACAGTAAGCTTGCCCAGTGCGATTTTCACGATGAAAGAAAGGAGCAAATAGGCAGCCCAGGTGATGAATCTAGCAAACTTTGACGTCATATATTTCCGACGAATGCCTAATATTGTGAGACAAATCTCGCAGGCAAGGCTTACGGTGACCAAAAAATGAATCCCCCAGTCCGCCCACAGATCTTTTAGCAGCGGCCACACCGTGTTGATAATTAAGGAAATCCAGCTGATCAAACTCATGGTAGCTCCGGTCAGGTGTGCTCACTGGACGTCAATGCAAATGCAGAGTGAGGAAATTTTTACATTGCTTGAATTGCTTCTGAAGAATAATCACTAAGAGCTTGCACAAAACTGCATAGATGCATTCATAATTTCTCTCAATCTGTTAGAATTTTGCACAACTGAAACTATGAACGTGCACATTGTTTAACTATAAGTTAATCCTTCCATGTTCTTCTCTCTTTCCTTTCCTAGAGTTTTTGACTGAGTATCCTTTTGCGATCCTCATATTTTTATTTTCTCCATTTTTTTTGTTACACCTTTTTCTTTCCTTTTTTTTTTTTGATGTGTTAAGCTAGATTTTAACTATCAAATAAGGGCTTTGCTAGCATGGTAGTCTTTGGGCTACTGTGAAAATAATAATTTGTTGTGAAGCACAAATTCCAGAAGAAGTGTACCTTACAACAATTTATAATTATTTGTTATTTGAATTTTTGTTATCCAAAATAGACTATTGTTCTCACAATTAATTAAAGATTGTCACCCAATCATTTTTATTCTAAAAAAGTGGTCCTCTTATTGCATTGGGAGATGTGAAGAAGCTTTGGGACAAATTTGTGGCCGTTCCCGTCCACCATCTTATGAGTTTTCCTTAACTTTTCAAAATAAACAACTACACATGCTCCCTCCAATTAAGTTATTTGTGAAAACAAATTGTAGTTTTAAGGTGGTGTTTGTTGAAAGTTATAGCATCGAAATTATTGATTGAAAAATTTTGCCACTAAAGTGAGCATTATAAGAAAGTTATGACATTAATGATATCATTTTTTCTCAGATTCTTTATAAGTGAATCCTCAATAAATTCTTTTAATGTGGCTTTTAAGTTTTTCTACCTCTATTTTTCATATATTAGCTTTTGGAAGTATTTTCAAAATAGATTTAAAAAGAAAAATTGGAAAAAAAAATGTGGATAAGAGATGTTACAGGAGTATTTAGTAGAGGTGAGAAGGTTTTGGGATGGGTAAGGTGTTTTCCCTACCCTAGAACCTTAGATAGTCATTCTAAGTTTTTGGAATTTAGAAATTACCTTATAGGCTCTTGAAACACCTTAAAATTTGGAACTTATCAACGCCACGAGTTCTAGAATATCCTGTACATTTTCATATCGTTTCATAAAAAAAAAAAAAAAATTTGTCATTGTTATTGTTATTTACACATTGAACATTCAAACATAACATAGAAATGGATTACATGTTAAATTCATGTTCATATCTAATATTAACACATGTCGATAACATAGAAAATAAACATAAATACATATGTTGAGGAGAAAACGACAAGCACACATGGATTCGTGTCATGTGGCATGAATGAACCTCATTAAATCTTCATGGTGATCGTGCGCTGTCAGGCCATGCACGAATCTATACCTTCATTCGTTACGCTTAATCGCAAATGTCTCCGGGAGTAATAAGATTACGGTGATGGTTATCTTCATAGAGAGAGAAGAACGATTACGAAGAATCTTTAGTAATAATTTATAAGTATTCCACTATCACATGTTTGATATCATATTTGAATCAATAACAATCTGAAATTCATATCTAGTGATTATAGTAAAATCGGATGCTCTAACATATTTATTTGATTAATTTATTGCATTCAGTCTCCAAATTTTGTTTTTAATTTATTCTAAATTATATTTTGATCCGTTAGATAAATTTTAGAATTAATCTATTTTAGTATTTAATTAGTTTATTAATAATCAATCTCCATGAGACAATACTTTTTTATCATTATATTATTTGTTTGACACGTTCATTTGCGTTTAGAATTTTAGGAACAGAGAGGGCCACATGTTAACTTCTCATTGGCCTAGTACTATCTTCACAGAAATACTTATATAAAATTAGAGTAGATGACTTTAGGTGTAATTGCTCTCAGGTTGGATTTTTGAAGTTTTATTTAGAAGAGCTTTCACGACTCTCAAAATAATTCCTACAATTCCATCACATTGCACTTCCTGCAGATTTCTTAAATCCCATTTACGTAGGCAAGAATGCATTCAATAGCATGTTTGCTATACCTTTCAGACATAGCAATATTTAAATGTCAAATTTCATCGGTTGTGAAAGGAGGAAGGGTCTTAATTTCTCTAGGTAGTTCTTTCACCAGTTGGAAAATTAACATCGAAGACAACAAAACATGTGCTGTAACTTGTATACAGTATGGTTAAGTGTACTGACCAGCAAATTAAAGTAAGATAATCACTTGCCGAAACATCCAAATGCGGAGAGGATACAAACCTTTTACCATAAAGATAATACAGGTTAGTAAGCACAATAAGCAAATGCAAGCTATCTAAAGTAACAGGAAAGAAAGAGGTGCAATGCAATGCGAGACTAGCACCACCACACCTGAACTTGAGGGCTGATGAATCCCAGAAGTATTATTCAGAAGATGCAGACAGCAACGCCGGAAAAATTGGGGAAACTGAAGTACAGAAAAGCAACAGAGAGATTTGTCCTAAGAATCATTGTTAAGGAACGAGCACTAGGGATACTAGCTTTACTTTCTTAGCTGGCAGATAACTTGTGTCTCAACACTTTACAGCAATGAACTTCTGTTTTCTCCAATTATTAAGTAAGGAAAAGAAAGGCATGTGAATAATAAATTCAAAAAGAGAATTGATTATTTGCTTGCAACTTCAGTTTGAGACTTTTTATCTTTTGTTTAGTTTGCCTAATGAGCACGTAACCACGTCTAAAGTTTCGCCATCTATCTTTAAGGTCACACGTGATTTTCATCCTATCTTGTATTTTTCAGCTCTTTATTTAGGCAATTGATAAGCCACTCAACCTCGGGTCTTGATGAAAGTGTAGGGAGACTTTAGGTCTATTTTGTTTCCTTGAAAAATGAACGTGATTGGTAAGTAATATTTCATAAGGTGTTTGGTAGGATTTTTCAAAAGAAATGAAAATCGTTATGGGTAGTTTGGTGTTGACAAACTTTAGAAGGTGCTCAAGACAAATTAACGTTGGTCTGAAGCGCAATTATCGAGACCTCGGCGGCAATCTGGGAACTCAAGCCTTGTGCCTAGTATCTCCAGGCGCCATATCAAAACCCCCAGCCTCGGACTCAAGATCCTCCCACAACTCGGATGCTCAACTCTCGCCCCCGGTTTCGAAAGTCTAGGTGCTTGCGTCCAAGTTTTAAGCGTCTGAGGCACCGGTTAGTGCACTGAGATCTCAGGCGAGGGCCCCTAATGTTCCTAGGTCCAGGATCTGGAGTGTCCGATTTGACCCCAAGGTCTCCAATTTTGATGAAAGGGATGATCCTAACGACGGTGAAGGTCAAGTTGGATCCTTGAATATGAATACCAATCTTTCAAAAGCATAGATTATTTTTTGAATTTAAATATGGATTTTTTGTTCTGCATGAAAAATAATTTTTATTGATTCATTTTTAAAGAAATGACAAAAAAAATGAGGAGATACTTTCCAAACGCTAATTTCCATAAAACAAATCTATCCTTCGTGTTTAGAAAATTTACTTCAAGGCCTCCTATAAATACTTATAAAATCCACTAAATTAAGAAAATTATGATGAGGTGGAATAATCATACAAATTTTTAAATCCAAGTAGATAAAAACAAAATGTTTTGCATAATTCGGTATACTAAAATGAAGTGATGAATAACGCCAAGTATACTAAGGCTACGTTTGGTCGTCCGAATTTCTAATCAGGATAGGACTGGATAGAAGAGGATATGAAATCCTGGGATTTTTTTATATCCTGTCCATTGTTTGGTGAATCATAATATTTAAGTCGGATATGTTCACATCATATATATATATAAACGACATATCATTATAAATGAACCTAAATGTTCATAAACGGAGATGGTGAAAATTTCTCGTAACACTATTCCTTAATTTTATTTTTTATTTTTCCTTTTTATATTATTTTCATTATTATTTCCTTTTTCAGCTTTAATAATTCTTTAATAAAATTTTATCAAACAATAAACTATACTAACATACCTAAAATACAAAAATACCTAAAATATATAATAAATATAAATATTTAATTTATAGATTGAATGTTTATTATAAGATAGAATTAAAGTTGAATATATAAATTAAAATAAGATTAATTAATTTTTATTTTTAATTTATTAAATTAGAATTCAAATATTATTTATATTGAAATATGATTTCGATTTTATTAATTGAATAAGTTTGTTATTTAAGAAAAATAAATTTCCTATTATGGACATTAGAAATCCTATCCACCTTTATCCCACCTCCCCCATGGGATAATTTTATCCTGTCTATATCCCCCTTATATCCGACCTTATCCTGTCCAGAGTGAGCACCAAACGTAGGATATGATAAATCATATCCTATCCCGAATTTTATCCTGACTGCCAAACGCAGCCTAAAGGGTTTTACTTTCGACCAAAAAAAAAATACTAAAGGGTTTTACTGAAGTGACATTTAGTCAAGTACTTAAGGCGAAGAATATTTCCTCCTGTTCCTGCCTCCTTGTAGCCTTTTTGACAGAGGGGCTCCATCCACCATTTGAAATTGCTTCGTTTTTTTTTTCTTACTTTTTTTTTTTTGAAAAGATGACATTGTTTTGCTTCGAAGATGGAGAAGAAAAATGATGTGACAGAAGAAAATTTAAAACTTCCCACCAATCAGCCCACCTCTCATTTTCATCCCCCCCTCTCTCTCTCTCTCTCTCTCTCTCTCTCTCTCATTTAAGGCAAGTTGGTGGATGAGCTCCTCTCTCTCAAAGACTATGAGGAATCACGAGGTGAGAGTAATCTATAATAAGAAATACGAAATTATAGATTTGATCAAGCATATGCAAATAAAATTATAGAAAAATTGTCTAAAACGTCCTAAACTATTATGCATTTGCCGATTCAGTCATAAATTTTTCAATATTACCAACTGAGTCATAAACATTTTCATCTTTTATCAATTAAGTCCATGGGTCAATTTTGGCAGGAAATTGCTAACATGGACGATTGGCAATGGCGTGATACTCTTTTAATAATATGTTGATTTTTTTTTTGCATTTTTTTCTTTTTTCCTTTTTTTTTTTTTTTTTAAAGGTTTTACAGTTAGGGCTAGTGAGGGTGGCCGACCAACCCTCACCAGCTCTGGGCAAGGGCGTTGTGGCTCTCACCACCTCTAGGCTAGCACTGTGATAGCCTTGTTGGCTAAAGCGAGGGCGCGCGAGCCCTTGCCCAAAATCGGCAAAGGACGCGACACCCTTGCCAAATCTAGCTAGGTAAGGGCTTGGCGGCCCTTGTGGATTCTAGAAGAGGGCTCGCATGCCCTTGCTTTGGCCCATGAGGGTGTCGTAGCCCACCCCCAGAGTTAACGAAGGTTGCGACACCCTTGCCAAGAGTTAGCAAGAGTCGACCAGCCCTCACCTATGGCAAGCAAGGGTCACCAGCCCTAGCTCCAAAAACCGCAAAAAGGCAAATAAAAGTATATAAAAAAAAAAGGAAAAGAAAAAACCACATCAGCGCTAGCTATCCATATTAGCAATTTCTGCCAAAATTACGGGATAGCTGAATTGGCAAAATATGAAAAGGTTTAAGGTTTAATCGGCAAAATTGAAATGTTTATGATTGGATTAGCAAAAACGCAATAAATATAGGACTTCTTGGACAATTTTCCCATAAAATCGTAGTAAAAACATATGTATGAGTCATAGATTTGACCTATATGAGGGTGATATTCTGAAGAAACTGGTGACAGTGAGAGGGCTATTACTCTCATTATAGAATACAAATAGGCTATCGCAACCTACCCTTGAGTAAAACCACATAAGGGTTTGGTTAATGGATTACTAAGTCTAAATTTAACTCTATCTCAAGTATATACCAATTTGCAACTTAGGTTCAAGTGATTAACATGCAAATAATTTTTATCTAGGATTCGCCACTAATTAGTTTATGGTGGGTCGATTAGATACCCAAGTAAAGCATAGGGAGAAATACTTTACTTTTATGAACTAGAGATTAAACAAGTTTAGGGACTTGATTAACTAGATTACCTTAATGCAATTTCGGTACATTTTCTATCTTATTTTCAAAAAAAAAAAATTTGCAGGTAGTTTCAATTGGTTTTAACCTGTCCTCTCACATATGAGGTGATCATGTGGGTATGCAACAATTATTGAACACTTAATGAAGTAAAGTAATTAATAAGTTACAAACATAGGGAGGAAATACCTACCTCAAATGCAATGTAAACAACTACAAGAGACATTAATTAGAAACACATATTATCCCTAAATATGATTTTTAATTATTATTCAATTCACTTAATATTTTCTTTTAGGATATTCGCTTATTTAAATGAAAGAGAGACTATGTGCAATGCATGCAATGATGTATAAAAATAGTTTATATGACATGCAGCTTTTAGCTAAATGGCAATGAGATCAATATATAGATATGTTGATTTTTGGACATCCTTTTAGGTTGAGCTGCAAATAATTTAAGTAGAGACCTTGTCAAGAAAATCTTGATCACATTGCCATTGGGCATTATATTGTGACCATGGTTGAATTTTAAGCAATAGATTGTTTAGTGAAATGAACCATGAATTTATGAATTGATAGAGATTGATCAATGGATTTGGCCATTGATGTTTGATTTGTGAAGATGGATTAAATATGTATCCGATATGTATAAAGTTTTGCTGAAAATTGGATTTGAGATGATTGAGTTTCTAGTTTTACCTAGTAAATATGTATAGCGGTGCTTAATCTGTTTAGAAAATATATGTACTATTCATTGAGCTGTAATTACTCATTCATTCATTCCAAAACTTTCTCAAAATTCCATTAATTGCAAGTAGGCAAGAACAATATTGACAAAAAACTTTTGGTTGTTAGATTGTGGGTATGAGTTTAGTTTGATGGATATGATTGAAATGATTTTTTTCTTTAGTTTAATTCATGGTTTGGCGAAGTATATATTGTTTTTGGTAGATTTTAGAACACTAATTCTTTAAATACCTCCTTGTGTTATCAGATATATAGATGGATATATATATTTTTAAATAATATATTTAAGTTGATCTGTATTTGAAGCTGCATCTTTTGTGTAGAAGGACAGCCATGTGATTCTCCTATTCTTATTTTTGTAGACTTCATCTTCCTTGGTGGCTAATTGTAGTGGAGGTTGCAACATTGGCATGACAAAGGAAAAGGTGGAGATGGAGGAGGGGGTGGAGTAACAGTGGTGAGCGGCGGAGTGATTGACACTTAGGGAGGACAATGTTTTCCTCCACACTTAATTAGATAATGCAATCTATGCAATTTTCTGCTATGATGAGTATTCAATGGGCTTAGTCCAAATAATTTAATTAAGCTCATAGCCTCCCGTCTAATCAAAATGCAATTTATGCGAGCTTATTACTAATAAATGCCATAATATGCAAATGTAATTAATTAATATTTTTGTTTAAGAGTCAGGGTCAACTCTTAATTTTCTATACAATAAATAATTCAATGAGTTATAGAAATTATGTGTCTACACATACATGCACACGCTGTGTGTGTTTGGACTTAGAGTAGCAATCAACAAGGCCATATACAAAAAGCACCCTCGAATTTTGGGATACTATAGCCTATGAAGCACGGACATGTTACCGAGGCTTCTGTGTCGTGTCCGACACGTGTCGACGTGTCCGACACGCTCGGACACACTCGGACACATTCGGACACGTGGTCAACGCGTGTCGAGAAATCCGTCACGCGGTCAACTTTTCTCGACACGCGTGTCCAAGAGAGATTGTTGAAGAAGACGATGGTGGGTAGAGGTGAGGCTGAGGAAGAGGCCGAGGAAGCGGAGGTGAGGCCGCTACGGCGAGAGGAAGAGCATAAACTGAGGCGACGCTGCGATGGAGGGCCGGCGGCGAGGCTGCAGCTGCTGTGAAGGAGGAAGGGTGGAGGCGACAGCGATGTGATTGATGGGGGCGGGAAGAAGGTGCGGGCGTGGGGGAGGGGAGGGGGGAGAGAGAGCAGGGGAAGAACAGGGATGGAGGGGATTGATGGGAGGCGCAGCCTTTGCAGGGGAGTAGGTGGTGGCGTGGGGGGAAAGGGAGGGGGAGGGGGAGAGAAGAGAGGAGAGAAGGGGAAGAAACCGAGGGGGATGGGGGCGATTGATGGGGGTGTAGGGAGCAGGTGGTGGCGTAGGGGGAAAGGGAGGGGGAGAGAGAGAGAGAGAGGAGAGAAGGGGAAGAAACCGAGGGGCTGGGGGGGAGAGAGAGAGTGGGGCAGATCCGCATAAATCGAAGGGAGGGGGGATTTTGGGGTGGTCGTGGAGAAGAGGGGGAGAGAGAAACGAGGAGAGAGGATTTGAGGGGAATAATTTTTGTTAAAATAAAACATATATTTTTAGATATGCACACGTATTAATTATGAATATGTTTTTAAATTTTTTTATGAATAGCTTTATTAATATCCCCCGTGCGGCCCCAAAAAAAAAAAAAAAAGAGAAAACTTTCAACTATTACATAATATCCCCAAAATTATGTTTATTACGGCCTTTACTATTTTTTCATTAGCATAACTTTTAAAGCGTAAAAGTTGATTTTTGTCTCATTTTTTTAAAGGAAATCTCTTTATTATCCTTAATTGTTGTAAAAAAGTAAAATACAGGAAATGTGAAAAAATTAGTTAATTAAAATACTAATAAAATAAAAATAAATATCTATACAAATATTCTAAGCAATTAACATTTGTTAAAATTTGAAAAGACATGAAGGTTCATGGCGACGATGAGCATCAAACCACTAACCATCTTACAATAATCCACAAAAGTCAATCCAAAATCCATTTAATAAATCAGTTTCACAAACTAAAACATGTATTATTTCATAATAAAATATATCTTATAAATCATGTTCACAAATCAATTCATACGGCGATTTGTAATTCCTTTCATAAAGCATTTCCCAAACTATATTAAAAAAAAAACAATAAATAAACTACTTCCAAAAACGTTTCACCATGTCATTTCAAAATAATAGAAAGGGTAATGAATACCCGATTTGGATTACTTACCCTCTTTATAAATATCACGTTGTGTTATAACTTTGATAACTCATAACATATCTAATTTCTATCACCTTCAAGATGTGAATTTATAAATTTTAAGAAGAGATGAGCACTACCAATCTAAGATTGCAAAACTAAACAATGGAAGCTCTATTGAGCTGACATACTCGATATCCTATCAATTATGCAAGAAATGGGTATCAAAATCATGTAGCCAACCATCTTAGTTGATACCTGACTAAGCTAAGCTTACTTGGTGGTGAAATGGCTTGGACGCACCAGCGAAAATCTCTCTAAAGTAGACCTTGTAATGGTATCAGTTTTAGTGCGGCAACTTGCGTTCCTAATTTGTTCATGTCATAAGTCTCTATAATGGACTCCGATTGAAATGACTTTACTGTCAAAGGAAAGCCTTTTGAAGAATGAAAAGATCCTAAACTTCATCAACTCAAATGATGGCCGAGGACAAGTGAAAACCATCCCAAAATCATAAAAAGAGCTGACGACAATTCTTGTGAAATGTTAAAAATTCATTTCATATCAAATCGTAATTCTAAATTGACTTTTGTAAAATTCCATGATTCCAAATACCATGCTCTATCATTTCCATATAATTTCACAGTCAAATATCTCCCGGATTGGACCTAGAAACTCAGAGTTTATATGGATCTATGGTTCAACTTCGAAAATTCCACCGATAAAATGAACAAGAAGTACGAATCCCAGCGGGCTCTACGAAACGGCGTTACTTTCAGTTTCTCTCACTTCTTTTTCACCGATGGGCTCTGCACAATGAAGAAGAAGAAAGCTTATATATGGGCTGAGGATGGAGTGGGCCGAGGGCTTTAGGGCTTAAGCGAGACTTGCAGTTGGACTTATTTTCCTTTTATTTATTTATGCCCACTTGTTACATATGATGCCTCCACCAGTGAAGTTGCATTGAAGCATCTTTAGGTTTATGCCCATCCTTTGCTACCGACTTTCAATGGCTATTAATTACGATTTCTATATTCGAAATCCTTTATTTTTCCTGAAAAGTCTTGGACTTTTACCCTTCCGACAATTGATGTCATCCTCACTCTCTATCGAGTCATCTTCCCAATAGGAAAGTTACACGAAAATCCTAAGCCTTTAACTCAAAGTATAATTAAATTCTGGGTTTCTTTTTAAATCTGGTACAATTCTGTCTTTATAACAATAGGTCAATAAAACTTATTAATGTGGCGTTGGCGTGGAGACAGGGGATATCTCACATTAGAAAAATGTCAAAAAGAAAAAGAAAAGAAAAGAAAAAATCAATAATTTTTAACAAGATGGACCTAATCATGTCCTTAAAAGGCTCAAGGAGGCTTTTACTGGGGGAAGAACCTTTGAGGGGTGGGACTCCCCATAGTAACCCTCCGCATTCCTACCTACAAGGGAAGAAAGATAAATGGTAGGAGTTGGAGGGTCTGTCGGCAGTGAAGGTAGACATCGTCGGTATTTAGGTACCGGCCATCGCCTGGGTAGGGGAGAATAGTAGCTCTCCGTGCCTAAGATGAGGCAAGGTAGAGCATCAAAACCGTAGTGCAAGCTGAGCTTCATTCAAGTCTTTCAACTAATTGCTCATGCCATACCCTATATCTTGGTCGAGCCTCAATTTTTCTTGAAAAGTCTTGAACTTTTACTCTTTTGAGAATTTCTGACATCTTCACTCTCTATCAAGTCATTTTCCTAATAGGAAAGTTACACAAAAATCCTAAGCTTTTGACTCAAAGTATAACTAAATCCTATTTTTTTTTTAACCCGATGCAATTTTGTCTATTTGGCATTATGTCGATTAAATTTATTCATGTGGCCTTGGCGTGGAGACAAAGGGTATCTCACATTAGAAAAATGTAAAAAAGAAAATTAAAAAAAAAAAAAGCAACGATTTTCAACAAGAAAAATTAAAGAAGAAAACCAAAAGCTAAAATAAAAATTGGGAAAAAAGGATAATAAAAAAAAAAAAAGACGGAAATCAAGAAAGGGAATGAACAACAACTGCCAAAGTGAAGGAGGGCAATGTTTAGCGGCCGCCACGTCAATGGCGAGGGTGATCTCTATGACGATGGCGTGGTTTTTTTGCTGAGTTGTGACCATCGCAGCCACTCAAGGATGATGACTGTTTCTTGAGGAGGCTGTTTATTTATTATTATTATTAGTTTTAGAAAAATGATATAAATGGTTCATAAACTTTGATCTAACATATAATGCGATCTCTAAATTTTAGTTTAATGTATAATGTTGTTCATAAACTTTTGATATATGTTCAATTTAGTCCTTAAGCCATATAAAAATGTTCCATGTTGTCCACTTAATTTTTTTCCATAAATTTGAATTGACGAAATGATAATATTAAGCCTTTATGTTATCATCTCATTAATTTTTGGTCCAATCATGATTCCTACTCCATCCCCATTCAAGATAGATCATCAATGACGATTGCATCCGACCCGATCTAAGTCAATCACATTCGAATTGAGTCATTATAATCACATTCGAATTGAGTCATTACACACGGAATACGATGAGATTGTATCTCGTCCCGGCTCTTATTCAAATCACCATTCGATCTAATTTAAGTCAATTACATTCGAACCGAATCATTACATATGGGATACAATGAGATCGTACCACGCCCCGGCTCTATTCCAGATCACCAAACAGGCGGGACGGCAGCCTCGAGCCGGGTTCTCCAGTCGACCACGGCGATGACGCACGAAAGGCATCGTCCTCATCCCCCCGATGGACAGAAGATCGAACACGGATACGAATCCTTCAGTTCGAGACGCAAAAGGAAAAGGTCAAAAATCCGACACATAACGTGGCGAAACGACGTTCGAGTCAGCACCATCTAATACTCATCAACACAACAGCATCGGCTTTGACTTTTTAGGTTCTCTCCAATGTCTCCATCGTCCTTCTTCGCTTCCTTAACCGTTCTGAACACGTCGACCGTTGCCGCAACTCTCGCACGCACATGCACACGCGCTCGCCCCCGCCGGCCACGGCCCCTTCCCACCCCTGACGCGTCGGATCCACAGCGCGTGCGGTTTTCGTGTGCAACTTGCGCTTTCACACCCTCGAATATGAATATTCTCAGCAGCATCATCGTCACCATTTCGAATTGCACCTTGTCTGTCTCCTTATTTATTCTCCATCTTCTCTGTCCTCATCATCCATCCATCTATCCATCCAACCTCTCTCCAGTCCAGAAGATCCTTCTTTTCTCAGTTGGGTATCTCTGCTTTTTCGAGCCCAAGATGTTCCGTCTGAGCAACAACCTGATCGGCATCCTCAACATCTTCTCGTTCCTCCTGTCGGTCCCCGTCCTCGGGGCCGGCATATGGCTCGCCACCCGGGCCGACACCGACTGCGAGAAGTTCCTCGAGAAGCCGCTCATCGCGCTCGGGGTGTTCCTCATGGTGGTGTCCATCGCGGGCCTCGTCGGCGCGTGCTGCCGCGTCTCGTGGCTCCTCTGGTTCTACCTCCTCGTCATGTTCCTCCTCATCCTCCTCCTCTTAGCCTTCACCGTCTTCGCCTTCGTCGTCACCAACAAGGGCGCCGGGGAGGTCCTGTCCGGTAGAGGGTACAAGGAGTACAAGCTCGGGGATTACTCCGACTGGCTGCAGAAGCGGGTGAACAGCACCAAGAACTGGAACAAGATCAAGAGCTGCTTGATCGACAGCAAGGTCTGCGAGGCTTACGCCGAGAAGTATGCTAATGATACTGTGGTGACCCAGTTTTACAACGAGCAACTGTCGGCTCTTCAAGTAAATATTCTCTCTTCTCTCTCTTCAAATAATTGCGACAGTTTTTCTCTTCGTTGCCCTGTGCTGTTTGAATTTGAAGTTCATTACGCATACGAGTGGTTATTGTGGGGTTTGTGTTCTCAGTGATTGTTCTGTCGAGTGTTGAATTGAGTGTGAATAATTGATAGGCAAATTAAGGTAATTTTGTGGGAGGAATTCGGTTCCTTGCATGATGGTAGAGATAAGATCTTTGAGGGGTTGCTGACTAATGCTGATGGTTCTGTTCAATTGCTCGTTCTGTGCTCCTTGTGGTTGCCTTGCACAGGGTGATGGAGCATGGTGCTCTCTGGATGATTCCTTTTGAGCCGAAAATTTTCGAATGAACTGTTTTTATCGTGATGAGGGTTTTAAAATTGTCTCTGTTTCGACGCTTGATCCTGCATAGTGGCTCACTGCACGCTCAGTTAGGATTCCATTTTAAATTCTATGAGCAAATTGGAAGATGTGACCTTGTTATTGGCCATGAATGATATTGATTATAATGTCTGTTGAATCGAATTGCTGTTATGGCAAACTAGTAGAACATCTTGCTGTGTCTTTCATGGGGAATGCCCCTTCCGATGAAACTCCTCTTGATATCATTAAACTGGTCTGGTGCTATTGTTTTTGTCCCACTTTAGAAACTTTTTCATAAATCAATGCTGTCATGGACTTGTTTCTTATGCTGCTGTTTTGTTTCTGTAGTTAATCCTATCATGTGTTTGAGCTTGTCGGTTTCCCCTGTTAGTCATTCTCTGGTCGGAAGTTTGAAATTAACAATGTGATGGGTTTTTGCAGTCCGGGTGTTGCAAGCCGCCAGATTCTTGCGGCTTCACCTACGTGAGCCCGATTGTCTGGAATGCCAGTTCGACTGCGAACTACACCGACTCGGACTGCAGCGCTTGGAGCAACGACTCAAGCGTGCTGTGCTACAACTGCCAGTCTTGCAAGGGCGGGCTGCTGGACAACCTCAAGAGGGACTGGAAGAAGGTCGCCATCATCAACATCATCATCCTTGTCATCCTCATCATCGTGTACTCAGTGGGGTGCTGCGCATTCCGGAACAACCGAGACGACAATGCCTTCTGGAAGGGGCGTGGGTACCCCTGAAGTATGTAGTCAGCGTCGAGTAGCAGCGACAGTCTAGATGTGTAGTAGAGTGTATTTAAGAGTGATTAGACGATCCCGCGATTTTAACTTGGGTCTGTGTAGTTCTGAATTCGGGTCGAGATGTATGTATGGTCTTGTATAGCGTTGCATTTTGTGGATCTATCTGATCATATTAGGTTCATCTAGTACGACTCTCTCTTTCGATGTCCATTCTACATGCTCCTATTCATCAGATATTCAAGTCACTCCCAGAATCTGCTTCCAGGCCTCGGTGGCTATCTCCCTCCCCTTCCGCAGCTTGAATTTCCCTTTAAAATCTGTGCTAAGTCAGAAGGTGAACAGCCCCCTTCCAAAAGGAAAAGATGGAA
Organism: Eucalyptus virginea; assembly: GCA_014182375.1. Taxonomy (NCBI): domain Eukaryota; kingdom Viridiplantae; phylum Streptophyta; class Magnoliopsida; order Myrtales; family Myrtaceae; genus Eucalyptus; species Eucalyptus virginea. The sequence goes on along the minus strand of CM024516.1, from coordinate 38,597,075 downwards.
GATGGCACGAGCAAAACCGCCTGCTGATTTGTTCAAAATTCAGGCATTTTATTCACGTGACTAGAAAAAGATTAACCTTGAAAAATTTTAGGCGAGTCTGGAAAAACTTTCGGAGTAGATTCGAGCCCTGAAAGTTCTCTGGTTGCAAGAAAGCTCAGAGATCTGGTTAAAAGTGTCATGGAAAAGCAGCCATCTAACCCAGTTCTTTTGTCCGGAGTCTATTACTGTTCTGCAAAGTTTTTCCAACTATCAGTCAACTGCGCAAAGCTTTGAGGATGTGTGAAATGTTCGGGTTTGGTTGGGATTGACCTATGAGTAGAGTTACGTGGACGAGACACTTTGCTTATATTCGTGGGGATTAATTGAGCTGCAATGTCGTAATACCCCATGTTTTATAAGGGGAAAAAAGAGAATTTTGGTATGGAGTTTAGTTGATAATAATCTATCTATAAAAACTTTAAATTTCTTATTTTGTGAGCGAGTGAGCTGATTGATTTGGGCAACGTAAGCGTGGAAAATAATGTCTAGAATAACTTGTACCTTTAACATTGATGTTAATGTAATGCCACGGAATTCAAAGTTTGACTCTTATCAATTCAAAGAACTTTAGTGTTTGAAATTAATCATATGTCGGCACATGGAGTCATACAAGATATTTATATAATTTCCAAAACATAACTAATATTTCTTTTGAAATTTTTCAAGGAAAAACTATTTTTTTTTATGGAAAGGGAAAACTATTAAAAATAGTAGCTGAAAATCCCTTTAAATGGGCTTCGACACCGATTGATATAAGGGCTTAATTTCCTAAATAACCTCTACTTAGGTCTAATTCCAATTCAATCACGAACTTTTATTATCTAAAAAAACACAAATTCTTACTTTAGTTTCCAATCTACCCTCGCATCCTAAAATGACATTAATTTTTTTCAAGAATTAATAGCGTTAAAAATTTATTTATTTCTTCATCAACACTCTCACCTTTATATGAAGGAGTAAAATCCTCTTTATTGATAATTTTGAAAAAAAATCAGTCATGATTTTTTAACATATGGTAAATAAAAGATTAGAATGAAAGTTGATGTTCAGACAAAAAGATTTCAGAGCCGGATAGAAATTAGACTAGATATTGGTGATTTTTTTAAGGCACAGAGGCCTAGACGGATTGTGCTCGATTTTTTAATCGGTCCCACGTTCCCTCCTCGCATTATCATATTTTCTAGTATGAAAGTGATAATCGTACCACGTGGATTATTACGTGGGAAGACGTCCTTTTGAGCAATGTGTTTTGTCTCTCATTTTTTTTTTTTTTTGAACTAATGTCTCTCAGTTTTATTGGGATGATGTCCATTTTGTCTGGTTGAACTTATCAAAATCCAGATACCACCAACCCCGCATCGCTGTCCGATAATTGTATTCATGTTTCTCGTGACTAAATGTCTGAAAGGCTATGATGGCTATAATGGCTACACGAAGGCCTACGATAATGCTGTAGCGGGTGTCAGTGGAACGTCCCACGTGCTGTCGGATTCAGAAAAAAATGGCAGTAGATCAGCAGTCACATCGTCCTCTCCCCACTATCGTGCCCCCTTTTTTTTTTCAGTTTAAAACAAAGATATTAGGTGCTTTTCACAAGTATACCCTGTCTCACGATGGAATCTTAAGCAAACATGAATAAATACACGTAAAGAGATCGATTTTAGGGTACGCGATTCCTCATCTCAGGATGGATGATATCAACTTTGAAATTGAAAATCATCCACTAAGGTTCAATTCCGAAAAGTTAAGACTAAAAATTGACTGTTGGTTATATGGACGTGGAACTTATCGAAATATTTTTACTTTGGAAGAGGCATGGGATTTGATGGTGAGCGACGAAATTGAAAGTGACGGAGAGCAAGAGTGATAGAAGATACGACAAGGCCAAAGACAATCAAGAGAATGAGTGAGAGAGGGATCAACGTGGCCGAAGGCCATGGCCATTGAGAGCAAGAGTGAGAGAGAGGAGTTAAGGCCACGACATGAGTGAAATGATAGACAGAGAAAGATGAAGAGAAAACTAGAGTTTTTATTTGAAAAGTTAAAACTTAAAACTTAAAAATTGAAGTAATGATATATATACCAATATGAGTAGGCGATTCTATATCTAGAACTAGGAACTCAATTTGAGTAATTTGAAACCAAAAATTGGACAAGTTCTCATAGGAACCGTTTGTTCTAGGCCGATTTGATTAGGTTCTAGCGGCACCGCGGAGCAATCCGGCGAGGGCGAGGCTCATGCGGATTTCTAATTCTTTTGCGGAGGAAGAAGATGAGAAGACAAAAGAAAAAGAAAAAAAAATTTAAAAATTTAAAAAATTTAAAAATTAAAAAAATATTCAAAAATATTAAAATATTATTAAAAGTAGTCCACGTCGGCGCCGATCCGGCCACGTCGCCTGGCCGACGTCTAGTCAGCAAATTCTGGCCAATTTTGGCCGGAAAGGACTGAATTGGCACAATGATAAAAGGTTTAGACTAAATCGGCACCAAAAAAAGGTTTAGAACTAGAACACTAGATACACATTGAATTGTAGAAATTTTTAGTTTGGAAAGAATGCCCTAATAATTATTCCTCAAAATGGATGTTTCCGTATTTGAATTTGTATATTCCCAATTTATTCAAAAGATATATTTTAATTTATTAAGCTATAAAATGTATTTTCTATTGTATTTTTAGAAAAAAATCGTGTGCTCAATTTTAACTTTTGAGCGTTCGTAGTCTCAAGTTTGATTTCTTAAGCCCCTTCATCCATTTATGATTTTTACTTTCATTATATGAAGGATGAAGGTTTAACTTAATGTTCAATGTCATTCGACTCGATGTGGTGTTCTTCTTCCTTGTTTTAGTTATCGCTTTCGAGTGCTGAACTTGGCTTTGCTGATGGTGCAGTAGCAATGGCCAATAGCACCTGAAAGCCACTACCGCCGACATCTAGTAGAGGGGCGATGTCTCTTTCTCTCTCTCTATGTGTTTGGAAGTGTGAGTGTGTATCCATGATCTGAGATAGAAACTCAAGGTGCGTTTGTTTCATGGAAAACTCAAAATCTGAAAACATTTTCCGAAAAGTGGTTGGTTCTATCGCTTAAACAAATTAGTCAAAGGAAAAATTTTCATAATCGACAACAATTTATACCTAAACATTTTTGTAGGTAATAAAAACATTTTGTATTCATTTAGTTTTGCAAAAGATACAAATGATCATTTTTCGAAAAAAATATTTTTTAAATCTTGTTTTCCATGAAATTAATGCATCCATAGATATACAATTTTACAACTCAATCCATAAAGAAAGAGGAGAGGGAGTGAGTGTGTGTGAGTCCTAGTCTCGCAGCTCGGTGGTGGGGGTCCAGTTTAGGGTTAAACCAATTCGAGCTAGTTGCGAGTAACTCGAGCTCAGCTCAATGACTATCGGCAATTGACTCACCTAATTTCTAGCCATACTTGAGGTCGAGCTGCTAGAGTATCTTGTTGAATCAAGCTCCAATTTGTCAATATTTAACTTAATAAGCTCATTGAGATTTTATTATTTTTTAGGAAATATTAAATAATCACATAGATAGATACAAAATACTTAAAATTGTGTAATCCTTGAGCTTACATTTTACTTATAGATTGATATTAATCGAGTTTAGTCAAGCTTGAATATCTTGAATTTCTAACGGAGTTGAGCTCGAGCAATTTAGTTAGTACTTGATATGATATTGACTTGACTTGGCTCGATTACACTTCCTAGTGTAGCGGTTCATGATGATTATTGGGAATGATGGTCACATAATAGGGGTGGTGCATGTGTTTGATTCGATGCTGCTGGTGATTGATCGTGACGGCAAGGGCAAGTCGGCAACCGAGGGCAAGTGCCATGCTTGATCATGGAATTGACTGTCTGTTGAGCTCCCAAAAAAGCTTCCCCAGCCAAAAAGGCCCAAAACACAAATTGAAAGTGGCTGCTAGCACTTTTCTCATTGGGCTCATGCCAAGCAGATAGTTCTGCTTTGGCCTGCCCAGGCTTGGATTTCGGATGAGTAAAATTTTGGATCATGGGCGAGTTTGGACAAGGACTTTTGGTCCGGTTTTTAGCTCGAGCCAAACCTGTTCATTGATCATGTCTAACGGTTTTTATGCGCCAATAATGCTAATAGAGGCACCTATTTTCATGTTTAGGAAAATTTTGGCCCGAATTTCGAATGTTCCCTAAGAAGGATGCTTATGTCCATTGGACAAATTTTGCACATGCTTTCCAGCATCCATTTGGCATCCTATATTGTTCATGCCAACATGTGATTTAAATTGAGAATTTTTACGTCGCTCAGAACAAAGTTGCGATTACTCGTTGCAATGGCGTTATATGAAATAAAAAGAACAAGCGTATTGTATCATCCAAACGACATCATTTTGTTTCACTTTTGCGGTTATTAGATGATTAGATGATCCGATCTGCTAAATGACGCAGTGTTGTTCGCCAGAATCACTTCGGCAAATAACATGTAAGCGCTACGTGCCACGTCCACGGCATGGCAAAGGTCAACATGGATTTGTTCCTTTTTGGGTACTTAAAAGGAGAGGTATGTGCTGGGCAAAGTTTTGCAGACTGATTAGAAACCACGAAACTTCACTACTGCTCATCTTTTCCTGGGATTCTCTGCAGAAATCTCCTCTTCATGGAAGGAATTCAACCATTTCTGGGGACATTAGATGGTCAAGTGACGCAATAGAGTGTCCAATTAGGTGCCCAAGGCGGGCCTTTTGAGTACATCCAATGCAATAGATTTCCACTCCTTCAAAATCGGAAGTGAAAGTTTCCTAACCCGATTTGTGGGATAAGAGAGCATTTTTAGTACCAAAATAAAGTGCGAGGATTGCATTTATGCTGGCGCGGCAACAATGGCACGAATAGATGCAGTTTCGACCCTTGAAAATAAAGGGGTTTGGTTGGGGGGTTCGAGCTTCCATGTTGAGGGAAGGATTTTAAGGCGGAATGCTTTTACAACCCAATCTGCGGCTTGATTTGCTCCTCTCGAGCAATGGACTACATTTACATAGGTCAGTTGGGCCAAAACTTGTTACACTCCTAGATTAAGTCCTTCACAGCCCATGACTCCTCTGCCCGGCCCAAGACAGATTCCACTATCGGACGACAATCACTTTTGCAAACTAAAGTCTGTTTATGTTCGTGTACTTTCCCCACGTAAGTTACTTCCCTCTGTTTCAACAGAAGCAGTCCATGGAGCAGAGCTAGGGTTTTCGCTTGCAAGGATGAAGAGGCATGGATTTCTTTGACGAAGCCATCAATGATTACTCCGTTGGAATCTCGTAGAATTCCAGCAATTGAACTAGATGATATACCTTCCACCCACGAGCAATCGACATTCAACTTCAGAGCTCGGCTTTCCGGCGCTGTCCAGCTCGCAAGTGGGTTTGCCGTTGCTGACTTTCCTTTTCTCATACTTGGATTCCATCGATTAAAACTTCGATTTTGTGCTAGGGCAACCTCGATTATGGCCTCTTGTCACGGAGGACCTAATTGTTCCCGTCTTTCCAAATCTACCATAGCACCTTTGCCACTAGCCCTGCATTTGGTGAGAGCAGCTTTGCTTCGAAAAATTCCGCCAACCATTTATCCATTCTATTGGCCGTTCTTGTATTGTTGTTGAGGTTTAAGCGTGGATATGACCATATGTTCTAGACTTTTTAATAGAAGAAGAATAAATGCTCGACTGTCTCAGGGTATTTGGAACGGAGATGACATAACGGGTCGGGTAAGATGCTTCTCTAATAGAGGTTTTCTTTTGTTGGTACAGCATCCTAACATAAGCTCCACATAAAATTTTTTAATTTGGGGGAGGTTGGTAGGTGCCATATTCTTGTCCATAGTACTCGGGGTGGCTGGTATGAGGTCAATGCCCTGTTACTATCTTGTTGTGTGGATTTGGCGTACACGCTGTTATATCCACTTTTAACTGTGTAATTCCCATTCTTGTTTCCTGTCCAAATCAATTGATCTGCCTTTGGCTGGACATCAATAGGTATAGACAGGATTTCATTTACAATTCTCCCTTCGAAAAGATGGTGCAACATCGGTTCTTTCCATTCCTTTCTTTCATTGTCAATTAATTCAGCCACCATTTGAGGATCTTCCTTGTTTTCAGGGCCTCCTAGCACGCCCTGTGGTAACCAGTGATCTTGACGGATGTTAATGGATTTCCCATCTCCCACAACCTATCGTATTTCTGGTTTGATGGCTTCCCGTCTTATTAGGATGCTCTACCATCTCCAAGATGGTCTTTGACCTCTTTTTGCTTTCCATAAGCTTCCATTAGGGAAATATATGCCTCTTAGTATTTTACTCTATAAAGCTGAAGGTGACTAGGATAATCGCCACGCTTGCTTTCCCAACAATGCTTTGTTGAAGGTAATTAAATCTTTAAAACCTAACCCTCCCCTGTCTTTCTTGGACTTTAAAACCTCTAATTTCTTCCAGTACATACCTTTCTTGGCTTCATTCTGCTTCGACCAGAACGCTGCAATTCTTTGTTCAATAGCTCTACACACTGAGATAGGTATCTTGAAGATTGATATTGCATATTGTGGCAACGCTTGCACAACAGTTTTAATCAAGATTTCTTTCCCAGCTTTAGACAAGAATTTTTCTTTCCATCCCTTTAGCTTCATGTTTACTCTTGCCAACCACGCAAACATCTATTTCTTTGTTTGACCCCATTCGGATGGTATTCCAAGGTATTTCCCTGTCTTGTCAATGCTTGGCACTCGCATTTCTTGGGCCATATTCCCCTTCCAAGTTGGTGGACAGCCATTACTGAAGAAGATACCTGACTTGTTCAGATTTATCGCTTGACTCGTCGCATAGCAATATTGATTTAGAATAGCCGCCAAACTTTGACATTCTCTAACCGTCTCATCCATAAAGAAAATAGCATCATCAGCAAACAGCAAGTGGGAAAGAGTAGGACAATACCTATTCAGTTTGATCCCTTTTATACTTCCATCTTCTATGGCTTTGTGCATCATCACAGAAAGTACATTGGCTGTCAATATGAATAGCTAGGGGGATAATGGATCTCCTTGTCTAATCCCCCGTGTAGGTGAGAAGTACTCCGTTGGCTCTCCATTGACTTTCACATTAAAAGAAACCGTTGACACACATTGCATGATTAAATGAATCCATTGGTCACACAATCCCATCTGTAACATGCTCATTTGAAGGAGATCACATTCCACTCTATCATATGCTTTCTGCATATCTAGTTTCAATATTGCCTGGAATTTCTTTTTCCTCTTCTTTATTCTCATTTGATGCAACACTTCTTGAACAATGAGGATATTGTCTTGGATTTGTCGGCCTTGAACAAATGCACTTTGTTCATGTGCAATGATCTGTGGAAGCCAAGATTTTAATCTATTTGCCGATACCTTCGATATGATTTTGTAGCTGAAGTTACATAAGCTAATTGGTCGGGATTGGCATATGCTTTCTGGGTTTTTGACTTTTGGTATAAGTGCAATGTGTGTCTTATTGAGGAGGGGATCAAGATTACTTGACTCGAAAAATTTCTGGACCAAAAGCACCACATCCATTTTTATATCTTCCCAAAAATGCTGGTAAAACTGTCCATTTAGGCCATCTGATCTTGGAGCCTCTAGGGAGCCTAGCTGGAAGACAGCTTCTTTCACTTCCTCCAAAGATATGGCAGCCATCAAATGTTCATTCATCTCCGTAGTAACTACTTTTAGGCATTGATTTAGTATAGGTTGGAAATTCCTTGGTCCCACCGAGTCGTAAAGAGACTGATAGTAATCCACAATGTGTTGTTTGAGCACCTTAGGATCCCTGCTCCAATTATGTTCATCTACCTTTAGCATTGTTATTTTGTTTCGTTGCCTCCTTTGTATTGTTGTGGCATGGAAATACTTAGTATTTTTATCTCCCCATTGGTGCCAATTTATCCGGGACCTTAGTCCCTAATACATCTCTTCATGTTTCCATAGTTGATCAATGTTCTCCTTTAGCTGTTGAATTTCTACCTTGCTGGAATCTCGAGTATTGCTGTTGGTGATGTCCGTTAGTCGCTTCTTGAGTCCCTTTATTTGATATGATGCATTAGAGAACTTCTTTTTACTCCATTCAGCTAATTTCTCCGTTACTCGGTGAATTTTTTGTGAAAAACTTCTATGAGCTTGATAATCCTCGGCCCAAATGTCCATAATAACATCCATGCATTATTTTTCTTCTAGCCAATATGCTTCGAATTTGAAAGCTCTTTTCCTTTTACCATGAGCAAGATATAATGAGAGACTAAGGGGGCTGTGATCCGACCCTACCGTTGGTAAAGCTAGAACTTCAACATTTGGAAAGGTGACTCGCCATTCCATTGTACATACAGCTCTATCTAATCGCTTTTTCACCAATTCTTCTCCTTCTCTATCGTTGGTCCACGTATACATGCAACATTTACTATCAATATCCATTACCGTTGATAATCCTCGGCCCAAATGTCCATAATAACATCCATGCATTCTTTTTCTTCTAGCCAATATGCTTTGAATTTGAAAGCTCTTTTCCTTTTACCATGAGCAGGATATAATGAGAGACTAAGGGGGCTGTGATCCGACCCTACCGTCGGTAAAGCTAGAACTTCAGCATTTGGAAAGGTGACTCGCCATTCCATTGTACATACAGCTCTATCTAATCGCTTTTTCACCAATTCTTCTCCTTCTCTATCGTTGGTCCACGTATACATGCAACATTTACTATCAATATCCATTAGGGAGCATTCATTGAGCATATCCCGAAAGGTTGCAATGAGATGGTGGTCTGCCTCCCTTTTGCCTTCCTTCTCCCAATTATACAGAATGTCATTGAAGTCCCTCATACATAGCCACGGTAGTCGGTTAGATGTATGAAAACATCGAAGTTGTTGCCATAACTGGAGTCTTTCCTGGAAATTTGTTGAAGCATGAAGGAAAGTAATCCTCGTAAGATGGCCACTAGTGGGATCTTCACATTCCATATTGATAAAATGATTTGAGCTGCATTTCACTTTTACTTGAACCTCTTCACTCCACATGAGTGCCAATCCCCCCGCAATTCTTGTTGGCTGCACCAAGAACGAATTTTGGTATTTAAGTCTCATTCGTACCCTTTCCACCATAGTTTCCCTGTTTTTGGTTTCCATCAAGAAAACAATATTAGGCCTTTTAAGAGCCACTAAGGCTCGAAGCTCTTGGAACGTCAAGGGGTTGCCTAGCCCTTGACAGTTCCAGCTCAATATCCTCATGATGTTACCAATGACTTATTAAGGCTAGCCACCAAAGCACATTTATTCTCCTCCTTCACCAGCTGGATAGGTGTCTCTAATAACTCCATCTCATCAATCATTAATAGACTCGACCCCTCAACCTTCTTCTATTTTTTTGCTCTTAGAAGCTTTGTCCCTTTCCTACTAGTTCTTCCTGTTTTAGTCAGCCCTACATCAGTAGAATCTAGCAAGTACAGTGATTGTTTCCCATTCCCCATTTAACTACTGGATCCCTCATATCTTCTTCTCTATGCTCATTCGATGATGGGTTTTCTACCCTTTTTTGCTTCGAATAGGCCTAGCAGTAGTCTCATGTCCTTTCCAACCCACGATCTCAAGATTAGATGACTGAATGGGAGTTTTAGGTACATATTCCTCTTCCTCTTGAGTAGAGATTATTTTTCCATAAAAAGCTTCCCAGTGAGGGCTCCTTTCCCGTACCTCCACTTTGAGCCAAGGCCCATATTTCCCTGCCTTGTTTTCTGTCCATTCTGTTTTTTTAATAAGGTATTTCTTCATAATAAGAAGCGTAGTGCCCTAGCCTTCCACAAGATTAGCAAAAATGAGGGAGGCATTTGTATTTAAACTCCATCCATAGCTTTTTTTCTCCAATCTTCACTAGAGCCCTTGTTTTTAGAGGAGCTGAAAGTTCAAGTTCAACTCTTGCTTTCCCTGTTTTATATAGCACATTTCCTCTGTTTTCTAACTGAATTTCCTTCACTTTTCCAGCAACATCAGTATATACTTCTTCCAAAATCCATCCAAGAGGCAAGCCGGCAATATGGATCCAAAAATCATAACGCGAGAAGTCATAGCAGTGCTCCGGAATGTCAGGTACACATTGCTTCAGAACCAGCAAATTACTTGCAAATGACCAAGGACCAGATTTTAGTACCCGTTCTTTGTCTACTTCAGATTCAAAGACAAATGAGAAAAACCCAAGTTCTTTTTGGGAAACTTCCACTGATTCTATTTTCCACACCTTCTTCATCGTGTTGCAAAATGCATGGAAATTTACATTCGGCTTCGATAGTAGCTTACCAAAGAGAGTGTGTTTGCATTCAATAAGTTTATTTGTTGGGGCTTCCTCCCTTACAGCGACCACATCATCTTCTGACCATAAGTGCCCTAAACTCTTGCATAGAGCAGCTATACGAATCTGGTTTTCCTCCTTACTCTCCATTTTAAAACTTGCTGGTGCAAAGTCAGATCTTGGGGAAGTCGTACCTGCTTTGGATGTGTGCCTAAGGTCTGATTGAAGGGAGCTCCAACACCAAGATGAAGGGAAACACGGCCACTTTGAGCAATGAAACTGTGCGTGCTTCCATTTAACCCAGTGATCGAGACAAGAAGATGAAAGGGAGCGTCAATAGCAATCCATTTGAGGGGTTTTCGTGTTTTAGGGTTTGGAAAAGGAGTTTTGGGATTGTGGGTGATGGGTGTTTCGTTTTTCAGGGATTTGACGGGATGAGTTCTCCATTTTGGGAGAGATGAAGACTGGAAACCTTAAGATTTAGGGTTTGGTATGGCTATCACCCTTAGGAGATAGGGAGAAACTCCATCCATGGGAGAGACGCCTCTACCATTGTAGAGAGAATAGAGGAATCGGATTGGTCTTGGTTGAATGAGGCGCGAATCAATGACAAAAGAGGACATCGGTCTGATGTCGCAACGACCACAAATCCGAGGCCATAGCCTTAGATATGAAAAGCCGTGGGGGCATGGTGGTGGTGCGAGCGCTGATGGTGACCGAGCTTTGCGGTGGTGATGGTTTTCTTTTCGAGAGCAGTGATTGTTTGAAGGTGGTGGAGACATTGAAAGTGGACTATGAACGACAGTACTTTCAAGGTCGAAAGAAAATTTTTTCTTGTAATAATATGTCTTGTTCATTGGGGAAGAAGAAGAAATAAAGAAGAAGGTCAACATGTTGTTGTTGGACATTTATTGGTCGGTTAACGAGATGAGCGCCTTGTAAGCTATTTTCAATTAGCCAATTTAATGGAAAAATCACAATGCGTCAATTTTGAAAAGTAGCACCAAAAAACAAAGCTCAAACTACGTTGTATATTGAGGAAAACCATGGAGACTTCCAGTGCCGTTATCCCCATATTCGCAAGTATCGCCGGGAGAACGAGCCTAGCAAGGCATTCTCTTCTAAACTATAAAAATCTGAAAAGGCCCGCAAGAGCCCATCTTATGTTCTTGATGCAAATTGAAAATTTCTTCATAAGCCCGCTTGACCCATTGGAAGAACTCTTCAAGTTTAGATGCAGAAGAGAGCCCACAACTTCGAGAAGCTTTCTATAGGTCATCACCAAGCCGAGTAATAATAAAACTACCAACTCCGTTTGCAGAAGCTTTCTATGAGTCATTTATTATGCCGAGCTCTCTTGTTCATCTCGCCGTCATAACCATCTCGTCGATGTAAAGAAGCAGCGTGGTGTTGTTCAAAGTACACGTTGACGTGTCGACCCGTCAGTCGATGTTATCTAATGTCGATGGCTGTTGATTGATGAACACAAGTCTAGTGGATACATATGCGCTTCATTTCAATCAATTTGTTATACATATGGGTTGACGGGAGTGTAGACGGTTCAATTCGGTTCGAGTACCCAAAAAACTTGTATAGAATCATCTCGGTATGTATTAGTTTTGAACCAAATCGTTCGGGTTTCTTTTTTTTGTAATATTGAGAAGATTCTTAGAGACAAAGAAAAAATATCGTGTAAATTGTAACATTAAGAAGGCAGACAAATTTTCAATTTAGTTTGATTAACTGACTTTAAATGAAATCATTCAAACCGAAAAAAAAAAAAACTTTTATTTTTTCATTATTCAAATTAAAACCCAAACTGAAATGAAGATGCATGAAAACTTAGTTTAATTCGATTGAGTTCCGGTTGACGCCTGATTTTTGGGTTCAATTTTGACACCCTTAATTGACAGCCACTCGCGGGGGGAATCATGTACTTACGTTGGGGACGAGAAGCTTGAGTTCTGATGGCGAGGGACGTGTGACTGAGACTGAGCAGCAAACTTCGATACGAAAAGAACGGATTTGACTCGACGATAGACCCTCGTGTGAACGGCCTTTGCGTATCGAGCTCGAGAGGCTCTCCGAAGATGGAGAAAAAAAATCATCTGCTCGTAGCATCTATTGCTGTCCATTTGCGTTTCTTTCCTGTGGCATCTGTTGGGCGGTCTAATCGCAACTAACGTAATTATTTGTGATGTATGGAAGTCTTTCGAACGATCTCAAGGAAAGGATAAGGCAGATCTTTTGTGCACGGATTGCGGATATCAACGATACATAAATTTAACCACTGGCCGCAGTGGCTTCACTGGATAAGGCCATGCTGATCCTCAGTCTAGAGGTGAGGGATTCGAAATTCAGTGGAGACGCTAGGTGTCTTAAGTGTGATGCCGTGGTGATGAGTCTTGCGCTAGCGTTACCGCGGGGTTTACGGCGCAGCCTATCTACTGCAGTTCTGATTCCTCCTGTCCAAAAAAAAAAAAAAAAAAAAAACGATACATAAATCTACTATGTGCGTGAGGTTACATATGGGTCGCCAAGGAATTGACCGGTATTGCTCGTCCGCACATTCGCATTTCTCTCACCATCTCTTTCGTTTATTTTTCTCTTGGATGCCTTAAATTTATTAACTCTCATAAGATTCTACCGTTATATGTGACATGTGACTTGTCGAGTTTTTTTCCATTAAATTACTAACTAGTTAAGACTTATTTGAGTTGCTTGCTAATGTTTAATTATTTAAAAAAAAAAGACATTTACCTGTTTTTTTCTTTACTGAGTTGCCGACTTTCCTTTGTTTTTTTTTTACCCACTAATTAAAATTTCCAACTGCTTTTACAAATTGGCAACTTTAATGGGAGTAATTAAACTCTTACACAATTAAATAACTGGCAAGTTTTGCGTTATCAGCTCTTTTTAGTTAGTTACCAATAGTTTATTGGGTATTTTTTAATTACCAACTTCTCTTATTTCTCACAAACATAAATTTTCTTTATCACTTATAATTTTTATTTATCTTTTGTACCAATGTAGTAATGCTTTGAGTTCACCAATTATTGTACGAAATTACCAACCTTTATTGCAGTTACAGTACTTATTAAAGGCCTCACAACTTTATTAAGGGAAAGTGTTAAATAAATAGCAACATTTTTTTTTTAGACAAAAGGAGATACTGCATTCAATCATGAGAAAAATGAGTCTTACAAGACATTGATGGATAGAATTCCGAACAGAGAATTTCCGAAAGAGGAAGAGGGGGAAAGCTCACCCAATTTACGGGAAGTTTTCTAGCTCGGTGTGATCTGGCACCAACATTATTTGACATTAGCTTTTTGAAGGATTTTGAAGAGGGGCCAATGCCCTTTCAAGCAAGGAAGCAACTGTTGACTTATAGGCTAGTGGCCCCTTATAGGTGAACGTGCATAACTACTTTTCGGATGTTTGGAAGTATTATTCTACTTTATTAATGAAATTGACCGATTTGGACCGAATCGTTTAAATTATTAAAGTGTGGTGCAGAGTATGTTTATACATCATAATATCCCCCATAGCACACTTCTCTTTGCATATCGCATAAAATTGTATTTTGTTACGAGAAGAGTGTTTTTAAAGCTTACGTGTCCATAAGCCAAGAAAAAAAAGGTAATTCTGCAAATGGGTTATTTTGAACTCTGTATTGCTCGAATTCCCTCTAGTGCTTTTATTTTTTTTCTGTCATCTAATGAAAGACTAAGCAATGCGATTTGAAATTCAAGGTCTATTTATTTATTTATTATTACTATGTGGTACATCAATGCTTTAAAGATAAATTCCACAAATGGGTACGTGTAGTGACACGTACGAAAAAAGGATGACCCCATCCATCATCTATCTACTCATGCAGGTCTTGGCCTCACAAGAATTGATTTCGATATCTGTCCCGCTGATGTTAAGCAATTTCAGGATTACATTGACAGAGAAACTTAAGCAGAAGAAATTACCTCGGCATTTGAAATTGGAAAGTTTCGTCCTTGATAAAATAACATACGATAACTACATGAGATACTTTCTCTTCGAGGACACTCCATAACATGTTCCACGCAGGATAATTCGAGCTGCGAAAGAATCGGGCACAGCGATTTTTTGTCGACGCTTGTCTCGAATGGAGCAGTACGACAAATGATGCACCATCGCTTCAATCTTCGACTGTGAGCAGCTTTCGGCGGTTCGGTCCCACGTTCTGCGGTTCAAGATGCGGACCTCAATCGTCGACATCGCACGCACGCGTGCATGGCGCTTTCAGAAGTAAAGACAAACGGGACGATTCAAGTGGTGGGTGTCCATGTCCCTGTACGTCCCCAACGCCTTGCATCGATCATGGACGCATAAGTAGCGGACACGTACTGTTCAAGCTTAGCTGGTTACTGTTGCGAGCGACTCGCATTTAATTTCGATGGGTGGGGGTTGAATAGGTCTTTCATTTCGCGTGCGTGATTGCATTATTGCGTTTTAGCATACATGGATAAGTCCGACGCTACCCTTATTTGACGTGGTTGAACAGGCCATTGATTATGGCTCAAATTTAATCCCGTTTGATTGGAACCTGACAAGAGTCCGTGATTTTTGATACATTTGGAGTGCTTGTGAGGGTGTGGAGATAAGAGGTGGATGATATGAGATGTGAAATGACGGCCCGCCTAGCACCTGGAAAATCCAAGCCACTAGGCCGGCTGCCCACCAAGGAGTGGCCGGCCGCCCACACTGTGCCTAGAAGTTACGGTGCTTTCCGCTACAGTAGCCCCCGGAGCAGCCCTGGTTCAAAAGTTCTTAATGCCTTATATCTGAGGATATTTGAAAAGGAACATGTCGAGAACAAAAAGAGTTTTGAGAACTATCATTCCAAAAAGTTGAGAGCGTGATTTAGTATTCGATGATTTTTGTGAGGTGCGGTGCTTTTAGGATCTCAAAACATTTTATTGTGAGCATTTGAGTGATTGTGATCTCTCCATGGAGTAGCATATCGCCAAATCACGTAAATCACCTATGTTAAATTTAATTTCTACAACTTAATTCCTTCTTGATTCCTTCTCTGTTTTGATTTTTTACTCTTTTGTGTTATCCGGGACACGGTGAATATCATTGTATTGATAAGAAGCCTAGGTGAGCGCCTACATCAGGAGTTCTGATTGAGCTCTTGCAATTGCTGAAAGAAACTGAAGTAACTTAGGGAAAGAGGAAAAGAGGGTGCTTTATTAATATGTCAAGAAGATCTACGACGTTGCATCAAGCGAAGTGCTTTCACCTTCTTCGAACACAAACTCGCCATTTTGATCGTAATTATGATATTAAAACTGAAGAAATTGATGTGCACATTTAATATAACAGCTTGAAAAATAATGCTTACTATGCTCAATCCATTAGCGAAAAGGTAAGTAGCAATCAACATATGTACCCTGTCTGCACCGGTAACTGAATGTCGACTTTGACACGCCTTATTTACATAATTTTTTGCCATAATTGATCGATGACCAAACAACAATAAAAATAATTTTCAGGCAAGCCAAAGGGTTTTAAGTGTATGGACAACAGCATTAACGTTGCTACTCGGCTGCAGGTAAACCTGTCGATTTCCATTCGTCTTATCTCTAATCATCGCTGATATGGGTCCTCCCCAATAGAGGTACTCTCCGTCTTGTCTGCGCTAGGTCAGATTCACCAAATGGATCGTTCACGAAGAGTCCAAGCAAACATTAGGTTCACATCTCTTTCGGACATTATTGCCAAGCATTTTTCCACAGTATCTGGTCTGATAGATATCCGGTATTGAGATTCTCTACTCAAGGAGACACATGACCCAAGGTCTAATACCCTAAAAAACTCAAACTTTAGGTTTAGTCTTAATCTACCCTAAACTATTTTTTGTCTCGTAAAAAAACACCAACTTTTACTTGAGTCCCAAATTTACCATAATTACACCTCCGTCCAAAATTTCTTTGCTCTCCAACCACAGGAGATGGAACACCCCTAAGCACAAGAGATAGAATACTAAGCACAAAATCAAAGATTCTTGAGTGAGATGGAAGAAATGCTCTCTTAAAAGTGAGAGCAATTAAAGAAGGCCAACCCTAATTACTCTAATTTTTACCTAAACTTTAGATCCAAGAAGACGTCGTTTGAGCTTAAGTAGAAATTTAATTCCAAAAAGCGTCTCCTTGGATTTAGAATCTGAGATAAAAACTAGAGTAATGATATAGAAATGTCACATCACTAAAGGGCGGTTTTAGATGAAGTGTTAACGGGGTAGATATGGGACTAATATGAAAGTTGGCGGTTTTATTTAGACAAAAAAAGTTTAACAGATTGAACCTAAAATTGGTGGGTTTGTATGAGACCCCAAAAAAGAAAAAGTTAGGATGGAATTAAGATTGGATGAAAAGTTGAGGGTTTTTTTTTCATGAAACGCAAAGTAGTTTAGAGTAGAATTAGGACTAGAGTTAAAGTTGATGGTTTTTTATGGTATTACGCCCATGACCAAATTCAAGTATGCATTTTATTTCCAAAACTTTTACACACGGTTGAGAACTTAGCCTCCATAATAAGAAAATGTGAGATGAGCAATATGAAATTTGAGTTTACCCTTGGTTAGTCTAATACTTCATAGAGGACTTAACAAAAGAAAAAAAAAATAATCTTTCGAAACATTTCACACCATTTGACAATGAAATTTACATAACCTTTAGATAGACGTGGATTTCATCCATCCTTTAATTTGATAAGAAAATGGAGCATCATGAAGCATGAAGAACGTGGGACCACTAGGGTTTCATTTGTCATGTTGTGTATACGTTTGCACATGCATTTTCCGGCGAAGCTGTCATGTTGTTTATTTATTCTGACAGAATTTGATTTTATTTGACAAAATGATCGGAGGCCATGCTCTTTTTAGTTTACCAACATCACGTGGGTACATGTATATGTATGCCAAAAAGTCGTTTTCAATGCCCTACAGACACTGTGAATAGTTGAACGTAAATGTCACAACTCCATTTACATTACAATAAGGACCAACACATCGAATAAATTCATAATCAAAGTATGTTTCCATGGCCACTTGTGAGTTTACTGTCCAACAGTAAATAGCAGGAAAAAAATTAAAAAAATTTATAAATTTATTATGTAATGACCAATTCAATTTTAAACTTTTAATTTAGTCAATTTAGTTCTAAGTCTTTTAATGGCTTGCTAATTCAATCTTCTTCTTTTTTTGGATGACTTAGGGAAACCCGTACAACCGACAAAGCAGCGGCGAAACCCCCAGGGCGCATGAGGGAACCACCACCCCATGCAAGCGGTTAAGGCACCAAGCACCTCCGTTGGGTTTCGAACCCCTCACCTTGAGGGCAAGGATCAATGGAGCCTTATCCAGCGGAGCCACCGTGGCGGGTGGTTTGCTAATTCAATCTTTTTGGCAATTTTTGGCTAGAAAATTGCTGAATTGACGATTGTACCATATAAGACGGTTGGTATCCACAGCAACAATTTTCAGCCTATTTAATATTTTTTCTCACTTCCTTGCTAATTGAGCAGCTACAAATAGTGGACAAAAATATTTAAGACATAAATTTATCAAAGTGGCCGGAGTCGTGCAACGATTGGCCACACAACTACCCAATTAGTGGTGAGAGACACATCCACGTGGGGATGATTCCCTAAGCATCGCTTCTCCTCCCTATCCTTTTAGTCCTTTCTTTTTCATTTCCATTTCTATTTATTCAAATAGAATATACAAACATGGGATTGCTTTGCTGGGTTGTCGAAGTCAAGCTTGAAGAGCTCTTAATGAGACACTTCATTGTGTAATCGAACGAACAAGCTATGCCAAAGTTGATTTTTATTGTAAAAATCATGTTCTTTCTAATTACTTACATTTGTATAAGTCCGACATGATATTGAAAACATTGTGGATCGATAGATTCATTTAACCTCCTGAAAAAATTAATTTAGAAAACCTGTGCCTATTGATTTTCTATTATTGCTTTGATGACCTAAGTCAAAAGAAAAAATTGAGATACAATTGTAACATATCATCTATCCCCGGACTGCATGTGTGAGATTTAACCTTAGTTTATATGGATAATGCGGCTCTAATTTCACTTTTAGTTCAGAATACGTGTACCAAATTCTTTTATATGATTCTTTTTTTATTGTTGCTGGAATATTTAAATAGTATATCATGCTTTTATATAATATCTTAAATTTTTAGAACATTTGACAATGATTCTACGAAATCTTAAAATCATCTAATATTTTTAGACCCTAATACCTTTCTTTAGGTACTACATAGATATTACAAAGAGGGCCAAATATGAAAAGAAATAATTCTTCTACCACTAAGACAGTTTTTGCTCAAACATTCAAATATTCCAAGAAATGCACTATTTTAGTTCAAACTTTGAAGCATCCAAAAAAAAAAAAAAAAAAAGGACACGTACTTATGGTCATGAGATAGTTTTGGCATGTGATTTGAGAACAAACCGAAGGTCTTTTTATTATACTTGGCAATAGCATTAGTCGAAAGCAATGTACAGTGTGGTTTTGTTTTGTTTGAATAGCTACATCGTTTTTTATCTTCAATCTCACTCATTTAACTTGTACGCGCCTTTTCCAATCTGAACATTAAAAATGTTAGGGCAAAATTTTCCGCCACTAGGTGCACTTTTAATTTTTACTTTTTTTGCAACTTTTGAAGTTTTGGGTAAAAAAATGTGGTTTCTTTCTTTTTCTTTTGTTTGGTATTTGGCATTATTGAAAGAAAGAGAAAAATCTCTCACGCGTCTTCCTACAAGGTAACATGAGAGCTATACCATCTTCCTATAAAATGGAAGCTTAAGCCTCTCTTCTTACCATCACAAAGATTGAGAACATCTTCATCTATCTCTCTCTCTCTCTCTCTCTCTTCTCAATAATGAGATCGAAGTCTTCTTCTTCTACTTCTTCTTCTTCTTCATGGAGACAAGTGAGAAGGAGGAAGATAAGAGTGAAGAGCATGATGTCCACGAGAAGGAAGCTCCACCAGCTCCTTTCCATCGTCCCAGGCTGCCATCAAACTCACCCCCAAAACTTGTTCCACACAATCGCCACTTATATCCTCCTTTTGGAGCTCAAAGTCAGCCTCCTCACCACTCTCTCCTCCTCCCACGGAGTCTAATGAAAAAGAAGAACACTCGAGTGTTAACCTTTTGTGCAGGTTCTTAACCGCGACATCATTCTGGAGGAGGAAGAACTGAATAGGAGGTAGTTCCAGCGAGAGAGAGAGAGAGAGAGAGAGAGAGATATTCAATGTACAGGTCAATCTTGTTAGTTTCTACATACTTAAGTAACAATTTTGTTGCTCCTATATTAATTTATCATAGTTTGGGATCAAACTAAAGTCAAGTTATGTGATGTTATAATCATACATACTGTTACGTGGATTGATATTGGTTTCTTGAGATTCGATGTTGTATTCGGTAATTCACCCCTCAGCTTGTGCTTCATCCATCACGGGTCTATTCAGTAGCAGTACTCTCTAAATGGTCATTGCTAGGGCATTGTTTTGGGGACTTTGGCCCAAGGGAACTGTTCGCGGAGTGTAATATCTCTAGGCAAAATCATCCCTCCGAAAATGAATATTACGTGATAAATGGACAATTAGGATTGATGCACTAAATAACGAGCAGAATCAAAGTCATTAGGTAACTAAAGAAAGTTGGAGAAATTGTCCAATTAGTCCTCATCCTATTATACAGATGTCAATTTGATTTTGAACTTTTCAATTTTGCTAATTCGTTGCTAAACTTTTGCACGAAATTTCAATATAGTCATTCCAATAGATTTTCACAAAAAATCATTGATATGGTGACGTGCCTCATGAGATGACCGCTGATGACTAAACCACCACGTCAACGATGTCCAATGAAAATTGGCCAGCAAGATTATAAAAAAAAAATTTACACTAATGTTTAGGACTCAATTAACAAAATAGAAAATTTTAGGATTGAACCGACATATATACTGTAAATTAAGGACTAATTTAATAATTTTTCTAAAAAAAAGTATAACTAGAATTATACGTGCAAATTTCCCTAGACGTGACTAGTATGTGATAACTCTTCGCATTTGCATGAACTGGCAAATCGTTAACTAAGTGACGATGCTCTTTCATAGCATGAGCGAATCTTCTAGGAATTAGTTCGGAATGGGCACCATTTTCCTAGCCTGGATCCAGCCAGTAGTTTGATAGTTTCCGCTTCGCGACGGTTGTATTTTGTCTTGGGAGCATCGATTTTCCATCATTGATTCTATATCTACTCAATATGTTGATCTTTGGCACTTACTCAGCGATTCCTATTTGCATTTTGACGGAAATATCTTAATTGGAATCGAAAATCAAGTTAGGAACTAAAATCCCTAACAAAACAATGCACGAGAACCAAAATCGAATATCGACAATAGTATGGGGACCATTTCTGCAATTTCTCCTTGATTTTTCAAGGCTACGCCACTTTTGAATCTTTTGATGTTTAATCGGCATTTTTGTAGGCATTCGACGGATATATGAAATTTGTCATGAGACTATGACTAGATATTGATTTAGGGATCAAATTTGTCACAAGATATAGCACGACGGAGATGGAATAAAGGCAAATAACACATGGACTAACTTGAGTAGCTTTCGTAATTTGAATTGGTTTCAAAATTTGAGTAGATTCCTAATTCAATTTGATATCCTTGTTTCAATGGTTTTCTAATTTGATGATTTCTAGTCTCAGTTCGTTTAGGGCCTGTTTGGTAAAATCTGTTTCTGTTCCTCGGAACAAAAATTTCTTTTGTTCCGAGGAATGAAAAACGAATAGAAACGACCACCAACCGTTGCAGCGTAGAGGGTAGATCCTTTGCTCTCCCCGGTGGAGGCCAAGGTTTGAAGCCCCTGCGAAGCAGGGAGGCTGAAGCGCTGTGTGGTGACTTAAGCGTGGCGTCGGGGTGGTGGTTTCCCCGCTAGCGACACAGGGGGTTTACGTGGCGGCTGTCGGCCAAAGCGGTTCCTCCAAAGATAAAAAAAAAAAAAAACGAATAGAAACATGTTTGGTAAAACTTTTATTTCCGGAAACAAAAATTCTATTTTTTTGTTCTTGGGAATAGATTTGGAACAGAAATAAGAAGTAGAAAAAAGTAATTTCTTGTTCTTGGAAACAATTTCTATAATCAATTTATCTCTCTATTCTTTTTTCTTCTATTTCTTTGCTTTTGCTTCTTCTTCTTCTTCTTCTTCTTCCTTTTGGGCGGTCGCCGGCTTTGGCCATGGTTGGCATCAGTGATCAGCTAGACGAGGGCGATGACCTTGCCGAAGTGTCGTCGGCCCCCGGAGACGCCGTGGTTGGGCGAGGCTCGTTGACCCAAGCTTCACCGTGGTTGGGCGAGGTCGACCTCGCCCAAATCCGGCGAGGCCAAGCCTTGCCAATGGCTGGGCGAGCTCGTCCTCCTTAGCCGGCGTGAGGTTGGGCCTTGCCAAGCCGGGGTGAGGCCGACCTCGCGCCGCTTGGGCGAGGTCAAGCCTCACCGGTGGCTGGCCTTTGGCAAGCTCGTCGGGCCTCGCCCTGGCTTGGTGAGGCTCCGGGAGCTTGCCGGACGTCGCCTAACCGGTTGTTGGCCACGGTGATGGCCGGCGATCGGCCAAAGAGAAAAAGAAAAAGGAAAAAATAAGAAAAAATAATAAAAGAATAAAAAATTAAAAGAAATAAAAAAATCTAAAAATTTTACCAAACGTATTTCTATCCCGAGAGTAGAAATATTGGAAAGTTACTAAACGCGTTCTTTTGCTCAGAAATTATTCCCGAGAATAGAAACTGAAAAAATCATTTCTCAGCAAAAATTGTTCCCCAGAACAAAAGTGTTACCAAATGCGCCCTTAGTGTTTTTGAGTCTTATTAGTCTGTTTAACGTTTCCTAGTTTTAGTCCCCCTATAAGGAGGTGCATTCTCAATTGTAAGCACACAAGTTTGAATTGACAATGTTGATAGAAAGTCGGCGGAAGAAACGATTAACCTCTTTGATGTGCAATAAGCGGATTACCCAGGAATGTATGTTAGATCACAAGTGAACAACGGATGACACGACTTCACGATGGTCCGAATACAATCACAAGGAAAGTATTTATGTTCCACAATGTTACGCTGATTGTCTTCTCGAAGTAGAAATGGAAGGCTTTTGTTTGTTCGTCTTTGATGGAGAGAGAGAGAGAGAGAGAGAGAGAGAGAGAGAGAGAGAGAGAGAGAGAGGAAGAGGGTTCTTTTTTTTTGAAATGTTCTATTGTTATCAGTTAGTTATTTTTTAAGTTATCTTGTTTATACTTCTTTTAAAAGATAACTACTTATACTCCTTCGAATGGTACATTCTCAATCACATCACATCAAGATGAACCGGTGCCTTAATCACACCCTATCATGGACGTACCATAGAAATATAACATCTCCTACTCAAACATGACGGACTTGATTGTACTCTATTAAGAACATAAGACATTCAGCATTCATCTACTTTAGAAATAATTTATATTGGCAAGAAAGTCATGTGACCAATGAGTACACCTGCACTTGGGAGTTCAAATCATGCGCCTATTAAGGATGACATAATGGCTACAACCCCAAAAAAGAAATGAACAATTGATGTCTCATAGTGCCCTATATATATTTTGCTACATCGATCTAAGTGTACATATCCCTTAAGGGCTATACTTGACTATTATCATAATATCATGTATTTACAATTATATCCAAAATCACAAAAGATGATATAATTGGTCGATCAATAAATACATGTGACAAATATAAAATAACAATAGTCTTCATTTGCACTGATGTTTCTTTCCATTTCAAGAAAACTGCTTTCCTAGACATGTCTCATAAAATCATATCTTTTCATGACTGCCAGTAACATGCTAAAGTAGCAACATTGATATTTCATTTTGAGAATATAGTCAGAAGTAATATAGGGCACAAAATGAGATAAATTATAAATTACCTCAATGGCTCACGTGATGAGTAAATATGGATAATTTCACTCACTTTCCCTTGTTGGTCGTACAATGCACATTATTATGAATCATGTTATAGTGAATTTCTCTTTCTATGAGAGCGTATGTCATTTATTAAACACATCCACTATACAGATCATAGTCTAAACATAGTTGCGTGCTTCTCACGTACTCATGTTTAGCTCACGTGCTATATTAGCTCACTTTCTACATTGCCCAATTAAGTACCCACATCTGGCATCCTACATGCATACATGATTGTGTGACTGTCATGTTTGGTCTTATCATATATGAATCATAAACCTCATCTTGATTCCAATCAATGCGACATATTATTTATTTTATCTCTTTTGTATAACGTCTCATCTCTGATAGGGCTAGTAAGTACACACCGATCTGCCGGTTAGGGCCGGTTATGGTTTTGTGGTGTTCTTGGTGCAATGCTTGCTGGTTTGTGCATATTTGATGATATGGTTGGTTGTGCCATGGCAATGGTTTATGGTCATGGCAAAATATGGCAGTTGAAGGGCGATGTGTGAATATGTGATTATGTGATAACTATTGAAAGATGATGAGATATGTTGAGAAAATCGAATGGTTGTGAGCAGGTAAAGGACTAAGTGTGCACGATAACAAAACTTCGTATGAACCACCTCTAGAACCTTGTACCGTTGCTTATGATAGTCAAGAACTAAGTGCTACACGACAGCGAGACTTCGTGGGAGCCACCTTTAGTACATTGAGCTATTGCTTATGATAGTCAATAACTAAGTGCTACATGACAACGTGACTTCGTGGGAGCCACCTCTAGTACATTGAGCTATTGCTTATGACAGTGGAGAACTAAGTGCTATACGACAGCGTGACTTCATGGGAGCCACTTCTAGTACCTTGAGCTATTGCTTATTGTGGTCAGGGACTAAGTGCCACACAATATCGGAACTCCATGAGGGGGGCACCTCTAGAACCTTGAGTTTGAAATTGAGTTTGAGTTCGAGTTTAAGTATTGAGTTGGAATGTGGAGTCGGAATATTGAGCTGGGATGTTGGTTTGAATATTGAGAGTGAATATCGGGAGTGAATAACGATTTAGCCTTATAATCGGGACTTTTGTGAATTGTTTGATGAGTGATATGATGTGTTTCAATTCTTGAATGCATTTGCTGTATGCATAAGTGTTTATGTGATGCACTAATGTGCAAGTAGGTGCTGAGATGAGGTAAGTTCTGAGTGGTGTATGTTTAGGACGCCTTTGAGTGAATTTTCGTCCTAATCAGGGTTTAGAGTGTTGACTCACTGAGATTTATTCTCACTCCGTCGTGGTTTACAATTTTTTAGGTCCCTAGTGTGGAGAACCCGGAGCTCGAGGTTAAAGGGTCCGGAGCGTAGGTGGCTTAGTAGTTTCTTTCTAGAAACAAACTGGTGTGTATAAACCTGAGATGTTACATAGCGTGATTAATGAATTTGGTTGTCCTGCTTTTCTATCCCATGTTTGTTGTTGTCCGGGTATATGTTTATGAGTTCGCTTCCGCATGTGCATAAAACGAATGGGTTGGCAACGCGTTCTAGGAATGTCTCAAATTTTAGTCGACCGCCGAGGGATGTGCGCGTGCTCGAGGTTCGGGGCGTGACAACAAGAGCCTTCAATGCTCACCCAAAATATCCTATATATTTGAGTGTGAAGCCCCCAAAGTCCACAGCCCTTATCAACATCCATTTCCCCTCCAAAACTTCTCCAAGAAGCTAAGGATGATGTCCCAAATGTTGCAGCCCCCATGGCCTACGAATTTCATGTGCTCCTCTTAAATTTCAATTTAATTTCACTCCAATTGGCCTCAATTCAATGGCCAAAAATGCCAAGGTAGGAGCCCACACCAAATTCTTGCATTCCCATCACCATTTGATCTAACTTGGAGGCCAAAAATCCACACAAAAACAGCCCTCCGAATTTCCCGGCTCTAAATCGCCCAATTTTGATTTTTCGTCGAAATCTTGGGCTTGCTGAAAATTCTTCAAAGGATGAGTCGACGTTCCTAAAATAAATTGTGACACGCTGGAACTTTCGATTTTTGAAACTGGGTTCAATTTCGTGGTTAATTTTAATCGGACGCGATTTTAGCGTGGCCTAACCTACTAGGTAGCTTTTAGGAATTTTTAGCGCATTTGACAAGTGGTTGATTATTTTTGATCCACAATGTGCATCTTCGACTTATAGGCAACTCTCGATTGTTGTAAAAATCTCAAGACTTCAATTATGAGAATAGGGTACATAATCGACAGAAAAATCGGTTTAGTGCCGTTCGACAAGAATTTTGCAATCTGGTGGAATCACCCACAATTTAATACATGCCTATGTCGAATTGACCTATCTCCGGTTTCTAATCGATTTTAACGGTGTCGTATTGACCCTTGCAGATTAGCACGGTCGAACCGTCAATTTCTGATTGAATTCTCAAATCAGTCACGTTTATATTCCTTAACGGCTTCACCTGGCAAATTAGTTATCTCGTGAGTGATCAGCTCAGAGAAAAAGACTATAGACGCGTCGATGAAATGCCCATTTCATATAATCGAAGACATGATTGAAAATCACGATGTCACAAAAGGTGCATGGCATCCGCTATTGGTAGCATAACGTATATTATGCTATGTACAAGACCTAATATTGCGCATGTTATAGGCATCACTAGCAGATATCAATCTAATCCAAGTGAAGAACATTGGATAGCAATCAAGACTATCCTTAAGTACTTGAGAAGGACTAAGGATCTGTTCTTAATATATGGAGAGTGAGACTTTAAAGTTGAAGCATATACCGATTCTAATTTTTGATCAGATTCTAATGACTATAAGTCAATGTCCGGGTTTGTCTT
This sequence comes from Eucalyptus virginea, assembly GCA_014182375.1. Lineage (NCBI taxonomy): Eukaryota > Viridiplantae > Streptophyta > Magnoliopsida > Myrtales > Myrtaceae > Eucalyptus > Eucalyptus virginea. The sequence goes on along the minus strand of CM024516.1, from coordinate 38,570,762 downwards.
TATGCTTAATGGAGGTGCAATTATTGGAAAAGTTCCAAACGGAGCATAACTGTTGATTCCACCACTAAGGCAGTGTAGTTGCTTCTGAAGTAGCGAAGGAAGCGATTTGGATGAAGAAGTTCATTTCATAACTTTGAGTAGTTCCTTCCATTGAAGAGCCGATTATATTGTTTGTGACAACAATTGGGTAATAGCTCAAGCTATGAAACCAAGGTCTCACCAGAAATCCAAGTACATTCAGAGGTGCTTCCATCTCATCAGAGAGATTGTTGGGAGAGGTGATGTCACTTTGTAGAAAATAGGCTCATCGGAAAACATGGCAGATCCCTTCACTAAAGCATTGTCCTAATCTTCTTTTGAAAAATAACTTAACAAGATGGGTTTGATGCCCGAGATAGGTTGGCTTTAATGCAAGTGGGAGATTGTTAAGTAAATGCCCTAAAGCAATCATGTAATAATTACATGTTAAGGATTATTTAATGGCAAAGAAATATTCATTCATCGTTCTATTTATATAAATGAGTCCATAAGATCAGTTAGGACTGAACCTATTCTTAAGGGGTTAAGAATATGTGTGACAGATATATGATTCTACTGAAAGTTTAAACATTTCCCGATCAATGAATCATTGAAAGGATATTGATGATCCCGTTGAGATTAGTATGTTCTTGAGCTTCACCATTCAATATTGGATACTCGAGGGGATGATGAGTCACAAGTCATTGAGTATTATCACATACGAGCTGGAACACAGGTGCTTGTCTCGAATAAGTTCACTGAATGTGACATGCATAGAATGATTTGCAATATGGAAGCTTTTAGTGAGGTCAATGACTAATCGTTTGTGCTTTGGTTTGGTGTAACATTCTTGGACCTAAGGCATGATACTGACTTGTATGTTGGATGGCTGTGGTTCATAAGTATACATATTGACACTTTGTCGAACCGTCTCTGTACTTGATGGTCATAGTTTGTTCATATACAAAAGCACACACGTGCGCAAATACAAGATTGATGTCCTATGTGATCTAATCGAGATATTGTATTGAGATCATCAATTGATTTTATTGAAATCCTCGGTCGAGGTTGTAACTAAAAATGAATGGCTCATGTCTCGAAGAATACATGTCAATTAGATTTGGGCATATGATCGAATTGGTGGCTTGACAAATAATTCAATGGCCTTTGTTCTATTGGGACATGGTATGACAAAATGATCAAATTACATGGTTGCCAAAGCTAATAGGTTCATTATATTCATATTCATAGCCATGACATATTGCTAGATGTCACTCATGGTTTGTAGGAACAAGAGACTGATCTGGACAGTCAGTTCTCTTAATTGTGCTAATGTGTTAGTGCAAGTCGTACTGTCAGCTTAGTGATGAACCTAGGGATTTCACACGTCATAACCAATTAGAATAACGTTTGAACAAGAGAGACAATATTGCAAATGAGTTTGCAATTAAGCCAATTAAATTCAATTGGGCTAAAAATAAAAATCTGAAAGGAGCTTCAACCTTTACAAAGATCTGAAGCGGGTTTCAAACTTAACTACCGAATCAAAGATTTGAAGTAAGTTCAGATTTAATGATTGAATTAATAATTTAAAGTAAGTTCAACATTAATAGCCGCATTAATGATCAAAATCAATGACATCATGAATGATATGAAGTGAGTTCAGAATAAATAGCCAAATTAATGATCCAAAATGGTTTCAGACTTAACGGCTAAATTAAAGATCTCAAACGGTTTTAGATTTAATGGTCACATTAATGATCTGAAACGGTCTCAGAATCAATGAGTAATTTAATAATATGAAACAGTTTCAGATTCAAATGATCAATTAATGTTCCGAAATGATTTTAGATGTACCGGTCGAATTAAATATTTGTAATGGTTACAAAGTTAACATCTTAAATAAAGTCTTATAACGGTTAGAAATTATTACATGGAATAATATTCTATAATAGTTACAGAATTAATGTCCGAATTAGTGTCTGAAATGGTGTCAGAACTTATGTCCATCAAATGTGACGGTCGAATTAATATTATGAAATGGTTTTAGAGTTAATGAGCCGATTTAAATATGATCTAAGATTGATTATAAAAAGGCAATTGAGAGAGCAGATCATAGGATGATCGGCAATCAACAATTAAGAGTGTTAATAGTGATCAATCGAGTCATTCACACACGAGAGTAATTACTAGAACAATTGTAGTTGTAGATCTCTCAATTTCTCTCTACCGTTTAACGTGAGATTAGTGGTGTGTTTGAACTAGAGGTTTGACACTTGTGGGACTGGATTTGAAGAACTTCAGCTGTGACAGCTTGATTTTCTGATTTTTTTTTTGATTGAATGAGTTGGGCTTTTCATCGATGTGCCTATAGTTCTTTTCCCTAAGCTGATCACTCACGAGATAACTAGTCTATCAGGTGAAGCCGTTAAGGAATCTAAACGCAATATACTTGAGAATTCGACTAGAAATCGACTGTTCGACTGTGCTAATCTACAATGATCAATATGGCATTGTCAAAATTGATCAAAGACCGGAGATAGGTCGATTCGACTGAGGTATGTGATTAAAGTGTGGGTGATTTCACCTAATTGCAAAATTCTCGTCGAACAGCACTAAACTGATTTTTCTGTCATTTCTGTACCATGTGCCCATATTTGAAATATCGAGATTTTCACGACAACCGAGAGTCGCCAATGAGTCAAAGATGTACAATGTGGCTTGAAAATAATCAACCACGGGTCAAATGCACTAAAAATTCCTAAAAGCTACTCGGTAGGTTAGGTCACGCTAAAATTGCGTCCGGTTGAAATTAACCGCGAAATTGAAAGTTCTATCATATCACGATTTATTTTAGGAACGTTGACTCATCTTCCGAAGATTTTTCTGCAAACCCGAGTTTTCGGCAAAAATTCAAAGTTGGGTTATTTTGGACAGGAAAAATTAGATGACCGTTTTTGGTTGCACTTTTGGCTTTCAAGTTGGACTAATTGGCAAGGAAAAATGTGGAATTAAGTGTGGACACCTTGGCTGAATTTTTGGGACATCAATTGGATTAATTTGGAAAAGATTGGAGTTGAAATTGGAGGAGAATGTTGCAAAATTCGTAGCCTTGGAGGGGTGCAACATTTCAGCCACCTTGGGAGGCTTATTAGAGAAGCCTTGGTGTAGCAAAGTGGTTGAGGATGAGGTAACAGTTGGTGGGGCATGAAACTTGAGTGTTTAGGATATTTTGTGGGCCCCCTCTTGGCAAACTGTCTTCTTCTTCTTCTTCCCTTGGCTTGCTTTCTCCATTTTTGTGTCATTTGAGAGCTCAAAAAACCAGAGAAACAACTAGCCAAGCCCCTGTAGCCCGTCGACCGCCCTTGCTGTTCGTCCGAGCGCTGCCGTGCCCCTGCCGAGCCGCTCGAAGCCTGTTCGTTGCATGCCAGCCCGCACGCCCGCGAGCCAAGCCGCATATCCAGGTCATTAGTCCCGTGTCCATCGCTGTCCGTCGAGCTGCCTCCTGCCACCTGGAAGTTGTCGTAGCTGTCCCCGAGCCCTTGCCATCGCCGCCTAGCCTCGCCATGGCCTTTTCCAGCCAAGCTGCCGCTCGGTTTAGTCTCCTTCAGCCACGACCAGAACCGAGCCTCACAGCCCAACTGTGAGCTTCGTGGGCCGTTTCTGGGCTCGTCCGGAACCTCACTTGGTGTCGTTGCAGGCTCGTGTTTCGCCCGCCTCCGCGTCGCCGTCGTTGTGGACTCACCTGTTCACTAATCTGGTGAGTTTACTTGCTAAACTCTGCTTAAGGAGTTAATGACGTTTATTAGGTAATTAGATTTGGCTAAGTATGTCTTAGGGGGTTAGTTAGTTTTGATTAGTGATTTAATTACTTAATTATGATTGTTAGGTGGTTAGAATAGATTGATTAGGGGCTAAATAGATTGTACTATTTATGTGGATATGTGCATTAATTTTCTAGGCCCGTTTAGGTGGTTAAATTAGCGTTTCCGGCCTAGGTTTGCATTTATTGGATTTATGTGAATTTATTTAATTAATTTTGCTATATTATTATTTTCTAGAAATTATACTGGGATAGTCGATGACCGAAATTTCGTGCTGATTGCGGTGGTGTGCTTAGTTTATGCAATTGAATGTTAATTTGTGCAAATTGAGTGGTGCTTGTGATTTTGAGTATTTATTTCAAAATTGTGAGATTTTGGTATTCAATCAGAAAATACCAGATGTCGGGTTTTGACACCGAAAATGCTTTTAAATACTATATCAAATAGTGGGATTTTAAAAGGAGGGATATCAATTTTTCTGGTTCGATCTGATCGTGTACCCACGCACGATTATTTTCACCTGGTGTTTTTAATACGAAGAAAACATGCCAAGTTCGTTATCTTAATTGAGACATTTGAGTGCAAAGCACAATGTCCTTGACCGGAATTGAATGATTTGTGGTGGTTAAGAGAACCGGTCCCCGATGTGCATCGGGTGGACATTGCCCCTATATGAGATGCCCCTGGACAGTAGATGCCGATCGCTGTAGATTCTAGACCGATGCTCTTTCGGGATTGCCGTCTAGTATAGATGTTGCCGTGCTCAATGGGGTGAGACGACGCTTGGCTACACCAGAAGACCGTCGAACATCAAGTAAGCTGTGCCCAAGGGATCAAAATCAATTGGAACGTGTGATTGATTGAGATAAACGCGCCGGATTATGGTACAAATTGTATGGCACGGTATGTGACGTGTCATAACGATTTGGCCCTATAATCGGGACCCCAGCGATTGATTGAAATTGAGTGAGACGTTCCAATTGATGTGTGCATCTATTATATGCATTAAGTATATGAACTGTGCAAACGTACATGAAGGAACTGAGGCGAGGTGAGTCTTGATTGATGTGTGGTTAGGCTATCTCTAGGTGTATTTCCTTTCTGATCGGGGTTTAGGAAGTGGACTTGCTGAGACGTTGTCTCACCTTGTCGTGGGCTTAACTTTTTATGTCCTTAGATGGCGGTCCCTCCAAAACTTTTTGGTCAGCCTCGAGGGGTTACCAAGTGGAGCATAGACGTCCCTGTCCTCGGGAGTCATTGGGTCTATGAGCTTGTCGTGACCACTGTCTGGGTTAATGAGGGCCTACCTCAGAGGGTACCTCATCAATTTAGGGTGTGGTTTTGCCATGGACTCAATGGGTATAGGGTGGGTCCCCTTCAGGGTTTTGATATCCCCACCGTTGCGGTCAACGCCGCTCCAAGCGAGGGTACAGCTGACCCACCTGATGGAGTTGTGGAGGACCCGAAGCCCCCAGAGCCTATGGAGGTGGAGTCCGAAGGATCAGCGAATGTGTTCGACTAGTAAGTCGTAGGACAGCTTCTTTTTGAGAGCCGATCTTTTTGTAGACTTTTGTATATAAACCCAATGTGTTTATAAAAAGTGTTTTGGGAAAATTTGTATCATGCTTTTCTATCCCATATTTGCGTTGTCTGGGGATTTGTTTATTCGCTTTCGTATGTGCAATAAAATGATTGGTAGCTTGTTTATGGGGATCACTCAGTTTCTAATTCTGTGTGGAATTAGAAAGCATATTTTGTAGAGAGTCTTTAAGATGAGTGATCAGGAGTAGAGGACTCTTAGGAAGAGGGCAGTAGCCCTTGTGACTCGGGGTAGGACACCGACAAAGGTCGGTACCCAAGGTGGTCGTGGTAGAGTGCAGGCTTAGGCCAGTGCAAGTGGAAGAGTACCACAGCTGGTCGGTGCTGGTGTAGTAGCACCTGGTGATCCGAGAATTAACTAGATCATGCAGGCGCTAGAGACGCTTGGGAATCTGATGGGGCAGCAGACCCAGAATCAAGCCGCCGCCGCTACCGCCGCTGCTACCGCCGCTGCTACAGCCATTGCTACTACTGCCATCACTACCGCTGCTGATGTTGCTATCGCAGCTGCACCTGTCGATGTTCCACCTGGGAACGTGGTTGCTGAGAGGTCGATGCACAAACTTGTGGAGCATTTCTTGAAGCTGAACGTGCTGAGGTTCACTGGTGCAGGAGATCTCGAGGCTGCAACACTCTGGATTCAAGACTTGGAAAAGGCCTTTGCACTGCTGATGTGCACTAAGGTAGAAAAAGTTGTCCTTGCAGTATACCAGTTGCAAGGAAATGCAAGTACTTGGTGGAGAGCCACCAGAGGCATGGTATTCTCAGAAGGCGTGGTTCCGGTATGGAACGCCTTCCTCAGAGTTTTTAATAGCAAGTACTTTTCTGGCAGTGCTAGGGAGCAGAAGATGGAGAAATTCCAGTGCCTCCGTCAAGGGATGATGACAGTTGACCAGTATGAGGCCAAATTCGCAAAGCTGTCACAGTGTGTTCCCAGACTGGTGGAAGATCCAGAGGATAGAGCTAGGAGGTTTAGGAACGGCCTCAGACCAAAGCTGAAGAATCTGCTAATGTCGTTCAATCTCAAAGACTACAACGAGCTATATGGTCGGGCCAGTTGATAGAGAGGAACCTGAACGGACAAGCAGCCGCGTTCGGTCAAGGTTCGGGTCAAACAGGGATGGAAACCGGTTTGGGAAGAAACCTATGACAGGAGGAAGGTACCTTGTTCCACCTAACAGGAAGGGTGGGATAGGTAAGTCAACGTTGAGCCAGATGGGCGTGTGTCGCTTCTGCAGAAGACAACACAGATTAACCCCGTGCCATTCTGGGCCTGGTGCTTGTTTTGAGTGTGGCCAGCAGGGTCACATGGGTAGGAATTGTCCCAGAAGACAGATGGGACCGCAGTTGCCGCCGCCGCCACCGATGGGTCAGAACCGAGGATACGTGCCACCGAATGCGCCACAGGGTGGTCTGAACCGACCTCTAGTGCAAGGAAGAGTGTACGCCATCACCAGGAGACAGGCAGAGGACTCGCTTGATGTGGTCACGGGTATGGTTTCGCTGAACGACTACACTGCTTATGCTTTATTTGACCCTGTCGCTACTCATTTGTTTATAGCTGAGCAATTTGTTAAGCTGGTAGGGTTGAGTCCTGAAATGTTGGAGTCAGTGGTTAGTATATCTACACCGTTAAAGGATAAGGTGTTGTCTACGGTAGGTTGTCCTGGTTGCAAGTTAGTGATTGGTGAGCGAGAGGGGAGGATAGATTTGATAGTCCTAGCCATTTATGATTTTCATATGATAATTGGCATGGACTGGCTCACTAAGCAAAGAGCTAAGATGGACTGCTATCATAAAACGATTCAGTTTAACTCATTAGCGGGTGAAAGTTTCGAGTTTATTGGGAGTCTAGGAGGACTCTCGATTACTTTGATCTCGTCGCTTAAGGCAACCCGTTTGTTAGACGGGGGTTGTCAAGGTTTCTTGGTGACTGTCGTAGATACGATAGTTGAGGAGCTGAAGATCAAGGACAACACTGTAGTGCAAGAGTTTTCGGATGTGTTTCCAAAGGAATTGCCGCGTTTGCTGCCAGAAAGGGAGATTGAGTTCATGATCGAGTTAGCCCCTGGGACGGAGCCAATCTCTAAGGCTCCTTACCGGATGGCATTGTCGGAGTTGAAGGAACTAAAGATGCAGATGCAAGAGTTGTTAGATAAGGGATTTATACGTCCCAGTGCATCACCTTGGGGAGCACCAGTTCTGTTCGTGAAGAAGAAAGATAGTTCGTTGCGTCTGTGCATCGACTATCGTCAACTTAATCAGGTGACGATTAAGAACAAGTACCCACTGTCGAGGATTGACGACTTGTTTGACCAGTTACAAGGAGCATTGATATTTTATAAGATCGACCTGAGGATAGGGTATCATCAGTTGAGGATCAGAAAGGAGGACATACCAAAGACAGTGTTTCGTATGCGATACGGCCATTATGAGTTCACTGTAATGCCGTTTGGTTTGACGAATGCCCCAACTGCTTTCATGGATCTGATGAACCAGGTGGTTGAGGAGTACCTAGATCAGTTTGTGATCGTGTTCATCAACGATATCTTGGTGTACTTGAGAAGTCCTGAGGAGCACGAAAGACAGTTGAGGATAATGCTTAAGACTCTGCGAGATCATGAACTGTACGCTAAGTTTAGTAAATGCGAGTTTTGGTTGACTCGTGTGGCTTTCATAGGTCACGTGATTTTAGGTGAAGGAATCTCTATGGACCTGACCAAGATCGAAGCAGTTATCAACTGGCCAAGACCGGCAACCGTGACAGAGATTAGAAGCTTCTTGGGTTTGGCATGGTATTACAGAAGGTTTGTGGAAGGATTTTCAGCATTAGCCTCACCGTTGTCTCGACTGCTAAAGAAGGAAGAGAAGTTTGTGTGGATAGATAAGTGCGAGCGTAGTTTCCAAGAGCTTAAGCAGAAGTTGACTATCGCACCAGTGTTGATAATACCATCTGGTCCCGGAGGATACGAGATCTACAGTGATGCGTCGTTAAGAAGACTAGGTTGCGTGTTAATGCAGCATGGTATAGTTGTTGCATACGCGTCTCGTCAGTTGAGACCGCATGAGTTGAATTATCCGATGCATGACTTAGAACTCGCAGCAATTATCTTTGCTCTGAAAATTTGGAGACATTATTTGTGTGGAGAAAGGTTCCAGATCTTTACAGATTATCAAAGTCTCAAGTATTTATTCTCTCAGAATGAGTTGAATATGAGACAGTGTCGCTGGATGGAACTTCTCAAGGACTATGATTGTGATATTTTGTATTATCCCAGAAAGGCCTATAAGGTCGCAGATGCATTGAGTCGGAAGTCTTCAGTTGCACATATGGTGATTACGGAATAGATTTTACTCGAGAGAGCTCGAGATTTGATTTTCAAATTTGAGGTAAGCCACCTTTCAAACCTTATGGCCACCCTTAAAATTGAACCAGAAGTGCAGATCAGAATTAGAACGTTGCAAAGGACAGACCTAGAGATTCAAAAGATCCTGCAAGAGGATACTGAAAAGAGAAAGGCTGACTTTCAGATTTCTGAAGACGGAGCACTGAGGTTTCGAGGACAATTGTGTGTACCTGACGATGCAGAGCTTAAGGAAGAGATCTTGTCAGAAGCTCATCGTAGCAATTACAGCATTCATCCATGCAGTACAAAGATGTATCAAAATCTGCATCAATACTATTGGTGGACTGGTATGAAGGTGGATATCGCCAAGCACGTCGCCAAATGTCTGACAGTGGATATCGCCAAGCACGTCGCCAAATGTCTGACGTGTCAGCAAGTGAAGGCACAACACTGTAAGCCGGGAGGACGTCTGTAACCTCTCGAGATTCCCGAGTGGAAATGGGAACACATCACAATGGACTTTGTGACGGGCTTACCAAGGAGTCGGAGGAGTAATGATTCCATTTGGGTTGTGGTCGACAGACTGACGAAGTTGGCTCACTTCATCGCTGTACAGAAGGACCTTGCTTTGGACATATATGCAGATTTGTACGTGCATTAGATAGTGCGTTTGTATGGGGTCCCAGTGACGATTACGTTTGATAGAGACCCGAGGTTTACAGCAGCTTTTTGGAAAAGTTTGTAGACTGCCTTGGGAACGAGGCTGCAGTATAGTACGGCTTATTATCCTTAGATGGATGGCCAGTCTGAAAGGACAATTCACACTCTCGAAGACATGTTGAGAGCATGTGTGCTAGACTTCAAAGGAATCTGAGAGGAACAGCTTCATCTCGTTGAGTTTGCCTACAACAACAGCTATTGGTAGAGCATTCAGATGGCACCCTTTGAAGCGTTGTATGGCAGAGCGTGTGGCCCCCCCGACGGCCCCCGATCCGTTAGGGTCGCCATAGATACCTTCCTTTCACTTTGTCTTGAAAGTTGATTACTCTGATACCAATGAGTTATAATAAGTCTATAAGTTTTGGGGGTTTATATCTTTTCCATAGGTCCCTGCACAGAAATATGGCAGAAGTGTACCCAACATCTCCCCTTTCACAGATTCAAGTGATGCACACCTACTAAGCATTTTATAAGATAAAGCCGAACACTTTTATTTACATAACTTGATGGACATCATTAGTCGGTACATCAAAATGCCAAGGTTTTCTATATTCGGCTATACTTCAAAAGATGACCAACATTTTTTGCAACAGTCGTATACTTAAAGCCCATCGATCAGTGTCGACATCCTAAAGTTCCTTCTTTTGCTGTCCTCCTCCTCGGTCATATCCAACCATTCGGTCCATTTGCTGGTGGCGGTGATAGCAGAGGCATCTTATCTAGTCTGAAATGTTAGTCCCCAAACGGGGTGAGTACAATCACTCAGCAGTAAAAGATTCATTAAGCTATATCACGTAGTACTATCAATATCCAGATTCATGCAAGATAGACAAGATAGGCAATCAATGAATGAGTATGCATCCAAACCATATAACTCTTCAATGCAATGACCAGTGCATTTCCAACCAATAAGATGCATCATGTCCAGTCACACAAGTCCCGATCATGGGGCCAAACTATAATGACACGTCCCATTCCATGTCATACAATTTAGTCCCATAACCAGACCACACTCAAACTTAATATAATCATCAGATTTAATCATTCAAATGGTTTTATCCCACCAGAGGACCAATGTTTGCGGCCTTTTGGGATTCCGCACCCATCCCTAGCGTCGCGGAAGCCTCCTAGCATGTATTCAAAATACAATTGGGCATCCAAAGGGCATTGACTCATTCGAACCTTTGGGCATCTCGCACCCCACCTGGCATCACGAGGAACCTCCGGGGTGCCATAGACATGGTTACCCCTACCATCCGAAATTATGTATCGACAAGCATACCACCGGGCATCCCGAAGCTCTCGGGGAAAAACCCCTAAGCATGTATTCATAATACAACCAGGCATCCAAAGGGTATTGACTCATTTGAACCTTTGGGCATCCCGACTCTCGGGGCATCGTTGACCCAAGGGTCCAACGGTAACAATTAACATCTTAATTTCCAAACACTTTTCAATGCAATGACAATTTGTCCCATGAATCTTCATCAAATCTCAATATTGCATGATATGCTGAATGCCAATATCATCATGTCACATAACAACTCAAGATGCATTTACCTTTAGGACAAATTGAGCAAATTTGGAACAAAACAGCTCAAACATCACAGTGCATAGTTTCAGTAACAATTTCGGAATAACCCCTAAATGAACTCAGAAAATCATGAAATTTTAATATGTTATAAACAAGACCTAAAGGAAAAATTTTCATGCAGGACACTAAGTCAGATTCATTGTATATCGAGAGAAGTAATCGCTATACTCTTTACTGACATTCTGTAATAGCTTCCAGATTTAACATTTACAAGGAAAATCGTTTTGCTGACCGAACCTTGTCCATTTATTCTCAAATTTTGATATGTTATTTCTAAGGATATTTCCTACAACTTTAAATAAGGGTTTGAGGTCCAATTCTATCTAGAGAAATACAGAAAATTTGAAGAATCATCAAAGGTCAGGCCGTTTTCTACGGAACAGTATTTCTGTTTTAAAAAGAATTGCTTCTATCTACACATTCTTGTATTCATATAGCTATAACTATGAGTTAAACTCAATCCAATGGATGTTATCTAAATTAAAATGATTCTATTCCTCATCTTCATTTCTAGAAATTAAAGTGACACAATATAAATGACTTTCTATCCATGTTCCTCTAAGACAGAAAACATCTAATGCATTTCTCTTCATTTCCAGCTCAATCAAACCGTTTGTTTTACTGCAAATTCATCATGTAGCATCTCAACACACTTACACAGTGTCCATGAGTGGTCATAGTACATTTTCACTCACCTAGAATCCTTCACAACTCGGTACAAAGCACATACTTGCATCTCGGCTTTTATAGCTCAACATGCATCACCTTTTCTTCACTTGGCACACACCATCACACCTTACTCAACAATCACAGCTCACTCACACTTAGATTTCAAGACATGCAAGTCTCAAATGCAACATGCAATATCAAATTCGGACCTTCTTCGGTCTACTTGTACTTCACCAGATAATCACAGCATGCATAACATAGATTAATGAACTTCTACTTGCCTCACTCCTAAGCTCAATCGACAACAAAATAGGAAGCTCGTGGGTCTTCGAACGCGGCTCAATGGCAGCGAAGACGCGACGGCGGCAGCTCACACGAGCATGGACGGAGGGCGGTCTCCTTTCCCTCTTCCTTCGCTGCCCTCTCTCGCAGATCGCTCGCTCAAACTCTCTCTCGTTCGCTGGTTATTTTGCTTTCCTCTCTCTCCTTTCTCTCAATCACACGAGCACTTTTCTCTTTCAATTCTTTAATTAATCTAATTACTGCATGCAGGATTCTAGGTGGCTGAAGCTGCAATGGACAGGTGGAGGAGGTGAGGACAAGTGGGTGTGAGACGTGGCTGTCGTTGTTCACATCTTCAGTGTGCTGGCCGAAGGAGAGAAGGGTTGAAATCTTCGCTGGCTTTTGTTAACTCCCTTAGGCGACACCTTGGGTGTGCGGTGGCGGTAAAAGGAGAAGACAGATGGGGAAAACGTGGCTGTTCTTGGTGGCCCTCTCTGCCACTTGGAGACACGGTTGATGCAGCTGTCCAAAGCTTCTTCTTCGCTGGCCACCGAGAAAGGGAATCACGGGTCTTCATGGGGTAAACTATTTTCCTTCAGTTGACCACCACATGTACGTGCATGTGGCTGCAATTCTTGCATGGAGAAGGGACGCTCGATCAAGTTGCATGGGCCAAAGAATTCTTCACGGTTGACCGGCCAAATAGAAAAGGGAAGGTGGGGTGTGTGGGCTCTTCACAAGGGATGTGGAGGAAATTCTTACGTAAATGCATGGCCGTGCATGGTTGTCGAGACAAATGTGCACGGGAGTTTTGGTTAGTAGGGTATACGTGCGGGTGAAGAAGGGTCTCAATCGTGGCGTTACGTAAAGAAACTTTCGACGAAATGATAAGTTAAGCGATGATTGAATTGTCCTGACGCGACCAAGGTGTGACTACGAAAGTATATCCTAAGATCATCGCGTAACGTGACGTCTAGGTTTGACAATATAAATGATGAAAAGGGCGTCCGCAAATGGTGCTAATGACACAGTCTGTCGATATTCCCGTCGACCCGTGACGAGCTGTTACTTATTCGAGGTCTGACGAAAACCTGGATGCCACAGAGCATGCAAAATGCCAGTTTGTTGGGATGAGGTCGGAGAACGGAAGATAACAGGCCTAGAGTTAGTCCAGCAGTCAGTGGATACAGTTGCAGTTATCAAGGACAGATTAAAGATCGCTCAGAGTTGTCAGAAAAGCTATGCGGATAAGCGTCAAAGACCTTTGGAATTCCAAGTTGGTGAGCACGTCTTTCTGAAGGTGTCACCGATGAGGGGTACTTCACGCTTTGGCAAAAAAGGAAAACTGAGCTCGAGATATGTAGGTCTCTTTGAGATTCTGGAAAGAATAGGACTCTGGCGTATCGTCACGTATTGCCATCGAGGTTAGCGCAAGTGCATGACATCTTCCACGTGTCAATATTGAGAAAGTATGAGCCTGACTCGACCCACGTGCTGAATTTGGAAGAGTTAGACGTGGACGACAGGGTGTCATACGTAGAGAGACCGGTTCAGATTGTGGACCGCAAGGAACAGATTCTGCGCACCAAGATAATCCCGTTAGTCAAAGTGGTCTAGCAATACCACGAGATAGAATGAGCAACCTGGGAAAATGAAGACTCGATGAGACGACAATACCTCCACCTTTTTGTTTAAAGATTTGTAATGGTTTAAATTTTGAGGACGGAATTTTTATAAGAGGGGAAGAGTTGTGACATCCTGATTTTTTGATTCTGTTTTCAATTGAATGAGTTGGGCTTTTTATCGATGCGCCTATAGTTTTTTTCCCTGAGCTGATCACTCACGGGATAACTAGTCTATTAGGTGAAGCAGTTAAGGAATCTTAACGCAATAAACTTGAAAATTCGACCAGAAATCGACTGCTCGACCGTGCTAATTTGCAAGGGTCAATACGGCACTTCAAAATTGATCAGAGACCGGAGATAGGTCGATTCGACTGAGGTATGTGATTAAAGTATGGGTGATTTCACTTAATTGTAAAATTCTCGTTGAACGGCACTAAACTGATTTTTCTGTCATTTCTATACCATGTGCCCGTATTTGAAATCTCGAGATTTTTACAACAACCGAGAGTTGCCAATGAGTCGAAGATGTACAATGTGGCTAAAAATAATCGACCATGGGTCAAATGCGCTAAAAATTCCTAAAAGCTACCCGGTAGGTTAAGTCACGCTAAAATCGTGTCCGGTTGAAATTAACCGCGAAATTGAACCCGATTTTTGAAATTGAAAGTTCTGTCATGTCATAATTTATTTTAGAAACATCGACTCATCCTCCGAAGATTTTTCTGCAAACCCGAGTTTTCGTCAAAAATTGAAAGTTAGGTTATTTTGGATTGGGAAAATTAGAGAACTGTTTTTGGTTGCACTTTTGGCTTTCAAGTTGGACTAATTGGCAATAAAAAATGTGGAATTAAGTGTGGACACCTTCGCTGAATTTTTGGGATATCAATTGGATTAGTTTAGAGATTATTGGAGTTGGAATTGGAGGGGAATGTTGCAAAATTCATAGCCTTGGAGGGATGCAACATTTCAGCCACCTTGGGAGGCTTGTTGGAGAAGCCTTGGTGCAGCAAAGTGGCTGAGGATGAGGCAGCAGCTGGTGGGGCATGAAACTTGAGTGTTTAGGATATTTTGTGGCCCCCCTCTTTAGTAGTTGTCTTCTTCTTCTTCCCTTGGGTTGCTTTCTCCATTTTTGTGTCATTTGAGAGCTCAAAGAACCAAACAAACATCCAGCCAAGCCCCTGCAGCCCGTCGACCACCCTTGCTGCCTGTCTGAGTGTTGTCGTGCCCTTGCTGAGCTGCTTAAAGCTCGTCTGTCACGCGCCAGCCCGCACGCTCGTGAGCCAAGCCACGCATCCAAGCTGTTGGTCTCGTGTCCATCGCCGTCTGTCGAGTTGCCTCCAGTTGGCTGGAAGTCGCCGTAGTTGTCCTCGAGCCCTTGCCGTCGCCGCCTAGCCCCGCCGTGGCCTTTTCCAGCCAAGCCGCCGCTCGGTTTATCCTCCTTCAGCCGCGACCAGAACCGAGCCTCACAGCCTAGTTGTGAGCTTCGTAGGCCGTTTAGGGCCCGTTTGGACCTCGCTTGGTGTTGCCGAAAGGCTCGTGTTCTGCCCACCTCCGTGTTGCCGTCGCCGTGGTGGACTCACTGGTTCACTAATCCAGTGAGTTTACTTGCGAAACTCTGCTTAGGGAGTTAATGACGTTTAGTAGGTAATTAGATTAGGCTAGGTATGTCTTAGGTGGTTAGTTAGTTTTGATTAGTGATTTAATTGCTTAATTATGATTGTTAGGTGGTTAGAATAAATTGATTAGGGGCTAAATAGATTGTATTATTTATGTGGATAGGTGCATTAATTTTCTAGGCCCGTTTAGGTGGTTAAATTAGCATTTCCGGCCTAGGTTTGCATTTATTGGATTTATTTGCATTTATTTAATTAATTTTGCTATTTATTTAATTATTTAATATTTTCCGGAAATTATACTAGAATAGCCGGTGACCGGAATTTTGTGCGATTGCGGTGGTGTGCTTAGTTTATGGGATTGAATGTTAATTTGTGCAAATTGAGTGGTGATTGTGATTTTGAGTATTTATTTCAAAATTATGAGATTTTGGTATTTGATTAGAAAATACCAGGTGTCGGGTTTTGACACCGAAAATGATTTTAAATACTATATCAAATAGTGGGATTTTAAAAGGAGGGATATCAATTTTTCTAGTTTGATCTGACCGTGTACCCACGCACGATTATTTTCATATGGTGTTTTTAATACGAAGAAAACATGCCAAGTTCGTTATCTTAATTGATATATTTGGGTGCAAAGCACAATGTCCTTGGCCGGAATTGAATGATCGTGTGGTGGTTAAGAGAACCCATCCCCAATGTGCGTCGGTGGACGTTGCCCCTATATGGGATGCCCCTGGATAATGGATGCCCGTCGCAGTAGATTCTAGACCGATGCTCCTTCGAGATTGCCGTCTAGTATAGATGTTGCCGTGCTTAATGTGGTGAGACAATGCTTGGCTACGCTAGAAGACCGCCGAACATCGAGTAGGCAGTGCCCAAGGGGCCATAATCAATTGGAACGTGTGATTGATTGAGATAAACACGTTGGATTATGGGATAAAATTGTGTGGCACGATATGGGACGTGTGATAATGATTTGGCCCTATAATCGGGACCCCTGTGATTTATTGAAATTGAAAGAGACGTTCCAATTGATGTGTGCATCTATTATATGCATTGAGTATATGAACTGTGCTAACGTGCAAGAAGGAATTGAGGCGAGGTGAGTCTTGATTGATGTGTGGTTAGACTACCTCTAGACATATTTCCTTTCTAATTGGGGTTTAGGGAGTGGACTTGCTGAGTCGTTGTCTCACCCCGTCATGGGCTTAACTTTTCAGGTCCTTAGATGGCGGTCCCTCCGGAACGTTTTGGTCAGCCCGGGGGGTTACCGAGTGGAGCATAGACGTCCCTATCCCCGGGAGTCATTGGGCCTATGAGCTTGTCGTGACCACTATCTGGGTTGATGAGGGCCTACCTCAGAGGGAACCTCATCGATTCAGGGCGTGGTTTCGCCATGGACTCAATAGGTATAGGGTGGGTCCCCTTCAAGGTTTTGATATCCCCGCTGTTGCGGTCAACGCCGCTCCAGGCGAGGGTGCAGTTGATCCACCTGATGGAGTTATGGAGGACCCGAAGCCCCCGGAACCTGTGTAGGTGGAGTCCGAAGGATCGGCGAATGTGTTCGACTAGTAGGTCGTAGGACAGGTTCTTTTTTTTTTTTTTTGGTCAGTCCTACTCTATTCCTACTCTACACTCACTCTCAGACTTTTCCCCTGCCTCTTGCAGGGCGTGAGAGTTGAAACCCACTCCTGAAACTTACGCGTCCCCACCCCATCCTCCCCTGAGAAGGTGGGGACAAGTTCTTTTTGAGAGCTTATCTTTTTGTAGACTTTTGTATATAAACCTAGTGTGTTTGTAAAAAGTGTTTTGTGAAAATTTGTACCTTGCTTTTCTATCTCATATTTGTGTTGTCTGGGGATTTGTTTATTCGCTCCACATGTGTAATAAAATGAATGGGTCGGCAACGCGTCCTGGGATGTCGCAATTTCATCAACCACCAAGAGATGTGCGCACGCTTGAGGTTCGGGGCGTGACATCAGCACTTGCATTACAAAGAGATCAGATGTTTGTGGTTTGGATCTAAAGAACGTCAGAATCAGTATTATTAGAAGACATCAAACGTTTGTGGTCAGGATTTCAAGAATGTTAGAGTCAGCGTTACCAGAAGATCAAGCATTCATAGTCAGAATCTGAATAACGTTGGAACTGACGCTGTGAGGACATCAAAAGTTTGTGGTCAGAATTTGAAGAACGTCAGAACCAAAATTTTTGAGCAAGGACTAAAAGTAATGTGATTAGCCTCCTTCTCATTTCTACATGCTTTTATTAAAATGAACGAACAATACTTTGGAAATATGTGCATGAGTGTTTTAACTTCTGCTACGAATCGTTTTTTTATTCATATTTACCTATGCGCTTATTCTTATATATTGAAACAAATCCCAACAAAGTCACCAAAGTCGCAACGTATTTGGTCGACCTAGATATATAAGGTTATGGTGGCCAGGTTAGGAGGACTGATCCCTGTTATCTCTGACGTTGATGACCTTATATGTATCTCAATTTGATGACCTAGTCCTTAAAGTGCACCACATCTAGGTTGACCTAGATATAAGGGCATGGTGGCCTGGTGGCTCGAGAGAGAGAGAGAGAGAGAGAGAGAGAGAGAGAGAGAGAGAGAGAGAGAGAGAGAGAGAGAGAGAGAGAGAGAGTGTGTCATGCCCCGAACCTCAAGCGCGTGCTCATCCCTCTGTGGTCAATAAAAATTTGCGACGTCCCAAGACACGTCGCCAACCCATTCATTTTAATGCACATATAGAAACGAATTAAACACCCCCAACAACAAACAGCATAGTATAGGAAAACAGGACAATCACATTAAATCAAACACCTTTATAAATAAGCTGAGTTTACAAACAAGGTCTACAAAAGATCGACTTTGAAAAAGGAATTGTCCTATGACCACTAGTCGGACACGTTCACTGATTCTTCGGTCTCTGCAAGCTCCAGGGGCATCGTGTCACTCCTTGATCCTCTAAGCGCGTGCCCATCTCTCGGTGGTTGATAAATATGCGACATCCCAAAACGCGTTGCCAAGCCTTTCATTTTATGACGCATGCAGAAGCGAAATAATACCCCTGACAATAAAAGCTTGGGATAGAAAAGCAGGCAATAAATCACAATCACAACGAGCCTTTTATAAACACATAGGTTTATATATACAACATTGGGCTGTCTACGAAAAGACCGGCTTAACAAAAAGGGGAACTGTCCTAGGACTAACTAGTCGGACACGTCCACCGATCCTTTAGTCTCCACCTCCCTAGGCTTCAGGGCTTCAGGTCCTCCACGACCGCCATCTAAGGACCTGAAAATGTTGAGCCCACGACGGGGTGAGACAATGTCTCAGCAAGTTCACCCCCTAAACTCTGACCAGGAAGGAAATACGCCTAGAGACAATCTATGCACACAAGGCAGAGGATTTACCTTGCCTCAGTCCTTCATGCACGTTAGTACTATTCATATTCAATCATTGCTCGCACAAGCATGCACTGCCGACACACATCGATCCATCCATTCAATCAACTCAATCAATCAATCAATCAATCATTGCTCACACAAGCTGAGATACACTAATACTCACACATGCTGACTTCAACAATGCTCACACAAGCTGACTTCTATCTAAGCTCACACAAGTTGACAATTCATTGCTCACCCAAGCTGATGTCTATTAATGCTCACACAAGCTGGCGCCTATTAATGCTCACACAAGCTAACTGATCCTTAGCTCACACAAGCTGTCAATTCAACAATACTCACACAAGTTGCTATAGTACTTAAAAACCATATTCGGTGTCACAACCCAACACCCAGTATTTTCGAGTTAAATACCAAAACTTCACCAACATCACAAAATTGTACCATTTAACAATCAATTTGCACAAACTAACCACACTGCTGCGATCAGTGCGAAATTCTAATGACCAGCGATCCCGGCGTAATTTCGGAAATATTAAATAATTAAATAATTAAATAAATACAGAAAAATAAATAAATAATATATTATATTAATAATTTAATAAAATAATATTTATAGTTTCGAAATAATTAATTAATTCAAAATAATTAATTAAGGACCTAATCAAGATTACACTAATCTAATCATCTGATTAGCCTTAATTAATTATTCACTAAACTAATCACATCCCTTTATCTAATCATCATTTAACTAAGTTAATCTAACCACCTAAACATGCTTAGCCTAATCTAAATACCCCTTAAGCATAATTAACTCCCTAAGCAGAGTTTAGAGAGTAAACTCACAGGTTTTACGTTCTAGTGAGTCCACGGCGACGGTGACGCGGAGGCGGCCGACAATGCTCCTAGCGGCGACACCAACGGAGGCCGGGAAGGGCTCGGAAACGGGCCACGAAGCTTCAAGACCCTTGCTGGCTTCTGCTTCTATTCTGCTTGCTGGACCGAGGAGACCCAAGGCTGAACGGCAAGGAGGCGGGTTGATCGGAGCTCCGGCAAGCAGGTGGCCGGCAACTAGCGGCTCTTGAGGGTTGAAGGGAACTTACTGGTGGTTGGTATGAGCGGAGGAAGGGTCAGAATCGGAGGAAAATCACAGCAAAGGCGAAACAGTGCACTTGGGCAGGGTTTCAAGTGGTCCGGTGAGCCGTTTCTTCTCGCTGGCGTGCGGGTCAGCTGGCGACTCCTTCCGGCGAACGGTGAGTGCTCCCATACGGTTTGGATGTGCTGAAGACAATGGTGGGTGGCACGAAGGCTGATTCGCATGGGAAGACAACTTCTAACTCGGGTTTTTGGAGAAATGTCAGCTAGAGCAGAAACTGGAAGAAGTGAAAACAGAGGGGGAAAAGAGGTCCGGTGATGGCTTTGCGACTGCTTGACGGCAAGGGGGAAGGGAGCTACGGTTTCTCTGGTTCTTTGGAGCTCAAAATAGACAACAACAATGGAGAAAGGAGGGGGATAGAGGAAGAAGATGGCTGCTGAAGAGGGGGGACCCCAATTGGCTTCTCTAGCCTTGAACACTTGGCTATTTCACTCAAGTGGCTGCCCCACCAGCCATCAGCTCCATCCTTAGCCATTTTCCTCTCCTTAGCTTCCTCAAGAAGCTTGCCAAATGGTCCAACAAGTTGTGCACCATGGGGGCTACGAATTTGGACATTTGTACATCAATTCCATTTAATTCTCACTCAAATCAATTCAATTGAGGCTCAAACAATTCAGCTAAGGTGTCCTTATCCCTCTTATGATTTTTCCCCGTCAATTGATCCAACTTGACGGCCAAAGATGTGATAAAAAATGGCCCTCTAACTTTCCCGATTAAAAATGGCCTTATTTTGCTTTTTTGCCAAAAATCTCAATTTGCAAAAAAATCTTCTGAAGATGAGTCGACGTTTCTAAAATGAATTGTGACATGACATAACTTTCAATTTCTGAAATTGGGTTTAAATTCACAGTTAATTTCAATCTAACACGATTTTAGCACGTCCTAATCTACCAGGTAGCTTTTAGGAATTTTCAGTGCAATTGACCCACGGTTGATTATTTTCAAGCCACGTCATAATTCTTCGACACATTGGCGACTCTCGGTTGTCGTGAAAATCTCGAGGTTTCAAATATGGACACAGGATAACCAAAACGACAAAAAAGTCAGTCTAGTACCGATTGGCGAGAATATTGAAATCAGGTAGAATCAGCCATACTCTAATCATATATCTCAGTCAAATCGACATATCTCTGATCTCTATTTTATTCTAATAGTGTCGTAATGATCCTTGCAGACTAGAACGGTCGAGCAGCCGATTCATGGTTAAATTCTCAAGTCTATTGAGTGTAGATTCCTTAACGGCTTCACTTGATAGACTAGTTATCTCGTGAGTGATTAGCTCAGAGAATAGAACTAAAGGCACGTCGATGAAAAGCCCAACTTATTTAATTGAAAACAGAATCAGAAATTCGGGATGTCAAAACTCTTCCCCTCTTATAAAAATTTCGTCCTCGAAATTTAAACCATTACAATCTTTAAACAAAAAGGTGGGGGTATTGTCGTCTCATCAAGTCTTTATTTTCCCAGATTGCTCCTTCAGTGCCGTGGTGTTGCTAGACCACTTTGACCAATGGGATGGTTTTGGTACGCAGAACCTGTTCTTTCCTATCCACAATCTGAATTGGGCTTTCCACGTACGACACTCCGTCGTCCACGTCCAATTCTTCAAAATTTAGCACGTGGGTCGGGTTAGGCTCATACTTCCTCAACATCGACACATGAAAGACATCATGCACTTGTGCCAACTTCGGCAGCAATGTAAGAAGATATACTAGGATCCTGATTCTTTCTAGAATCTCAAAAGGACCTACGTACCTTGGACTCAGCTTTCCCTTCTTACCAAAGCGTGAAGTACTCCTCATTGGTGACACCTTCAAAAAAACGTGATCACCAACTTGGAATTGACACTTATTTGCATAGCTTTTCTAGCGACTCTGAGCGGTTTTTAATCTGTCTCTGATGACAGTCGCTACATCCACTGACTGCTGGATTAACTCTGGGCTTGTGATCTTTTGTTCTCCGACCTCATCCCAACACACTGGCATTCTACATACTCTGTCATACAACGCTTCAAAAGGAGCCATCTGAATGCTCTGCTGATAGCTGTTGTTGTAGGCAAACTCGACAAGATGAAGCTGTTCCTCCCAGCTTCCCTTGAAATCCAATACGCAAGCTCGCAACATGTCTTCGAGGGTTTGAATTGTCCTCTCAGACTGGCCATCCGTCTGAGGATGATAAGCCATATTGTACTGCAGCTTCGTTCCTAAGGCGGTCTGCAAGCTCTTCCAGAAGGCAGCTATGAATCTCGGGTCTCGGTTAGATGTAATCATCACCGGCACTCCATGCAGACGAACTATTTGACGCACATACAACTCTGCATGCTTGTCTAGATCAAGGTCCTTTTGTACTGCGATGAAGTGAGCTGACTTCGTCAGTCTGCCGACCACTACCCAGATAGAATCATTACCCCTCTAACTCCTGGGCAATCCTGTCATAAAATCCATTGTGATGTGCTCCCATTTCCACTCAGGAATCTCGAGAGGTTGTAGAAGTCCTCCCGGCTTACAATACTGTGCCTTCACTTGTTGACACGTCAGACACTTAGCTGCATGCCTGGCAATGTCGGCCTTCATACCAGACCACCAATAGTGTTGACGCAAATTCTGATACATTTTCGTACTATCAAGATGAATGCTGTAACTACTACGATGAGCTTCTGATAAGATTTCTTCCTTAAGTGCTGTATCATTAGGTACACACAATCGTTCTTGGAACCTCAGTGTTCCATTCTCAGAAATCTGAAAGTCAGCATTCTTCTTTTTTGGATTCTCTTGCAGGATCTTCTGAATCTCTGGATCTGTCCACTGAAGTGTTTTAATCCTTATCTACACTTCCAGCTTAATTCTGAGGGTGGCCATAAGATTTGAAAGGTGGCCTACCTCAAATGTGAAAACCAAATCTCGAGCCTTCTCAAGTAAAGTCCATTCCTTGAGCATCATATGCGCAATTGAAGACTTCCGACTCAGCGCATCGACGACCTTATTCGTCTTTCCAGGGTGATACAAGATATCACAGTCATAGTCCTTCAGGAGTTCCATCTAGCGATGATGTCTCATATTCAACTCTTTTTGAGAGAATAGATATTTGAGACTCTGATGGTCAATGAAGATCTGGAATTTTTCTCCGCACAAATAATGTCTCCAAATCTTTAGAGTAAAAATGATTGTTGCGAGTTCTAAATCAGGCGTCGGATAATTCAGCTCATGAGGTCTTAACTGACGAGACGCGTATGCAACAACCCTGCCATGTTGCATCAACACGTAATCTAATCCTCTAAACGACGCATCACTGTAGATCTCATAGCCTCCAGGTCCATATGGTATGGTCAGCACGGGTACGATAGTCAGCTTCTGCTTAAGCTCTTGGAAACTACACTCACATTTGTTTGTTCACACAAACTTCTCTTCTTTCTTCAGTAGTAGAGTCAAAGGCGACGCTAGCGTTGAAAACCCTTCTACGAATCTTCTATAATACCCTGCAACACCTAGAAAACTTATGATCTCGGTCACTGTCGTCGATCTTGGCCAGTTGATAATTGCTTCGATCTTGGCGGGGTCCACGGACATTCCTTCACCTGAAATCACGTGACCTAGGAATACCACACGAGTTAACCAAAACTTGCACTTACTAAACTTGGCGTACAGCTCATGACTTCGTAAAGTTTGAAGCACTATCCTTAAGTGTCTTTCATGCTCCTCAGGACTTCTCGAATACACCAGAATATCATCGATGAACATGATCATAAAATGATCTAGATATTTCTTGAAGACTCGGTTCATCAAATCCATAAAACAGCTGGGGTGTTCGTCAAACCAAATGGCATTACAATGAACTCATAATGGCCGTATTGAGTATGAAACGTTGACTTCGGTATGTTCTCCTTCTTGATCCTCAGCTGATGATATCTCGTCCTCAGGTCTATCTTAGAAAATATCGACGCTCCTTGTAGTTGGTCAAACAAGTCGTCGATCCTCCGAAGTGGATATTTGTTTTTGATCGTCACCTAATTTAGTTGACGGAAGTCGATGTACAAACGCAATAAACCATCCTTCTTCTTCACAAATAGAACCGGTGCTCCCCAAGATGATGCACTAGGGCGTATGAATCCCTTATCCAACAACTCTTGCATCTACACCTTCAATTCCTTCAACTCAAATAACGTCATTTGGTAAGGAGCATTAGAGATTGGCTCTGTCCCGAGTGCTAACTCGATCACGAACTCGATCTCTCTCTCTGGCTGCAGGCCTGGCAATTCCTTTGGGAATACATCTGGAAATTCTTGAACCACTGAGATATCTTCGATCTTTAGCTCCTCAACTGTCGTATCCATGACAGTTGCCAAGTAACCTTGGCGACCCCCGTCTAGCAAACGGGTTGCTTCAAGTGACGAGATCAGGGTAATCGAGGGTCCTCCTCGACTCCCAACAAACTTGAAACTCTCACCCCCTAATGGGTTAAACTTAATCGATTTACGATAGCAGTCCATCTTAGCTTGTTGCTTGGTGAGCCAGTCCATGCCAATTATCACATCAAAATCATACATGGCTAGGACTGACAAATCTATCATCCCCTCTCACTCACCAATCACTAACTTGCAACCAAAACAACCCAATGCAGCTAGCATCTTGTCCTTTAATAGTGTAGATATGCTAACCACTGACTCCAACAACTCAGGACTCAATCCTATCAGCTTGACAAATTGCTCAGCTAGAAAGGAATGAATGGCGCTAGGGTCAAATAAAGCATATGCAACATGGTCGTTCAATGAGACCGTACCTGTAATCACATTAAGGGCATCCTCAGCTTGTCCCCTCGTGATAACATACGTCCTTCCCTGAGCTGGAGGTTTGTTTAGTCCACCTTGTTGTGCATTATGTGGCACAAATCCTCGATTCTAACCCAACGACGGTGGCAGCGGTAACTGCTATTGTCCCATCTGCTTTTTGGGACAATCTCTGGCCCGGTGACTCTGTTGGCCACACTCAAAACAAGAACCCATACTGAAATGGCATGGGACTACTCCATGTCGCCTTCCACACAAGCGACACATGCCATTCTAACTCGGCCCTAACTTACCAACTCCACCATTCCTACTGGGCAGAATAGGATATCTTTCTCCGGTCATTGGTTTCTTCCCAAACTAATTCCCATCTCTGTTAGAACCAAACCGCGACCCAGATGCGGAGGCTCGTTCGTTCTGGTCTCTCTCTATTAGCTGGGCCCGTTCATATAGGTCATTGTAGTCTTTCAAATTAAATGGCACTAGCAGGCTTCTCACTTCCGGTCTGAGCCCATCTCTAAATCTTTAGCTCGGTTTACCGAATTCTCGACCAATTCAAGAGCGTATTGCGATAATTCCGCGAACTTCACCTCATACTGATGTACAGTCATTGAACCTTGGTGAAGGCGCTAGAATTCTACCATCTTCAGTTCTCTGGCACTGTCAAAGAAGTATTTGTTGTTGAACACTTCAACAAAGGCGCCCACTCCTGGACTACACCTTTAGGGAATACTGTGCCTCTAGTGGCTTTCCACCAAGTATTAGCGTTACCTTGCAATTGGTAGGTTGCAAGAACTACCTTCTCCGTCTCGGTGCACATTAGCAGTGCAAAGGCCTTCTCCAAGCCTTGGATCCATAAAGCTGCAGCTTCGAGATCTCCTGCCCCAGCGAACGTCGGTGGGTTTAGCTTCAGAAACTGTTCCACCAGCTTATGAATTGGTCTCCTAGCAACCACGTTCCTTGGTGGAACCTCAGCAGGTGCGGCGACAAGCGCAGCAGCAGCGGCGGCGGCAGTAGCAGCATCCGCAGTGGCATTAGCAGCAGCTGAAGCGACAGCACTGGCAGCTTGAATCTGAGCTTGCTGATCCATCCTATTTCCCAGCATCTCGAGCACTTGCATGATCCCAGCAAACCTTGGATCTTTAGGGGCTATTACCCTAGCACCAATAGGAGGCGATGCTACTCCACTAGCGTTGGCCTCAGCCTGCGCTCTACCACGACCACCTCGGGTACCAACCCTGGTCGACGTTCTACCTCGAGTCACTGGACTGATAGTTCTCTTCCTAGGAGTCATCTACTCCTGATCACTCATTTACAAGATCTTTAGAGATACCTATTTTCCAATTTCAATACTAGATCAAAATTTGAGTGATCTCACAAAACAATTTACCACACAGCTAACAATTACATGCACCGGCATGAAATAGAGGTCATTCCTACTAACTATCCCAAAAACCTATCACACCTTATCACTCCATTCACAGACCCGCTCTGATACCACTTAAACGGGGATGTCACGCCCCGATCCTCTGAACGCGTGCCCATCCCTTAGTGGTCAATAAATATGTGATGTCTCAAGATGCGTCGCCGACCCATTCATTTTATGACGCATGCGGAAGCGAAATAATACCCCTGACAATAAAAGCTTGGGATAGAAAAGCAGGCAACAAATCACAACCACAACAAGCCTTTTTATAAACACATAGGTTTATATAGACAACACCGGGCTGTCAACAAAAAGACCGGCTCAACAAAAAGGGGAACTATCATAGGACTAACTAGTCAGACACATCCACCGATCCTTCAGTCTCCACCTCCCTAGGCTCCGAGGCTTCGGGTCCTCCACGACCGCCATCTAAGGACCTGAAAATGTTGAGCCCACGACGGGGTGAGACAATGTCTCAGCAAGTTCACCCTCTAAACTTTGACTAAGAAGGAAATACGCCTAGAGGCAATCTATGCACACAAGGCAGAGGACTTACCTTGCCTCAGTCCTTCCTGCACGTCAGTACTATTCATATTCAATCATTGCTCGCACAAGCATGCACTACCGACACACATCGGTCCATCCATTCAATCAACTCAATCAATCAATCAATCATTGCTCACACAAGCTGAGATACACTAATGCTCACACAAGCTGACTTCTATCTAAGCTCACACAAGCTGACAATTCGTTGCTCACCCAAGCTGATGTCTATTAATGCTCACACAAGCTGACGTCTATTAATGCTCACACAAGCTGTCAATTCAACAATACTCACACAAGCTGCTATAGTATTTAAAAACCACATTCGGTGTCACAACCCAACACCCGACATTTTTCAAGTTAAATACCAAAACTTCACCAATATCACACAATTGTACCATTTAACAATCAATTTGCACAAACTAACCACACTTTCTACGATCGGTGCGAAATTCTAACAATCGGCCATGCTAGCGTAGTTTTCGATAATATTAATTAATTAAATAATTAAATAAATTCAGAAAAATAAATAAATAAATAAATAATATATTAATATAATTTAATAAAATAATATTTATAATTTCGAAATAATTAATTAATTCAAAATAATTAATTAAGGACCTAATCAAGATTATACTAATATAATCATCTAATTAGCCTTAATTAATTGTTTACTAAACTAATCACATCCCTTAATCTAATCAACATTTAACTAAGCTAATCTAACCACCTAAACATGCTTAGCCTAATTTAAACACTCCTTAAGCATAATTAACTCCCTAAGCAGAGTTTAGAGAGTAAACTCACCGGTTTTGCGTTCTAGTGAGTCCATGGCGATGGCGACGCGGACGCGGCCGACAATCCTCCTAGTGGCGACACCAACGGAGGCCGGGAAGGGCTCGGAAATGGGCCACGAAGCTTCAAGATCCTTGATAGCTTCTGCTTCTATTCTGCTTGCTGGACCGAGGAGAACCAAGGTTGAACGGCAAAGAGGCAGGTTGATCAAAGCTCCAGCGAGTAGGTGGCTGGCAACTAGTGGCTCTTGGGGGTCGAGGGGGACTTCCTGGTGGTTGGTATGGGTGAAGGAAGGGTTAGAATGGGAGGAAAATCGCAATAAAGGCGAAACAATGCACTCGGGCAGGGTTCCAGGTGGTCTAGCGAGCCGTTTCTTCTCGCCGGCATGCAAGTCGGCCGGCGACTCCTTACGGCAAAGGGCGAGTGCTCTTGTACAGTTTGGATGTGCTGAAGACGATGGTGGGTGGCACGAAGGCTGATTCGCACGGGAAGACAACTTTTAACTCGGGTTTTTGGAGAAAGTTCAGCTGGAGCAGAAATTGGAAGAAGTGAAAACAAAGGGGGAAAAGAGGTTCGGTGATGGCTTTGCGGCTGCTCGACGGTAAGGGAGAAGGGAGCTGCGGTTTCTCTAGTTCTTTGGAGCTTAAAATGGACAACAACAATGGAGAAAGGAGGGGGATAAAGGAAGAAGACGGCTGCGACGATGGGGGGACCCCAATTGGCTTCTCTAGCCTTCAACACTTGGCTATTTCACTCAAGTGGCTGCCCCACTAGCCATCAGCTCTATCCTCAGCCATTTTCATCTCCTTAGCTTCCCCAAAAAGCTTGCCAAATGGTCCAACAAGTTGTGCACCATGGGGGCTACGAATTTGGACATTTGTACATCAATTCCGCTTCAATTCCATTCAATTCTCACTTAAATCAATTCAATTGAGGCTCAAACAATTTAGCCAAGGTGTCCTTGTCCCTCTTATGATTTTTCCCCATCAATTGATCCAACTTGACGGCCAAAGATGTGATAAAAAACGGTACTCTGACTTTCTCAATCAAAAACGGCCTTACTTTGCTTTTCCGCCAAAAATCTCAGTTTGCAGAAAAATCTTCTGAAGATAAGTTGACATTTCTAAAATGAATTGTGATATAACAGAATTTTTAAATTCTGAAATCGGGTTTAAATTCACAGTTAATTTCAATCTAGCGCGATTTTAGCACGTCCTAATCTACCGGGTAGCTTTTAGGAATTTCTAGTGCAATTGACCCATGGTTGATTATTTTCAAGCCACGTCATAATTCTTCGACACATTAGCAACTCTCAGTTGTAGTGAAAATCTCGAGGTTCCAAATACGGACACAAGGTACCCAAAACGACAGAAAAATCGGTTTAGTGCCGATCGACGAGAATATTGAAATCAGGTGGAATCATTCACACTCTAATCTCAGTCGAATCGACCTATCTTTGATCTCTGTTTGATTCTAATAGTGTCGTAATGATCTTTGCAGACTAGCACGGTTGAGCAGCCGATTCATGGTCGAATTCTCAAGTCTATTGCGTTTAGATTCCTTAACGGCTTCACCTGATAAACTAGTTATCTCATGAGTGATCAGCTTGGAGAATAGAACTAAAGGCGCGTTGATGAAAAGCCCGACTTATTTAATTGAAAATAGAATCAGGAATTTGGGATGTCACATATCGGGTCCTCCACCACACCATCAGGAAGGTCAGCTGCGCTCTCACCTAGAGTGGCATCTACTATCACAGCGGGGATTTCAAAACCCTGAAGGGGACCCACCCTGAATCCATTGGGTTCATAGCGAAACCACACTCTGAATCGATGAGGTACCCTATGAGATAGGTTTTCTTCGACCCAGACAGTGGTCACCACAAGTTCATAGACCTAGTGGCTTCCGGGATCAAGGTAGTTAAAAACCCGCTCGGCAACCCTCATAGGCCGACCAAAACGTTCTGGAGAAACTACCATCTAAGGACCTGAAAAGGTTGAGCCCATGACGGGGTGAGACAACGTCTCAGTAAGTTCACCCCCTAAACCTTTATTAGGAAGGAAATACACCCAGGGGTGGCCTAGCCACACAATATAGAGAACTTACCTCGCCTCAGTTCACTCTTGCACATCAGCACAGTTCATATACACAATGTATATCATAGATGCACACAACAATTGAAACGCCTCACTCAACTCAATTAATCACAGGGGTCCCGATTATGAGGCCAAACCGTTATGACACGTCCCATACCATGCCACACAGTTTCATCTCATAATCAAGCGTAACTAACTCAACCAATCATATGTTCCAATTGTTAATCTTGGCCCTCAGGGCACGACCTACTCCATGTTTGGTGGTCTACTGGGCTAATCAAGCATCGTCTCACCCCATTGAGCACGGCTACATCCTCGACGCACATCGGGGACGACATTCCCGAAGGAGCTTCGGTCCAGAATCTACTGTGGTCGGTGTTCGTTGTCCAAGGGCATCTCATATAGGGGCAACGTCCACCCAACACACATCAAGGGACAAGTTCTCTTAACCAACACACGATCAATCAATTCCGGCCAAGGACATTGTGCTTTACACTCACAAGCCTCAATTAAGATAATGTGTTTGGCCTGTTTTCTTCGTATTAAAAACATCCGGTAAAATAGTCGTGTGTGGGTACACGTTCGGATCGAACCAGAAAAATTGATAACCTTCCTTTTAAAATCCCATTATTTGATATAGTATTTAAAAACCATTTTCGGTGTCAAAACCTAACACCCGGTATTTTCTGTTTAAATACCATAAATTTCACAATCATCACTCAATTGCACAATCCAACAATCAATTGCATAAACTGATCACACCACAACAATTAGCACGAAATTCTAATGACCAGCTATCTTGGTATTTTTTTTTTCCGGAAAATATTAAATAATTAAATAATAATTAAATAAATATATAAATTAATTAAATAATTTTGAAATAATTAAATAATGCAAGGTTTAGTGAGTAAACTCATCGGTTTAGCGTTCTGATGAGTTCACAGCGACGGCGACGCGAAGGCGGGAGATAAACAATCTTGCGGCAACACCAAGCAAGGTTTGGATGGGCCTAGAAAAGTCTCCCGAAGTCTCAGCTGGCTGAGATCTTCGGCTTTTGCTTGTTGGTCGAAGGAGCTGCTTGGGCGGCTGGTTGGGGCCAAAACAGGCCAGGCAGCGACAACAAGCTGCAACGGGGACCGAGGGCGGGGCTTCTGGCGGCTGGATGGCAACGAGACGAGCTTTGGCGATCACAATGATGGCCAGGGGACTTGGGGGACGGTGGCTGGGTGTGACAGGAGGCGAGATGGCGTGGGACGAGTGGATGGGCTGGCGCGGGAGCTTGGGCGCACGATGGGTAAGCAACGGCGATGGGCGGGCACCGGCGGGTGTGCGACGGCAAGGGGGAGGGAGCTGCTTGGTTTCTCTGTGATTTTTGGAGCTTCAAAAGTGCCAACCATGGAGAAAGGAGGGAGTAAGAGGAAGAAGAAGGCTGCTGAAGAGAGGGGGTTCCCAAAGGCTTCCAAGCCTTCAACACTTGTCCATCTCACAACTCACAGGCCCCCACTAGCCATCAGCCTTCATCCTCAGCCATTATCCACTCCTAAGCCTCCCCAACAAGCTTCCCAAAGTGTCCAAAATGTTGCTCCCCCCCTTGGCTACGAATTTTGTACATTTGCCTCTTCAATTCATTCAATTCTTACTCAATTGAGCTCAAATCAAAGCCTATAAATTCAGCCAAGGTGTCTACACTTAATTCCACATTTTTCCTTATCAATTGAACCAACTTGAATCCCAAAAACGCTACCAAAAATGGGCCTATGAATTTTCCGGTCCAAAATAACCTTACTTTGATTTTTTGCCGAAAATCTCGGTTTACAAAAAAATCTTCGGAGGATGAGTCGACGTCCCCAAAATGACTCGTGACATTACAGAACTTTCAATTTATGAAATCGGGTTTCGCGGTTAATTTCAATATGGCGCAATTTTAGCGGGACCTAACCTACCGGGTAGCTTTTAGGAATTTTTAGTGTAATTGACCCATGGTCGGTTATTTTCGAGCAAAATTGTGCATCTTCGAAATATTGGTGACTTTCGGTTGTCGTGAAAATCTTGAGATTTCAAATACGGACACAAGGTACAGAAAAAACAGAAAAATCGATCTAGTGCCGATCGACAAGAATTTTGTGATCAGGTAAAATCACCCACACACTAATCACATACCTCTGTCGAATCGACCTATCTTCGGTCTCTGATCGATTTTGATGGTGCCATAATGACCCCCTTGCAGATTAGCATGGTCAAGTAGTCGTTTTCTGGTCGAATTCTCAAGTTTATTGTGTTAAAACCCTTTAACGGCTTCACCAGATAGACTAGTTATCTCGTGAGTGATCAGCTCAGAGAAAAAGACTAGAGGCGCGTTGATGACAACCTTGACTCATTCAATTGAAAACAAAACCTGAAATTCAGGATGTCACAGAGAGAGAGAGAGAGAGAGAGAGAGAGAGAGAGAGAGAGAGAGGCGATGGTCAACATGGTGATTGGCTCTACAACAACGATGAGCATCGAAGCTTGTAGAGGACAGCGACGTCGTGGTTGCAATGGGGCAACAAGGTGGTGGAGACATGCAAAGGCAAGGGAGACAAAGGGTGCGTTTGGAAACTGCTTTGGAAGGGGCTTTGGGGGGCTAAAGGCCTTTGGGCCAAAATGGAGGTGTTTGGGAACTACTTTGCAAGGCGCATTGGGAGATGCTGGCATTTGCAAGGCTAAAAGCCCAGGGCTGGTCCTAGGCTGCCTTGGGCTTTTAGCATTCTCGGAATGCCTCATCATTGTTCACATGTGTACTGTTCATCTTCTTCTCCGGCGGCGTGGAAGAGCTCGAGAGGCCGGCGATGGACTCGGCTGAGGTCGGCGAGGTCATGGCAACCATCACCGGCCAGTCGCGCGACCCTGGCGAGTCACGGCGACCGCTCGCGAGTCTCGGCGATCGCCGCGAGTCGCGTCGCCGCGACCCGGCGGGTCGCGCGACCTCAAGCGCGACCTAGATGCGGGTTGCCGGAGGTCGTACGACCTCGGGCGCGACCCAGATCCGGGTCGCCAAAGGTCGCGTGACCTCTCGGCGACCGGCGCGACATCGCGCGACCTCCGGCGACCTAGATCCGGTTGTCGCGAGGTCGCGCGACCTCCGCAACTAGATTTGGTTGCGGCGGGTCGCACGACCGATCTATGCGACCCGAGATCTAGTCACCGTGAGGTCGCGCGACCTTCGGCGACCAGATCTAGTTCGGGCGAGGTCGCACGGCCGATCTGCGCGACCCGGATCTAGTCACCGTGAGGTCGCGCGACCTCCGGTGACCAGATCTGGTCGTAGCGAGGTCGCACGATCGATCGGTGCGACCTAGATCTGGTTGCCGTGAGGTTGCGCGACCTCCGACGACTAGAGCTGGGTCGCGTCGATTGTCACGAGGTCGTCCGACACTAGGCGGTCGTTCGACTCTAGGCGGCCCTCGCCGGTCATCTCCGGGTCTCACCGGCGGATGCCTGCCTCTCGCCGGTGGCTTCCTGCCCCTCGCCGGCGAACTCTTTTATTTTTTTTGATAGTTTTTTTTTTTTTTATTAATCACCAAGTCCTTTGTAAATGTAGTCTTTCCAAACACTATTTTTTCCAAAGCTACTTCAAAATAGACTTTTAAAGTACAATTTACCAAAAATCAGTCTAGTGCCGATCGACGGAAATTTTGCAATTTGATGGAATCACTCACGTTTAGCCACACATCTCAGTCGAACCGACTATCTTTGATCTATAATCGATCTTTACTGTGCCGTAATGATCTCTGCAGATGAGCACGGTCAAGTAGTCGATTCCTAGTCGAATTCTCAAGTCTTTTGCATTACATTCCCTTAATGACTTCCCTAGATAGTCTAGTTATCTCATGAGTAATCGGCTCAGAGAATAGTATTATAGGCGCGTCGATCAAAAGCCCGACTTATTTAATTGAAAGCAGAATCAGGAATTTGGGATGTCACACTATCTAAAAGAAACTAAATACAATTGAGTACTAAGATTTAACACCTAAGTAAGACCTATTTTTCTAACTATTTCCTAATTTTTTTTTATTATATAGTATGAAAAAAGGAGGGCACGGACCGGGGCCCTTGGGCCTAGTCCAAATATTGATCGTACTTGGACATCGGGGGTTCTAGGCCGTGGACACAGTTGGGCTCTTATAACTAGCCCTCTCAATTGAACTAAATCCAACCCACTCAAAAACAAATTGAGCCCAAACATTTATAAACTAAGTCAAACCCAAACCGTTTCTGAACTAAATCAAGCCTAAACTCACTAAAACCAAAGCAAACCCAAATTTACTAAAATTCAACATAAGCCCATTTATTATTTTCTTTTTCTCTATTCTTGTATTATTTTTGTATTCTCTTTTCTCTCTGTTTTCCCCCTTTTTTTTTCCCTTCACATATCTATATTATGTCAAGCTTAAGAAACAAAACACTAAAATTACCGAAAAATCTCCACCCAAATCAAAACCGTTAATCGGGTGGGTCTAACATTAGGGCCCACATAATCAATAGTCTAAATGATGCTTAGCAGACCATGTAGTGTAATCCCGATGACATCGAGAATAGAATCAAGTCGAGTTATTGTGCACTACTCCAATAGAAAGTTTGATTGATTAAATAGTTTGGGCTTTTCTTGTGTGCATTGGAATATCCTATGGGTATGCTCTTGACTTCCACATTCAATAGTGGGCAAAGAACACCCCATGTGTCATAACTTGGCATGGGGGATATATAAGTGCCAAAACTTCCAAAAAGTATAATTATGTATCACCTTTTTTGAAAATTAGACACTTATGTGCCAACTCCGGCAAGGCTTACCAAAAATCTGATGTGCCGTTATTTGACTAATAAAACCAGTCTACGTGGCTCGCCGTTGGCATTTAAGTGTACATTTTGAAAGTTTTGGCACTTATATGTCCCCTCGTGCCAAGTTGTGGCACTGATCAAAACAAGCTCGACCCATTGCCGTTTGCATACATAAGATTAATGATCATTGTCAGGTCCGTGCGCCTTTAATTCATCCATGCGTGTTATTAAGTGGAATCTTATATATTCATTATTGGTCCGCTTCCAAAAATATTAACTGACCCGACATCTCACAGTATAGAATTAGACACGCCTTATTTCATCTCTTACTCTTTCTATTTTGCTCGTTCCTCTTACAGATTATTAGACGTTGGGCATGGTCCTATCTATGCATCTCACATTTCACATGCAACGTCTTGCTTAGGTGTGAGGATGAAGTGTAATCTAGCTCCAACGACGGAGTCAAGCCCCAAATGATATATCTAAAGTAACCGGACTAAACGACGACTATTTATGGTCATGGGCATCAATTCTTCTGTGCCATGTTTTGCGGAGTGGAGGAATCTTCACCAAAATCGCCATCAAATCAAGTGGATGTGAACTCTTGGATCCCTCTCTCTTTCATCACATCGGATCTCATACAAACTTTGAGGGAAACTTTCCATAACCAATGTTAAGTTTTCAATGTTGTTGACTTGCATCCTGGTCCTTACTCTAAAGAAGACTAAGGAGTCTTTGCAAATAGAGGGCGACGCATAACAAATGTTCGGTGTTACAACTTGTGATGTGAGATGTGTGAAAAAATTCACAAGAAGTATCTTTCTTTGTTGATAATTGTTGGTATTTACTAGTCAAGTCCCATCTACATCTCGCATTGCACATGTAACGCCTTACTTAGACGAGAGATGGAGTATGATCTAGCTCAATCCACGTGGTCAAGCCCCAAATAAAATATCTGAAGTAACCGGACAAAAGGACGACTATTTATAGTCATGGGTATTAATTCTTCTACACCGTGTTTTGCGGAGTGGAGGAATCTTCTCCAAAACCGCCATTGATTCAAGTGGATGTGAACTCTTGGGTCGCTCTCTCTTCCATCACATCGGATGTCGTACAAACTTTGAAGGGAACTTTCCATAACCAATGTTAAGTTGTCAGTGTTGTTGACTTGCATCTTGGTCCTTACTCTAAAGAAGACTTTTGAGTCTTCGGAAAAAGAAGGCCATGCATATCAGATGTTCGGTGTTACAACTTTTGATGTGAGACATGTGGATCACAATTCACAAGAAGTATATTTCTTTGTTGATAATCATTAGTTTACTAGTCAAGTCCCATCTACATCTTGCATTTCACATGTAACGCCTTAGTTAGACGAGAGATGGAGTATGGTCTAGCTCAATCCACATGGCTCAAGCCCCAAATGAAATATCTAAAGTCACCGGACAAAAGGATGACTATTTATAGTCACGGGTATTAATTCTTCTACGCCGTGTTTTGCGGAGTGGAGGAACCTTCTCCAAAACCGCCATCCATTCAAGTGGGATGTGAACTCTTGGGTTGCTCTCTCTTCCATCACGTCAGATTTTGTATGAATTTCGAGGACTTTCCATAACCAATGTCTAGTTTTCTGTATTGTTGACTTGCATCCCGGTCCTTGCTCTAAAGAAGCCTAATGAGTCTTCGCAAATAGAGGACCACACATATCAGATATACGGTGTTAAAACTTGTGATATGAGACGTGGATCACAATTCACAAGAATCACAATTCACAAGAAGTATCTTTCTTTGTTGATAATCGTTGGTTTATGAGTCAAGTCCAATATGCATCTCGAATTTCACATGTAATGCCTTACTTAGATGAGAGATGGAATATGATCTAGTTCAAGCCCCAAGCAAACTACCTGAAGTAATTGGAAAAACTGGTGACCATATATCGTCATAGATATCATCGATTCAAGTGGGATGTGAACTCTTGGGTCACTCTCTCTAGTCACATTGGATCTCCTACGATTTTTGAGAACATTCTTTAACCAATTTAAAGTTTTTGGCATTGTTGACTTACATCTTGTCCTCGCTTTAAAGAAGACTAATGAGTATTTGCAAATAAAGGGCCACGCATATCATATGTACGGTGTTACTAGTTGTGATGTGAGATGTATGATCACAATTCACAAGAAGCATATCTTTCTTTATTGATAATTGTCAGTTTACTAATCAATTCTCATTTGCATCTTGCATTTCACGTGTAACGCCCTACTTAGACGAGAGATGGAGAATGATCCAGCTCGATCCATGTGGCTCCAGCCCCAAATGAACTTTTTTGTCACTTTCTATTACATCACATCTTTCATTGCCGACAGAAATTTTCTTGACGATGTTAATTACATTTTTCAACCAAAAACATGTAATGGTGATCATTTTATGATCAGGTAATATTTACCCAATTGAGCCTATAACACACCACGCCAAAATATATTTTTCTTGATGATGTCTGATAACGATCTCTACACGAAAACAAAGAGAAAATATAGCTCAGAACACACATCAGTATTTCTGGAAAAGAAAAAGAAAACCGAAAATAAGACTTCGTTGTGCAATTGTTGAATTTCATGCTTTTTTGGCAACGGATTCATTATTATTAAAGCAGGTTGGGATTATATTTCTGCAGTATTAAGTTCTCGCTTTGTGGACTTACATCCCAATCCTTACTCTACCAAAGACTTATAAGTCTTTGCAAATAAAGGACCACACATATTAAATATACGATGTGCATTGCGCATATTACCAAAAAATATAAAGGAAATAGCGACCGTAACAAATGAGAATTCGAAAAGTAATTGCATAATATTGATAATTTAGGAAAAAAATGTGTATTACCTCTCAAATTTCAAGAGAGTTTTGTGTAGGGAGAATTGTCCAAAAAGTCCTAAACATATTGCACTTTTGCCAATTCAGTCTTAAACCTTTTAACTTTGCCAATTAAGTCTTAAACCTTTTTTACTTTTTGTCAATTCAGTCCATTCGGTCAATTTTAGCTGGAAAATGCTGACGTGGACATCGGCGGTGCCACTAGGGCGACGGCGCTAACGTGGACAATTTTTAATAATATTTTAGTAATATTTTATTAATTTTTGAATTTTTGAATTTTTTATTTATATTTTTATATTTTCTATTTTTTCCCTTTTTCTTTTCTTTTTTTCTTTTTTTCTTTTTGCTTTTTCCTTGGCCTTTCCGGTGGCCGGCCACCGGCCACAACCGGCCGAGCGAGGAGGAGCACCGGCAAGGGAAGC
The DNA here is from genome assembly GCA_014182375.1 of Eucalyptus virginea. NCBI lineage: Eukaryota > Viridiplantae > Streptophyta > Magnoliopsida > Myrtales > Myrtaceae > Eucalyptus > Eucalyptus virginea. The sequence continues at coordinate 38,533,138 of CM024516.1, read as the reverse complement.
CTAGGCGGCGACCCTCCCGAGCTAGGGTGGCCTCACCAGGCGTCGGCCGAGCAACGGCAACGCAAGGCGAGGCCGCCCTGGCCCCGGCGAGGGCCGGCCTCGCCGAGATCTAGCAAGGGGAGCCCTCGCGGGCTCGCCCTCGCCCGGGCGGCGTCGGCCTCGCCGGATCTAGCGAGGGGAGCCCTCGCGGGCTCGCCCTCGCCCGGCGGCGTCGGCCTCGCCCCTGGCCGGCCTCGCCAAATCTGGTCTAGGCGAGGCCGACGCTCGCCCAGGCGAGGGCGAGCCCGGCAAGGGCTCCCTCACCAAATCTAGCAAGGCCGGCCCTCACCGGGGCCAAGGCGGCTTCGCCCTGCGTCGCCGTCGCTCGGCCCGACGCCCGGCAAGGCCACCCGGCCGGGGGAGGGTCGGCCTCACCCAGGCTTCCCTCGCCGGTGCTCCTCCTCGCCCGGCCAGGCCTTGCCTATGGTGAGCGAGGCCAGCCGGCCGACTGTGGCCGGTGGCTGGCCGTCACCTGTGGTTGGTGGCCGGCCATCGGAAAAGGCCAAGGAAAAAGCCAAAAAGAAAAAAAAAAAAAAAAAAAAAAAAAAAGGGAAAAAACAGAAAATATAAAAATAAAAATTCAAAAATTCAAAAAAATTCAAAAAAACTTAAAATTTATTAAAATATTATTAAAAATCGTCCACGTTAGCGCCAGTAGTCCTACATGGCACCGCCGGCGTCCGCGTCAGCATTTTCCGGCCAAAATTAGCCGGATGGACTAAATCGGCAAAAAGTGAAAATGTTTAGGACTGAATTGGCAAAAGTGTAATAGGTTTAGGACTTTTTGGACAATTTTCCCGTTTTGTGTATTATCTCCCAGAAAAGAAATTTGATATTTTCTCTCATTCACTGAGAAGCAGCGATCATTGACTTGTTTGTTGACTTGATGGTGTCGATTCTTTTATAAATACGTGGGTTATAGTTAGTCCATTATAACACATGTGCACCTAGAAACGAAGAAAAGCCCACCCCAAAAAACCTCAAACCTCTCATGGCCTCGTCTCAGAAACAACTCTCAATGTTGTTCCTCGTTTACCTTCTTCTCATATTCCCGCAACAAATGTCTTGTCTTGCTTCATCTCGAAGCTCTTCTCTAGTGGCCCTTACTGATGCTAGTAACCATACGGTAAATGAGGAAGTGGAGGCACTCCTAACATGGAAGTCTGAGTTAGACAGGGGGAGTCGCTATAATTTGTCTTCATGGAATGGAAGCAGCCCTTGCTCATGGCGCGGAATCGATTGTGATCCTCTAGGGAGCGTTGTGAGCTTGAACCTTTCATTTTCTGCCATACGTAGTACGCTTCACTCTCTCAATTTCTCCCATTTGCCCAACTTGGTCACTCTTAGCCTTCCCTACAATAAGCTCTTCGGGAACATCCCTCTAAGCATTGGCCATCTTTCCAAGCTTATTCGTCTAGAGTTAACTGGAAATAACCTTTCGGGAAACATTCCAATTGAACTTGGGTCATTGCGATCTTTACAATATCTCGATCTTACTAGTAATAATTTGATTGGCCCAATTCCCATTGAGATACTTGGCTTGAGCAACTTGACAGTACTAAGCCTTGCATATAATAAGCTTTATGGTTCCATTCCTAAAGAAATAGGAATGCCACCTTTACAATATATCGATCTTAGTGGTAATGATTTGACAGGCCCAATTCCCAATGAGATAGTGAGCTTGAGCAACTTGACTTCTTTGTTCCTTGCGGCTAGTAACCTTTCTGGTTTCATCCCTAAAGAAATAGGGAGGTTGAAGTCTCTCCATATTCTCCACATACAAGAGAACAGCATTGTCGGTCCTATTCCTTCTTCCATTGGAAACATGAGTAGCTTGGGGGAGCTATGGCTTCGTGGTAATCAACTTGTCGGATCCATTCCAAAGGAAATAGGAAGGTTGGGGTCTCTTTATGAACTTGACTTATCTTCCAATTATCTCAAAGGATCCATCCCTACAACTTTAGGAAATTTGAGTAATTTGACATATCTTTACCTCTATGACAACCAGCTTTCTAGCTTCATACCATCGGAAGTTGGAGGAATGAGTTCGTTGATAAAAATGCAATTGGGAGGCAATAATTTAACAGGTCCTATCCCGTCGTCCATAGGCAACTTGACCCACCTAGCAGACCTTCACATTGCCTCCAACTTATTGTCGGGCTCTCTTCCCACCGAGATGAATAATCTCACATCCATCACAAGAGTAAGTCTAGATGAAAATCACTTTGTTGGCCAATTGCCACAAGAAATATGCAGTAGCCAAACTCTTGTGAATTTTAGTGCAAGAAACAATCACCTCACTGGAATCTCAAGAAGCCTGAGAAATTGTTCAAGTTTGATTAGACTTGGGCTCCAAAACAACTTGCTCAAGGGAAACATAACTGATGCACTTGGTGTGTACCCCTCCTTGGATTACCTTGAGTTGAACAACAATGAACTTTACGGTGAGCTACCCTCAACATTGAGTGAATGTAGAAAATTGACAAGCTTGATAATCTCCAACAATAAAATCTCCGGTGCCATACCACCTCAGCTAGGAAACATGACTCAATTGCGGAAACTTAACCTCTCTTCAAATTATATTGTTGGAGAAATTCCTAAAGACCTAGGAAAATTGAAGTTGCTACTACAGCTTTTGTTGGATTGCAACCTTCTAGTAGGCCACATCCCTCAAGAACTTGGAGCATTGTCCAATCTGGAAACACTCAACATTGCAGGAAATAACTTGAGCGGCTCAATTCCTACCCAACTTGGGGAGGGCTCCCACCTTCTATTCTTAAATTTAAGTAGGAATAATCTAGAAAAGAGTATTCCCATCGAGATTGGGAATCTTCAATCCCTTCAGCATCTCGATTTGAGTCAAAATTTGCTCACGAGAGAAATACCTAGACAACTTGGGCTATTGCACAGATTAGAAATACTCAATCTCTCACACAATCAGTTATCGGGTTCAATTATGTCAACATTTCAGGATATGATAAGCTTGACATCCGTCGACATATCGATTAATGAGTTAGAGGGTTCTTTACCAAACATTCCAGCCTTTCGTAATGCTACAATTGGAGTTGTGAGAGGGAACAAAGGCTTGTGCAGAGACATTGCTGGTCTTCGCCCTGTACAGCACCAACATCGAAAGGAAGAAACAAAAACAAAAAGTTGCTGCTAGTTTTGATTCCTACTTTGGGTTGCCTACTTTCTTTGCTTCTTGTTGTGGGAGCTTCAAGTATTGGATGTCGAAGAATAAGAAAAATAGAGGCTACTTCAGCTAATGGAAGCAATGAAAACCCTTGGGTAATATGGAGCTTTGATGGAAGAATGGTTTATGAGAGTATTATTGAAGCCACGGAAGAGTTTGATGCCAAATATTGTATCGGTGTGGGAGGACAGGGGAGTGTTTACAAGGCCCAATTGCAAACAAGTGAAACTGTTGCTGTAAAGAAATTTAAGGAAGCAGTGGACATAGAAATGGCCAATCGAAAAGCATTTGAAAGGGAGATTCATGCTCTGACTGAAGCTCGGCATCGGAATATCATCAAGCTCTATGGCTTTTGCTCGAGTTCTCGACATTCATTTTTGGTATACGAGTTCTTGGAATCGGGCAGCTTGAAGGATGTATTGAACAATGAAGAGAGGATGGCAACATTTGACTGGAATAGGAGAGTGAATGTTGTCAAAGGGGTGGCTTATGCATTGTCCTACATGCACCATGAATGCTCTCCTCCTATAATTCATCGAGATGTCTCGAGCAAGAACATTTTACTGGATGAAGAATATGAATCTCACGTCTCTGATTTTGGCATGGCTAAGGTTTTAAAACCTTATTCATCCAATTGGACTTCCTTTGCAGGCACCTTTGGATATGCAGCTGCAGGTAAGTCGGTTTCTTCAAAATTTCACCTCGCTTAATTTTTATGGATAGGAAAGTGATCATACTTGGGATCCTCATCTCTAACTACCTTCCTTTCTATTTCCAAATTCCTAATACCAAGTCCAACACTATCTACATGATTTGAAAGTTCGATTAAATATTAATTGATATGTAGGCCACTAATTTAAAAAGTGAAACTTTTTCCTAAAGAAATGGAAAATTTTAAAGCCCATTGGAATCTAAAGAATGTATTAACTTATTATTAATTCTCTATACTTGATTTATTGAAAATCAATTTAAATTTATAAAGCATAGATATTGTATAAAAGCTAGAAAAAATTTGCTCTTTTCTCTATGTAGAACTCGCATACACAATGGAAGTGAACGAGAAATGTGATGTTTATAGCTTCGGAGTGGTGGCATTGGAAGTAATCATGGGAAGCCATCCAGGCGACCTCATTTCTTCACTCGCGTCCTCATCGTCATCACCATCGAGCAATTCAATAGCTTCTTGGCCACTGAAGGAAGTTTTAGATCAAAGAATTCCACACCCGAAAGGTAATGTGCTAGGGGAAGTGGCTTCAGTGACAAAGACGGCATTGTCATGCTTAAATCGCAAACTAGAGCATCATCCAACCATGTAACAAGTTTCTAGGGCGATATTAACATGTAACTCGATCATGAGAAGTGCATTGGAGGACATCAAATTGGAAGAACTAGTTGATCCTACATGCTTCACTTTTTGAGATATTTCGGTCTTTCAGTTGTAGCCTGTGTAGCAAATCGTCTTTTGTACTTTATTTATCTTAGCTAATTCCATTATCCATTTCTATAATGGTTCGTTAGTTACTTGAAAGCTTTGGGAATTTTTGTCATTTGCAATTCCATCCCGGAACGGTTGCAATGTCCAATCCTTAAGAATAGTTTTAATGATAACAATATCATTAATATTTCTTATAAATATTACATTTTCTTGTAACAATTTGGCTTTTCACGTCGAAAGTATGATAAATTCAAATTACCACAATTGATGTATGTTGGCATCTAGTTTTGTGAATTTTGGTCCAATTATCATCATAAGTTAAAGAAAAATGAAGTGCAGATTGGAGTATGATTTGGTTGATCAAAATATGTGAGTAACTTTACATCCTTCGAAAAAGAGAGAATCAATTTTAGCAAGAATTATTTTCAGAGATTAGTGTCTCAGAATTCCTAAAACTCATCACAAAAAAATAATTGAGTCTTAAAATGTTCAAAAAGTACAATTGAGTCATAAAATTGGGCAATCGACTTCCTTCATAAGTTCCTTCCACTTTGCCTAATGGGAAATGGTAACATTTGATTTTTGTATTCTCTTTTCTCTCTGTTTTCCCCTTTTTTTTCCCTTCACATATCTATATTATGTCAAGCTTAAGAAACAAAACACTAAAATTACTGAAAAATCTCCACCCAAATCAAAACCGTTAATCGGGTGGGTCTAACATTAGGGCCCACATTATCAATAGTCTAAATGATGCTTAGCAGACCATGTAGTGTAATCCCGATGACATCGAGAATAGAATCAAGTCGAGTTATTGTGCACTACTCCAATAGAAAGTTTGATTGATTAAATAGTTTGGGCTTTTCTTGTGTGCATAGGAATATCCTATGGGTATGCTCTTGACTTCCACATTCAATAGTGGGCAAAGAACACCCCATGTGTCATAACTTGGCATGGGGGATATATAAGTGCCAAAACTTCCAAAAAGTATAATTATGTATCACCTTTTTTGAAAATTAGACACTTATGTGCCAACTCCGGCAAGGCTTACCAAAAATCTGATGTGCCGTTATTTGACTAATAAAACCAGTCTACGTGGCTCGCCGTTGGCATTTAAGTGTACATTTTGAAAGTTTTGGCACTTATATGTCCCCTCGTGCCAAGTTGTGGCACTTAGGTGTTCTCCTACCCCAAATTAGCATAGTACACAAGTCCCTTAAGAAATCTCTATCTTGTGTGTAGTTATATTTGTACGAATTTATCCCGCAATTCAGAATTTGTATATTTCAATAATGTTAGCCATGTATTTGATTAAATTTAGATTACCATGAAAACAAGGCATCTAGAGACTCAAAACAAGTGTTGATGCCAAACCACCCAAAAGTCCAAAAGAAAGTTTAAAAAGAGAGAAAAAATTAAACTGATCAAAACAAGTTCGACCCATTGCCGTTTGCATACATAAGATTAATGATCATTGTCAGGTCCGTGCGCCTTTAATTCATCCATGCGTGTTATTAAGTGGAATCTTATATATTCATTATTGGTCCGCTTCCAAAAATATTAACTGACCCGACATCTCACAGTATAGAATTAGACACGCCTTATTTCATCTCTTACTCTTTCTATTTTGCTCGTTCCTCTTACAGATTATTAGACGTTGGGCATGGTCCTATCTATGCATCTCACATTTCACATGCAACGTCTTGCTTAGGTGTGAGGATGAAGTGTAATCTAGCTCCAACGATGGAGTCAAGCCCCGAATGATATATCTAAAGTAACCGGACTAAACGACGACTATTTATAGTCATGGGCATCAATTCTTCTGCGCCATGTTTTGCGGAGTGGAGGAATCTTCACCAAAAACGCCATCAAATCAAGTGGATGTGAACTCTTGGATCGCTCTCTCTTTCATCACATCAGATCTCATACGAACTTTGAGGGAAACATTCCATAACCAATGTTAAGTTTTCAATGTTGTTGACTTGCATCCTGGTCCTTACTCTAAAGAAGACTAAGGAGTCTTTGCAAATAGAGGGCGACGCATAACAAATGTTCGGTGTTACAACTTGTGATGTGAGATGTGTGAAAAAAATTCACAAGAAGTATCTTTCTTTGTTGATAATTGTTGGTATTTACTAGTCAAGTCCCATCTACATCTCGCATTGCACATGTAACGCCTTACTTAGACGAGAGATGGAGTATGATCTAGCTCAATCCACGTGGCTCAAGCCCCAAATGAAATATCTGAAGTAACCGAACAAAAGGACGACTATTTATAGTCATGGGTATTAATTCTTCTACACCGTGTTTTGCGGAGTGGAGGAATCTTCTCCAAAACCACCATTGATTCAAGTGGATGTGAACTCTTGGGTCGCTCTCTCTTCCATCACATCGGATGTCGTACAAACTTTGAAGGGAACTTTCCATAACCAATGTTAAGTTGTCAGTGTTGTTGACTTGCATCCTGGTCCTTACTCTAAAGAAGACTTTTGAGTCTTCGGAAAAAGAGGGCCATGCATATCAAATGTTCGGTGTTACAACTTGTGATGTGAGACATGTGGATCACAATTCACAAGAAGTATATTTCTTTGTTGATAATCATTAGTTTACTAGTCAAGTCCCATCTACATCTTGCATTTCACATGTAACGCCTTAGTTAGACGAGAGATGGAGTATGGTCTAGCTCAATCCACATGGCTCAAGCCCCAAATGAAATATCTAAAGTTACCGGACAAAAGGACGACTATTTATAGTCATGGGTATTAATTCTTCTACAACGTGTTTTGCGGAGTGGAGGAACCTTCTCCAAAACCGCCATCCATTCAAGTGGGATGTGAACTCTTGGGTTGCTCTTTCTTCCATCACGTCAGATTTTGTATGAATTTCGAGGACTTTCCATAACCAATGTCTAGTTTTCTATATTGTTGACTTGCATCCCGGTCCTTGCTCTAAAGAAGCCTAATGAGTCTTCGCAAATAGGGCCACACATATCAGATTCCTAAAAATTGTCATGAAAGTGCAATCAAGTCCTAAAACTTGTCACGAAAATGCAATTGAATCCCAAAACTTTCAAAAATTGTTATCAATGAAAGGACTTGATTTGACAAATTTGACAAGTTTCAGGACTTGATTGTACTTTTTGAAAGTTTTAGAACTTCATTACACTTTTGTAATAAGTTTGATGACTTAATTGCATTTTTTTAAATGTTTTAGGACTCAATTACACTTTCATGACAAGTTTTAGGACTTTCAATGCATTTATCCATTTTTCAAATGAATGTATGTATAGGCGGGCTAGATTTCAAAACCCTTGTCCTGACCCGGCCGGTCCATTAATCGAACTCGAAAATTTTGTCCAAATCTAGCCCAATAGGCCTGCATGCTGCCTGGTGCTAACGTCTCTCTCTCATCTCCCTCCGCGTCCCTCTGTGGAAAAAATATTGGGTGTGTTTAATATGACATGTAGGAAGATACAATAAACCATACATTGATCGATACGTGGCAAATTCGGGCCCACCTGTCAGCCCCACTCTCTCCGTTAACACTCTGTCTCACTTTTACTCTCTCTCCTCCCGTCTGTTTCTGCCTATGACTCTCTCTCTCTCTCCCTCTTCTCTCTCTACTTCTCTTTTCTGTCCTCTTGCACCTGCCATGGCTAGAGCTCGAGTTGACTCATGCCGACCTGCTCACGAGCACGCCGATGCTCGTCCATGGCCATCACTGCCAATGCAAGGGACACGGAATGCAGGGACTCGCTCAAGAAGATTAAACCCATCTCCCAAAAGGTCTCTGAGACAAGAACTGAACGGACAGACGGACGAGGAGAGATGAAAAGAAAAATAAAAACTTGAACTTTCTTGAAGAATCTCAGCAGGCGAGGTTGGACGCGGAGCTGAGAGGAGGAAATGGGCAGATGGGTTTTGTAAACGAATGCATAGGCATATCGGGTCAGTTTCGATTTCGTTATTTAATTCGATTTCATCACCTGGGTCGTCCTTGTCCGTTCTTGCTCTATTGCGCTCGCTTGTCTATTCGTTCATTCATTCGTTCGGGTATACTAGTGATCCATGGGTATCGTTTTTTCCCATCCACCATGGACGACGCTCGTGGCCAGCCTTGGACGACCCTCATCCATGGCCGCTTTGGCCATGAAGCTTGACCTCAAACCCGAAGCTTTGGGTAGTGCTCGAGTTTCGAGCTTGGCCTCAAGCCATCTCATTGCAAACGAAGCTCGACGCAATCTCCATGCTCCTCAACCACTCAACCTCCCGCTGAATCATCCCTTATCATCGCATCCGGCCGTGCGCCGCCCCTCCTTGACTTGAAGCGGTCATGAGCCAACTCGAGCTCGAGCCATGGCAAAGGGAAGAGGAAAGAAAAGAGAAGTAGAGAGAGAAGATGTCACACCCTGAACCTCGGGCGTACACACACCCCTCAGCGGTCGACTAAAATTTGCGACGTTCTTAGGACGCGTCGCCGACCCTTTTTATTTTATGCACATGCGGAAGCGAATTAAACAAACCTCGAACAACAACAAACATGGGATAGAAAAGCAGGACAACCCAATTTCATATAAATACACTTTATATACAATCCAAGGTCAGTCCTACAAGTCTGCACACTAAGGTCTGCCCTAAAAGAACTACCGGACAACCTCTACTCTATCCCTTCAACTCAGGCTCGGGATCCTCCATGACACCCTCCGGTATCTCCAGACTAAGGACTTGAAAAATTGTAAACCACGACAGGGTGAGAATAAATCTCAGTGAGTCAACACTATAAACCCCGATTAGGACGAAAATTCACTCAAGGGCAACCTGAATATACAACACTCAGAACTTACCTCGCTACAACACCTACCTGCACATTAGTCCACCTCATAAAACACATGCATACAGTAATCGCATTCAATAACCGGAACACATCATGTCACTCATCAAACAATTCACAGAGGTCCTGATTATAGGGCTAAATCATTATGACACATCCCATTCTGTGCCACACAATTTTGTCCCATAATCCGACGCGGGTAACTCATATCAGTGGTTCAATCCACACTTGATATTCACTCTCAATATTCAAACTCCAAATTCAAACTCAACATCCCAATTCAATATTCCGACTCCACATTCCAGCTCAATACTCAAACTCAATATTAGACTCCAATTCAAACTCAAGGTTCTAGAGGTGCCCCCTCCCACGAAGTTCCGATATCATGTGGCACTTAGTCCTTAACCACAATAAGCAATAGCTCGAGGTACTAGAGGTAGCTCCCACAAAGTCACACAGTCGTGTAGCACTTAGTTCTCGACTATCATAAGCAATACTGGGTCAATTTCCAAGAAGTCTGTTTTCTAAAATCAGCTTGGTTCAAGATCCAAAACTTGTCCATTTGATATGAAATTTGACTATGTTAAACTAAAAGATGTGAAAAACAATTTTCGTGAAGAAACCATTTCAAAATTAGAACCATAAGAGTTGATAAAAATCCCTTGAATCCCAAAAGGTCATCAGTTCCAGCGAAAACAAAGGTTCTATTTTGAAATGACGAAGCTGATATCTCATTTTTTTAAATCCCTAAAATCTTGAGTAAAATATATGTTATATTTGAATATGTCTAAAACATTTCTCAAGAAGGAATCAACTTCAAAATCTTAACACATTTTGATCCACAAAAATGGCAAGGGTCCATAATCATAACTAAAGAAAGTCCACTGAATTGAGCTAATCCGACCTCATTAGTGTTAATCTCACCAATTAGATTAACACTAATCTTAAGATAATCTAACCATTCTAGATTAATACTAATCCATCTTAAGGCTAATATCACTTAGTACTAATCTAACTAAGCTAATTAACACTAATCAACACTAATCTAACCTCCTAAGTGTAATTAACAACCTAATCAATGATTACGAAGCTAACTCACCGGATTAGCGAGCCGACGGGTTCACGGCGACGATGACGTGAAGGCGGTAAAATCCCGTGTCTACGGTGGCCTCAAAGGAGGTTCGGAAGGGCCCGAAAAACACCTTGCAAGTCACTGCTCAAGCTGGTTGCTCTGGAGCTGCTGGCTTTTGCTCGGTTCTTGTTCGGCCTGGCTGAGGGCTGAGCTAGGGTGGACAAGGACAGGTTCGGACGGTGGTGGAGGAAGCTCGATGGCTCGGGACGGCAGCCAGGCGACGAGCACGGGCAGCGTGAGGGATCGAGCGGGTTTGTTTGCGGTGGCGGGACAGCTCGGTAAAGGCCGGAGCTGCAAGGGCTAAAGGGGTTGGCTGAAAGTGCAAAGGAAATCAACATGGAAAAAGAGAAAGAAGAAGATGATGAAGCAAAAACAGAAGCAGCTGGTCTGCTAGTTTTCTCTGCTGGCTTTGGCTCCTCAAAACAGCAACAGTGGAGGAAACAAAGGCAAGGAATAAGAAGAAGAAGAGGGGCTGCAGCTGAAGGGGGACCACCAAGCCTCCGAAGTCTTCACAAAATATTAAATACACCTCAAGTTTTATTCCCCCAAAGTCCACCACTCTTATCAGCAACCATTCCTCTCCAAAACTTCTCCAAAAAGCCAAGGAATGTGCTGAAATGTTGCAGCCCCCATGGACCTATGAATTTTGAGACATTTCCCTTCCAATTCAACTCAAATCTCTCCAATTCAATCCAAATAAATGTCCCAAAATGCCAAGAATGAAGTTTACTCTCAAATCCATAATTTTCCTCACCAAATAATCCAACTTGGATGCCAAAAGTGCACTAAAAAACAGGCCTTCGAATTTTTCTGGTCCAAAACGTCCAATCTTGATTTTTCGCCGAAAATCCAGACTTGCAGAAAATTCTTCGGAGGATGAGTCGACGTTCCTAAAATAAATCGTGACATGACAGAGCTTTCAATTTCTGAAATCGGGTTCAATTTCATGGTTAATTTCAACCGGATGCGATTTTAGCGTGACCTAACCTACCGGGTAGCTTTTAGGAATTTTTAGCACTTTTGACATATGGTCGATTATTTTCGAGCCACATTGTACATCTTCGACTCATAAGCAACTCTCGGTTATCGTGAAAATCTCCAGGTTTCAAATACGGCACAAGGTACAGAAATGACAGAAAAATCAATTTAGTGCCGTTCAACGAGAATTTTGCAATTAGGTGGAATCACCCACACTTTAATTACATGCCTTTGTCAAATCGACTTATCTCCGGTCTCTAATCGATTTTGACAGTGCCGTATCGACCCTTGCAGATTAGCATGGTCGAGCAGTCGAGTTCTGGTCAAATTCTCAAGTCTGTTGCGTTTGGATTCCTTAACGGCTTTACCTGATAGACTAGTTATCTCGTGAGTGACCAACTCAGAGAAAAAGGCTATAGGCGCGTTGATAGAAAGCTCAATTCATTTCATCGAAAACAAGGTTGAAAATTAGGATGTCACAGAAGAGGGATAGAGAGAGTCGCGGGTAGAAACAGAGGGGAGGAGAGAGAGTAAAGGTGAGGAAGACTGAAGGTCAACGGAGAGAGAAATTTTGTTGGTTCAATTGATAGGTGGGCCCGAATTTGCCACGTGTCGATCAATGTATGGGTTATTATATCATCCTACATGGCATATTAAACACACCTAATATTTTCTCTTGGACGCTATGATTTCACTGACGCACGGCACTCATACAGCGCCTCCCGGCTTATTGCTTTTCAATGTTACGTTGCGTGCTTCTTGAAAGCCTAGTGTTGCCGACTCTCTCTCCCTGTTTTTGTCTACTCCTTCTTCCTCTCCCTCTCGTTTTCGCTTCAACGCGAACAAACCCCCACGATCTTCTGTTCCCTCAACAATGCCGACTCCGACAGTCCCAGAGCCGGTGCCCCCCGTGACCAATGACTCTGAGCAACTCTGGAAAGCCTTTGTAGGCTCGCGCCATCTCCTCACCACCTTTCTTTCTCTCTTCTCCGTGCTGCCTCCTCCGACTCCTGTCGCATGTTGTTCGGCCGTCGGTGATCATGCTTCGTTGCTAGTGTTTGGATCTACGATCTGCTCGGAGATCGTGGTCTGGTCAGAGTGATCTTTCCGTGGCGATCTGTTCTAGAGTTCTCGTGCTTTTTTTGTTTTTTTGGGTGATCTGCTGTTAAGATCGAGCTGTTTCTCGGTTTGTTATTTCCTTTTGAATTCGACCTGATTCTTCCATTTTAGCTGCAAAATGTCGTTCGCTGGTACAAGTAAAGAAATTGTTTTCTACCTTGAGCCCGGGTGTAGTGTGGTCTCAAAAAAGTGCGAAACTTATTGTCTAACATAATTTTTCTTCGTTCGATGATTATCATATCCATATTGGTTCATAGGAATGCAGCACATACGAAGTTGATTAGCTAACCTATTACGAGGACCTCCTCAAGGCATTGGATAGTTCTTTAATTGTTTGAATTCATTTCATGGAGGTAGTGTCCCTTCTCTCGGATTAATCCATATTTATTCCTATATGAAATCAGAAAAGCAACCAACACTTTTACTATCAGTAAGTTGACAGCTGCAATGAACTCTATTTTAGGAAACTTGCTAATGCCAAAAGAAACGATTGTATGGGCAATTCCAATTCTGACAAGGTTCTCCTCCTACTCTCAAATGACTAGCTTGTTCTCCTTCAAGGTCTCTAACGGATGGATTGGAGACTTTAATAAAATAAGATAATCAAAGCCTGGAAGAAGTTGGACAAAAAAATAGTGAGGATTTTGTAATTGCACATTGCTTAAGAAATCGTAGTTGCTATTCAAAGATATCTTTGTGTAAAGGTTCTTACATTGCATTATAATTGTAAATAGTGAAGTGTACAAGTGTAAGATAAGTTATTGTCTTGATAGTGTGATTTATTGTCTGGAAAATAACAAGACTTGCCAATTGTAACTTGCACCGCAGATTACTAGTAAAATCCAGCTGGTGTTAAAGCTGTTATCTGAAGAGTGGACATATGCTTAGGGACAACGCCGAACTATTATAAATAGCTGAGTGATTTACCCCTCTTGCTCACACTCGCAATATCTATTCACTGTCATCGCAGACGTTGATCATCATCTCACATTGTCTAACTTGTTGATTACTCTATTATATTATTCCAAAGGTTTTCATTACTCTTATAAAAACTTATTCAAGTCCTTTTAGATTGTATTACTAGCCCTAATACAGTGGTGCACCACATTTAATCAACCTAGTTCTTAGGGTATAGTGTCTGGATGGCTCGAGGAGGGAGGGAGGTCTAGGTGGCTCGAGGAGGGAGGGAGAGAGAGAGAGGCGCTCATCAACGTGGTCGTGGTCTCTGCAACAACGATGAGCATCGGAGCTTGCAGACGATGACGACGATTGTACAGTTACAATGAGGAGGCGACGTCGTGGAGACAAGCAAAGGCGAGGGAGAAAGAGATGGTGGGGAGAGGATATGGAGGCCAATAGGCTAGCTCTTGTTTTGGTTGGACTTTCTTGTATGTTAATTTGAGTCTAATTAGAGATTACATACATATATGCAACACCAACTGGAGATTGGTCGAAGAGAATTTCTTCTTCATTGGAGATTGAGAGAGAGAGCACTAGATTTAAATTATGTGTAAAATAAGTTGGTTGAATTGATTTCCTCCGTTGACGTCAACTTGCAAATGTGTGAGAATCCGTCAAAAGCTTTTGGGTGTCGTTTCACTGACCGGAGAGAATCTTCTTTAAAGTACAATATTCGACTACATAGGGATAAACCTCCTCGGCTTCGTTGACCATTATTACATCGTGGTCCTTGCTCCACGATGACCAATAAGTCTTTTTAGCTTGTTTTCCGATAAAGAATTCAGAAACTTCGACGAAGCGAGTCATTGCATTTGGACTGTAAGAGAAGCATGTACCGATAAAAAGGTATTATTAAAAAAAAGGAAGAGAAGTAAAATAACTAGACATCAGGGGTTTTCTACATCCATCGAAAGGAAAAATTTGTGCTGGAATTTTCTATCGCAGACTGCATTGAGAATGAGATATGGTGTGGTAACAATTCTGAGTTTTATCGTAAGTGTAATTTACGATTGAAAAACACTTGAGTGAGTATAAATTCTATATTCACTGGATTCATAATGGATTTCTTAAAGACTGATTCTCTTTGTGAAGTAGGTCCTAGTATTCGGACTGGACCACGTAAATTTCTAATATTATTTATTTTTCCTCTGGCTATTTTTTGTTCTCACATATGGTGGTCAAACGGCTCTTATTGGTCAAAAAACTTTTTTGTTAGTGGTTCCACTGTTGCCTCATCCAGTGGGATGACTTAAGTGGAGGTCTTTCCAATGCATTACTCATCAAATTTACCCGACTCATACATATGTATCGTCTTTCTTTAGCCATATCTATTGAGAAGCACACATAAGCAACAGTCACCATGAGCTTGGAATACTATGTAAGACAATGAGAAGAGAGTCAAGTCATTGTGGAATACGGTCACGCCCCGAACCTTGAGCGCGCGCACATCCCTCGGTGGTCGACAAAAATTTGCGACGTTCCCAGGACGCGTCGCCGATCCATGCATTTTAATGCATATGCGGAAGCGAATTAACTAATCCCCTGACAGTAACTAATACGAGATAGAAAAGCAGGACAACAAATTTCAAACCAAACACGCTTTTACAAACAATCTGGTTTACACACAGAGGCCAACCCTAAGGTCTATGTATAGGAGGTCTATTTCAAAAAGAAACCTCTAGGCCATCCACGCTCCTGACCCTTCCTTTTCAAGCTCCGGGCTCTTCACACTAGGGACCTGAAAAGTTAAAGCCCACGACGGGGTAAGACAATGTCTCAGCAAATTCACCCCCTAAACCCCTATTAGGAAGGAAATACGCTAAAGGCGGCCTAACAACACAATACAGAGGACTTACCTCACCTCAGTTCCCTCATGCACGTCAATACCATTCATATATCACATATGCATATAACCAATGCACTCATCAATTGAAGCATCTCACTTTCAAACTAATCAAACACCAGAGTCCCAAATATAAGGCCAAATCGTTATGACACGTCTCATACCATGCCACACAATTTTGTCCCATAATCAGACGTAGCTAAATCACTCATTCAAGCAATTCACAAGAGCCTTGATTATAAGGCCAAATCGTTATGACACGTCTCATACCGTGTCATACAATTTTGTCCTATAATCAGACGCGGGTAACTCATATCAGTGGTTCAATCCACACCTGATATTCACTATCAATATTTAAATTCCCAAATCAACTCGACATCCCCACTCAATACGCCGACTCAATACTCAAAATCAAGCTCAAGGTTCTAGAGGTGCCCTCTCCCCACGAAGTTCCGAAATCTTGTGGCACTTAGTCACTGACCACAATCAGTCATAGTACGAGGTACTAGAGATGGCTCCCACGAAGTCATACTGTCGCGTAACACTTAGTTCTCGACTAGAAGAAGCAATAGCTCAAGTTACTAGAGGTGGCTCCCACGAAGTCACGCTGTTGTGTAGCACTTAGTTCTTGGCCAAGAAAAGCACTAGTATAAAGTTCTAGAGGTAACTCACACGAAGTCTCGCTATCGTGTAGCACTTAGCCCCTATACTATGCGTGACAATACTGCGAGGCTTCTAGAGGTGGCTCCCATGTAACTCAAGTCACCATGTAGCACTTAGACCTTGACTACAATAAGCAACGATACAATGTACTAGAGGTGGCTCACAAGAGATTTCATTATCGTGTAGCACTTAGTTCTTTACTGGCTCACAACCTATTGGGTTTCCTCAACACAACCTATGTCACCTCATTTCTCAGTAGTCATCTTGCCATGACTATTACCTATCACTCAATCATTCAACCACAGCCAAGGGCATTGTGCTTTGCACTTAAATGCTTCAATTACAATAACGAACTTGGCTTAACTTTCTTCATATTAAAAACATTTCCGGTGTCAAAACTCGACACACGGTATTTTCTGATTAAATACCAAAATTCGCAATCACCACTCAATTTCACAATCCAACAATCAGCATGAAATTCTAATGACCGGCTCTCCCGATATAATTTCCGGAAAATATTAAATAATTAAATAAATTCCGAAAATTAAATAAATAAATATAAAATAATTAAATAATTACGCAATAATTAAATAAATGTAAAATAATTAAATAAATACCTAATTAAGATTACACTAATCTAATATCCTAATTAGGCTAATTAATCAACCTACTAAACTAATCAAATCACTTAATCTACTTAATTAATCTACTTAACCTTTAACTAAACTAATCTAACCACCTAAGCCATACTTAGCCTAATCTAATCACCCCTTAAGCATAATTAACCTTATAAGCAATGTTTAATGAGTAAACTCACAAGTTTAGCATTCCGATGAATTCACGGCAATGGCGACGCAGAGGCGAGCAACAAACCTCCTGGCGGCGACACCAAACAAGGCTTGGAAGGGACCTAAAATGGGCCACGAAGTTTCAAATCTAGTTGGAACTTCTGCTTCTATCAAAGGCTGAACCGAAGAGAACCAAGGCTAGAACGGTGGCTGATCGAGGCAGGCGGGATAGCAGCAGCTTCAGCAGGTCCAGGCGGTGGCTTCGGCGACTTGGACGGACAACGGAGGAGCTCAGGTGGCTGATGGCGGACCAGCGACTAGACGCGGAACGCGAGCAGGAGGCGGAACCGACGCTAGTGGGCTCGAGCGACAGCAGCTGGACGAACGGGCGGCAAGGGGGCTAGGCGATTGATGGGCTGGCTCGTGCGGCAGTCGACGATGGCGGACGAAGCAACTGGAGTGGCACACAGCTTCTGGACAGTGAGCATGCGAGCAGGAGGCGGACGGAGCTAGCTCGACGCGCGGGTGGTAGCGACGGGCACGGAGGAGCTCGGACGGGCGTGCGGTCTGCTCGGCTAGCTTGGAGGTTTGGTTGGCTGGTTCCTCTAGTTCTTTGAGCTCTCACGACAGCAAGAATGGAGAAAGTAAGGCTGAGGAAGAAGGAGAAGAGGTCTGCTGAAGCTTGAGGGGACAAGAGCCTTCAATGCTCTCTCAAAGGTCTTCAAACACTTGAGTGTTGCCCCCACCACCTTCAGCCTCATCCACAGCAGCTTTCTCTCTCCCAAATCTTCCTCAAGAAGCCTCCCAAGTGTCCCAAATGTTGCACCCCACCATGGCCTACCAATTTGCACATTTCCCTCTTCAATTTCATTCAAGTCCTCATCAATTCAATCCAATTGAAGCCCCAAAAATTCCAGCCAATGTACCCACATCAAATCCACATTTTTCCTTGCCAATTAATCCATCTTGGATGCCAAAAGTGCACTAAAAAACGGTCCTCTAATTTTCCCGGTCCAATTCCGTCAATTCTTGATTTTTCACCGAAAATCCGAACTTGCCGAAAAATCTTCGGAAGATGAGTTAACGTTCCTAAAATAAATTGTGACATGCCACAACTTTCGATTTCTGAAACCGAGTTCAATTTCGTGGTTAATTTCAACCGGACGCGATTTTAGCGTGACCTAACCTACTGGGTAGCTTTTAGAAATTTTAGTGCTTTCGACCTGTGGTCAATTATTTTTTATCCACAATGTACATTTTTGACTCATAGGCAACTCTCGGTTGTCGTAAAGACCTCAAGATCTCAAATACGAGCACAAGGTATAGAATCGACAGAAAATCAGTTTAGTGCCGCTTGACACGAGTTTATCACCCACTCTTAATTACATGCCTTTGTCGAATCGACTTACCTCCAGTCTCTGATCGATTTTGACGGTGCCGTATTGACCCTTGCAAATTTGTACGATCGAGCAATCGGTTTCTGGTCGAATTCTCAAGTCAGCCGCGTTTATATTCCTTAACAGCTTCACCTGATAGACTAGTTATCTCGTGAGTGACCAACTCAGAGAAAAGAACTATAGGCGCGTCGATGAAAAGCCCGACTCGTTCAATCGAAAGCAAAACCTGAAAATTAGGATGTCACAAATACTGCATCAAAAAGTGGGATCCATTAAAGCAGTTCAGGCTCTTCTTGTGCACATAAGCATATAAAAGGTACTTTGGGAATGCTCGACTTCTACATCGCATTAACCCAATTAGCAAAATAGTTAGGTCCCCAGCGAGGAATTCTTTATTGAAAATATACTTATATCTATAGAATTTATTGAGAAATTTGGAAATTTTATTTTACAAAAGGGCTAAAACCACAAAAAACTCTAAACTATACCTATTGTTATTCATTTATCCTAAAAAACTATGATACTAAAAATCACAAATTTATACTTATGTAACACATTTATCCTCCGTCAAATTTCTATCATGAGATTGTTAAAAATCTGTTTCCACGAATATAAGAAAGCAAATGATGTTAACATGATACCCGCATGGCTTAAATGAAATAAAAATAAGGTCGTTTTGGCTGAAAAATATCTAATGGAATTGTGACGGAGGATAAGTATCTCACATAGGTATAAGTTTGAAGATTTTCATGTTACAAGAAAAAATTTATGGTCAATATATCACAATTGGTATAGTTTGAGGTTTTTGATATCATGAAAAAAAATCAGGGTAAATATATCTTAATGAACATAGTTTGGAATTTTTTGTGGCCTTTAATGCTATCCTTGTATGTATTAAAGCTACAATGCCATGAATTGATCAATGAAACAACGGGCCCAGAAACGCAAAACAAATGTCGACGCCAAAAGACCCAGAAATATGGAGAGAAAAAAAGGTGACGCCATAATTATAAAAAGGTATGCTCTAATGTGAAGTTGGACCATTTTCTAATAGCTTTGGACCCATGTTTCACGTTATATCTACATGGGGATTTTGTCCAGTCTTCTTCTGTGCCGTGTTTCACCCGGTGGAGGAATCTTCCCCAAATTCACTATCATGTCAAGTGGGATGCCCCTCTTTGTGTCATATTCTCGTCTATCACATCTTCCGTCATTTACAGAGCTTGGATGATTCTTTAGAGATATTTTCTTGATGAAAGCTTGCACATTTATGATAACGATTTCTACATAAAAACCAAGACGCAATATAGCTCAAAACAACATTAACATTTCCCAAAAAAAAATGAAAAATGAAAATAGGTCTTCTCTGTGCATTTCTTGAATTTCATGCTTTTTTGGCGACGAATCCATAATTTTTAATTCAGGTTGAAATTGTATATGGGCAATATTTTGCTTTTGTGCAGGTGATTTCTATCCCAGTCCTTCCTCTACAAAAGACTGACAAGTCTTTGCAGATAAAGATCCATGCATATTAAATTACAATGTGCATTGCATATATTAACGAAATGTATATTAACAATTATAATAAAATGAAAGTGTGTTGGAGAAATCTTCGTGGAGTGTTTTGAAGCCGACAAAACGTTTCCATCGGTCTAGTCGAAGATTTGCGACTCTACTATTTAAAGTCGAAGACCTCGGACTGCGAGACTCAAGACTCAAAGTCTATCCTCATAGACAGTTTCTAGTTTGTCAAAGAAGGTCTATCCGAATTTGGATGTTTCGTTAAGGATTTGATCTTATCGACTGACGAAGATCTCTTAGCTGGATATGACATAACGGAATTCTTTATTCAAATCAAGATTGATTAAGGATCCAATGATTGGCGAAGTATACTTGGAAGGTTCTACTTATAGAAACCGAGATCCTGATTGTATGGGCGAACAGGATTGATGAGCTATCGACATGTTCCTTAAATAGCTCGAATGATCTTTCTAATTGATTCCGTCCAATGGGTAGATTGGAGGAATTCCTTTGGTAAGTGCCAACGGGTATGGTGGCATAAAGGAGTATAAAAGGAAGACGTTCCATTTGTTCGAGTGGGTGCACGATAAAAGAATTCCAAAGTCTGAAGCTCCTTGTTCTTAGTCAATTCATTTGCTGAGCGAAATGTTGTACGCAAAAAAGAGTCTATATTTGTGAGAAACCTTGAGGAAGTGTGGTAGAATATCTACACTTTGTGGAATCAAGGGAGAACATTGCTTGTAACATCTCTTTTGTTCATAGTGAAATCCAGCCGGTGGGGTCGGTGCGGAAGAGTGGACGTAGGCTTGGAATAAGCCGAACCACTATAAACCTTGTGTTCATTTTCTCTTCTCTACTCTCTGCTTTACTTTGATCATAATTCGTTTTGTTAACCAAATGAGAACTTCCTTTCTATTGTCTGCTTAGTATTGCTCTTTTATCTCGAGAAATTATTTTTGTCACCTATTCACCCCCCTCTAGGTGCTTATACTAGCTATCTCAATTGGTATCAGAGCCTATGTACTCACTTTGTTTGAAGTGTTTTACTTCAAAGTTAAAGATCCATGGCTAGTATGTTAGCTCCAAGGCTGGTAAAAGGGCAAAGCAATACCAGACCGCATTACTTTGATGGAAAGGAATACAACATATGGAAAAACAAAATGAAGGCGTCCCTAAGATCAAAGGATCCTCTGGAATGGGACGTTGTAGAAAAGGGAATCATTCCTAAAGCCGCACACTTTGTCTCAGAGAGAGGAAAAGAAGTTGTTGAGTCTAGTGAAATGACTCGAAAGAGATAATCAAAAGACAAGATCTTGATGCAAAAGCAATTTATTCTTTATATTGTGCTTTGTCACCTACCGAATATAACAGAATATCTTCTTGTGTTACAAAAAAAGAAGTCAGGATAGATTACATATTACCTATGAAGGAACAGATCGAGTGAAAGAGACCAAAATCAACATTCTCCTCGGTCAATACGAAGCCTTCAAAATGAAATCGAGAAATCTATAACTAACATGTTTAGTCGTTTTACAGAAATCGTGAATGGTCTTGAAAATCAAGGTCAACCAATTTCTGATCCCATGAAGGTAAACAAGCTACTGCGTGGACTCTCCAAGGATTGGAATCACATAAAGACCTCAATAAGAGAGACACAAAGAATCATGCCACTATCTCGTTGATGAGTTGGTTGGGACTCTTCGAGTCTTATGAAGTGGAGCGAATCAATGAAGATGAAGATCCTAAAGGTAAGAAATCCGTTGCATTAAAATCCAATGATGATTCGATGTTACAGATTCGAAGACGATATGGATGATGAGGAGCTTGCTCTCATGATAAGAAGATTCGAAAGCTGAACAGAAAAGGAAGAAGATTCAATCCAAAGAAACAGAGTTTTCAAAAGCAACGGTAGACTAAGTCTGTTAAGGATGATGAATCAAACAAAGATGTAGTCTGCTTTGAATGTAAGAAAAAGGGACACATCAGACCCAACTGTCCTCTTCTGAGGAAGAAGAAAGGAAAAGCTAAAAAGTATCGAAAGGCTCTTAAAGCAAAAACTTGGAGTGATACAGAGTGTGAAGAAAGTGATGATGATTATGCCAATATATGTTTGATGGCACAATCGGATTCAGATTCAAACTCCGATACAGACTCAGATTCAGACAATGAATTTGAGGTGAGTAACTTCAACATCCCTATTAAAGTTTCTAAATACATTGATGAGTTGTGTTTTAGTCTTAAGACTTCTCTTAAAAGGATTTCCGAACTCAAAAAGGAAAACTCTGCACTGAAACAACAGGAAAATGTTTTGAAAGAAAAGGTGAAATGTTTAGACATAAATATTTCTTCTCTTAAAGAAAGTGAAGATAATCTTTTAAAAGAAAATGTATTTTTAAAAAAGGACATATCAAATATTTCAAAAAGATTTTCAATAGGATTTGAGAAACTTGAGAAAATTCTTTCAGTACAAAGACCTTATTTCAATAAATCTGGTTTGGGAATGACAGCAGAAACCATTCCTTTAATTGATTTTCCTAAAGTGAAGGAAAGAATTAAGCAAAGACCCACAAGAGATGCTTACAAAAATCATTTCAAAAAGGTTTTTGTAAAACCAGTAGGTCGTAATGCTCTCAGATGTTCAAAGTGCAATAGTTCAGATCATTTTGAAAAAGAATGTCATATGGTTTGGAAACCTGTTAAGAAAGTATGGGTAAAAACCGCATATCATACTAACACCAATGGACCCAAGAAAATATGGGTACCAAAGAAAGTTTGAGTTTCTTTTTTAAATGCAAGTCACTATCAAGAAAAAGGTAAAATGGTATCGGATAGTGGATGCTCAAGACATATGACAGGAGATTCAAATTGATTCATAAAGCTCGTTCAAGTAAATGGTGGAAAAGTCTCATTTGGAGGAAACAGCAGAATTATGGGATTTGGAACTGTAAAGATTGGAAACCTCACAATAAGCAATGTTTCTTTAGTGGAAGGACTCAACTACAATCTGCTCAGTATCAGTAAGTTGTGTGATACCGGTTTCAAAATCAACTTTCAAGAGGGAATATGTTCAGGAACTAGTAAAGATTCTACTCAGTCATTCGTGGGTCGAAGACATGGAAATATCTACCTCTTGGATGTGAAACGGATGAATCGCAATGTCGATCTCAATTCAAGATGAAGCGAACTTATGGCACGAAAGCTTGGGCACATCAATATGAAGCGAGATAGCCAAAATTTCAGCAAAGAAGCTTGTTCGTGGTTTACCCAAACTGTCATACCAAAAGTCGATCTATGTACACCATGCATATTGGGAAAACAGTAAGAAATTCCTTTAAACCAATAAATCAATTTTCCACTAATCGTGTACTTGCAGCTTACGCATATGGATCTCTTTGGACCAACCAGAACTCAGAGTATTGGAGGTAAGAAATATTGCCTAGTAATTGTGGATGACTACTCACAATTTACTTGGGTATATTTCCTGGCAAGTAAGTCTGAAACATTTTCTTACTTTGAAAAGTTTGCTAAAAAGGTTCAAAATGAAAAAAGGGTATGTTATTTCAAGCATAAGAACAGACCATGGAGGTGAATTTGAAAATCAAGATTTTACAAAATTCTGTGATGAATCTGGTTTTCAGCATGTATTCTCCTCTCCATATACTCCAGAGCAAAACAGAGTTGTGGAAAGAAAGAATAGATCGCTTCAAGAAATGGCTAGAACTCTTTTAATTGAAAGTAACATCTCTTCCCGTTTTTGGGCTGAAGCAGTTTCTACAGCATGTTATATCATTAATAGAGTTTTTCTAAGGCCTATTCTGGAAAAAACCCCCTATGAGTTATTCAAATAAAAGAAGCCTATTGTTTCATATTTTCATGTGTTTGGATGCAAATGCTTTATATTGAAAAATGCAAATGATCGAGTTGGGAAGTTTGAAGAAAAGTCGATGAAGGCATCTTCCTTGGATATTCAACCTCAAGCAAAGCCTACAGAGTCTACAACAAGAAGACTCAATCTGTGGAGGAATCAATGAATGTCAAATTCCAAGATTCTATGCAAAATGAATCTATTCAGACTCATCTTGAAGAATCTGAACCTACTCCAGACTCTACAAAGTCTAAATCTCAAGAAGCAGCTTAGACTTTGAAAGACCAGCAACAAGTGTTTATTGAAGATTCAAATGAAGGAAGTGATCATCAACCTGACAAATCAACCAGTAACTGGAAGCATAAGTCCAGTCATCCCAAAGATCTTATTATTGGCGACATTAATGAAGGAATTCGCACAAGATCCAAAAGGTGCAAAGAGTCTAGTGCTGTGGCTCTTGTCTTTGAAAAAGAACCCAAAAGCATAGAAGAAGCTTTATCTGATGAAAGCTGGATTGAAGCTATGCAAGAAGAACTCAGGCAATTCAGCATTAATGATGTCTGGGAATTGACTCCTAAACCGAAAGGTAAATCTATTATTGGAGCTAAATGGGTTTTCAAGAACAAGATGGACAAGAAAGGAAAGGTCGTAAGAAACAAAGCAAGACTCGTGGCCAAGGGATATACGCAAGAAGAAGGGATAGACTATGACGAGACTTACGCACCAAGAGCAAGGTTAGAAGCAATTCGATTATTACTTGCTTTTGCTTGTTATAAGAATTTCAGGTTATTCCAAATGGACGTCAAAAGCGCTTTCCTGAATGGATTCATTCATGAGGAAGTCTATGTGGAACAACCACCTGGGTTTGAAGACCCAAGGAAACCAGACTCAGTATTTAGACTGAAAAAGGCCTTATATGGTTTAAAACAAGCTCCTTGAGCTTGGTACGACAGGCTGAGTAAGTTTTTAATTCAAAACGGATTTGTAATAAGTAAAGTGGACACTACTCTGTTTATCAAAAGAGAAAACAAAAGTTTTCTA
Source organism: Eucalyptus virginea (assembly GCA_014182375.1). Classification (NCBI taxonomy): domain Eukaryota; kingdom Viridiplantae; phylum Streptophyta; class Magnoliopsida; order Myrtales; family Myrtaceae; genus Eucalyptus; species Eucalyptus virginea. The sequence goes on along the minus strand of CM024516.1, from coordinate 38,508,334 downwards.
CTTGTTCAAATATATGTTGATGATATTATTTTTGGATCCTCTAATGAAAGTTTGTGCAAGAAATTCTCTAAATCTATGCAGGATGAATTTGAAATAAGCATGATTGGTGAGCTAACCTTCTTTCTTGGACTTCAAGTGAAACAATTGAAGGAAGGGACTTTTATTCATCAAGAAAAATATGCTAATGATCTTGTCAAAAAGTTTGGACTGGAAAATTGCAAAAGGACTTATATACCAATGTCAAGTTCTATGAAGATAGACAAAGATGAAGGAGGAAAGAAAGTTGACCAGAAGCTATACAGGAGTATCATTGGTTCACTTCTTTATCTTACTGCTTTTAGACCTGATGTTTTGTTTAGTGTTTGCATTTGTGCTAGATTTCAAGCAGACCCTAAAAAATCTCATCTAAGTGTTGCAAAGCATATTATCAAATACATTGCTTCAACCTCAAGTCTTGGTCTTTGGTATCCTAAAAAGGGAGACTTTACTCTTCTTGGATACTTAGACGCAGACCTAGCCGATTGCAGAGTTGATAGAAAGAGCACCTCGGGTACCTGTCAACTACTTAGAAGCAGGACAGTGTCTTGGTTTTCAAGGAAGTAAAATACGGTAGTTCTTTCTACAGCAGGCGAGTATGTAGCTCTTGGAAGTTGTTGTTCACAAATTTTGTGGATAAAACAACAGCTAAGAGACTTTGAAATTGAAGATTCATGCACGGAGATTAAGTGTGACAACACCAGCGCAATCAATCTGACCAAGAATCCAATTCTTCACTCAAGAGCAAAACATATAGAGATTCGACATCACTTCATTAGAGATCATGTTCAAAATGGAGAAGTTTCGATTCAGTTTGTTGACTCAAAGAACCAATTGGCGGATATATTTACAAAGCCTTTGGAGAAAAATCAATTTGAAGTTATTCGTTCCAGACTCAACATCTTGAAGTTTGAAGAAGTAAAAGTCTAGAGACTCTCAGACTCAGACAAACAAAATTTTTGACTGTAAGTGATTTTATTCTTTCTCGATTAAATCTCGAAAAGGTACGATTATTTGTCCATAATTGATTTTTGCTATTTCCGTGATTATTGCAATCTTTCTTTTTCGAAAATGAAGTTAATCTTAAATTGCAGTTATCTAATTTTTTGAAAAAGACAGTTATTTTTTAAAAAGGCATCTTTTTACTTTCTTTTATGACGCTTGGTATACCTCTCTTCGACTGTCCTATATACAAACGGTTCCTCTTCGTTTTACTCCAAAAACCCTAAAAAAGCATCGATCTTCCACTTGTGTCTTCTTCTCTTGTTTAATCTTCAAAAAGTTGTCATCTTTCTTGGGAAAAACAAGTTTGGAATCTTCCGAAGACTGTGAAAGATGTCGTCTCAAAGGAAGTCTTCGAGGATCGCAAGCAGGGGACCGCAGAAAATGAGTGAGGGGCCTACTCACTTTGATCTCACCGAGGAAGAAGAGACTCCTAGTCGGCGGCAGAGCCCACAACATTCTCGGCGGCGTCCATCTTCTTCATCTAATCCTCAGGATGTTGGTCATCGAGAAGAGGAAGAAATCGTCGAAGGCGCAGATCCTGTAAGAATTCAAAAGCCCTCCTTTATTTATAAGCTTTATCGTGCTTTAAAGAGGACCGGTACTCCATTGAACTACATCGATGAGTTTCTTAAGGACAAAGGGTATGGTAATGAGTACATCTTTTTACAAAATATGGAGCGTTTGGGAATTGCCCTTAAGGGGTTGGCAGAAGAAACCCTTGCAAATATCCCAAGTGATCCGCGTGTTGGAGAAGTGAATCAGCCAGATGGAAATGATGATGACAAGTTGTACAGTCAATTTCAACCGAGAATGGGTGTTGCAGCAAGTATTTGGAGCAAAAGGACAGAGTTGTTTCGTTCGGAGGAACAAAAGCATCTTTACACTAAGTTATTGAAGCGTGGGGTGATAAACCCTAGAAGTGTAGATTTTGATTTCCTTGACTCTGTGAACGTCAATTTGAGGGAAAAATTCAGTCTTCTTCAACTTGAGCAGTTTTGTTCTGAACCTACAGAAGCCTATGTTGAACTCATCGCATACTTCTATTCGAATCTCGGTTTCGGATGCGAATAGATTCTCTTTAGTTTCCGAGATCGGGATTATGTGGTGGATGTAGATATGTTGGCTGATGTGATTGGGGTTGAAAGAGGGAGATATCAACCTATCAATGTGTCTATTGCTCGTGCCACATTGGAACTTGTTAAGGATAGAAGGACAGAGGGAAAGATTTCCTATTCAATGTTGCGTGCGTTCAACATTCGCTTCACAAGATTGTGATTAATTGCCTCAGCCAAAGTCTACTTCAAAACCGATGTTTCAAATTCGAGGCAAAGTTGATGTATGCCACAATGCTGGGAAAAAGTTTTCTTTTCCTCACACTATTTTGTTCCACATGTATAGAGCAGTAGTGAAGGACAAGAGTCAACTTCCTTATCCAGCTCTTGTGTCAAAGTTATTCAGACATTTGAATATTCAGCCTCCACGAATTCTCTGTGTTCGATCTTGTGATCACATGGTGGTATGATTGAAAATGATGTCTAAAATGCGTCTGAAGGAACTTAACAAGGCGTTGGAGAAATTCAAGGAGAAAACTCCTGTCAAACCTCATCAAATCTCTTCTGCAGCAAAAAGAAAAGGGAAGGAGCCCATGGTTGCTTCATCCAAGAAAAGAAGAGCTCTCATCGTTGAGGATGAAGATGATGAGGATGACATCACTATTTCTGCTATGGCATTGAAGAACTGAGTCGTTACGTTCGAGAATCAACGGAACATCAAGAGAAAGACTCAGAACAGAGGACTGGAGAAAGAGAAGATTTGGAAGCAGAAGAGAAAGAAGCAAAGGAGAAAGAAACAGAGGAGCGAAAAGCTAAAGAAAGAGATGCTGAGGAGGAAAGAATTGAAGCAGAAGAAGAAGAGGAGAAAGGAGAGAAAGGAGATCAAGAGGAAGGAGAGCATGAGGAACACTCTTCTCCACTGAAGGCATGGAAACAGGGGAGATCGTGAGAACAGAGGAATGTCCTCATATCCTGCGACCGATGAAGGAGTAAGTCGCTCTCCGGCGGATCCAGAGGACATCTATGCCTCTCAATTTCCGAGGAGGGACATGATGTTTCATCGCCCAATCTGCGTGACTATGCCGATTTGCCATCGTCCGCCTTTACTCCATCGATCGTGCGAAGCCGCACGTAGACCGATAATTCAGCAGATTTTCACAGAATTCTTGATGTTCTCTTGGAAATGCGGGGTCGATATATGCTCGGGATGCGAAGTTCGGAACTTGCGGAATGCGAGTCAAGCTTCTTGTTTCTTTGAATGATCGAGATCCAAGCCCTTGCTCTTGATTCAAGCAAATGCTAAGGGTGAAGATGTAGCTCAACCGAAGGAAGAATTGAGAAAGTTGGAAGGCATCGTCCAGTCAATGGGAGATTTCCAGCTTGTTCGTGTTCCCAAGCAATCTTGACTCTATTTTATTTCCATCTCAACCTTTTTTTTTTATAATGACAAAAAGGGAGAGAGATGCGAGATTTGAAATCTTTGAACTTAAACTTGTTGAACTTATAGTTTGTTTTGATGTTTGACTTGACTTGTGTGTTTGGAATTGTGTGTCTGGATGTGGACTGAATTTGGGATTTGGATTTGACTGCTTATATTAAGTACTATTGATATCTTATTAATGGCTTTACTCTCATGCAAGACTTACCTATTTTTTATGGTTGCAGATTCTAGTGTTATCATTAAGCCATTAATCTTTATAAGATATCCATATTTGCTTGAGTAATGTTTTGCAAGTCAAAGTTATTCAAATGCAGGAAAGTTTTGTCACCATCAAAAAGGGGGAGATTGTTGGAGAAATCTTCGTGAAGTGTTTTGAAGCTGACAAAACGTTTCCATCAGTCTAGTCTGAAGATTTGAAGACTCTACTATTTAAAGTTTTAAGACCTCCGGACTGCCAGACTCAAGACTCAAAGTCTATCCTCATTGACAGTTTCTAGTTTGTTGAAGAAGGTCTATCCAGAACTGGATGTTTCGTTAAGGATTTGATCTTATCGACTGACGAAGATCTCTTGGTTGGATATGACATAACGGAATTCTTTATTCGAATCAAGATTGATTAAGGATCCGATGATTGGCGAAGTATACTTGAAAGGTTCTACTTATAGAAACCTGATAGTGCTAGTATGAACAAAATAAAGGAGTTAGGGAAGAGAATAAGAACACAAGATTTATAGTGGTTCGGCTTAATCCAAGCCTACGTCCACTCTCCCACGCTAATGACCTCCTTGGCTGGATTCCACTATGCAATCAACAAGAGATTACAACTTCGAGTGCAAACACTTAGTAGTAGATCACACTATCTCACTAAGTCACTCTTTTGGTATTTCTCTCACGATTACAAACGTTTAAGCTCTCCAAAGACAAGTGTATGATCGAAGATCGCTCAGACTTTGGAATTATAAATTCTACGCTCCGTCTCTTTTACTTGCTCATCGGTCCATGATCTCCTTAAATACTCCTCCACTTCCAAACTACCCGTTGGACAGCATCCGGAGAATCGTCTTCCAATATACCCATTGGACAGCTCGTATCTAGAAGATTTGGTAGCCGTTGAGTGACAAAGGTAGAATCCCAAATTGATTCCGATCGCCCATACAAACGAAATCTTGGTTTCCATAAGTAAAGCTTCTTCGTATAGAAAGTTCTTGTCTTCAAGATCCAATCGTCAATCAAATAGATTGAATCAATCAAATCAATCTTGATGTGGAATCCAAACCAGATCACTAGCCGTTGTATGATTGGGCTTGAGTTACGATTCATCGAATCGGATGTAAAGTCCGAGAGTCTTTAGACTTTACAATCTGAGTCCGTCAGACTTTACAATGGGTCGTAGACTTTACAACTGGGTCCGAACATATCCGCTTCGAACAGATTTAGCTTTAAGGTCTCAGACCCGGTTCGGCTTCAGCATAGAGTCTATCTTCGGTTGGCTTCAAAGCATAGAGTCTTTCTTCGGTTCATCATTCACGGTCGATGCCGGAATTAGTCGAGTTGAGACTTCGATGTAGAATGACTTTGACACTAAAGTCTGGCGCGGTCTTGATTTTGAGTCTTGAGTCCGGGCAGTCTTGGACTTTGAGTCTTGAGTCGCAGTCTTCGACTTTGACACGAAGTCTGGAAATCTTCGAATATACTTTGGACATATGTTACGTTCAGTCTTAGGCCGTCTTCGACTTTGATAATATCATCTACATGTTCTATCATCCGCATGGTCTATTACTCAACCATCAAACATGTTAGTAGCCTTTGATTTATTTTGTCATCTTCAAAACATCATAAGGGATTTCCCTAACAAAACCGAGATCCTGATTGTATGGGCGAACAGGATTGATGGGCTATCGACATGTTCCTTAAATAGCTCGAATGATCTTTCTAATTGATTCCGTCCAACGGGTAGATTGGAGGAATTCCTTTGGTAAGTGCCAACGGGTATGATGGCATAAAGGAGTATAAAAGGAAGACGTTCCAGTTGTTCGAGTGGGTGCACGATAGAAGAATTCCAAAGTCTGAAGCTCCTTGTTCTTAGTCAATTCATTTGCTGAGCGAAATCTTGTACGCAAAAAAGAGTCTATATTCGAGAGAAACCTTGAGGAAGTGTGGTAGAATATCTACACTGTGGAATCAAATGAGAACATTGCTGTAACATCTCTTTTGTTCATAGTGAAATCCAGCCGGTGGGCTGTCAGTGCGAAAGAGTGGACGTAGGCTTGGAATAAGTCGAACCACTATAAACCTTGTGTTCATTTTCTCTTCTCTACTCTCTGCTTTACTTTGATCATAATTTGTTTTGTTAACCAAATGAGAACTTCCTTTCTATTGTCTACTTAGTATTGCTCTTTTATCTCGAGAAATTATTTTTGTCACCTATTCACCCCCTTCTAGGTGCTTATACTAACTATCTCAAAGTGGATAAGCAATGTATATTGTGACATCCCGAAATTTAGCCCCTGATTCGGATATATGAAATGGTTGTTTCATCGATTCGTTTATGGTTAATTTATTCGGAGCTAATCACTCACGAGTTAACTAATCTATTAGGTGAGGCCGTTAAGGGATATAAACGCGACAAACTAGAGAATTCGATCGGAAATCAACCGCTCGACCATAATAATCGACAAGGGTCAATACGACACCGTTATAAATTGATTAGCGAACGGACATAAGTCGATTCGATGGAAGTACGTAGTCGAATCGTGGGTGATTCCGCACGACTGTGATATTTATGTCAAACGATGATAACGTGATTTTCTATCGATATTATACTCGGGACACGTAATTGAAACCTCGCGATTATGTGACAACCGAGAGTCGTCTACAATTCGAAGATGTACAAACATGGATCGAAAATTATCGACCACGGGTCAAAGACGCTAAAATCCCTAAAAGCTACCTGATAGGTTAGGTCGTACTAAAATTGCGTTCAGTCAATTTTAACCCTGAAATTGAATTCGGTTTTGAGAACCGAACGTTTGAGCGTGTCACGATTCATTTATTGGACGTCGTCTCATCTTTCGGCGAATTTTCATCAAGTCTGGAATTTTTCGGAAAAACGATTTTCAGACAAAAAAAAAGAAAAAGGAAAATTCGGATGGGAGGAAAAATGGAGTTTTTCTACCCTTAAAATGGTTTATTTTGGCAAAATTAGAGCTAAATTAGGATTGGTTGAGCTAAGGACTTTGGAAGCATAGTCATGAATACTTAGATATTTGGCTAAGCTTCCTATGGGTGGTCCACTTGACTTTCTTTCCCTCCTCTCTCTCTTCATCCTTTCTTCCTCTCTTTCCCTCATGCGTGAGCCTCCCTGCAACAGCAGAGCAGCCCTAATTTTCTCCATTCTTCCTCACGTTTTCCCTCCTCTGGTTTTTGGTTCTGTTCTTTACATTTTCCTTGCTGCCGCATCTCACGCCTCATCCCTTCTCTTCTCCAATTTCCTTGCCACATCACCACCGCCCTTCCTCACGCCACCAACACTCCACAAACTTCAGCAGCCCCGAACGCCAGCATCTTAACCCAACGTCTCAGCCAGCAACCACCAGCAACTCTCCACCACCATCCACTCGTCCAACACTAGTAGCCGAGCAGCTCCTCACGCCGATGCTCCACCACCAACAGCCACTGAACAGCCACCCGTCCCGGTCGCAGTAGCACCCGCGGCCACCTCCACCGACCAGCTCAAGCAGCTGAGTCCCGTTCCTCCTTAGCCGAACACTTGTAGGGTAGCCACAACCGCCGTCAAGCCTCCGTTCGAGTCACAGTTGTTTCATGTTTTCGTCACCGTCGTGTTGCTATCGCCGTAACCCGCTACCGTCGAAAACCGTGAGCTAACTCCCTAATCCTTGATTAGGCTGTTAATTGCGCTTAGGTGGTGTTTAGATTAGTGCTAATCATGGTTAGATTAGTGCTAAGATGGATTAGTGTTAATCAATCATGGTTAGATTAGTTAACCTTGGTTAAGTTAGTTAACCTTGGTTAAGTTAGTTAACCATGGTTAGGTTAATTAATCATGGTTAGTTTAATTAAGTTGGATTAGCTTAATTAATCGCAGTTTCCAGGACACTCGCTGTTTGCTATTTTCGTGGGTTAAAATGTACTACAAATTTGAGGTTGCTTCCCTCTTGAAAAATGTTCTAAACATCTTTATCTATGACATATATTTTACTCAAGATTTTCGGGATTTAAAAGAATAAGATTTCAGCTTCGTTACATGCAAGGCAGAATTTCATTTTGTGCTGGAAGCAGTGACCTTTTGATGTCTAAAGGATTTTTATCAACTCTTAAGGTTCGATTTTCGAAATATTTTCTTCACAAAAGTTTTTCATCACATCTTGAAGTTTAACATAGTCAAATTTCAGAGCAAACGGATGAGTTTTGGACCTCGAACCAAACTGGTTTTGAAAAACATAACTTCTGGACACGGACACAGTTTTGAGTACGTGAGCAAGTACAAATTTCTTTCCAAAAGTTTTAAAGAAGAAAAAGGGGGGTTACTTTAAATTGTCTTCAAAAAGGGTGGTTGGACAAAGAAATAGAAAAGAAATATGGTGTCGGATTTGGACGCCAAGTTTTATGTGCTCAATAAAACCGTGAGGTTCAAACTAAATGCGTGCAAAGTTTGAAGGGTTGATTTCAAATACGTGACCCCATACAAATTTATTTCGGAAGGTTTTGAACAAAAAAAAAGGGAGTTGCAAGTTTTATTATTTGAAAAGGGATTTTGGTTTTCTTAGCTAAATAATGAAAATAAAAGCTGGTTTGATTGATGATATGCTCGTGTGGTCACATAATTGAACCTATCACCCAACAGGAGTTTGGGGACGATGCCCGATTTTTATCGAATGCCTGGTTGGGGTTCGAAAGCCGAGTCGTGGTTGAGACCGGACCGATGCTCTTTTATGGAATGCCGTCTAGGCGGGGGTTCTAGATGTTGCCGTGCCTGACGGGATATGACGATGCCCGGTTACGCTGGATGACCGCCGACTTTTGAGTTGGCCATGGCCAATGGGTTGTAATAATCAGAACACGCCTGAATGGTTGTGCTATTGTGCTCGATTATGGGGCAAAATTGTTTGGCATGGTATGGGACGTGTCGAAACGGTTTTACCTTATAATCGGGACCCATGTGAATGTTTGAAGGATGAGAGTGATGTGTTCCAAATATTAATTATGCTTGTTGTAGTTATAAATGCATATGTGATGCGCTAATATGCAGGGACGTGCTGAGGCGATGTGAGTTTTGTATGGTGCGTGTTTAGGACCGCCTTCGAGGCGAAATTGTGTCCTAATCGGGGTTTAGGGTTTTGACTCGCTGAGATTTATCTCACTCCGCCGTGGTTAACATTTTCAGGGCCGTAGTGTGAAGATCTGCTGAGCGTGGATGTCATGGGCGCGAGATGCGACACCTTTTGACTGGCCTTGCCGTTAGTGAAGTTTAGGTTAACCCTAGTCCCTAAAAGTTTTTTGGAGGGTCGATAGGAAGTGGCCGTGGAAAGGCTTGTTAGTATTAAACTTTTTAGGGTTAACGGTTGATAAATGAATATGTTGTTTTCGGCAATAGTTGTCGTGTTTTACTATCCCTATGTTTATTTGTTGGCCGGGGGTTTATTTAATTTGCTTTCGCATGTGCTTAATTGAAAGATAAAAAGAATGGGTCGGCGACGTGTCCTGGGACGTCGCATTTTCAATCAACCATCAAGAGATGTTCGCGTGCTCGGGGTTCGAGGCGTGACATCCCCGCCCCAAGTGGTATTAGAGCCTGGTCGGTGTCTAGAGTGATAAGGTGCGATGGGTCATGGGATAGTTAGCTAGGAAAGACATTTTCCTTATGCTGATGCTTGTGATTGATTGATTGTTTTGTGCGTTAATTGATTGTTTTGTGCGAGTTGCTCAGATTTCTAATTCCTTATGGGAATTAGAAAGAAGGTTTCTCTAAAGACCCTGCGAGATGAGGAATCCTGAGCAGAGAGCCCCTCGGAGAAGGGCCGTAGTAGCTTTGACAGGTGCCAGAGGGAGGGCACCGAGACGAGCGGGTAATAAAGGGAGAGCGTCAGCTCAGGCTAGTACCAAGGAAAGAGTGCTACCTCAGGCTGGTGCTGGAAGAGGAGCACCAGGCAATCCTAGGTTGGATGGGATCATATAGGCGCTAGAGACTCTGAGGAACAGAAAATGGCCGAGTTCCAGCGTCTCCGTCAAAGTCATATGTCCGCGGACCAATGTGAGGCGAAGTTTGCTGAGTTGTCAAAGTATGCATCGAGACTAATTAAGGACCCGGTGAATAGGGCAAACAATTTCTGGAATGGTTTAAGAGTGAACATTGGAAGCCAGTGGTGCCCTTGAACCTGAAGGATAAGCAAGCTTAGGATAGTGCACTACTAGGATGGATGACCTCTTGGGAAAGTGCCTACTTATGTGCCAAAGGATAAAATCGTAAGGCTCGGTATGGGACGAGCCAAATCGGACAATATCTCTATGAATTAGTCCCTATCAAAGTGGAACCCCTCCAGTAGATGTGTAGCTCGAGGACGAACCAAGCGAAAGCTAGTGGGCCTGTAACGACCCAGTCCGATGAGGGCGGGGAGTGGTCGTCAAGGCCAGAGGGCCTGAGCAAGGAGTGGCTCCCGGTAGGCTTCTAGGATGGTGAAGAGGGCAGGAATGAACCGGACTATGCACCGAACAGGAGGGGCAGTATTTCTGGGATATTTTATCAGAGTGGCGCAGCGAAAGTATGGTTAAGCTTGTAGAACTTAGGTTTATTGAAATGAGGTCGGAGAAAAGAGGACCACTGACTAGAGTTATACTTAACTATTTTGCCTATGTGTGACTTTGATGTCATGATTGAAAAGAATTGGCTCAAGAAGTAACGAGCCGTATTGGATTGTTATCATATAGTAATCCAGTTTAACCCGTTAGCGGGTGAAAGTTTCGAGTTTATTAGAAGTCGAGGAGGACCCTCGATTACCTTAATCTCGTTGCTTGAGACAACCCGTTTGTTAGAGGTGGGTTTCCAAGGTTATTTGGCAACCATAGTTGATACGTCAGTTGAGGAGCCAGGAATGGAGGACATCGCCATACGAAAGGACTTTGCATTAGACAGCTATGCTGAATTGTACATATGACAGATAGTTCGTCTTCATGAAGTGCCAATGACGATCACGTCAGATCGAGACCTGAAGTTTACGGTAGCTTTTTGGAAAAGTTTACAAACTGCCTTGGGAGCGAAGCTGCAGTATAGCACGGCCTATCATCCGCAAGCGGATGGCCAATATGAGAGGACGATTCAAATCCCCGAGAACATGCTGCGAGCTTGCATACTAGACTTCAAAGGAAGCTGGGAGGAACAGCTTCATCTAGTTGAGTTCGCATACAACAACAGTTATCAACAGAGTATTAAGATGGCACCGTTTGAAGCGTTGTATGGCAGAGCCTGCAGAATTCCTGTCTGTTGGGACGAAGTTGGAGAGCGTAAGATTACGGGCCCTGAGTGGTTCAGCAGTCAGTCTGTGGCACCCCTCGACGGCCCCCGATCCGTTAGGGTCGCCACAGTTCGCTTACCTTTCACTTTTCCTAATAACATGTCACTCTGATAGACTTTTCAATTGCAGCGGGTCCATACAACCGTGGGGGTTTACATTTTTTTTTTTTTTTGATAGGTCCCTTGTGCAATTCATATACGGAAGCACATCTAACAAACTCCCTTCCCTATATTCAGAAAACGATGCACACCTACTAAACATTTATAGGTAAAAGCCGTACACTTTTATTTACTTAAACCAAATGGACATCATTCATCGGTACATCAAAATGCCATAGTTTTCTATACTAGGCTATACTTCAAAAGATGACCGACATCTCTTCCAACAGTCATACACTTAAAGTCCATCGATCAGTGTCGGCGTCCAAAAGTTCCCTCATTTGCTATCCTCCTTCTCGCGGTCATATCCAACCGCTCAATCCATCTACTAATCTGAAATGTTGGTCCCCGAAGGGGTGAGTACAACCACTCAGCAGGTAAAGGAATCCAATAACCACTCAATGCATCATACAAGTCATACATGCATTGCAGGCATTACTTACCTTGAAGCCATGCGTATACTATCATGCATCATCACCACAATCATAACACGTACATGTGTATCATCATGTTCATACTCATATAGTCGTCATCATGCCATTATCATATCACACATGTCATCATCATCATATTATACACATGTCGTCATCATCATGACATCATCACATCACACATGTCATCATCATCATATTATACACATGTCATCATCATCATGACATCATCACATGTGCCATCATCATTACCATGCATCCATGCACATATCATCATCATATCACACGTACCATCATCATTACCATGCATCCATGCATATAACATCATCATCATATCATATGTACCATCATCGTTACCATGCATCCATGCATTCATCATCATCATATCACACGTACCATCATCATTACCACGCATCCATGCATATATCATCATCATATCGTCATATCACATGTACCATCATCATTACCATGTATCCATGCACATATCACCATCATATCACATGTACCATCATCATCATATAGTCATCATGCCATAAGGTGATCATCATCCCATCATATCATATATCATCATGCCATAAGGTGATCATCATCACATCATATCATATATCATATATCATCATGCCATAGGTGATCATCATCACATCATATCATATATGCATGATTCAATTTTCACTTTTACTTTCAATTCGATCACCCCATTACTTTTACTCAGGATCATCAATTTCATCCCATACTTTTCACTCGCACCCAATCCTGGCATTGCGAGAACCATCCGGGCATGTATCCAAGATACAACCGGGCATCCAGCACCCCCACATTCCGGGCATCTCGTATCCCAACTGGCATCACGAGGTATCCTCCGGGCATGTATCCAAGATACAACCGGACATCTAGCCTTTACCCTTCTAGCCAGGCATCTTGCACCCCAACTGGCATCACGAGGAATCTCCGGGGCTCGCCATGAAAATGGTTTCCCCTACCCTCCGGGCATGCATCATGATACAACCCCTCACCCTCCGGGTGTGTATCATAATACAACCGGGCATCCCGACACTCCCGGGGAAAACCTCTGGGCATGTATTCATAATACAACCAGGCATCCAAAGGGCATCGACTCATTCGAACCTCCGGGCATCCCGACTCCCGGGGCATCGTCGGCTCACACCTCCGACGATATCATCATCATCATAATTTATATTCACATTCATGGCTCAATTTCAACATGGCATATAATGTGATGGCAAACAAGATCACATTCAGCATTGAATTCATACATGCATCTCAATTCAATGTCATGCATGCATCAAGACCTCATCACACATACGGCAAGGTACAATTATTCGTAAAATAAAATTTATGGAATTTGTACCAATTAAAATAATCCATTTATCATGCCCTTTTTACATTTATTTAAATTCCAGCTTGTGCCATTTTCAAAAATATTAAATTTAATTATTTATATAATCTCAAAAATCATAAAATTAAGGCAAGTAATAAATAAGACAATAGGATAATGATTTCATGCAAAATACACGGCCAATGAGAATTCCACACAAATCCATAATTCACACAAAACAGCATATAATTTTCGGATGAAATCAGAATGCACAGTCTCCGAATAAACTCGATTAAAATATCCATACGACCTCCAAAAATTACGAAATTTTACCGAGTCATAGCCAAGACATTTACGTACATCTTTCATGAAGACTTCCAAGTCAGATTCTTTCTAGATTATTTTCTACAGTCACACGAAGCTTCTGGATCCAACACCGAAACGTCCAGTGCATGCTTCTCCGAAATAATGAGTTTTCACCTACCTATTCTTCTTCGTTTCCTCTAAAATTTGGATATATTCTACATCAAGATTTCCTCTACAAGTTTCATGAAGAGATATAAGTCAAATAACCAGAGTATAGTCGTCATTTAGGTCCATGATGTCTCGGGTGTCCTGTAATACATCTCCAGAATTACCGTCTTTAAGATCTAGTCGATTTACTAGGTTATACTTGTTCATTTTGCTTCAAATTTGAGTATGTTGTAGCTTAAGGTATCCCCTACAACTTTCATGAAGAAATAGAAGATAGATTCTTAGTACAAATCAACATGCAACCACAAATCCATCAAGATGTCAGTGAAATCGTTCCAGATCTGAGGTCTTCGTAGAATGAGAGTTTAACCCCTTAAATCTCCATCATTTTACACCAAATTTTAGTATGTTGTATTTTAAGATGTTAGCTACAACTTTCATGAAGAGATTGAAGCCAAAATCCAACTCTAAACATACATGCAAGCTCACACAACATTCTGACTCAAACTGTTCACGCGAAAACAGCAACACCACTCAAGAACAAGCCATCCAAGCTTCGGTTTCCCCCTTCCAATCACTCAAATTCGACACTATACCAACCATACATGTAACACATACACATGCAAGAGCAGCAAAGGACCCCAACTTGCCTCTAGACCACACGAACGGCGGCACACGGCGGCGAACACGGCGGACGGACGGCGTGCGGGCGGCGACGGGCGGACAGCTCCTTCTCTCGGCTTCCCCTTCTCTCTCGCCACTCCCTCTCTCTCGCAACCTCCTCTCTCTCCCTTTGGCCGAATTCTCCACCAGCCACTCTCTCTCTCCCTCTCTCTCTCTCTCTTTTGGTTGTATATATATTTGCATGCACCCCTCTTTGCATGGGGGACACTTGTCCCTAAGAAGGAGACAAGTGTCTCCTTGGTTGAAGACACTTGGAGGAAGCCATGCGGCTCCTCCTTCCCCCTCCATGCACCGACAGGGGCCGGGCTTATGGCCCACTTTAGGCCCATCTCACTTGGGCCTAAAGCCCAAACTTAAATGGCCCAAGTTTATTTTATTTTATTTTTATAATATATCTTAATCATCATTTAAATAAATATCTAATTGCATAAATAATAAGGCCATTAAACTTATAGTCACAAATCCATAAATTCCAATTTATGATGCACATGGCCAATGATAGAATTTTCTTTCCTATCACATAATTATCCCTTAAAAGCTTGGCCATATATCTTATTGCAAATTATGGATTAAATGGCCATAAAATAACTTGACGGTACTTCCATCACCTATTCATAGACTTTAATGTAACTAGAGGTCGTTATGAATTTTGGGATGCCACACAGTCGATGCCGTCAAAGTCATTCGAGAAAGACTCAAGACCGCCCAAAGTCGTCAGAAGAGTTATGTAGATAAGCGGCGTAGACCATTGGAGTTCCAAGTTGGTGAACACGTATTCCTCAAAGTGTCACCGATGAAGGGTACTTTGCACTTTGGTAAGAAAGGAAAGTAAAGCCCGAGGTACGTCAGTCCCTTTGAAATTTTGGAACAAATTGGGACTTTGGCGTATCGTCTTGCGTTGCTGCCAAAACTTGCTCAAGTGCATGACGTCTTCCACATGTCGATGTTGAGAAAGTATGAGCCCGATCCAACCCATGTGCTAAATTTCAAGGAAATAGATGTGGACAGGAGAGTGTCGTACGTGAAGAGACCGGTTCGGATAGTGGATCGAAAAGAGCAAGTGCTACGCAGCAAGACGATTCCCTTGGTTAAAGTGGTTTGACAACACCACGGAACAAAGGGAGCCACATGGGAAAGCGAAGAGTTTATGAAACGTCAATACCCCCACCTTTCTGTGGAAGGATTGTAATGGTTTAAATTTCGATGACGAAATTTTTATAAGAGGGGAAGAATTGTTATCACGCCCTGATCCTCGAGCGCGTGTACATCCCTCTGCGATCGATAGAAATGCGACGTTCCCAGGACGCGTCACCGACCCATTTATTTTTAAGCATATGCGGAAGCGAAATAATAAACCCCTAACAACAAACAGCATGGGATAGGAAAACAGAGTAACATTTCACAAAAGCCAACTTTTATAAACAACGAGTTTAGATACAAAACGAGTCTGGTTAGAAGTCTACAAAAGATCAACTCTCAAAATGAAGCTGTCCTACGACCTACTCGTTGGACACAAACGCTGATCCTTCAGACTCCACCTCCACAGACTCCGGGGCTTCGGGTCCTCCACGACCACCATCTAAGGACCTGAAAATTTAGCCCACGATGGGGTGAGACGATGTCTCAGTAAGTTCACCCCCTAAACCCTTATTAGGAAGAAAATACACCTCAGGGCACTCTAGCCACACAACCACACAATTAGAACATATGACTTACCTCGCCTCAGTTCCTTCTTACACGTCAGCACAGTTCATATCACAAATGCATATAATTAATGCACATAACAATTGAAACACCTCACTTCACTCAATAAATCACAGGGGTCCCGATTATAATACTAAACCGTTATGACACATCCCATACCATGCCACACAGTTTTGTCTCATAATCAGGCGCATCTAACTCAAACAATCATGCGTTCCAATTGTTAATTTCGCCCCTCTAGGGTATGGCCTACTAGAAGTTCGGCGGTCTATTGGCGTAGCCAGGCATCGTCTCTTCCCTATTGAGCACAGCTACGTCTCTCAAAGACGGCTTTCCCGAATGAGCATAAGTCCAGAATCTACTGCGACCCGAAACCTAATGAGTGGGTAACCCATATAGGGTAACGTCCATCCGACACAGTTTGAGGATGGTTCTCTTAACCAACACACGACCAATCAATCTCGACCCAAGACACCGTGCATTACACTCAAATGCCTCAATTAAAATAGTGATCCTAGCCTATTTTCTTCATATTAAAAATACATGGTAAAATAGTCGCGTGTGGGTTCACGATCAATTCGAACCTTAAAAGTGATCTCTCTTTTTCAAACCCCACTATTTGATATAGTACTTAAAATCCATTTTTCGGTGTCAAAACCCGACACCCGGGATTTTCTGAATAAATTTCATATTTTCACAATCATCACTCAATTTGCACAATCCTACCATCAAATGCATAATTTGAACACACCACATGTTAGCCAACACGAAATTCCGATCACCGACTATCCCAGGTCTAATTTTCGAAAAATAATTAATAATTAAATATATTCCGAAATTAAATTAAATAATATTATATTATGTTAATATAAATTAATAAAATAATACTTATAATTTCGAAATAATTAATTAATGCCTAATCAAGATTACACTAATCTAATCACCTAATTAGCCTTAATTAATTATCCATTAAACTAATCACATCCCTTAATCTAATTAACATTTAACTAAGCTAATCTAACCACCTAAACATGCTTAGCCTATCTAAACACCCCTTAAGCATAATTAACCTCTCGAGCAAGGTTTAGTGAGTAAAATCACCGGTTTAGAGTTCCAGTGAGTCCACGGCGACGGTGACGGTGACGGTGGGTGACATACCTCCAAGCGGCGACACCAACCAAGGCCAGGAAGGGCTTGAAAACGGGCCACGAAGACCTCACGACTTGCTAGGTTTCTGCTTTTGATCTTGGCTGAACTGCAGAGAAGGAACCGACGGCTGCAACGGCAAAGACGGGCTGATCGGAACTCCGGTGAGCAAGTGGCCGGCAACCAGCGGCACCTGGGGGTCAAGGGGGACTTGTTGGTGGTTGGTATGGTCAAAGGAAGGGTCGGAATGGGAGAAAAACGGCCGAAATCGCGAAACAAGCGGACCAAGCGGGTGGACTGACAGACCGGCGACCGACGGCTTCTCGTCGACGAACGAGACGGCCGGTGAATCGTTCCAGTGAGCGGCCAAGCTCTTCCGTACGGACTGGACGTGCGGAAGACAAAGGTGGGTGGAATGTGAGCTAATTCACACGGGAAGACAACTTTTAACTCAAGTTTTCACAAGAAGGTCAGCTGAAGCAGAAACTGGAAGAGGAGAAAACAGAGGAGGAAAACGATCGACGATGGCTTCAGTGGTGGTTGACAATGGAGAGGGCTGGTGTGCTCAGTTTTCTTTGGTTCTCAAGCTCTCCAAAAGGCTCAACAATGGAGAAAGCAAGGGGCTAGAGGAAGAAGAAGCTTCAACTGAAGAGAGGGGACTCCAAGAGCTCCCTAGGCTCAACACTTGTCTCTCTCTCACCTCACAAGCCCCCACCAGCCATCAGCCTTCATCCTCAGCCATTCTCTCTCCTCAATCTTCCCCAAGAAGCCTCCCAACATGGCTGAAATGTTGCACCCCTCAAGGCCTACGAATTTTGTGACTTTGCTCTTCAATCTCATCAATTCCATTCAATCCTCTTTCAATTCAATCCAAATTGAAGCCCATAAATTCATCCAATGTGTCCACACTTAAATCCACATTTTTCCTCGCCCATCGAACCAACTTGCATTCCAAAAATGCGACCATAAGCGGGCCTACGAATTTCCCAATCCAAAACGGCCTAACTTTGATTTTTCACCGAAAATCTCGGTTTACAGAAAAATCTTCTAAGAATGAGTCGACGTTCCTAAAATGACTTGTGATATAACAGAACTTCCAATTTCTGAAATCTGGTTCAATTTCACGGTTAATTTCAATCTTGCATGATTTTAGCGCGTCCTAATCTACAGGGTAACTTTTAAGAATTTTTGGTGCATTTAACCTGTGGTTGATTATTTTCAAGCTACAATGTACATCTTCGACACATTAGTGACTCTCGGTTGTCGTGAAAATCTTGAGATTTCAAATACGGACACAAGGTACAGAAAAGACAGAATAATTAGTCTAGTGTCGTTCGACGAGAATTTTGCCATCAGGTGGAATCACCCACACACTGATCACATATCTCAGTTGAATCGACCTATCTCTGATCTCTGATCGATTTTGATAGTGCCGTATTGAACCTTGCAGATTAGCACGGGGGTGGAGGTGTTAAAAGTAATTTTCGCAAGACTTAACAAATTAGCTCGTCTTTAGAAGATAATAGACTGAAGATGTAAACGACTATAAGTAGTTATGTAAAGCTACGAATTAAAGTAATGAGTTCAGGGAAAGAGAATAGAAACGCAAAGTTTATAGTGGTTTGGCTTAGATCAAACCTACGTCCACTCTCCCGCACTGACAGCTCACTGGCTGGATTTCACTATGAACCAAAAGAGATTTTACAGTCTCACGTCCTTGACCCCACAGTGTAGAAACTCTACTACACTTCCTCACACAAGTGTTTTATCTCTCTTTTGAGTACAATATAAGCTCAACAATTGAAATAGCAAAGAACCAAGAGCTTCGAACTGTGGAATTTTTCTATCACGCACACACTCGAATAACTTGAGCGTCTTTCTTATATACTCCTTCATGCCTCTATAACCGTTGGCACTTTCCAAAGGAATTCTTCCAATCTACCCGTTGGACAGAATCAATCAAGGAGATCTCGAGTCACTTAAGGAATGTGATGATAGCCCACCAATCATACTCGTCCATACAATCAGGATCTAGGTTTCCATAAGCAGAATTTTCCAAGTATACTTCGCCTTTTAAAAGATCTGATTATCCAAATTGATTTCAATGGGAATAATTGATCACTAGGTGCTATCTCCAGCCGTAAGATCTTCTTCAACCGTACGAACCAAATCCTTGAAACTTGCATCTGGATAAGTCTTCTCTTCGTCGGTTTGAAATCTATCAGTGAGATCAAACTTTGAGAATAAAGTCTAATTGGTCTTCAGACTTTGACAGATGAGTCTTGAATTCTTCATACTATAACACTTGAGTCTACAAGTCTTTGGACTAGACTTTTGGAAAGGTTTTGTCTGCTTCAAAACAATTAAGGAGTTTTCTCTAACAATCTTCTCCTTTTTATGGTGACAAAACTTTCCTGCAGATCTGCAAAATTTTAACCTGCAACACTTAAACAAATCGTGATGTCTTATAAAGATAAATTAATTAAGGCCTGGATAGTATTGATTCTGCAACCACAGAAAACATGTTAATACTGCATAGTAAATAACTATCCATCCATAATCACAATCTTAGTTGCTGTAAGAAATTTCAAATCCAAATAACAGTCAAATATCTAAAGTCCATCAGTCTGAAAGCAAACCAAAATCAAACCAAGGACAAATCAGGTAAAAAGTTATCAAAAGATAATTCAAATTTGCACAAACTTTCTCCCCCATTCTGTCAACAAAAAGTGGAGATCATTAAAAAAAAAAAATGGATAAAATCAGGGCTGCTTGGGGATGCGAACGAGCTGGAAATCCCTCATAAACTTGACAATCTCATCCAGCTTCCTCAGGTCCTCCTTCAGTTGCTCGATATCCTCACCATTTGCATTTGCTTGAACTTGAAAATTAAGGGCTTGTACTCGGTCGTGCAAAGAAACTGAAGTGGCTTGATGAGCAGACCGCAAGTTTTTAAAAGAGATCAAGAGAGATATAAATGTGATCGATCGATCTAGGGTACTGCATACTAAATCTACTCAAAGTGTGATGCCCATTATGAGCTGCTATATATTCCTAACAGATGTATGGCAACGAGCTCTCAAAGTATGCTGGTCGCACGGATTATTCACCGGTATGAATGTTGAAGAGAGGTAAAGAGGATCATGTTCGGCCCACCATGTGCGAGTGGGAGATGCTGGTTTTAATTATTAACATGATGGGCCTAAGTTGGCCCGTCCGCCCATGTTGGGCCTAAAAGCCCAGCCCACAATATTAGGGCCCATGGATAGAGGGATATGATGAAGGGACAAGTTTTTTTTTTTTTTAGGGGACGTATATAAAGGGGAAATAAAGAGGGAGGAACGCACCTTTTGAAGTAACGTACGTTCCTTCTCCCTCTCTCCCTCAAAAACGCTTCCAAAAGAAAGAACAGTAAGCAAGAGGCGACACCCATCTTCCCTTCAAGGCGAATTGGCGTCATCGGATCAAATAAGGCCAAATTCTCTTCCTCATATCAGCGTCGGTGCTTGAACTGTGGCTAACAAGGTACGTTCGATTCTGTGATGTGCCTTAGGATCGATGATGCATGTGTTTTTCCCGGGCTCGTCTTCCGCACAAGTTTAGGGGTTCGATTTAGTGTCGAATCCAGTTTTTGGGAATCCGACAATCCCAACATGAACACATATCATTTGGAGTATTTAAAATATATTAGAAAGATACATTTCTTCCCTCAATGGCCTAATTTGCCATATTTATGGGAAGAATCATAAACATTAACTGCACACCCCAAGGTCGTAGATTACTTATGTTTAGTTTCTTACTAATCCATAATTCATAAAGGGTGTAAGTGACTGATTAGAGGGCACACGGTTAAGTATATAAGCAATAATCAGTAGTAACACATCTCCCTAATATAAGATAGGTAGATTAGCTTGCGCTATCATAGATCTAACTATATCCAATAAGGTTTTATTCCTTCTCTTAGCAACCTCATTTTGTTGCGAAGTACCAAATATGGTCAATTGTTTTACGATTCCCTTTTTGTCACAAAGAGTCTTAAATTGCTCAGATAGATACTCATGTCCGTGATCATTTCTCAATACATTTATTGTTTTATTCAATTGTTTCTCAACCAATGCTATATATTGTCTAAAGCAGTCTAATACTTTTGACTTATGGGAAATCAGAAAGACATAACTGAAATGCGTGAAGTCATCTATAAAAGTGATAAAATATGAGGCTCCATGCCTCACTTTTGTGTTCAATGGTCCACACATGTCAAAATGTATGAGCTGCAATGGAAGTTTGGCTCCAATTCTTTTACCAAATGGTTTTTTAATTGCTTTTCCTACTAGACAATGATCAATATTAGCAAGTACCCCTAAAAGGCATTTTCTAGTTAATCTTTACATTCTTTCTAATCCAATGTGACATAGTCTAGCATGCTAAGTATTTGCGTCAATATCAATATTACTAGAAGATGTAATTAAAAAAAAAAAAAAAAACATCAACATTAACATTATACACATCATAGCTAATATCTAACATCGTAACCATTTAATACATGACCAGAACTATAATATATCGTTCCACAATTATAGCACTTCATCTTGGTATTATCCTTCTTCTCATCACGCTTCTTGCGTCAGAGTATCTTAACTCTCTTAGATGCTTGATCGGTCTCATTCCATTTGTTGTTGAATTTATGGTTCTTGTACTTGAAGCCCAAAATTTTGCACGAACTCAATTCAACAATATAAGCATGGGTAGAAGATCTTGCAGCCTCTAGGAACTTATTTTCTAATTCCAAATGACGCGTTATATCGTTAAAAGTAACAATTATTTCATTGTGCGTCATGTTAATTTTCATATGCTCCCAACTGTTAAGAAGAGACCTTATAACAGTTTGAACTTGCTGTTTATCAATAAGAGTGTGACATGCCGACTTTAGCTCACGAATTATATTTGATATCTCTCGAAAATGCTGCCCCATCGTTAGATTTGGACGTTTTTAGTATGTGCCAAACTTGATGGTGAGTCTCCTCAACTTAGTGACAAACGTATCCCGAAACTTATTTTTCAAGGCAACCCACATTACTTGAGTTTTATTATAACCTTCAAACTCACACAAGATCATCTTTCATACAACTTAGCAACGTGATGTGAGAATGCTATTTTTCTTTTTCCAAACTTGATAAATTTCTTGATTTCTTCTTGTTGAGCTAAGGTTCCATACTTAAGTTTATCCATGGTGTGGTTGAAGATTTCCAAAACCTCTTGCTCCTCAAAGATGTATGGAACCTTTCGATATCAAATATCATAATTATCACCACTTAGCTTTTCACCCTTATTGAGGTTAGCCACAATGGTCTTGGATGTCAAAGCTATAATAAATTGCAATAGTCACATTGACATAATAAATGTAAAATCAATACTAGCACATTTTTCACATTAACACACATATTTAATTTACAGCAAAGACAAATTAAAGTAATGATGATTCAACAAAAAAAATCAAAACGAAAGTTCACTATGTTCCCAATCAGCTTTTGTGTACGATCATTTTACTATCATTAATTAGTTTAATTTGTGCAAATTTCAAGTTCTAAGTAAGAACTTCTTCGAATTCTACCAACTTACGAACTCCCACTAGAAAAAATAATTACATGATCTCATGTAATTTCTACATTTTCTATTAATATCAAAATGCATAGCATGATATGAACCAACGTACAAAACATTCATGCAGCAACTATAATCAAAAGTAGAATTCATAACATAGTAAAAAAATCAAGGATCTCTAGTCATTGTTCAAACTCGCTTGGAATCAGGAAATTGTTAGCACATTAAATCATGTTCATGTGATCATTACAATAAACTCTATACAATATATATGTGGTCATTTATATATAGGCTAGCTTATGTATTTCCAAAACCATAGTGAAATATAGGTTAAAGAGAATAAACAATGCATTTATATCCCAAAAATACACATAATTAGGATTCCATATGCATTTTTATACTTTTAAAAGCCTCAAACATGTAACATAATCATACCACAATGAACACGTTCATACGAACCAAACGCCATCAACCACGCATCTGTCGAAGCCCACACGCTCCCACATGCACCACCTATGAGCGCAACTTGTGTGCTGCATGCGCAAGTGGGCCACAAAGCTCCTGGTTGGTTCGACCAATCCTACCGGTCCAATCGGCGACCAATCCAACCTATTCTACCGCTCGACCGATCAACCGATTTAGCCGGTTGACCAATCAACTAGGTTAGGTTAGCAGTTAGGTCAGGTTGCCGGTCAATTGCCGATCGACAAACGGCCGGTGGGTGACGTCATTGATGAGTCACACAGGCAATTACCGACCATTGTTGACATAATTGATGATATCAGCACGTGTTGGTTCGTCCTAGTGCGTGGGGCGCCTGGCACTGACGCGCAACAACTTTTGGGCGCTCGTGTGGGCTCATCTAGCGTCATCTAGCGACATGCCATCTTGACTAGTACTTTTTCCACGTATATTCAAAAATTAATTTTGGTCAAAAAAATATTTCAAAAATGGCCAAAACCAAACAATCGTTCGCGACCGCCGAACTTGTTCTTCACTTTGGTTCATTTTTCAACGATTCAAGTTGCAATTTCCAAGCAATGAACATCCAGACGATATGAAGTTTATCCTCTTGATCCCCATATCAAATAACAAACAAAAAAAAATTCGATGGAAAAACAAAACGGAGATCATAATAAAGGCCTTGGTATTACTGTTTGAAGAAAGTCGACAGAAGAAACAACTAATCTCTTCATATGCAATAAACGAATTACCAAAGAATGTACATTGAACTATGAGCGAACAATAGACAATACGACTTCACAATGGTCCAAATACAATCACAACGAAAGTATTCACGTTTTACAACGTTAATGTCGATTGTCCTCTCGAAGTAGAAATGTAAGCCTTTTGTTTGTTCGTCTTTGATGGAGTGAGAGAGAGAAAGGAAGAGCGTTCTTTTTCTGAAACGTTCTATTATCATTAGTCGGTTAGGGCCTATTTGTTTATTTCTGTTTCTGTTCCCCGGAACACAAATTTCTGTTCTCTAGAACACAAATTTCTGTTCTTTTGTTCCGGGGAATAAAAAAAGAATAGAAATGCGTTTGTTTACACTTTTGTTTCCAGGAATAGATTTGGAATAGAAACAAAAAGTAGGAAAAACTTGTTTCTTATTCCCGGAAACAATTCCGAGAAACACTTCTTTTTTTCTTCTCATTTTCTTCTTTTTTTTCTTCTTCTTTTTCCTTTCCTTCTTCTTCCTTCCTTCTTCTTCCTTTTGGCCGGTCGTCGGCCTCGGCCATGGCCGGCAACCGGCCAAAATGAAGAAAAAAGAAACAAAAAATATAATAAAAATATTGAAAAATTAAAAGAAACAAAAAAATTATACGAGTATACCAATCGCATTTCTGTTTCTAAAGTATAAATTTTTTGTGGTTAGCAAGCGCGTTCTTATATTTAGAAATTGTTCCCTAGAACAGAAAAAAAAAAAAAAAAAAAAGTATTTCTACTAAAAAATTGTTCTACGGAACAGAAACATAACCCAACACGCCCTTATCTTATGAAGTTATCTTATTTATACTTTTTTTAAAAGATAACTACTCATATCCCTTCAAAGGATGTCTTCTCAATCACATCACATCAAGATGTACCGGTGCCTTAATTGCATCCCATCATGGACGTACCATAGAAATATAACAGACAATTTATGAGAATTCCTCTTAAGGGGATGATTCCTTTGGTTCTTTATCAAATTTGTTTATATGAACCTCAAAGTCCTTCGATTTTTTTAATCCTATTCATTGGTGGTGAATCTTAACTTTTTCATCCTTCATTAGTAAAATATTCTTTTACGTCTTAGTGGTGAACTTTTCTTTCCCAAAGTCAATTTCCCTCGTACAAATTTAGCATGTTCAACATTCTCACAAACTCAATGCACATCAATTTAGTCTTGACATGTATAACATGCTTGTTGAGTTCACATGAAGATCTAGAAAGGCCTTTAATTTTCCCTTCTAGTTGAATTATGTGAAACTCAATGACAAGAGAGGACCTAAGTCTAAGGGATGACCTTAGATTTGAGGCACAAGATTAGGTCGAAGTTGTGCCGGCTCAAATAAGAGGCCCTACAAGAGGATGGTGGTGGGGGTGTTGGTGCTAATAGTGAGTGAGTTTGGTGACGATGATAGGTTTCGAGTGAGGAGAAATTTCTAAAGAGTCATAAACTTATTATGTGGAAGCTAATTCAATTCTAAAATTTTCAATTTGATCAATTTAATTCTTAACATTTTGATGATTTTTCAATGTAGCTTTTTAGCCAATTATGGCCAAAAATAACTAACGTTGACTAATTTTGCAATTTATTAATTTTTTTTTAATTTTCTCCTATTTTCTATTTTCTCTACTATGTAATAAAAACCCAAAAGCCCGCAAGAGCCCATTTTATGTTTTTGATGCTAATTGAAAATTTCAAGTCCCCTCATGAGCCCATTGGAAGTTTTCAAGTTCAGATGTGCAAGAGAGCCCACAGCTTATCAAACATATTCACTAATAAACCCCCAATTTATTTGGATAAGCTAGAGATGTTTTTATATATCCATATAAAGCAACACTTGTTGACCTTTTCTTTGCTTTTTTTTTTTCTTCCTTTTTTCTATGTATCGAATTCATTAGCCGAGTTCGCTTGCTCCTATTGTGATTGTAACTGTCTCGCGTTGGTATGGGAAACATGTGATGTTGTCCAAAGTTTGTCATCCCGGATCCGTCGGTCGATACTGTCTAACGTGCTGTTGATGTTTCAACCAACATGAATCTCACGAAAGTGTGTCAGTATCACGGTGGATGTACATGTAGTCCATTTCAATCAATCCAGTATACGCATGCGTTGACAACCACCCGTGGGGGAATCATTTCTTTTTATTGAGGACGAGAAGTTGAGTTTTGATCATGAAGGACGTGCGATTCGACTGAGCAGTGAACTTGACATGAAAAGCCACTCGTGGGGGAATCATATACATTTATTGCGGGCGAAAAGTTGGGTTTTGATCATGAGGGACGTGTGATCCGACTGAGTAGCGAACTTGATATAATGGATTTGACTCGACGATAGACCCTCGTGAACGGGACTGTGCATTTAGCTTGAGAGACTCTCAGGATAAGAAATTATCTGCTTGTAACGTCAATGACTGTCGCATTGCGTTTTTTCTGCTGTTTTGTACCGTTCTTGCGGTCAAATCACAACTATCAGAATCATTTGTGTGGATCAGGAACGTGCCGTCCAAAATCGACTCAAACGGTTCCGTTTCCAATAAATTAAAATTAGCGAGTACCAGTTAGATTTTTTTTTTCAAATGTGAAATTGTCCATCCGGAAGGGATCAATGTGTGCGTATATATATTTAATTTTAGCTCTGTCACACCTTTTAGTAAAAGAAACCCAGGCCCTCAACACTTAGTTCTTTGAATGTTGGATCCTCATACTCCTCACCTTAGTCCTCCACCTCTTCACGCATGATCTCTCTGACAAAAGAAAGAAACCCTAGCCCTCTCAACTTCCTCGCTCTTGCCTCTCAGTCCATCAGCCGCCTTGTCTCTCAATGAGTTAGCGAAGCTCTCAATCTCACTTTCGGCCCTCTTTCGCAACATCAGTCACAACCTCGCTTCTAGCCCTCCCGTGTAGTCGACCCCACCTCCCTCTAACAGTCTCGCTCAGACTCACAAGTCTTTCGCCTCCCTCCTGTTGCTTGATGTTTTCTTTCTCGTAATTCTCATTGTTGTTTGTCTTTGTTTGGTTGATTGGGAGTTCCTTTTAATTTCAGTTTAAGGTCAGCCCTCATTGATGTTATGTTGCTCCTTGATTTATATTGTCGATCATGTTGAGCATATTCTAGAAATACAAGACAAAGCTGAGGTGGATTGTATTAAAGCTAATGTTTGAGAGAATAGAAGATGGGCTGATTTAGCTGACCTTTTCAGTATAAAACACCTCTAAAAAATCACCGAATAATTCCTACTGTGAAGTAGATGGGTTTCATGGATCCACCAATGAATTGAACCGGACCAATGGTCGGGTTCCCTGGTGGGTCCACGGAACTAATCGGCAGTTCTCAATTCTAGAAGTGAGGATGTCCCATCTTGAAACTGCTCACCCTAATATAGATCAGAATCCCTAAAACAATCTTTGAATACCTTATTGAAGAATTGTTTTTGATCCACTACATAAGAATCCATAGACAAGTAAAATCTCTTATGATGCACCGGATCCGGCTTGCTTATTGATAGAAGGGATGACATATTATACGTGCATGGATCAAAAATATCAATGCAATATAACCTATAATCTGCATAAATTTGGGTATGGGTGGCCAACGGCACCACCGTCATCGTTTGACCTTGCATTGCATTTGCCTTGCAATCTCTTTTGTTAGTTTTTATTACAAACGCCTTTAATTTATCTACTCTTCATGTGAATTCCTGCGGGATATACTAAAGTGACTAATTATGATGCAATTAATTCATATAAATCTGGCACGTTTAAAATTTTTTCCCCTGTAAAAATGGACCTTCATATCCTAACTTAGGTAGGAAGCAAATAGATCAAGAAATAGCAAGATTTGACGAAAACATGGTTTGTCAATTTGACATCAGCTTTTGTAGGATTTTCAAATCATGTTAAACTCCTCACGTGAAAATATTAAATAAAACACTTCGCAATTTTAATTGTGCTATTATTCTCTTGACATGTAAATTAAGTTCCTGCAAACAACAGATGTTTTTTTATTTTTCCCTAACTACACGGTTCGTGCCCTCAGGGCATGGCCCCTGTAAAATAAAATAATTGAGTTGTGATTTCAATGCTGTCTGTTGTATACACTTGTAGCAAGAAACGTGTGAGGATGAAGGGGGCCAGTGCCCCATAAAGCATGGAAGAAAGGGAATGATATATAAGCTTTGGGTCCCCCTCCAGAAGTGAATATGCATAGGTTTTCATAGGTTTTCTAATATTTGAAACATAAGAAATCACCTCTTTGAAGACACTCGATGACATGTGACAACTCCCTGAAACACTTTTCTTTTCGAGGATGCTCGATAACATGTCTCGTGCGGAATAATTGTACGACGATTGCTGTGTCGATGCTTGTCTCGAAATGGAACAGTCGACAGTGATGCATTGTCACCTCAATTTTCGTCTGTGAGCAGTTGCTGATTTGGCCTCTTTTGCCATTCGCTCCCACGTTTGGCGATTCAAGATATGGACCTCAAGCGTCAATATTGCAAGCCCGCGCGCATGGCGCTTTCGGAACTCTAAACAAACGGGATAATTACGTCCCTACGCAGTGCATCAATTATCGATGCCCATGTCTTGGACATGTACTAGTCAAATATTGCGGGCTGCTGCCTGCTGGTGCGAGCGGCTCGCTCATGGTTTTGATTGTGTTGGGGTCGGATGTTTCTCTCTGCTTCGCATCGCACATGAATGAATTACTGCGTTAGGATGAGTACATAAGTCTAACGCCACCTTGATTTGATGTGGTTAAGCCGCCGTGAGAGCGGGCAGTTGATTATGGCTCGATATCAATCCCGTTTGATTTGGAACTAACTAGGGTTCGTGATTTTTGAGACATTTATTGGACTTTTTGCGAGGTTCCGGAGATAGAGATGGAAACTGGAGATGGAGAACCGCCGAGCATCGATGAAGAAGAGCTGAACCTTTAGGGAAAATGTAGGGTGTTGGTGAAGAAGAGCGAACCTTGAAGAAAGGAAAGAAGAATGGAAGAAGAGCGCATATTGAAGAAGGTGCAAAAGTGACGGGAAGAAAAGTGAAGAAAGTGAAGAAGAGCTTTTGTTAAGACGTTTCGAATAATGTATTCTCGCTTTCAAATTAGCGAATTCATTTTCTCAATTTTGAACATAAATATTTTCTTTTTACTATAAGGCCACATTTGATTGTTTGGTTTTCTAATCAAAATAGAAATTTTAAAGATTTTGTTATATCATTTCCACTATTTAGTGAATCACAATGATAAAACCGAATATTTTCATGTCCTATCATAAGCATTATTTGGTATGAATAATGCATATCAATGTAAATGAACATAAAATACACAAACAAAAATTGAAAGGATCTCTCATGATTTGCTGTTAAAGAAATCACAAATGCAAAGATGAAGATAATCTTCATCAATCATTTCATATTTATTATATGAATCACATCTTAAATAGAAAAGAAACTCATTGCAAGATTCTGGAGCCACAAGTTTGATTATGACAAGAAACATGAATGGATTACAGCAACATCATAAATTAGATCAACCAATGAACGTCAAATATAGTAAATGTGAGAAAACATGATTATTTACCTTCACGATTCCAAAAAGTATGATACTTTGACACTTTCACTACTATTGTGAAATTTCAACATAAACCACAAAGTTACATTAAAGAAGGAGTTTTGGCTCTTTTGTTGTTTTTGTGAACTTTTGACGTGAACTAGATAGCTATAGAGGAGAAGAAGCTTTGCCTACTGCTGTTTTCTTGAAGCTTTGACATATATAAAGAATTACAAAGGAGTTGTGAAGCTTCAACATAAGCTAGAGATACAAAGGAGAAGGAGATGGAGACAATTAGAAAGATTTGTTTCAAGTTTGAATTTGTTTGTCTAAGGATCCGTTCGTTTCGCGGAAAATAACTTCGAGAAAACGTTTTTCGGATTTTCCGGCATTCGTTTCACGGAAAATAAACTAGTCAAGGAAAATGTTTTCCATCATTCGAAAAAAACAACCTTTAAAAGTGAGGAAAACGTTTTCCATAACTTCTTCCATCTTGCTTCTTTTTACCAATATATTTTCGTTTTATTTTTATGCTTTCTTTTTCTTTCTTTTTTTTTTTTTTTTAAATCGAGTTTTTAATTTTATTTCCTTTTCTTTCTTTCCTTTTCGTCTTCTTCAGTGGCGGGCGGCGGGCGGCAATCAGCCACGGCGAAGTCCGGCGACCGGCCGCAAGCCAGCTCGAGCCTTGCCCCAGGCCGGCAAGGCTCCGCCTAGCCCAATCTGGCAAAGTCAAGATCGGGCCTCACTAGATTGGGCGAGATGGAGCTCTCGCCGACTTGGGGCGGAGCTTGCGGCTCGCCGGATCTAGCGAGCGAGGCGGGGCTCGGGCTTCGCCCAAGCTCGCTAGAGGTTCGCCGGGCTCTAGTGAACCGTGAGCTTGCCGGATCGGCGGCGGAGCTCGGGCTCCCGATCTAGGCGAGCCCGCACTCCGCCACCAAATCCGGCAAGCTCGCGGCTTGCCGAGCCTAGCGGAGCTTGCGGCGAGCTCGAGCAAGATCAACCGAGCCTCGAGCTCGCCGAATTTGGCCGCCTGGGTCTTGGTCGGCCACCTGGGCGCTAGCCATCGTCGGGCAAGAAGGAGGCGGCGGCGGCGGAAGAAGGAGGAGGAAGGAGGAAGGAAAAGAAAAAGAAAAAGAAAGAATAAATAATAAATAATAAAAATTTCAATTTTTTTAAATATAAATAATTAAAAACTCATTTTTAAAAAATATATATAAATTTAAAACTAATTTTTTGGTCAATTAAAAATATTAAAATGCAATTTTTGATAATTTTTCTTAAACAATTAAATTAGCTAACGAACGGTGGAAAATATTTTCCACTCAAAGTTTAGGTTTCGAACACTGAGAAAATAGAGTCATTTTCTTAGAAAATGACTTTCAAGAAAAATGGTTTTCGGAAGCTTGTGATATTTTCCACGAAATGAACGGACCCAAAATCAGAGTTCTTCTACTTCTTTTTTATTTACTTTTTTTTTAATTTTTTTCCTATCTTTGTTTTGGTTCTTTTTAATCCGATTACATCATTCCTCAATAAAAAATTATTTTAAAAATAATTTTAATAAATATAGATACTAAATATGTATATATATATATATTGAATTTATATTATAATAGAAAGAAATTCAAATGTATTAATAAAAATAGGAAGAAATAAAAGCAAAAATTTGTCCATTACTTTTTTTTTTTATTATTTTGAAATTTTATATATTAGAATCCAAATATTATATTATATTTAATTATTAATTTTATTTTTTACTTTAAGAAACTTGTTATTAAAGAAAAATAGCTTTCATAACATAAATGTAAGAAATCCTATTAACATGTATCTCACCTCCCACATGAGACATTTTTATTTTGGCTTATCTATTTATATCTAAATTTATTATATCTTGGGTAGAACTCAGAAATAGGATAAGATATATTTTATCATATCTCAACTTTTATCCTGTGTAAATGGTTTTTCGTTGACTAATCATTTTAGTAAACTAAACTAGTGAATGTCTGTTAAGTAAATATCTGGAAAATATTTTTAGTCAGACAACACATCATAAGTTAGAAAGTTTGAAAAGTTTATGTGAAATTTATGTAATTATCTAGGCCCTCAACCTCCTACGCTTCCCACATAGATGCCATCAACCGCGCTACAGGCTATCCACAGGCTGCACCTCCAAGTCACTCCTAATCTTCAGCATAGTCCTCTCTCTATCTCCATTGCCCAAATCTAGAGGGTGCGCCCTCCAGACCCATTGCCCAAATCTGGGGGGTGCGCCCTCCAAATTTGGAGGCACCTCCTGCAGAGCTTGTCCCCATGAATGAGAATGTCGACGGTGAAACTGACAGGGTTTCTTTGGTGACAATTTTTCTTTAGATGTGAAGTGAACATTTGGATGAACAAAGAGTCAACAAATGGGTGATAAGTGTTAGGTTCAAAAAAGCAACCGAGATAGGCGTAAATTGATTTTTGAATAACACATAAACTGATTTTGTAGAATCAACCCCAAGAAAAACATCACTTCTATGCGCGAAGTAAGCTAGCAATATAAGCAGCGGGAAAGAACGGCTTTAAAGAAAAAGGAATTTGCAAATAAGACTTTACAGAGACTCGGCTTGGGAAACCTTAATCATCTCTTCCCGTTCCATCAGTCAAGATAGGTTGAATTCCACTAGTTACCCCGAGAGTCAAATACTACCATGTTATAAGTGTAGTACAATCTGATGTTGTGCAGAACGTGACTTTTTTGCACGACACCTAAACTGTAGATTAAGTGAATCTTGGCCCTCCGATGGTCATTGTCACACCTGATGTACATCACAATTAATCTTCTCCCTTAATTATAATCATACCCCACATTTTAAAGTTTTACAAAAAGTCCCTCACACGCTTGGTCTGTCCTATAGCCATATGCCTTCACTTTAAATACAAATACTTCTTTCGTGTGTTTGCATATAGGTTCTTCACTCTTGCTAAATTTGAGAAACAACACTCAAATGAGTATTACAAGGTTACAAAAGAGAGACTGAAAAAACATCTTAAGAATGCTCAATTTCTTTTCTTTTTTTGCCCTTTCCGACCACGTGATGTCTAGCCGAGTTTTCTCCAATTTATACAGCTCCAAATTCAAACATTGCACTTGGATCATGTAGATGTTTTGTCTGTCCAATTCTTTGTAAACAAAAATCTCAACAAAATTGCTCGAAAAATTACGTATGGAACCTTTCCTCAATCTTGCCTGCCAATCAGATTTTTTATTGGTTAGTTATCTTCTATTGAGGGCAAGTTTTGATCATGCCATCTCACCAATCTTTCGAGTGGAGTAGTCCGTGAGTTTTGGCATAAATATTCTTGGAATAACATACTTTTATACAATGAGCAAGGTCTTCAGTTTAACTCCAACGGCACCAAATTTATACATGAAAAGTACCCAAGGATTTAGTCTGATTGTTTTGCAAAATCGAGATTTTGATTATACCCACCTTCCTTTTGCGGCTTTCAGACTTTGATATACTATCCTAACTTCTGCATAATTTAAATACGAGTGTCTACACACTTAAATGAACTCATCAAAATACTTGGATTAAGTTTTGTTATCATCAAAATCCTTTAAAAAAAATTTCCGACCACAGGTGTTTAGACAACAGCATGAACATTGTTACTCGGTTGCAATCAAGGGTGCGTTTGATAATATTTTTATTCATAGGAATAATATTTGTTCAAAAATAAGTTTTTTTCCTTTCTAATCCCTAAAATAAAATAGTACATATTTTTTGTACTTTTTATTTTCATTCCAAATTTATTTTCTTACTACTTTTCTACACCTGAAAATAGATATATTAATTCACATTACTAAATAAATTTTTATTCTTTTTCTGTTTCGGAAGAATAAAAGAATAGAAAAAATAAGATGATTATGAAACATGCATTGAACTTGTCAGTTCCAATTATCTCATTTATTGTGACCACCTTGACGTGTCCTCTCGAACAGAAGCGCTCTCCCGTGTAGTCTCCGCCGGGTCAGATTCGCCAAATTGACATGCTGTAAAGGTCCAAGACGATATTAGGTTCATCTCTTTTCCACCATAATTGCTGAAACAGCTTCCGTGGAATCCGGCGGGTTGGATATTCCGTACCGAAATTCACTGTTCAAGGACATGCATCCCCCCAATTCAAGGGCGCATGCATTCCTATCCACTCCTTCTACCTATGGATGAGAACTTAGCCTCCCAAATATTACCCTCAATTAATGTAAGATTTGAGAGAGCACTTAAACAAAGAATAATTTAGTACAAATAAGAAAAGAAATAAGTGCATTAGAAGTCATAAAAACTTATCATGAAAATACAACTAAGTTTTAAAACTTTCAAAATGTGTAATTAAGTCTCAAATTAAGTTCTTTTGTTGACTACACTTTGTTAAATGCTTTTTTTTTAAAGTTTTATGATTCGATTACACTTTCATAAAAAATTTTAGGGTCGGATTATATTTTCGTGATAAATTTTAGAATTTGATTGCAATTCCGTGATAAATATTAGAATTTGATTACACTTTTTGAAAGTTTGAAGATTCATTTACATTTTTATAATAAGTTTTAGATTTTCAATGCATTTATCTCGTAAGAAAATGGAGGATCGTGAAGTACAAAGAACGTGGGATAGTTAGGGTTTCATTTGTCATGTTGTGTGTCCATGTGTTCATGCATTTTTCGGCGAAGCTGTCATGTTGTTTGTATGTTCGGACACAACTTGATTAATTTGAGTGACTGATAAGGCCAGCGTCACGTGGGTGCATGTATGAAAATGGCCTTTTTTTTCTTCTCAATTTTATCAAGAAAGTCGTTTTCAATGCCCAACACATCCTATGAATAGTCGAACATCACAACCCTATTTTTATTACCAAGAAATTGGATCGAGGCATTTTATAAGTTCGTATGGAAGTACGTCTAAGAAAATTGTCCAATCAATTATAAATAAATTGTACAAATGGCAATATAATATTAATTCTTTCAATATTGCCAATTTAGTCGTAAATTTTTATTCAAAACTCCAATATAATACTAAATTTTTCAATATTATCAATTTAGTCATATATTTTTATGCAAAACTCCAATGTAGTTCTTGAGCTTATTATGAAATGATTTTAGGTTGTGAAGACACCCCTAAGGGATCGAATCTGACCAATGAATTTACAGATGAAATAATTGAAAGTGTTAGAATGAACACCTAGAGGAGGATGAATAAGTGTAGAAACAGATTTTGCAAAATACGGTAAAAACCTTTACTTTTAATTTGAGTCTGAATAACAACAGACTTTTGAAACTGAGTATGAAGAGTAACAGACTTTGAGCGAGATCAGACTTTAACAGTTAAATATAACTACGAACAAAATAAAGGAGTTCAGGGAAGAGAGTAAGAACACAAGATTTATAGTGGTTCGGCTTAAATCAAACATACGTCCACTCTCCCACGCTAACAGCCTTCTTGGCTGGATTCCACTATGCAATCAATAAGAGATTACAACTTTAAGTGCAAACACTTAATAGTAGATCACACTATCTCACTAAGTCACTCTTTTGATATTTCTCTCACGATCAAACGTTTAAGCTCACAAGAGACAAGTGTATGATCAAAGATTGCTTAGACTTTAGAATTATAAATTCTACGCTCCATCTCTTACTTGTTCATTAGTCATTCATCTCCTTAAATGCTCCTCCACTTCCAAACTAGCCGTTGGACAGTATCTCGAGGATCGTCTTCCAATCTACCTATTGGATATCTAAAAGATTTGGTAGCCGTTGAGTGATAGAAGTAGAATCCCAAATTGATTCCGATCGCCCATACAAACAAATCTTGGTTTCCATAAGTAAAGCTCATTCGTATAGAAAGTTCTTGTCTTCAAGATCTAATTGTCAATCAATTAGATTGAGTCAATCAAATCAATCTTGATGTAGAATCCAAACCAAATCACTAGTTGTTATATGATTGGGGCTTGTGTTACGTTCTGTTGAATCTAGATGTAAAGTTTGAGTGCAATAGACTTTACAATCTGAGTCTGAATGCAATAGACTTTATAATCTAAGTCTGAACATATTCTGCTTCTGAATATATTTAGCCTTAAGGTCTGAATACAGTCTAAATAGGTTAGCTTCAGCATAGAGTCTGTCTTCTGGTTCAGCTTTAACATAGAGTCTGTCTTCTGGTTCTTCATTCACGTTTAGTCTAGAATTTGTCAGAGTGAGCAAACTTCTGATGTAGAATAGACTTTGACACTAAAGTCCGGCAGTTTTCAAATTTTGACACAGAAGTCTGAAAATCTTCTTAATAGACTTTGAACATGTGTTATGTTCAGTCTTCTGGCAGTCTTTAGACATTGACAATATCCTTTATATGTTCTATTATCTGCATAGTCTGTTACTCAACCATTAAACATGTTAGTAGCCTTTGATTTATTTTGTCATCTTCAAAATATCATAAGGGATTTCCCTAACAATAATATAGCTAGATAAAATTGATTGTGCAATTTCTTCTCTAAAAAGTATAATGGGAAGAATTCCCTAAGTGGTTGAAAGGCGAGCGTGAAGATTTCCCCATTTTGACATCGAGCTGCCTCTTGCAATTTTAGTAAAATTCATTGTACTTTCAATAGTATGCTATTGAATGTATCTTCTCTACAAACCAGCACTTTGTAGCTGATTGAACTTTTTACAATTTTGAACCGTGTCAATCAACTTATATATTAGATTGAGCTTTTTCCTAAATTGTATGATATCATTTTTGTAAACAAATAGGTTAAAATTTGTAGGGAATAAATGGGAAAATGTTCTCACCGACCAAAAAAAGGGAAAATATTCTATATATTAACATTGATTGCATTTTTAAGTTGCTTTAATGACTTATTGGGAGAGTGCCAACAGAGAGTAGATTCAATTTACGAAAAAATCATAAAGGAAGTGGAAATGGAAATTTGTCAAAAAATTTCTAAACCTATCATATAACAACCAATTCACTCCTAAACTTTTAAATTTTGCCAATTTAATTTTAAATCTTTTGACGATTTTCTAATGTAACACATTCGATCAATTTTGACTAAAAATCAATTACGTGTATGATATTTGCAATCCTTTTTAAATATTCTCAATTTTTTTGTCTTTTTTTTTCTTTCTTTTTAAGTGTTTCTATGCTGGTCGCCAACCATAGGCAAGGGACGTGATGCCCTTGTCAAATGTTCCCAACAGAGATATGGGCGAGGGCAGGGGCGAAGGTGTGCAGCCCTTGCCATATCTATGTGAGGGAGTTGTGGCTCTCGTCATATCTATGCCATGGTGTCATGGCCTTAGCCCGTGGCAGCTAACCGGTGGAGAAACGTGAAAAGGATTAAAAAAAAAAAAAAAGAACGCAATGATCATCTATATTAGTGTTTGCTGTCCTGTTAGCACCGACCATGCCACATAAAATAATCAATGTTGATTGGATTATCATGTCAGCAATTTTTGACTAAAAATTAACGAAATGAACTACGTTGAAACATAGTCAAAATGTCTATGATTAAATTAGCAAAATTGAAATGTTTTGGATTGTATGAGTAGTCATATAGTATATTATAACTTTTTGGACAATTATCCCCAAATTGAACATTATTCATCCATGATTTTTTGCAAAGGCCTAACAAAAATACTGTGGACCACTCTTTTGCTGTTTTACTCTATACTCCGTTTTCCTATCCTTTATACTCTCACAATTGTAACTTCACAATTCAACAATTTGTCGAAAAGTCTTTTTCTCTCCTTCATTCTTTTCTCTCCATTGGCTTCTCCAACTTTGAGCAATGGGGAGGGTTTGATTTTGAGCTAATATCACCCTCCCCTCCCTCTCTTTTTTTTTTTTTAATTTTCTTTTTCTATTATGAAATTTTATGTACTTCTCATTTATCATTTTGAGTAATAAATATAATTTGCTTTAGATCAAAAAAATTTGTATCCTCTGGAAAATCTGCTTCAATCGATTTTAAGTGGTTTGCCCCCCAAAATATCAGACTTTGACATAATTTTGAGCATCTTAAACGATATATATTTCAATATTTTGCGAAATCTACATTAGATCCTACCGAAAAACATAAATTTTTTTATGTCCTTTTTGTGTTGTAACCGGCTCCTTCCACTATCTTAGCATCGCTAAACTAAATTTATTCAATACCTTCTCCACTTCCTCTCTAGTCCACCTGCAATAAATGGTGGACAATAGAATAAAGACACAGACTAATTCAAGTGGCCAAAGTCGTGCAACGATTGGCTATATGACTACCCAATTGGTGGTTAGAGGCGCTTCCACGTGAGGATGATTTCCTAAGCATCAGTCCTTTCTATCCTTTTCTTTCTTTGAAATTTATTTCCCTATTCTTATTTCTTTAATAATAAAAAAATATTTCAGGTACACATTTTATTTTATTTTATTTTATTTTGTATAGCCGTCACATGTATCAAATTGTCAAACGTTTTGTAATTTTCATTCTTTAGCTATTAATTTAACTTGACCCCACCATGATCGATGGCCATCTCTTCTTCTTTTTGTTCCTTAAGATGTTGAAGCCATGTTGCATCATTATATTCATGCATTTATCTAACCTAACTGAGAAATTTCATTTAGAAAACCCGTGGCTTTTAATTTTCTTTTAGTGCTTTAATAACCTTAGCTAAAAGAAAATTTTAAATGCTAGTTTTAAGAATGTTATCCATCCCCCGGCCGCATGTGCTAGATTTAACCTTAGATTATAGCAATAGTGCGGCTCCAGATTCTCTTTTAGTTCCTAGCACGTGGGCCATATTCTTTTATGTAATTATTGCCTTGATTGTCTAATCTTATTCGACCCTAATGACTTATTTTAGGTATTAAGTAGATATTAAAAAGAGGGCAAAATACCGAAAAAGGATAAAGAAGGAAATAATCTTAGCTCAAACATTAAAGATCCCAAAAACAAGGCACATATATATGCTCGTAAGACAATTTTGGCATGCTTTTTTCTGGGTTTTTCATAAATGGCATTTAAATTATTTATCTATCTATCAGAGAAGAACTCACAATGAATAAAATGGAGTTCTGTTAATTATACTTGTCAATAGCATTAGCCGGAATCAATTTCTGGTGAGCCAAAT
Organism: Eucalyptus virginea; assembly: GCA_014182375.1. Lineage (NCBI taxonomy): Eukaryota > Viridiplantae > Streptophyta > Magnoliopsida > Myrtales > Myrtaceae > Eucalyptus > Eucalyptus virginea. The sequence continues at coordinate 38,469,826 of CM024516.1, read as the reverse complement.
GTTTTAATACTCATTCATAGATGATCCTACACATAAAATGGCGCGCGTAAGTGCCTTTTCTTTTCCGGCCATTGAAGGGTACGACTAAAAATCCCATGATGTAGGTGCATTGTTTTAGAAATTTTGCAATTTAGGGTAGAAAAACTATGATTTTTTTTTTTTTGGGTACTTGGCATTATTTAAAAAGAGAAAAGTAGTGTCTTGCATTTAGTACTGTTGTTGGAAACTATTCTCCTAAAAATAAAACAAAAGATCCATAAAATAACATAAAAGCTATTCCATCTTCTATAAAAGGGGAAGCTCACGCCTCTCTTATTACCCTCGCTCGCAAAGATTGAGAAACCCTCTCTCTCTCTCTCTCTCTCTCTCTCTCTCTCTCTCTCTCTGTGAATAATGAGATCAAAGTCTTCTTCTGCATCTTCTTCCCCACGGAGACAAGTGAGAGGAGGAAGATAAGAGTGAAGAGCATGATGTCCACAAGAAGGAAGCTTCACCAGCTCCTCTCCATCGTCCCAGGCTGCCATCAAACTCACCCCCAAAACTTGTTCCACACAATCGCCACTTATATCCTCCTTCTGGAGCTCAAAGTAAGCCTCCTAACCGCTGTCTCCTCCTCCTATGGAGTCTAACAAGAAAGACGAAGAAGAACCGCCAGTGCTCTTGTGATTCTTGCAAAACTCTCTCTCTCTCTCTTTCTCTCTCTCTCTCTCTCTGTGGAGGAAGAAGATTGATCAGGAGGCAGTTGTAGTGAAAAAGCATGAATAAAGAGAGAGAGAATAATCCCATGTACAGGTCAATCTTATTAGATCTCTCTTGATGTGTTGTGTATTTTCACTCGAGCTCCTACTTGTATTTTTTCATGATCAGGATGAACAATGAACAATTAAATTTATGTATGTGCGTGAGCGTGCGCTCAAGGGAATTTTTATATTTTGGGGCTCTCCGAGATGGGATTGGTCTGCTCCAAGATGCACGAATGGTCAACATCATTAACAAAACAGTCCGAGAAATTAATTGATCTCCAAGCTTACTTTAGAAGAAATCAATCTTCCTTTATATAGTGTATGTAAACAAACTTTTTACTTACTTAAGTAACCATTTCGTTACCCCTATATTAAATTTATCCAAAAGTACTTACAATTAAATTATGTGACTGTACAAGCACATATAATAGTTAGTTGGATCGATATTGATTTTTTGATATTTGATGTTGAAGTTGGTCATTCTCAGCCTCTTCTTGTACTTTACCCATTAGGGGTTGATTCAATCGCGGCTGTCTCTAAATGTTCACCACTCGAGTATCATTTTGGGCAATTTGGCCCAAGGGAACCATTGGAAGCATACAACTCGAGGCCAAATTGTCCTTCCTAAATAAATATTCCGTAATACATGGTCAATAGTAAGGATTGGTGCACTAAACAACAAAGTAGAAACAAAGTTATTAGATACCTAAAAAAAAAAAAACCGACTAGAACCATACGTGCAACTTTCCCTTTGCGTTTGCATGAACTAGCAAACCTATAACTAAGCGACGATGCTCCTGAATCATTTTGGAACTGGTTAGTAATGGGCGCCATTCTCCCAACCTGGATCTAGCTAGTTTCTATCGATAACTTCCACTTCTCAATAGGTCTTTGGCTTTGTGAGAGAGATCGTTTTCATCAGTTTTCCATTGTTGTACATTGACGCAATATGTTGATCTTCGGCACTTACTCAGCAATTCCTATCTGCATGCAAACAGAAATATCTGAAATCGGGATCGAAAATTAGTTACCAACCAAATCTATCACAAGTCAAATGTGCAAGGAGAAAAATTAGATATTGTCAATGGTATGGGGACCATTTTTGTAGTTTTTCTTCATTTTGTCACATCAGCGCCACCTTTATATTTTTTTGGTGTTTAATTGAAAACTAGTTACTATGATTTTTCATTGCGATATTTTAAAAAGAAAATGCCATGTAAATTTTTCATCCACACGGAATGACTGTGCCAACCATAGCAACTTTTCGTACTGAATCACACTGAAATAGAGTTTCGGAAGTAAAGTGCAGAACTTGCACAGGTTTTTAGGACTCTTACCGTTGCTATCCCGATTTGAATTGGACCAATGCCAAACCAATAGCATAAAAGGGTTCGAAGTGCTGGGAAAACGGACCATAAGGAGCTTTTGAGCTTTGGTCCTACAGCAACAGAGAAGGTGTTATTCCTTTGTAAGTTGCAGTTTTGACTTCTGATCTTGAGAGATCCTCTCAGGCTGTGTCTATTTCCTCAGCCCAATTGATGCAAAAGCACTGCAATGACCCCTCCCTCCCTCCCTCTATGGACTAAAGGGCATCGAGAACTGTTTTGAGTCAAACAGCTTCCAATAATTGAACTTGGTTCCACTCATTAAGTTGGGTCGGTGATCGATGAGCCTCTCTCTCTCTCTCTCTCTCTCTCTCTCTATGGAGATTGAAAAAGGGCATTGAGAACCGATTCGAGTCGAACAGCCTCGAATAATTGAACTCAGTTCCACTCATTAAGTTGGGTAGGTGATCGATGAGCCCTCTCTCCCCTCTCCCTCTCGCGATGGAGATTCAAAAAATGCATCGAGAACTGATTTGAGTCGAACAGCTTCGAATAATTGAATTCAATTCCACTCATTTAAGTTGGGTAGGTGATCGATGACAAGGCTTTGGCGAGGTTCTCGCAAATTTTGAAGCAAGAATGAGATTTTGGCGGGCTTTGGACAATCCTCTTTTCCCGGCTCAGTCACATATGCTCTAGCTGCAAATAACTTTGGACTTGATTACATCTTGATCTGTGCCTCAGAAGCCATGAGCGAACCATAAAAAGCCTTCCATTTGGTCCTAAATAAGCGAAAAGAAAACGTGCAGAGCTTCCACCCCCATATAATTACTTGAGGGAACATTTCTTTCGAGGGCTCAAGCAAATGAAGTTGAACAAAAAGAAAGGCAGAAACATCAAGCGACGACATATTAAAGCTGAAGACAAGTATCATTGCCAACTTCCAGTTTGTCCAGTAATGACTTACCAAAATTAAATTTCAAAGCCTTCCCACAATAGATTAGGAAGAGAAAAACCCTTCAATTATCATCCTAAATTCTCAAGACTGTATGAAGTCATGCAAATATATTACTCTGTGGTGTCCATATCCGGACAAGTCTATCATAAAAGGAACAAGTAGCGATTACCATATTCTCCCTTTTTCCCTCTATCAACATACCTTTTGCACCCACCCCGCGGTGGACTCGCTGGTTCGCGCCCTGCCCCCTCATCCGGAAGGGGAGGGGTTCGAAACTCTGCACCCCCATTGCGTGACTCACCTGCAGCCCATGAGAGATGGGTCCATACCTGGGTTTTGCCAATCACCCAAAAAAAAAAAAAAAAACCTTTTTGCCAATCCACACATATGCAAGTGAGCTGTGCCTATTGTATGTCTCTACAATTTTAATCTCCTCGCCCTGGAGATCAACGAGTGCAAATCCATTGTCATACAAGCTGCCAAGACTAAACTGGGTACATGAGGATGTTGCTTGATTCTCCAAACTCCTCCCCCAAGAAGATTGAACTCTGATTTACAGGTTTTGAGATTGATCTGATATCCCAAACTCTAATGTGTTCATCATAGCTACCAGTGAGGATGACATTAGGGTCAGTTATACTCTTTATGATGCAGCAAACACCCATTTTATGTTCCTTGGTATTACGGAACACTGATTTTGAGGGACAGTTGCAAATATCCCAACAACTGAATTTACAATCATCAGAGCCCTGTATAACAAGTGGGGTGGTGCACATCGAAGGAAGCTGCCCACGTCTCGAAATCATGTGCTTTCCAAACTTGCTCGATTTCAAGTTCACTCTCAGAGCGAGATAATAGTGAGACAGAGCCATCAGAAAGCCCCACTATGATCGATGAGGCTGTAGGACTCTATTCGAGGGACAGGCACATAGATGAACTGACTTTTTCACTGTTGCCCTCTCTCAACACAAGACCTACCTCCAGTCCATCTCCAAGTAATTAATACAGTAGGAACATCAAAGACACTGAGAAATTGTGTCAAACACATCTATCACTTGCAAAAGAGAAGTACAACCATACTAAATTTTAACAATCCTCGATATCATCATTATTTATAAGAGCATTTACTCTGGCAGGACAATGGCACACATTCATATGTTATTGCACTAGTACTCCTTTGCTGGACTAATAATGAGTACGTGAATGCTGTCAAATAATTGTGTGCCTATTCTTGTACTGGTTAAGAACACTTCTGATACCAGAGCAAAAGCAAAGGGAAGGGAAGATAGCGGGTACGTTTTCCTTGTTGTCCATCCGAAGAACTCTCCAGGCCATGAACTTTGACACAACCATCCGAGTCAGCTTGTGCTAACAAGGGACGTCCTATATTAGCTTCAACAGGGCTCCATTTGATATCAAATATACCATTGGATTCCAGACAGTGAAATAAATCAAGTTGGCATGAACCAGCATCGGCGGTGAAGAGTACTATGCTGCCAGATTGAGAAGGATTATCGCCTTCTTGCAGCGTGTAAGTTGAAGCCGCTAGAACATGGCTGTAGGGATTATGTGGACAAAATTCAACTGCATCTGTGTTTCCGTCTAGGTAGAAATGTGCAACGTCCATTCCTGGTAAACCAAACAGAGTGCAACTTGTCAACTAAGTAATGGAAGTACTAGAAAAACAATTTGGCTCGGTTTCTTTTTTTTTTTTCTGGATGAGCTTCTACAACAGAATTAAACTTTTAACCAGAGCTATATAACAATTCATACCCTAGTGTTCGAAGGGACTCCAAATTGACTCGAGTCTACTTAGTAGTGTAGAGTAGCCTGTTAGTAGAGACTACAAAAGCAACGGAATGTTTGAAGGCAATGGGGAGAAGCCTGCAAGTAGCGACTACAAAAGCAACAGAACGTTTGAAGGCAATCAGGAAGTTCCATTACATCTCATAAGTATACGGAACTCACTTTTTCCTTCAGAGTTTACTAACACTTTTGACAAATTGCCATTGCTATTTAAAAATGACCAATCACAAATGAAAATCCATTATTTCAGTCATAATCATAAACTTGTACATGTTAATAGCAGTAACCAAGGGAGAGGACAAGAAGTTCCTTGGGCTATGAATGACAATAAAACATAAGGCACGGACCAGTACAATGTTTTTGCTTTTTCAAGTGTTCCAGGATCATTTTGTGGAGCCCTAACTTAATGCAGGCTTAGACTTCATTCAACTGCTTGTCGTAGAGATTCTTTCACCATGAAGTCTACTTTTCAGTCAGTGAAATTACCATGGAAAAGTGATGTATTCGAAATCAGAAAATAGTAAAGCATGTTCCTTAGGCACTTGTCAACCACTATTAAATATGCTTTGCAACTTTTAACTGCAAATTTGAAGGAAGTGGTTTGTTAAAATGTGTACATTCATCTCATAATGTCTTGAAAAGTGTGAGTCCTGTCTTGTAGTTAGGTTAACTAGCCTTAGGGACACTTGCTAACTAGACCCTCAAAAATTACTCAGTGAAAGTACCATGAAAGACCGATGCATTCAATCTTAATACCCTGTTGATAATTTAGGAAAAACTGCGCCTTTGTGAGCATAAGCTAGAAAATCATAATCCCACATGACAAAAGCATGGATATACCAATGCCTCTTGTCTTCACGTTTAAAAGGGCATGGGCAAAAGATTGACACTACAGATAGTGCAACCACCGCCACAATGCACGCCGAGACATTATTGCAAACGGTTGGGGGGCAACCAGAAAGAAAAGGCAGCAAAATCACGGCATAACTTTGTTTTCATTGGTGACTGGTCATGAAGAATGAATGCTTGAGACAGGACGAGAGGGTCACTTGCTAGGACCGCGAGGACAACAGCAGCAGCAGCAGCACACCGTCGAACACCGTTCAAGATAGCATAAAAAATGGCATATTGAAATAATAAGAAATTTACTCTTGACAGTGATATATGTTGTATATGTAAATCCTAGATATGAAAATATGAGGAATCCATGAAAAAGGAAAGGGTATAGGTATAAAAAAAAGAATAGACTGGGCATATAAGGCTCTGCTGAAAAAAGAAAAAATAAGGCCCAATGAGATCAAAATAATGAATTGTAAATAGAGTTCAGGTTCGAATTCCATAGATAATATGGAATTTGTTGTTATAATGATAGACAAATCAAATTAAGGACTTTCTCAAGCTCAAGATTTTTATTCATCCACTTGATCTTGATATTTTGAAAATAGGTTGGTTGAACTTGAGAATTCACTCGTTGAAATTGAATAAGTAAACAAAATCGAATAAGTAAACAAAATGACCCAATGGATTCGGTTGGATGGTACCGGTTGGATGGTACCAATTAAATCGAGTGCTAATTACCATTTCTTATTGAATTAACCGATCAACTTGCTATCGAACATGAGAAATGAAAAAAAAAAAAAAAAAAGATTTTTTTTTTTTGGATTCGACAATTTTCGCAAAAAATTTCAATATATTTCACTTTTATTATTATGAGAATCAATCCTACTACTTCGGGTCCTGGAGTTTCCACACTTGAAAAAAAAAACCTGGGACGTATCTCTCAAATCATTGGTCCGGTACTCGATGTAGCCTTTCCCCCGGGCAAGATGCCTAATATTTATAACGCTCTGGTAGTTAAAGGTCGAGATACTATCGGTCAAGAAATTAATGTGACTTGTGAGGTACAGCAATTATTAGGAAATAATCGAGTTAGATCAGGTATGCCCTAGCAAAATCTGCTCCAATGCCCTGCTATAGAAAAGGATTCAAGTAACTAGTTCATTCAAGCCAAACTGGGGAAAAACGAATCCATGACAAAATGTTCATTAAGTTGCATCTCAAAGAACACAGAGCTAGCTATATAGATTGAGTCCTAGACTCGACGAGTCACACATGCACCAGAAGGTTTGTATTTTGAGTCAAAACTTCATTTCCCCTGAATGGCTGTAAAATCAATTCAAAGAATTGTTGCAAATATATATACATACAATGGCCAATCCATAAAATTTAACCTGGAACCAACTCAGGTTCGAGTGATTTAAGGGCCAACTTGCAGCCTTCAGTATCAGGATTACATTTTCTACTTCTATTTCCAATGGTCTCATGGGTCAGCTGAGCGACTTAATTTTTTTTTGGTAACCAACTTAATATTTGTTTATCCTTCCATAATGCAACAATGCAGAAAACATATAAATTGATTAAGAATTCATAACACAAGTTTGCCTGCTATTTAAAGATGAGTATAAGTACACAAGTCACCAGGAAAGGTATAGAGATACGACAGATACCTGTGGTTTTGTTCCAACAATTTCATCTGGAAGCCAGAGGCACTGATTAAGATCAAGGGTAGCCACAACTACTCGATCTTTTCCACTTTTTGAGAACTACAAAAGGTAACAGAAAATTGGAGAAAACTGTTGCACTTCTTGTCGGTAGGCCATTGCAATCATGTATAATATATATGTAGTGTTTAGTGAAAAACAGGAATGAACAAAATCAGAAGCCAATAATAGCAGTAAAGAGAAAAGATAGACACCCTTCAAATGTCCAAAATTCACCAATTTAAGTCATGCGAGTACAATAATTCCGTCCAATGCTAACTATATCTACTTCGTGAATAGCTGAAAGTACTAATTTGCTTTTCTTTATTATGCTTTTAAAATAACAAAAATGTACGCATAAGGGGCATTCAAGAGGAAAGGTACATAGCCTTCTTCACTAGCACTTGGTTAACAAAAAGGTAAGCTAGACATGGCATGAACTAATTCAGAGTTGAAACCTAATAGTTGGTCGATAAAAATAGAGTTAAAACTCTTGATATAGTTGGCCTTATTTCAACAGCGATTTTGGCTGCGGATAGAGCTATTTCAGTAGTATGACAGAAAAGCCCTTGCCTCAAAAGACAAAAAACAGTTCAACTGCCATTTTATCTAAAAACAACCTGAGCTTCTTTATCAGCTCTCTCTGCACTGTCTGTTGAATGCGCTGCTCATTAAATCCTTAAACACTCCAAAGTTCTAAAAACTCTCAATGGGACACAACATGCACCAAATCAGTATCATAATCTGTTTGTTGGAAAGTACGAATCAGGTTTTCAAGGTCAAGACTTGGACTTTTGTAAGTGGTTGCATTTTTTTCCAACTCTCATGGATCATCAGAAAAGAATTCTTTCGTTCCTTAAACTTTCTGTCAGCAGTTTGATTGTTTTGTTGGCATAGACTGATTGCCAATACTTGAATAGAATTTTCTGATTATAATCATTTGTTTTGCATATTTTTCTGACTCTCATAGATCATCAGAAAAGTGTTATTTATGTTTTTTTTGTAAATTGCAACTGCAGAAGCAAAGATCTTGCAACCTTGCATCATTTCATGTCCACTTACATTTCTAGTTGAGCATTATGCAAATCCAATGCCACACCACATGCATGAATCCACTAGTGCATTTTTACTACCCTTTTTTGGTTTTGTTATTTTAGCACATACCAAGCATTCCATGAATCCATTAGTTACACACATAGTCAGGCAGTTGTTGTGGGGGATGAATTTCATAAACTTGATTTTGGCTGAAACATACTTCACTTTGACGTTTCAACTTGTGCTTAATTTGTAATCCTGCATTTGTAGTTTTAATTCTTTTACTCTTTCATCAATGTTAATTAATATTTTTTTTCAGATGGGGAACATAATTAATATTAAAATTAAGTTACCTAAGGTCTATCCTTCAACTATGATAAAGTCAGAGAGAAAACAGAGGAAACTTTGACAATAGATATTATAGTGCTGGTTGTTGTAGCTATTACCTAGGGGTTGTGAAACAGCTGTTACTATTGCGTCAGAAATTAAGTTGTAATTGCTTTTCATTGCAAACAAACAATATAATGTGTAACATACCTGGCTTGTAAAGTAATAGTCACTAGTTTTGACCCAAAAAAACAAAGAAAAAAAGTAATAGTCACTAGTGTAACCAAATGTGCTGTCAATTTTTTGTCACTTAACTTGCTAATGTAAGTTGCAAAAAGTTTGGGACTTATTACATGCATGATGTCACTAAGTTCTGAAAACTTTGATTTTCAACACTTATTCAATCAACACCTAAGAGTCCCTTGAGAGTTGTTTTCACCATGGAAGAGGCTACGTTTATCTCAAGATTAAGAGATCTCATTCTTTCTTTTACATTTTGATATACTATTTAAAGTTGTTGTCTTGAGTATGCAAGGATTTTGGGAAAGCTTCACTATTGATCACTTTCCTTACATTCGTCCTCTTCCTTTGGTTCTAATCTTCTTAATCTCAATTCTAGTACTGATCGACTATATTTCCGGAAGATCAACATATTCCTGAAACACCTGAACCGAAACCCCCCCCCCCCTTCTTTCCTCTCCATCGCATTATCTAGAACTTGTCGAAGATTCAATTTATTTTCTGCCTGAACATATGGTGTTCTGGATACATAATACAGGCTGCTAGATTCACCCAAACGGACACACTCGAGCAGTTCTTTTTCACAATCCAAATGGTATTAGCCGAGCCATGACATCTGAGGCATTGACCCGTGGCAGCTTAGGCTGCCTAATCAAGCATATCTCTTCACGAAGCATAAGATGACAAGGTCAGAGCCACTAGATTATGGTCCATGCCTCAAAATCCTATACCGCATACGTCATCCTCTTGACACACTTGTGCATTAAGGACGACAGCAATGGAACCCCATTTCTGTTAATGCACATCATGATTTGTATAGTAGTGCATCATTCGAGATAGAACCCTATTAATCAACAACTAAGGGCACTGTTCATTCTAATTAGTTCTTTGCTTTTCCATCTCCATGGGCAGAAATAGCATTGTGGATGCCCCTATATACAGAAAAATGACATTTAACTGGGAGATGGCACTGCCAAAGGGGACAAAAACAAAGAATTAAGAAAGAATGAACTCTTTTGGAAAGAGTGCAGTTCTATTAATTGAGACTTAGAAATCAATCGTGAGTTTAGACATCATCAAAAGAAAAATAAGAGAGCCTGAAAGCATTTGGAAGAATTAAATCAACACGTCATTAAGAACCTACCATGCAGAATTAAGCAAAGGAGAGAGCGACACAAACCTTACATGTTGATAATAAATCATTTGAACCAATCATAATTTGTGACATTGGGAGGGTGGCATTAATGCAAGAAACTCTCCTAAAGCTCTCCCTCTTCCCAGCAATACGCTCCTTCAATGCTTCGAATTCATGCTCAGCCAAGCTTCTTTTAAGATCCTAACAGAACTTGACAAGAAAAACAGACTTCAGAAAACAGGAGAGAAAGGAAAAAAAGACAAAGGGAGGTAAGAAGCCATTAGATTATATTTTACAATGTTCAAGATGCAAGTTCATCCAACATGAAGGTAAAACCTACAACAATGCCAGTGAAAGCTCAATGTCATGCAAAACAGAAATAGGCATTCATGTAAACATTAGAAAATTAGCATTGTCTTCTGACGTCAGGCAATCTTACAGGAGTTTGATTTCACATGGTGCTTTTCCTCAATTCACAGATGGCTATAACAAATCCTCCCAATAGCCAAACCATCCTTATCTGACGTTTTATATAACAACCAATCCATGACAGGATATAATCACTCAAGGACACAAACCCATCACATGGCAATTTCTATAAAAAGGGTCAAAAGCAAGCACACCAGCACAAACTGTAAAAGCATTGAATGTCTTGCAACATATCTCTTCCAGAATAATTGCACTAACCTTGAACTTTTGCCACAAAGCAGTAAACAAATTGTTTAGCCATTATTACTGCTATTTCCCCCAACACAAACTGCCGAAAATGTCTTGTATTTGAGAAGGAAAATTGAATAGAGTAGTCCACTGCCTCATATCTTTGTACAAGTTGAATAAAATAAGAGGTAACAGCACTAGACCAGTCACACATGACAAAGATCAGTGATTTAAGAAGAATGGAAAGAACAATGCATCCTTTCACGAAGACTAAAAGAGTAACTATGTAGCTGGACCTGAGATGACTTCTGGCATAGTTGCACAAATTGACATGGGAGAGACTAAACAATAGCTTATTTACATCATCATTATAGAAATTCAATTCCTCCGCTTCTTCAGTGAGTGGTTCCAGAACCAAAAGAGGCTTTGCTCTCACAAATCCAAGATAACTAAACTCATGCTCTTTTTCCCCAATATCATGAATGAGTTTTCAAGTAACTTATATGCATGTCCTTGACATGAAGAAGCACTATCATAACCAAGGTCAAGACTCTTTTTGTGATTGTCGTGCAATGCTTCCATAGCCCAACGCGTGAGTTCTGACTCATGAACATAAGCCACACAAGGCATCCCTCACAATTACCATGTGTCTTCATCAGAATTTGCCAATTGAAACAAGAAAACAAACGGTTTATCAAACATGAACAACAATGAAGGCAAAATGTGAATTAAGCTCCAGCATATGCAACATCAGTACACGCCAGTTCATAAAGCTTGAAAATTCGAGCACTTTATTCACACAAAGCGCATTCCATCAGTCCTCACGCAAGTTCAAAAACCCAACAAGCTCCTCCACCGGCAGCGACGAAGCAACGCAAATGACACTTTCAAGAAACAAAAGTAAACCCACATTTCCTAATTCCCAGTAAACCCACATACGTAAAAACCATCAACCCAAAAAAAAAAAAAAAGCTAGCAGATTAAGCGTATACTTGCTCACCTCGACGGCATAAGTGGAGGGCTTGAACTGATTGAAGGTGCGAACGCGGAGGCAGGATGCGGCCCAGAGCTCGTCATCGGAGGACGCTTCTTCGAACTCGAGGAGCGATCTGTCGACGACGACGCCGTCGTCGCGAGTCCCTTCTTTCACGACTTGGGTGGAACATACGGGACCGCCGGGGGCGCCGGGGTTGAGGACCCAGACGAGGTTTCGACGTGGACGAGGCGGGTGTAAGCATTGACGAGAGCAGGAGGAAGAAGAAGATAGAAAAGGAGGAGAGAGAGACAGGGCGGACATGGACGGGAGCGCAGCGGAAGCCGTGGCCATTGTCGGAGAATCTGAAAGAGGAGAGGCGATCGGTCTTTGGATTCTGGGTCCAAAGGCAGCCCCCGTGGGATGAGTCAAAGAGAGGTTCACAAAAAAAAAAAATATAAAATATATATATTATTTTATTTTATTTTATAGTAGGAAATTTGAAACAATTATAATCTTAAATTTGCCCTTTTTAAAAAATATTGAGTGATTTGAGGGGATTTTTTTTAGGGATTTTGGGAAAATACATAAATTTTTCTCTCTTGCGCTAGCATAATTCTTCTCCACAACCTCCGTCAAAGGATATCGAATTTGGCACTTGATATTTCTCAAATCTCTAACAATCACTCATTTGTTAGCTCTAGGCCTCATCAACTTACCATTATTTCTCTTGCCTTCAGTCAGGGATGGTAGCTTCAACAACTGGACGTCAAGAATGCTTTTCTTTATGGTCATCTTCAATAAGAAATTTATATGCAGCAACCTCTAGGCCTCATTGAGTTTGCTTATCCTTGTTATGTACGTCGTCTTCAAAGTTCGTTTTATGGGCTGAAGTAGGCACCGCGTGCATGGCACCAAAAACTAAGTTCTTTTCTTCTCTCTCGAGTTTCAAGTATCTCACGCTTACTCTTTATTTGTGCCACACTCGACAGCATATAGTGTATTCCTCTTAGTATACATGGGTGATATAAATTTAACTAGGTCGCCCTCAACTCCTTTATCTACTCTCACCAAATCCCTGTAGCAGGAATTTGCTATTAAAGATCTCAGCGAGCTCCATTATTTTCTCGTCATTGAATTACAAAGAACTAACAAAGGTCTACCATGCCATCAAGGTAAGTATGCTCACTCCATCAAGGTGAGTATGCTCACAACATTCTTCAGCGTGCCAATATGCAAGATGCTCGACCAGTCACTACTCCTTATGTTAGTGGCACCGACCCACCTTCAATTCAGTAGGGAGCTTTGTTTCATGATCCTACCTTGTATCATAGTACTGTCAATGCTCTCTAGTATCTTAGTCAATATCGTGTGTCAATTTATGCATGCTCCCATAGATGTACATTGGCAGTTCGTTAAGCATATTCTGCGTATTCTACGCGGTACTACTAATTATGGCATTCTACTTATTTGTAGCTCTACTTGTCAACTACATGCTTTCTCCGACGAAGGTTAGGTTGGTGACCATGACACTGGAAGGTCTGTCGATGGTTATAGTGTCCTTCTTGGATGTAATTTCATTTCCTTGAGCTCCCATAAGTAACGGACTATAGCTCACTGTAGCAACGAAGCAGAATTCAAGTGTCTAGCTGACACAACAGCTGAGTTCATATGGATAGAAGCCTTATTAGGCAACCTACATGTCTCCTTGCCAAGTCCTCCTGTCTTATGGTGTGACAATATTTTGGCCATTTACCTTACTAGTAATCTTGTTTTTCACGCCCGAACGAAGCATGTTGAGATTGACTACCATTTTATTTGAGATCAAGTGAGCCAAAAGCAACTCCATATTCAATACATCTCTTCCATGGATCAGCCTACGGACATCTTCACCATAGCCTTATCTATCACTCGCTTTCATCTACTGTAGCACAAGCTTACTGTGAGATCCCTCACATTAGCTTGCGGGGGGATGTCAAAGGATACCAAATCTAGGACATGATATTCAGCAAATCTCTAACAATCATTCCTTGACTGGAACCTGATATTCAACAAATCTCTAGCAATCACTCTTGATATTTAGTAGATCTCTAGCAATCACTCCTTGATTTGTTCTGATTTATTCTTGATTTATTTATATCCCTACCTTTAGCTGCTCCTATTATTGTATACGCCTTCCATATCAAGAGCCCTAGAAATATTGTATCATTTCTTATTATGGAAGTTGTAAATAGAGAAAAATCCATCTAAAAAAATACAATACAGTTTTACATTTTTACAACCTCCGCCATTTTAACCTTATAGTTTCACTCCGTGCCTCTTCAAATGGCCCGTCCTACCTCCAGTTCTTAGAGGGATCAGTGCTTGTGACATACGTGCACACAGCCTTTTCTTACCATCAAGCCCGACCTTGATTTGGAATGTCCCCTAGATATCGAGCGTTCTTCGCCATGAAGATTGCATGACATCGATCACGGTCTGTTGATCTTCCGGACAAGGATAGGGGATTCACATAGGGGAGGGTTGTTGTCGAGGAAAATGATTTTCCCATGTCACTCTACATTTTTGCATAATCATCTGCTTGCTCGTCGTTGTTGTTGTCGTGGAATTCTTGTTGCTCTGGTGGATCAGGCACATAGGGAGTATGATGTGTTCTCGAGATCTATGAATGATATGAAGTGCCACCTCCTAGCCTGGAGGTACTTCTTCGCCATTTAGGAAGTGGGTGGGGGAAGCGGTTGGGGTCCGTCACGAGTTCGAAAAAAGCAAGTGATTTGTATGAAGTAAGTGAGAATTTACGAGAGAGCAATGACAGGCGAAACTTGTAAGTTCTCTTTTCAACCCAATGGTCGACCACCGCTGGGCGACAATTACAATTTATCGACCTTTGAGACCCATTTACTAATAGACTGGGCCCATGTGGTTAAAAGCTAAAATGGATTTTGGCCTAGGTCGACCTAGGTAAGTGTAGGTATTATGGGTGTGCAAAAGAATCAGGAATTGTCAAGACCGCGCTAAATCGGATTGAACTGAACCAGACTGGAACCAACGGTTCCCAAGGGGGCCAGTACAGTTCTCGATTCCAATTTATTAAACTGATGGGTACCGGTCTTGTTCTCAGTTCTAGGTGTGGAACTGCCCACCCGCCTATTTGGACTAGATCGATAATATATAAAAATATAGTTAATTTTAAAATAATTTCCGACCAAAAAACAATTTAAGAAAAATGAAAACCCTAAAACCCTTAACTTGGAGCTCAACACCCATTAATTGAGTGTTCGTCTCATTTCACTCTTACTTCTTCTAAGTTATCTTACTATCTCTCACTCACGGCCACCACTCTCAATTTTAAGACCCATCAACTCATGGCCTTGACTCTCAACTTTTAATATGAGTTCAATCTTTTTACTAATATTGCAACTAAGAATATGAAAGTTCTTTGTTTTTTACTTACTTTAGGTTACTAAAAAATATTGCACTAATACTTACCTTTTCACCAAAATATATATATATATATATATATATATATATATATATATATATATATATATATATATATATATATATATTGCACTAAGTGCATGAAATTTGGTGGGACCGGTTTGGTTCCTAGGCGGATCCATAGAACTAACGAGCAATTCCAAGTTCCAATTTTTTGGAATTAGTCTTTAGTGGATAGATTTTAGTTTTAGAGTGGAAACCACCCATTCAGACCATGCTCACCCCTATTAGGTACGCCCCATTTGCGCTAACGGGCCCAACCTAGCACAAGCCCAAGAGGGCTGGGCCGTAGCACGGCCCACTTGCCATCCCGCCAAGAAATGACACAGAACCTTTAACAAGCTTAAAAGCCTCTTTTTAAAAGTTAATTTTTGTTGAAAACAATAATAAAGTCAAATTCTTTCCTTTCTTTTTTTTCTCTCTCTAAGATTACCATCCGAATACTTTCCATCCCATCCTAATCATCCCATCCAAACTAAGCATTGACTTTTGTGTAAAGTCGCTTTGTAGCGAGTTCGGTCGAAATTACTACGATTGAATTTAGGGATGGAAGCCGGATGGGTTTGAGGCCGTGCCTATTATTAATGAACAATATTCTTATGTAAAATGTATGATAATAAACAACCTCAAACTTGCAAACATGATTGGGGTGGGGATGATTTATTTATTCGCAAAAGCTCATGCAATGACCGACCAAAAAAGAAAAAACAAACCTCATACTTGCAAACATGATTATTTATTCGAAGATCATGCAATGTGAATATCCAATTAGATATTATCGGTGTCCCAAAACATAAGACTTAAAGGATTTAATGTAAGTGATCATAAAAGTCAATGATCTAAAAGCATCAAGCTAAGGCTTGTGATCGTGGCCGCTGTTGAAAGATGTTATGTTATACTTCATCTGGTCCTGAGTGGTCACAAATTTTTGTATAAGTATTTTGAGGAGTTTAACAAAGTATGACAATTGACCCCGACCCGTCCTGCTTCCCCAAACCTACTAATCATCTCATATGATCTGACATGACGACAACAGATGCTTGCAAGTTAACATATGAAAGCTCGGAGGCGTCTTAGGTGAACCAAGTCGCCAACTCCACATTGTAATCAACCAAAATCTTGGGTGAGGAGAAAAGGGTATACTATAGGCATGATATTAGTGAATCGGCTTCAGTATATACAAGACCCGGGTTCGAAACTTGGGGTACCCAAAATGCTGGGTAAAACATTATCAAACCAAAAAGACAGAAATTTCGACAGATTCTGTACATACAGATCAAAATGATGACAAAAGAATGGAAGGGTAAAGTGATGATACTCCAAATGTACATGGAGAGAGAACAAGAATAATGCACCTTTCAGCATCCGCTTCCCGTCGTTACATACTGATTGAGAGCTGAGAACCATGATCCTCTGCTCTCGGAGTGAGACACCGACCGTCTTAAGCCAGATCTTGAGCATCGAACCAGTTGGGTCCTCAAGTTCCGTTTGACACTGCAAGGAACCAGAGAGGGACTCGTGTCCGGGGTCCCCATGCAGAGGCTGGTGTTAATTTTCATTGACGGAAATTTCTGGCAGCTCAAGCTCCGGAAGGACGATCCTAACGGCGAAATCCGCGTGCACTGGAATGCAGGCTTGCACAATGGGGTTGTCAAAGGAGCAGTCTCCGAAGCTTCCCCGGAGCATGTGCAGAATGTAAGGGACAGACTCGTCCGTGCAATCTCCTTATTAACCACTGGTCTTGTCCCAGGAAGCTTCGCAAATGAGACTATGCCATGCCGACAAAGAGGGCATGCAATAGAGCCAGGAGGACCATGAACCATCGAGGAACTAGAAGTGGAACAGAGGTATAGGGCACATCTTGTGCAGAACTCGTGCTCACAACCTGCCGCAGAATCATTTCCATGCATAAGCAAATAAAGCAGGTTTAGGCACTTTGGTGATTAATGAATTTTAAGAGGAAGTTCAAATATAAATCAGCACAGATGAGTTGTTGCTAGCGGGTGTCTAGATAATTATGTAGCCTTGGAATCCGGAGAAGTCTTCACAGGGCCTAAAACCATCATTTTAAGTGAATGTTCACAACAAAGTAGATTGGTTTTTAGTAAGAATTTATATATTGACGTCAGCTACAACATGCAGGATTTGGTCCATGCTTGTCACTTAATCGGGTGAAAGAACAAGTCAAGTTCAAATCATATTGCTCATGGGCTTGAAATTTCCCATTCTGATACTATCTGTTGCTCAAAAAGTGAAATTAAAAAGTGCGTTCCATTGGAAAACTTAGTTTCTGAGTGTACCTTTTGCCGCCACAGTGCATTTCCTTTCTAAACAAACAACACATGGATCTTGGCATGCTGGCGATAGGTCACTGCCTCTCCATCCACATTCTCTGCCAAAGAATCAAAAAGAATAAAGGGTTTGAATTCAGTCACAACAGTAAGTGGATATTTATCATCAATAGCGGACCTGTTTTCTACCACAACACAAATCACCCCAATGCCCGGAGACCCACATACAGGCAAACTCATACAGAAAATTATACTAGCTACAATGAAAAACACAAATATGTAGACATATACATCCAAGTAAACTAAATAGAAGAGAAGCTGACGTCTAAAATATGAGTGTGTTATGCCTTTCTTTTGTCTCTGATACCCAGTTCTTGGGTGCATTGTATGTTATGGCATCATCACATGCCAATTAGGCACCATAGTTTTTTTCTTCTGAATATTTTCAACTTTTTTTCTGTTTTGAGTGACATTTTCATCTTGATTTAGAGTGAATGATGATATTGTTGGCAGGGACCATTCATTACAAAACATCATTTTGCTCTAAACATCATATTTCTAGTCTTCAACACAGCTCAATGCCAATAAGTCTAACCTCATTTGTACATTACTCTACATAGTTATTCCATACGGATGGTTTTGTGGCACCATGCTCTACATTTAATGGGTTTACGAAGAAAAATTTGCAATTACCACCTCTTTTGTACATTACTCTAAATAGTTATGCAAGAAGAGTATAGAAGGCCGAAATGAGTTTCTAGGTACGAGCATCAGCAAAAGGAGCCAGAGGCCATACAAGCCCCAAATGCAGAGGGAAATTTGATTTCTCACATTTAGTCATTACAGAATCTTTTCTTAAAACTCGAAAAAGGGAAGGCAATAGCAACATAAGTCTAACCTCTGTTCTCATATGTCAATGTCATTCTGAGTCACACTTTAACGGTATTTTTCCAACCAATTATAGTTATGTTCCATACATTGTTTCCTAGTGGGTGAAATGCCATCAAGGACAAAGAAAGCATTGCTTTAACATAGTGTACACTGCCATTAAGGAAGCAAACTTGTAAAACTATTAATACTAAGTCACAGTGAATCATGAAGTAAAGCTACAACTAAAGCCGAAACCAATAGCTGCCACAATTAGAGTTATTGATTCTTGACACGACAAGGAAACATGACTCAAATACAACACTAGCTTACTGAGACGAACTAGAATTAAACTTGATATGAACGCGATCAGCTTGAAATTGACACGATTTATATGTCTTGACCCATTCTTTTGTCATCACATCAAAAATTTCTGTCGCAACAGGAAATGATGCGGATATCCAAAATGAAGATGACACAATTGACAGCCCTACCCCTTATGGATGCAATAAAACACTATTTTACTTTAAGCATAACAAGATCCTTGAATTTAACAAACAAAAAAAAAAGGAGAAACAGAGGGGATAAGCACAAGAAACACAAAGATGCCAACACAAAATTATTGGTCGAGGCTCACCAGTGTAAAGAACTGTCTGCAATAATGTTAGCTAAACTGAACACTGCTCACCTGGCAATTCTAACAATACTCATAAGAGGAAGAGATATATATGGAGAGGGAAGAATTCGAATCCGGCCCTCTGGTGGTGTGATGAGAATCTCCTCAAGCCAATTTCTGTGCCATGAACGAGCAACCATTAAGGGGGTCCACCTGCATGGAGTTATAGGAGATAAGGACAACAATACAGTTTCCTCATATTATTAAATATTGAAAATAAAATAAAGCAGGTGCTGAGAGCCAGAAAGAAATAAAAAACAACTAGAGAACACAGAAACTAAAATCTACGACCCAAATTGTAGTGCTCCACAGTCTCCTCCGATGAAAGCAGTGTTAACTGCATAAATGTTACTACTGCTCCAGACTTGTCCAAGTAAACTTGCTTTTACTTCCTCCTTAATTAATACTGAACCTCATTTTAGGAACAAAAGGAAAAATAAATAACTGCAGAAGTTCTCCATTACAAACTAATAGATAAGGTTTAGACAGAGTTGCCTGTTTCTTGACTCAGCATGTAACTTTTTAACTTAATGTACTGCCTGAAGACATCATCATTTGGCAGTCACAAGTCCTTTTCCAGAGAACTGTATTAGATCACATATAACTTGAAAGGCTAAGTTTCACCCCCCATCAAGATCTCTCTGTTGACCAAACAGTAAACCTCCACTCATGTTCATAATTCAACTGTCTTTTGGGAGATTTTCCAATGATAATAAAGTGATGATGTTGGGCTTATATCACTTGAATGTACAACAAGATCTTTCATGGCTCAACAAGACAGAGATTCTCAAAACATTTAAATAAGCCCAACAATTTACACTCTAGGACAAAAAAGTTTAGATGCAGAGCCCCAAATTAACCATAGAATGTGCATCCAGAGTCACAAGTCAATTCACTAACGTAACAGACAGAAAAATGCTCCACCAGACTAACCTTGTGACCTGGAGGGAAAAAGCTTTTACTTCAGATTACCATAACGAGAAAAGAGTTACCACAACTTCCAAAAACAAAAGGTGCAACGCATATTTCATTGAACTCTCAGAAATTAGCATCAAGATCATTTAGCAAAGAACCATTTGTTATGCTTTGATATTTCATGCACAACTTCTCTTTTTTCAATCCCAACATTGATTAGGAGAAACGGATCATATGACACATACCCATTGACATTTTCGACAGACAGACTTGCACCATTGGCAATCAGAATCTGAAGTATAAAGAGAACATTTTTGTAAGTCAAATGAACAAAATTAGAATGATATTAGATGCTTTTTATCTTTTAGCTACCACAAAATACCTGACAACACTGCGCACTTCCACCACAAGCAGCATAATGAAGTGGAGTGCTTCCAGCACCTGCAACGTGCAAAGAATCACATGACTTTTCACAATTGCATGATTCTAAGCAGGTATCACTGCATTCAAACAACCCATCATTTTGAATAAAGCTATAATTTCTCAGAAAACACACCTCTCCAGACATTACAATCTCTTCTCAAGAAATGAAGTGATAGAAGGAAAAGGATAACTTAGCTATTAATCGGAAAAAACTTCACGTTTTTCACATAACAGCAGAATTCAACCCAGGTATATTGTAAAAAAAGAAAATAATACCGAGTGCAACTCCCAAGACCAGAAGACAAAAGAGGGGTTCTGGACTCTTGATCGCCCATTCATTCCCATACTCAAAAACCCAAGCCCCATGACTAAAAGCAAGGAAAGGAAAAAGATTGAACCAATCACATCAGCTAAGACCCAGCTATATGCTATGTATCTCAGTACAATATACCAATATAGCTTAAGATATCAATCATATTTGCTTCTAAGGGCCTATTGGTACCATCTTGTTTTTCTATTTCTCTACTCTTTTGTTTCCCGGAACAGAAAAAGAACAAAAATCCGTTTGGTAACATTAGTTAATTTTCCGCTCCCTGGAGTAAAAAAATGGCCAGGGAATAAATTTAGAACAGAAACAATAAGTGAAAAAGATCTACTCCTTTGTTCCCAAGAACGGAAATGGAAAAAACTATTTCATAATAGAAAATGTTATTGGAAACAGAAAAGTTACCAAACGCAGACCTAAGCATTTGTTGACTCTTTTCCTTTGCAGGAATACGAGTAAAATATATTTGGATGCTACGAGCTATAGCAGAGCCAAAAGGAGAATAGGCAAACGAGAGAAAAAACAGAGACAACAAAAGCAAAGCAGGTTAAAGCAAACATGATAAAACCAGAGGTAATTTCAGCAGAAGCTGCCTAATTCCCAGATGAACAAGACAGTAAATTTACTAGTGATCAAACAATGAATAGAGTGCATCCAGCAAACCTATCAGATCAATTGTAGTCCCATCTTCCACAGTAACCTCAGAAACAGATGCTCCCAGGTTCAAGAGTAACTGCACGCTCTCAACATGCCCATTTAGTGCAGCCATGTGAAGTGCAGTAATGCCTCCATCAGAAGGTCTGTTAATTACCTGAGAAAGAGCACTGATGCATGCAAATAGACATTGTATACACGAGATATTAAATGCCAAGTAGAAGAAAGAGCACAGGAAGATTACAGAGACCCAGAGAAAGCTGAGCATACCGTTCATCAAATTCTGCAATAGGCTCCTCACTGTTGGTTCTTCTTCTTAGAACGTTCCACACATCAGGTTTGCTAGGAATATAATCAGCTAGGAGGAGTCGGATGCACCGGGTATGGCCATTCAAAGCAGCCAAGTGAAGGGCGGTACCCCCATTTAGATAGTCTGATCTGTGAATCTATACTCCAACATATAACATCACCATTCATGTATGCAAAATTACTGACCACTTTATTAAGCTCAGAAGCAGTAGCACAACAATCTTACATTAGCTTTAAAAAGAATAAGAGTCTGAACAACTTCCCAGTGGCCATGCTGACAAGCTTGCATCAAAGCAGTCTGTTACACAAGAATGAAAACAATTCCTCAAAACAAAATACATCTGATAGACAATTAAAAATCACATGCTTCGAGTAACAAGTAATTCAGCACCTGACCACGGTAATTCCTGAGATTGATATCCACTCCAGACTCAAGCAGCAATGAAACTATCTGAATACAGGAAAAAGACACCCCAAAGTCTGTCAATTGTCAAATCTAGATAAGGACAGATGACATTAATGATGACACCAAGGATTGATCCGGTAATTAGACAGGATAATACCTCATGGTGGCCTTGGGCTGCAGAATAATGGAGAGGTGAATTACGAACCCCAAAAGTTGAATATCTCACGAGACGAGGATTATACTCCAATAGAGCCTTCGCTTCTTGGAGATCGCCGTCTCTTGCTGCCGAAACTAGGCGTTCCCCCGATGCCGAGCATCCGAAGGAATTGCCCACGAGGTTCAATAGCCTCATGATTGTTTTAGATTGAGCAAACCCCTCAGAGATAAAGGGTCTTTGCAAACGGTGAACTCTTTCTTGATTTTACCAAGAATTTCACTTAGAGAAGGACACTAACGAAAGAGGTCTGATGATCATAAATGGTCTGTACAAGTGAGCTGATAAAAAGTTAAAAGTACTCGGAGAAATGGGAAAACCGTGCTTGTCCGGGTTAAAGAAAAGCGAAAAAGAAAAATCCCTTCAACTTCACCAAACTAACAACAACCAACGACAGAGCCTCTCACAGAGATCACAATCAAAGGTGAGAATTGGTTGTAACGAAAGAATCTCACTTGGTGATGATTCCTACGAGAGAGAAAGCGAGAGTTCAAAGGGTTGGTTCCGATAGGGGACAACCTTAATTCTGGGCGAATGAAGCTCAACCTACTACTTTACACAAAACAAGAGATTGAAAACAAGAAAAGCAAAATTGAGCTTTGATGTGAGCCTCTTGACGATCACTTCAGGAATTCGTGAATACCCACCCGATTAGCAACCAAATAGAAAGCTCCAAATTGCTCTCTCTCTCTCTCTCTCTCTCTCTCTCTCAGAGCACGATTCTTGATCCAGACGCCCCCCAAGTTCACGAATTGATCACATCACCACCCAAATACCTCTCTCTCTCTCTCTCTCTCTCTCTCTCTCTGAGCACGCTTCTTGATCCAGACGCCCCACAAGTTCACGAATTGATCACATCACCACCCAAATGCCTCCATCCTTCTTCAAACCCACGACTGAAAAGTTCGCAGACGGTCCCTCAGAACGATTCTCAGCCAAAAGTCAAAACCCAGAAACAGCTGAAACATTCTCCGACACCGAGCCCAGACATTCTTCTTCCCGGAAAAAGAGGAGGAAAGATTAACTTTACAGGGCACCTGACCTAACAAAAAAGAAGGATCTGGGCAACAAAATAATGTCGGGATTAATGGGATGAACGTGCTCGAATCGGGAAATGCGTCATCAGAAACAGGAAAACGAAATTATGGTGCCAAAAGATCGGAAAGAAAAATGGGAAATTCGAACGAAAAAGATGAGGGCGGTGAGTATTTTATGAGAAAGGGGGGACAGCGACATTTGGACTGCAGGTCCATCAGCGGGCAACAATAGTTGTGCGGGGAAAAGCGTGCAGCCATGACGATTGTGCATTGATAGGCCGGCCGGTCAACTTCGGCGCTTGCTTCCTTTCTCTCGTCCCCATCGACAGCTTCATTGTCAGCTTCTTCTATCCCCTAATTATAAGAAGTCAGGCAGGTCCATATTTAGGCTGTTTGATTTGAGTTTTTGCTTCCATCTGTTTTTTCTCTTTTTCGAGAGAGACGAGTGAGAAGATATGAGGTTGACAAGCTCGTGACTAAAGCCTTGAGTTGAACTCGGGAATTTGGGCCTGGATTAGAACTCAAGTGGTGCGAAATCTAGATAATTCGATCTGGGTTAATATTACAAAGAAACTAAAATCGACATATCTATGACAAATTCATCACGAACTAATTTTTTTATTATTAAAAATCTCGAATTAATGCATTTGTGATAAATTGACTATCTATTAGTTTTTGATTAAAAAAAATAGATCAATACCACGAAAAATCGCAAACTAGTACACTTTTAACAAACCGATGTAAAATCCCAAAATCGATACACATGTCAACTGTCACGTGTCATTTAATTCAATAATTTGATAATAAAGTTAAACGGAAACTAACAAAAGATAAATTTGTCATAACTATACCAATCATTTTGGGGTTTTTCACACCTTCAATTTTAGAATCGAAAGACCAAAGCCTAGCTCAAAGTTTTCACTTTTTAGAGATAACTAGTATTCTTTTCAATGTAATAATGCTACATAATAAATATTAGTATATTTAGACGAGTAGGTATGGATTTCTCCTCGCATTCATTTTTATATATATTGATGTCCACCTATTTGTTATTTAATAATGAAAATTTGAATTTAGTCTTTTAATTTAAAAGGCCTAAACATCCTAGCCAATATAGTGACAGATCCAACATTCATCCTACAAATAATAAGATGAAGACGTCAAGTAATGTGAAATAGTATAACAAGTAAGCAATGAGGCAATACTTGACAAGATCATGATGTGCCTCCTAAGGGTGAGCAACCTCGCTACTTCAATACAAGAACCGAACCGAATCGGCCTTATTCAATCAGTTTCAGACTAATTCACGCGGCAATGGTTGGTTCTATTGGGAATTATGAGCTATGTTGGAGATGAGTTTCGAACTTTGGAGATTGGGAAATTCATCAATAGCTTAACTATTATGTCACAAATTGTTTACATTATTTATTTTTCTAAAACAATAGTTATACCACTTACATTTAGGGCTGGTTGCTGGTCATTCTTGGAATTGGCCTGAAATCGGGAATCGGCCAATTCATTATGAACCAGTTGGGTTCCTTGTTCTAAAAATTGGAAACCGACTATGACAAGATAGGCTTTTTCTATGGAGAGTGTATACCTATAGAAATAGTAGAGAGTGAGCTTATTTAACATGAGCTTTTATTTCATACAATATATGCTACCGTTGTATATAGGATGACGCTATTTCCATCTAAATAAGCTCTTATTTCATGCAATATATGCCACCGTTGTATATAGGACAACGCTATTTCCATCTCTACATGACTAAAATCCACTCCATTTATACTAGAAAGATTGAATTGCCATCAATCAATCAATTGTAATTTAAAGTGATGGCCTCTTACCTTCTTTTTCCTTTTTTTCCCCTATTTAATAAAGGAGCTAATTGTCATAAATATGCATTTTCATGTTTTATTTTTTAAGAGTAGTAAAGATTTTTTTTTAAGTGTATTCTTAGGTATTACTATAACTTTTCATGTACTCTATGTAAAAGCCACTAGAGGAAAAAAGACGAATTCTTTGATATAATAAAATATTTGAAAATCTCTTATTTATCGTTGCTCTTATAAAACCTTATTTGTTTTTTCTCCCTCTTATCTCAAAACCTCACTTCCTCAATGAATTTCTTATTTTGTACTTTCATTAGTTTGAAATATATATCAAGTCTCTTTATTTATTATATCAAAGAACTTATTTTTGCCCTTACTATTGGTGATATGCTTTATACAGATGTAAAGTGTTACGGAATATCTAGAAATATACAAAAAACATTATACATAATGAGGGATCTTGACATTTTTTTATACACACTACATGAGTAATATTAATCATTGTCAATTCAACAATCAAATTTCGTTAGTATTTCTAAAACTTTTCTTATTATATGCAATTTTTTTTATTTAATTAAATTTCATCAATCAAATCTTTCATTGGAAAATTAGAATTGTGATTTTGTTTTGGAAAATCTTAAAGAGGTTTTTTTTTTTTTTCCTTTTCAATCATCTCCCCAATCTCTCTCTCTCTCTCTCTCTCAATCAAATTTCGTTAGTATTTTTGAAACTTTTCTTATTATATGCAATTTTTGTATTTAATTAAATTTCATCAATAAAATCTTTAATTGGAAAATTTAAATTGTAATTTTGTTTTGGAAAATCTTTAAAGAGGTTTTTTTTTTTTTTCCTTCGTCCAATCAACCTCTCCCTCTCTCTCTGTAACATCCTCAATTCCAACCCCATAAGGATTGGCCATAAGGTCCTAAAAGGATCAATCATAGGCCATTGGCCATGGATCGATAGGTAAGGAATCACAGATCGGTCTTGACCGATCGACCGACTGATCGATCGATTGACCGATCGGTCACAAATTGGTCGAGGTGTCGGTCATGAATTTCTATTGACCATACCGATGGGATAAGATCACCAACTCATATGATGACTTTTTGATCACGAGAATTGATCACGAGATGATTTTGGATCGGTGGATGATCATGGGTCGATTCGACCAGTCGTAATTTCTAGTCGTGGGTGATTCTGTCCGTTTATGCACCAATACACGGACGATCCAAATTGATTAAATGTGACCATATTTCGATCAAAAATGCATCATCCCCTATTTTAATTCTTAGTGATCGGAACAGAATCTTAAATTGGTGATGTATCGGTAACGCACCGACCATGAACCCTACCAATGGATCGGGTGCCGACCGAAATAAGCTCAAGGATAGACCCGGCTATTCCATCACTAATTCTAAGGTCTATGAATGCCCTGACTTAGTGCTAAGTCATGAGTAGCCTTAGAATTGGTCTCGGACCAATCAAAGGGCAACCGACCCTATTGGTCGACCGACCGTTCAAATGAACGATTTAGGCAAATATAAGGCATGATGGTCGAACCTCGGGTGTACGTGATATAATTTTTCAAAGTGTATCTAATGATCCATTCTCCGGCCTCGGAACCAACTTGGATGATAGAATTCTCTAGACTGCCTTATTAATGAAGAAAAAGATAAAAGTATGGAAAATTCTAGAAACCCCTCATTAAATGAAGGGGTGAGTTGTTCTTGGAATAATCAAAAGTCATGATGGTGGCTAAAATATCTTTAAAGATTCTAGAAAAATGTGGCATATAAGTGGACCAATTAGAGAGCAATACACGAGCCCTCATTGATGACCGAATATTTTAGAATTGCTGAGTTGGCAACTATAGTATAATTATTATCAAACTTCATTAAATATCCATTAAATGCGGCATACATGTGGACCGATGGAAGAGCGAAAAGTGGGCCATTGTCAATGATGCCTAGGAGCATAGATTGCTAAGTAAGGCCTTTAGCCATGCCAACTCACTTTCTAGGTATAATCATGAGGCAAATTAAACTTGCCACCTAAGGAAATTAGGCGGGACACTTGGGATCACCGGAATGGACCACTTGGGTTAGTAATGATGACATCAAGGGCTATAAATAGGAGGAGCTTCTTTCATTTCCACCACCTTGCTCCCATTTCCTCCTCCCTCCTCCTCTTACACGCCCTCCTCTTACGCCCGCTCTCTCTTTCTTTCGATCATCAAAACGAGCCACCCATCTAGTGTAGTTCAAGCTTTAGTTCAAGGTTCATCTAGGTAAGTGTAGTTTCTCCCTTCTTAGAACGTTCGAGACATCTTCGACCCTAGGAAATCCTCTTGCAAACAAACCGAGGGTAGGTTGATTGATTCTTGGATGTTTGATGTATTCTATGACTTGTTCATGTACTTGAATTTTTTGTATTACTAGAATGAAGTCATGGTTCATAGTTTTTTGTTCGGTACAAGTCGAGGTTCGCCCATAACCATAAGATGTGATTTGGTATTGAGGCATACCAAGTTCATGTCTTGGATTGGTGTGGGGTTCCTTTATGCTTGCTACTTGAGCGAAGCTTTGGGCTTAAGCTTATTCATGATGTTATTGATGAAGAAATTCATGCTTTCATGGCACATGCATCATGTTTGAGCATAAAGTGCATAGTTCATGGCACGTGCATAAGGCTTGAGTACACCCTCAAGAAGGGATTAGTACTCGAGCAAGATAAGAAAAGATAAGAATGGGGTTTGAGTTCTCGAATTCCTATCAAGAATTGGATTCGAGTCCTAAAGGCTAGCATAAAACTTGGGTTCGAGTCCCAAGCATATTAATTGGGTTTGAGTCCCAAAAGCCGGCAAAAAGCCAGAAGCCCGGTTAAAAAGCTTGAATTGAATTGGGTTCGAGTCCCAAGACGGCTTCGGTAAGCCCGGTTTAAAAGCATGAATTGAATTGGGTCCAAGTCCCAAGACGGCTTCAAGAAGACTTAGGTTCGAGTCCCAAGCACAAGAGAAAAGCTAAATAAGCACGGCATGTATGAGCAAGAAAGAAAGGCTAAAGTGCATAAGCTCAAGGCATGCATCATGTGCACGAATGATTGCAAGAATTATCATTCATTTGTGCTTAAATCTTGATTGCATCTTGCAATTGATTTGCCTTCGATACGGTTTGCACAAAATGATTGACTGGTGTTGATGATGAATCGATGTTCTATTCGAAGGCTAGAGGTTATACTTAATGAGTATTCCAAATACTCACCCTTGTTTCTTTTACAAGTACTTAGAATCATGGCTACTGTGCATTTTTGTTGCCTTGTAAAGATAGATACCACTACAACGGACGTGGAAACTGACATTACTTACTGTAAAGTGTCATCTGTTGTATGGATAGAAAAGGGGCTGGGTGAGCTTGTCCCAATGCATTTCGAAGCCTGGTATAGGAGATATGAGGACATATGGATAGGACCTCTCCATGGCTTCAACAACACGAACCCAAATCTCAGCGATATGGACGAACTGTCCGAGGCATTGGACTAAGTTGAGGCGTATCAGCCCTATATAATAGAAAAGGGTTCCTAATTTTGGTTAGTCCCCACCGTAGCGGAGACAGGGATACCCCAAGCCACTTTTGTATGTAAGATAGACTTGTAACAATCACTACTTACGTAATATATGAAATATGTTAGTGGTGTTTGTATCTCACGTTCCCATGTTATTTTGTGTCGGGATTGTATGTTTATGCTTTTTCGCATGTGCATAAATAAGAAGCAAATGAACTCGGGACTGCAACAAAGCCTGGGGATGTCACAAATTACCCTGCAGCTCAACCTATGGGTAAAGGGGGTTGTGACACTCTCTCTAATAGAAAACCAATAAGAAGGGGCTTTATGGTGATAGGCACATCAAAAGTAAAAAATTTAAACAAGTGATTGTGTTAACAAAAAGTGTATATATAATTTTTTTAAAGATTCTACTGGACATTTCATCCTCAATTTTGCTTGACAACATAGAAAGGTTTCTTGAAAATTTATTTTTTCAATAAACAAATTTTTATGGAAGTAAATTTAACAATGAAAAAGAATATAGTGCCTTTAATATATTTAAGATACCTAAAATAAATAAAAAAATAAGCATGTGGAATTCTTAATTATGGTAACTAGATCCTACATAAAAATAAAAATAAGAAAAAAAAAACTAAAAAGAATGAAAGCTAATAAATTTGGGGCCACCACTTAAATTGCAATTGAATTATTGAGGGCAGCTTTATCTTTTAGTGAAAATTGAGTGAATTTAGTTATATAGGAGAAATGGAAATAACGCTTTCATTCCATAATTTGATCAGAATGAATAAGCTATGCCATTCGACGGACATCATTTTAACTAACAAAGTATATTGTTCTGGAATATAATTAGAAAATTAAAAATATTTTATCCTCATCGCTTTTTCCTTAATTTGAACCTACTTACAGACAAAAGTTTGTGGATGAAAAATTACTAGACCAATAGGTGGCAAAGCTATAACACGTGCTTTGCTGAATGGCAGTTTCAGAGGCAAAGTAAAGTGCCTCGTGATCAGCACGAGAACAAACATTCCCTCGATTTCGGATTAAACATTTAGTAAATTTATTATCCTTCTTTTTGTTAAATTTAAGCTCAATAAAAGATAGCAGTATAACTTATCGAATCTAGAGGTAAAGTGAAGTGTTACATGACGAACATATGGACCGACATTCTCTCACATTTAGCTTTGGATTTACATGATAGACAGTCGGTACTTCCTTGGGCCAAGTCTATAATAGCCCAGATAGCACCCAGCTAAGTGTGGAGAAGATCTCTTCTCCGCATGGCCACTGGGCCTTGTTCTAAGACATAACCCAACTTGTGACGGCGGTTAAACTCGTGCATCTCCCTCCATACATATCATTAATCTTTCATCTTCTATTTTCCCTCTTAGATAGTTCACGGGGTATCTCGGTGGATCTTGGATTAAATCATGTGAACTTCAATTCACGTTCATGAGCTGCGTTTGTGTTCTGTCTGCTCTAGTCGAATGCAAGTTAGATCCACTTTGGATAGTGCTCAATTGCGGATTAACTCAAATTCCAAATAACTCAAGATCGATTGATCTCAGCTCTAGTCGAAGCAAAACCGAATCTAAGTGTGTCCTTACATCGATCGGCAAAAGATGGAAAGGAGTTGGGAGTCTACTTTTGCATTTGCCTTTTGTCAATGGCCGGATTCTATCATTCGAGATAGCACATTCCCTGATCTAAACACACTTTTGTATCAATAGCTATGTTTTTTCTTACATAGGGCTGACGAACGGATCTTTTGAAACACAATGATTAGCTATGAAAAGACTTTTATCAATCAACATTTCACAGCCAATTACTCGTTTACATATATAATTTTCTATTTTAATTTTCTTTCTTTTTATAGGATTCAATCCAACTGCTTTGCTACCGAGCTTCGAGACGAATATGCTTTTTGTTTTGATTGCTTTCCTTTCACTACACCATTGGGTTGCGTTGGATGCTTTTGGTTTGGGTTGATATCACATTTAGTCACCTCCTCTTTGAGTTTGACCAATCTTATGCCCTTTGCGATATAGATTGTTTTGAATTTGAATTAGATTAGTTTCGGGTCACTTATTTATTTTTAGACGCTCGAGTTGGTTAGGGTGGGTGGATTGGGTGAGCGACTCGGATGGGCAAAAAATCGCCACCTCTATGCACAATCTCATCTATTCGTCACTAGAAATCGCAATACCTTTTACTTATATCTTAACGTCATCAGATATTTGATAGAAACTCATACATAAGAAGAATGGAGAAAAAGCCAGAAACTATATAGTTAGCGGCATAAAAAATCGACAAACATCTAAATAATTTGCTAAAAATAAACTAATCTTTACAAAACAGACTCGTTCCATTGATCATATAACTGATTTAAACATGTGAGCTCCTTTTCCTAAGCTGAAAATCATTCTTATCGAGCCGATCACGTGGGTCCTGGGTTGACTTCATCTCGTTCTTGTTGCTAGCTAGAAGAATGCAGACTCTTCCCTTTTGAGATACAGACAATGCGGGGGAGTTCGTGAAAAGGCCAAAACTTTGGAAAGGGTTTGGTGCCTCAACTGTCATGTCATTGGAATGGTCGAAGGCGTCGCGGGGGTTGACAGATCTCCCCTCGACCCGCAAACCGCTGGCCCGGGTACAAGTCAACCTCCACAGCTTGCACCCCCGCACATGGGGGCATCATTGAAAGTCGTCACCTGTACTAGCCTTCTCATCCCCATTCCACCTGTCTTCGCTCCACCGCATTGTCAGCGTCCGCTGCTGGTGCTCGAGTTCCTGTCTTTTTGCCTCTCGTCGAAGTTACGGCGCGGGTCCCCCTGGATAGTTCCCAATCATGTGAACAGACGGGACAAAAGGAGCTGTTGGCGGGGCTTGATCTGTCTCGAATTATTCTTGTCTCGGAAACAGTTTCGTTTGAACTTCTCTCAGGGTTTCTGTCAAGGGGGTTGATTAGAGACAAAGTACTTTAAGTTTAAGTCAATATTTCTCGTTCAAATTGGGTTGTTTTACCTAATCCTTGCGTGCCTGGACGATTAACTTGGGGTTTGCTTTTGACTCGTGGGTAGGATGTGTTGCTTTCCTTTCACACTGTTCTTTTGGACTTGAAAGGTTCCGTTTTCATGCTTAGAAACTGGAAGTGCTCTTTTTATCAGCTTCTTAGTTTTATGTAAATTACCATATATAGAGAACTAGAATGAAACTTCTATTTAAGCAAACTCAGTGAACACCTCAATTTCGAGCTCATATAAATAAAATTCATAAATGGTTCGTACATATTTTTGAGATACCCCTTGATCACACTTTTTTTTTATCCACTTAACATAAATGGACAAAATCATATTTCACAATAGTTATGATGATCGTCAAGTACCCCATAAATTCCTCGTTTTTCCTTTTCTGCTAAGTGAAACTATATTCAAATAAATAAACCAAAATATTTGCATGTCTCTTTTTTTAGGTTTATTTTTTTCGCTATTGTCTTCACAATCGATGTTATGCTCCTTTTCTAGTTTACGTCAATGTGTATATGTGTATGGAAACGTAATAAATGAAGATCATAAGAGGATTAGATACATAATATGAATTCATAGCGATCTTTGTGTAATTCGTATAATAGCACGTATTTTGCAGGATAAATCATGCAGATTACAAGCCTATTTAGTATGATTGAGGCTGAACAGTAGCTGCGTTGTGAAGGAATGTAAGTTATGAGTTTGCAATATATGTTTTAAATCTACACATCTCAATGTATGTATGTATTCATGCATGCATGTATGTATGTATGACCGTCTGAACGTTATTGGAAGGGCCTGTTGGAAGAGATGGGGTGCCACTACGGCCGATAGATGCAGGTCTACATCATCATGGGTAATCTGACATATGTCTGGTGAATAAAGCTGCCTTGGTGCCCTTTCTTTTTTAGCAATGAAAATGGATTTGCATCTTTGGCTTAAATAGCTTGGCCTTTTGCCTGGTTTTACACCTAGTATAAAAGCCTAGTAAAATTTTGCCTAGAACGTATTTTTGTTGGAAGCATAAGATTGCCACTAAATTGAGATATGTGCTTGTATGTTCCATCCCATAAATATGTACAAAGATCATTAGAGTAGGCCACCCTTGCTTCTTTCAAATTTGTTAGTTTCTTGGCTTTTGTTTAGCTCGTTAGAATAATGATACTAATATATGTACGCACATGTGTGATTAATTCATGTGTACATTTGAGGGAAAATGGCACAAACGGTCCTCAAACTTAGCCTAATGTGCAATATTGCCCCTAAATTTTTAATTAATTTAATGTAGTCCTAGAGTATTTGGACATAGATAAGCCGCCAATCGTAAAACCAAAAACACTATTAAATTTAGGGAAAAGACCACCAAAAACTTCAAACTTTGCTCAAAGTGGCAAATTTGCCCCAAACCTTTTTTGTGATATAAGAAACTCCAAACTTTACTAATCGTGACACATTTATACCACCAAGAGCATTTTTGTCTTTTTTTTTTCCCATTTCTTCTTCTTTCTCTCTTCCTCTGCCGGCCATGGCGGAGGAAGTCGGACTCGGGCGAGGCGAGGACTGCCCTTGCTAGGTGGGGCGAGGGGTGCCCTCGCCCGACCCAGTCGAGGGCCACCCTCGCCTGACACCGGCAAGGGCAACCCTCGCCCCATGCCGGCGAGGGTAGCCCTCACCTGAGTTCGGCTTCTTTCCGCCATGGGTCGGAGGGAAGAAAGAAGAAGAAGAAGAAGAAAGAAAGAAATTTTTTTAAAAAGTAAAAGATAAAAATGCCCTATAATTTAAGATAAATGTGTCACACGGATACAAATTCAGGGGTTTTTTGTGTCACGAAATTTTTTTGGAGTAAATGTGTCATGGTTGGCAAAGTTTCGGGTTTTTCATGTCACAAAAAGAAGTTTTTGGTAAATTTGTCACTTTGAAAAAAAAATTTGGGGTTTTTTGTGGTCTTCTCCCTTAATTTTACAACAGAACCCATCTTAACTATTGGTAAAAGTTCAATGTAATTATTCTATTTGCTTAAACAACAAATTAGATATTATTTAATGATGTAAATTATTATATGCCAAAGTGGATTTTAAAAATGATGAGTTAATATGTCATCTTTTTGTCCATTGTTATTTTTGATGTCGTGGATAATCATGTATTGATTTGAGATGAATATCTCATTTAAATAATCCACGTGTAATTCACTTATTTTGTTGTCCAACATTCAAATTTAATGAATTGAAACTCACATAAACAAATTTCATTAACTTAAATTAACAGAAAGAAGATATTGAATATTTTTATATAGTTTAGAGACTAGATTGAACAATTTTTTTTTTTTTTTGGTAAAGGTAAGATATGAATAGATTTTGCAGAAAATATACAAGGGGGGGGATACCAGGCACCAACAAAACAAACACTCAAAGAGACTGAAGTCAAGAAGAGTGTAGGGGTGCCTTGGATCCAATGAACAACAACAAGAACAACACCGAAAAGGAAACCCTACGAGACAAAGGCTAAACTAAGACCGACCAACCCTCCATCAATCAAAGATAGAAGGACTCAAGTCCCAGCTCTGCTGCAGCCTTCTGTTCTTTGGGGTATCCATGACATGCTTGAAGGTCATCGCTTTGTCTTTAATAGCCTTGCCAAGATGCATCTTCATCGCCGGGATAAAAAGAGTCTGATTCCGGAAGATGATGTTGTTGCGTACTTTCCATATGATATAGCAAAGAGCACCAAAACTAAACCGAGCCAAAATGTGGTAGAAGTCCCGATCCGAAAAACGAGAGGAGGCCCAATCAAGGTTCTCACGCCACGATTTGTTGCGCCAGAAGACATTGAACTTCGCTGCCCAGAAGGAGGCGAGATTACCTGGAATTCGACACGCAAAGAAGAGATGATCAACCGAGTCGGGTCTGCTTGAGCAAAACGGACAGGTAGCTGCTGGAATCGAAGCAAATGAGAGGAGCAGAATCTGAGTTGGCAACCTATTACGAGAAATAAGCCACAAGTGGGTCTGGTATCTCGGTGGCATGGATGAACTCCACACAAACAAGGACCACGACACCATATTTCCTTTGGGTCTGAAAAGGTCCCATGCGACGTTGTCGAGAATCGCCCGAAGGATGCCGTATCCATTGGAAACGGTCTTCTTGCTTTGGTTGAACTCGGGTAAGGGATCCCACCAATTAGCCATTATATTAATAACATACCACCCAAGAGGCGTGGAGAAAGCATCAGCAACCGAGGCAAGTGCGGGAAATACCGGACCGATAGATCTCTTGGTTAGAAAATAGAAGGTTGAGCGGACCATTAGGGTGCCACGGGTCAAACCGAACGATACAGCTCTACCATTACCTATCTTCCATCTAAAATGCTGTTGATAAACACCTCTAAGGCGAAGAAGCTTTTTCCAAGCCCAAGAACAATAAGTGGGAATATGTGTAATCCAGAAATTCTTCCGATTTAAAAAGGTAGAATGAATCCACTTACACCAAAGAGATTCCTTATCTGAGAAGAGCTTCCAAATATGCTTGAGCATGAGGGCCAAGTTATTCTCTCTCAAAGTCCGAATTCCAAGCCCTCCCTCTTCTCTC
This sequence comes from Eucalyptus virginea, assembly GCA_014182375.1. Classification (NCBI taxonomy): domain Eukaryota; kingdom Viridiplantae; phylum Streptophyta; class Magnoliopsida; order Myrtales; family Myrtaceae; genus Eucalyptus; species Eucalyptus virginea. The sequence continues at coordinate 38,434,460 of CM024516.1, read as the reverse complement.
GGGAGGCATACATCATTCCAAGCTACTTTGGCCCCACCCGGTCCCATCATCGGTCCTTTCCATAGAAATTGCCGAAGGATCCTATCAATTCGGTCAAGAACAGCACATGGCAGAAAAAATACACTCGCCCAGAAGACTTGAATGGAATAGAGCACGGATTTGATGAGCTGAAGTCTACCAGCAAAAGACTAGATTGAACATTTACAAATACTTTAATAGCAAAATTGCACACTGGATCAAAGTTTATAGATTATTTGTATAATTATCTCTACCTCCAAAATGGTAATAATAATGTCTAATTAGCTGGACTTTTTAATGGGAATGTGAATATTCTTCTCTCCATGAACTTTTAAGATCTTGCGCTTCACTCCCCTCAACTTCCCCATTGTGAAAACATTCAGGTTTCTCATCAAAATGCCTTGCAAATTGGAAAGTTCACAGGGAAAAATGTTACCCATCTTCCTAATTTAAATGAAAATTGTATTGTCAGGAGGAGCTGCAATCCAAACAATTCAAAATATGAGAGGAGTAAAGTGCAACTTTTTTGTCCAAATCATCTAGGGTCCAAAGGCACTAACCCCTCCATTCTATAAACACATGCAGTTGAAGGGCGTCCACAAAATCTACAAGATTTTTAAAATATTCTTAATATGCTTTTCATTCCAATTTATTTACTTATTTAACCTGCACGTAAGTTTAAAACTTAGGGTCTGTCTAAAATCTTCTTTAGCTTTCTACACAAAGAGGAGATGAGATGTAGACAACTATCATGCAATAGCGAATAATTAATTACATGCAGTATGTTTAGCGCAAGGATCCAAGATTTGTTCCAATAATACAATTATAAATTATAAACACAAGATTATAATTTCCTAATAATTTATTTTGTGACCATCTCCTTAGAGATCTAATATTTTCCTTTTGTCTGGCCAAATTAATTACTTTTGTCTGTCTACAAGTAGAACATGTGTGGACAAGATTTTATCGGCTACTTAAATTCGTAGACTACTAGGTTTAGATCCACTAAGTAATACGGCCGAAGGCATAGAAATTTCTGATCCTCTTGGGTCACTCAAGCAAAACCGAAGCATAATAAAAGTAAAAAGAAATCAAAATCAATTTGAATTGTTAAATTACTCTCTTTTTCTTTGGTAGCGCAACATCGAACTCTGAGTTCTGACGAATTATAAACGAATTTTCATGGGGCTATCATCTGAACTTAGGAGATGAGTTTACATTTCTTGTTTGCCTTCATTTTCATTTTTCCTATTAGGAGGCGTTTCCTCATTCCTCTTATAAGAGTATTAGAAATTGCGACTTCCAAATAGCTCAAATTCACACTACATACGACACTTTCAAAACATGTCAAATCATGTCTCTCTCCTTTGTACCATGATGGCAGGTGCCGCTTTATTAAAATTTATTCACTATTACCTACTTTCTTAGCTTTAATTGGACGACTCATTTGTTTTGATCGGGCCTACGCCGGCCTCTCCATATTCCGTTCTTCCTAAAATTACTCATTTTACGTCAACTCAAAGAGATGGGATTGGGATTGAAGTAGAGGTGAGCGATTTTAGATTTCATTTCAAATCTGAAATATACTAATCGGAGCAGGTTCTTTAATTTTTTGAACTTGAAATATATTTTGTTACAGATTCCAAAATTAATTTTGGGGTCTATTTAGGTTTTATGTATAATTGTAATTGAATTATTGTAGTGTATCATTACATCTAATGACTACAATTTGCTACAATCCAATCCACCAATCACAGCTCATATTTAGATATACGAAAAAAAGTAAAAATCTTAGTTATGAATATTATTGAAAATTGAAGTTTAAACTAGTGGTTATAAATTACATACTCAATCATCAAACCCATGAAATGTGTAGGATCGCGCAAAGACCTAGAACAAGAAAAATACAAAGACTTGTTTCAAATTATAGGTTTTAAGTTTTGATTCCACCTAGATTCAAGTTTTCCAATTTTTAGAATTTGAAACTGGGAACTGAATCAGTTCCCACAAGTTCCTAGAACAAGGAACTAGACCAGTTCCCTCAAGTTCGGTCCTTGGGTTTTTGGTTCTACTTTCAAACCATGCTCTCCCCTAATTTGGAGGCTCGAGGATGTCAATGGTGGCCAACTCTTGTGTTAACAGCGATAAGGTTCAGTGAACTATTTGATGGTAAAGTTATGACACTATTATCCTTCCTTAAATGTAGTGTCCCTTGTAAGTAGTAGTCCTAAAGTTTTTAAATAATATTTTGCAAGTAAATCCCGATCAAAAAGGGCGTTGGAGATCTCAATCGTCCACGCTCTTTTTCAAAGAAAGAAATCACGCTAGTCAATCTCTTGCATGCACTAATCAAGACTTTGCCCCTTTGAAAAACCATATATTGTCTCTACTATCCCGCCGGATCCTGAAGTCTTGGTTGGCAAATACTGGTCCCACCGCTACCGACGACAGCTCTTTGTTGGGTCGTCGTCTACACCACCTCATACCTTAAAATTTCCACGTGTTTTGGCAAAGACAAGACTGGAGGTATTACGTGGTTAGGTACTTGAAACGTACAGTCTTCTCGGTTACTGAGCCAGGGCACAAGATTGTCAAACCCTAGCTTGTTTTGCTTTAGCTTTACATGTCTAAGAGGTTAGAACACAAACGTAAAAGCTGATTAGTCGTTCCTGTTTATTAAGATTTTCTTTGTGACCAAATATATTCAGAGATGCGTTTGGTTAAAGGATCAAAAGTAAGATATTGGTCTGTTCTTTTTGTATCGGGTCTTGTTAACATGCATTCTAGATCACTTATCAAGCATACTTTGAAGAGTAAATATTCTATTTTCAAAGTATCGATGGACATATTACAAGAACAATGGAGTGCTACAAATTACAATACTTCTTGATTTAATTGATTGTTAAATATCTAATTTTTTTTAACAAGACCCTTTGCAATTTACTTGATAAACTGTTGGGGAAATGTGACCATAAATGTGGGGGATGAAGAAGACGCACGGATCCCTAATGCATGGGAGAATTAATGGTTAAAAGTCAAAATAGCTTCGTCTTGGAGAAATAAACATGCCAATTTTTTTTGTTATGATAAATGTTGACTAGATCCGTAATTACAGGCATGTTGTAATGCGAATCGGATGGACTAAGAGGTGCGAGCATTGCCATTGGTTAAAGCGAATATTGTTTAATCACGTGTCGGTGCTCTACTAAGATATTAAAAGACTGAATTTGCGCTAATTACAAAAATCAGAGAATCAATCAAAAAAATTAATTCTTTCATCTTAGAACCGGCTAAAACTCACACCGATACACTTCACCTAGCATAAAACACATCTTAGCAAAACTAGTCAACCTCGAGAATAAGATAAGAAATTGCTATCAATTGAACAAACTCCTTCCCATAGACAGAAGGCCTATATTGGTTAGAGTGATTTTTCCCCGTATAATCTAGGGACGCGATCGTAAAAAATAAATTACTTGGAAGTTCATGATCTCACAAACCTCATAATCATTTAAGTCCAGTTCTTTAGCCTATAAACGTCACTTTGCCCTGGATAATTTGCGCGCAATTGATAGGGATTTGAATAGACATTCAGTTTGTGAGTAAGGAATTCTCTCGTTCCTCAACCAACTAGGCCTGCTCTAGAGGAATTTTGTCCAAGTTGCTGTATTCAAACAACACTCAAGTCTCGAACATTTTAGCCAAGAACAACATAAACAACACAAGCAATTGTTGACATATCTACAATGCCGACGACCCCAAAATCCTCCTCGTCGGCTTGGGGACCAGAACAATTTCAGTAACTCCGACCACTTCAAAGCAAATTTGTCAATAATTCTGACCACTTCTGGCTCTACTTGAATCGACTAATGGTCTCGGCTAGATAAGTGCACGAATTAAGACACTTGTATTCATACTATTTGGTACAACTTCTCTCTTCACTTTAGATTTCTCTATAAATTTTGTGGCAAACCCACTTTGACTTTTATTAAATACGAAACATCGGAAAATCTTTAGAAAGTCGTTAAAGTCAACATGAATAATTGTGTATAATTTGTTTCATAGTTTTTCAGAATCTACCATAATTCTTTTTTCTTTTTTTTTTCTTTTTCAAATTTGGGAAGGGAAGTCATGTGTGAATTTCTAGTTCTACTTCCCCGAGCAATGAGCTCTTCAAGTCAAATCCAGGAGAAGTCCTCCAAGGTATTTTAAAAAGTTGGAGCGTGGGGATTCATGTCATCTGTTGTCTAGCTGATGAATGCCTCTTAACGTTATCCTCCACATCTCAACAATCGAAACTTTTCTTGGTCTTGATGGTCCATGAAATTGCGCCTCGAATCGAGAAAGTTGCCCAACATTCAGACATTACCGCTAGGAAGGCGGGTTCCCCATTGCCTTGCCTCCCTTTTGCATCAATTTTGTGGAATTTGGATTTGGTGTCTCCCGACCCCCTTTTCTATTCCAAGTTTTTAATTTGGGGTTCATGTTCAAACCAAATTTAAAAGAAACCATACTGTTTGCGCCATCATAAAAGTGGAGTTTCACTTTTATCCCTGAACTTGGGAATTTAACTGCCATAGCCTTAAATAACGGCCAGTTTCTCAGAAGGACAGGATACAACTTCACTGCATTCTCAAGGACACTATTCTTTCTAATCATTATGGGGGCCTAATTCCTTAGAAAAACCTCCCAATTTTATATCCAATTTCAATTTTGGCCCTAACTTTTTTTATCTAAAAAAAATCCTTAACCTTCACTATAATCCCAAACATGTCAACGCTTATAAAAATAGTCACTAGTTCTTCAAAATTATCAACATCGGGGCTAATTAGATGTTCATTATCAGAACCCGCATCTTCATCATGCCGTCGCTTTTGTATGGAATAACAACAACCTCCCGATGGTGATAATCTTAAAGAAATTAGTGAAGATTTTTGGACACATGAGCAGATTTGGCATTGCAATGAAAGTTTGAGATTTTTTTAGACAAAAAAAGTTCAATGTAGAATTAGAATTGGACCTAAAGCTGAGAATTTTCTTTCTTACAAAATTAGGCCATCATTTTAGTTAACTAATTGGGAGAATTACTATTATTGGGACAATTTAGAACTAAATTAGCAATCCCTAAAAAAGCTTAAGACTAAATTGATACAATTAAAAGGCTTATGATTGAATTGGTAAATTATTAAAAGGTTTAGGAAAATAGTAGCACAATGAAAAATTTAGGACTTAATTGACTAATGTACAATAGGTTTACGACTTTTTAAATAGTTTTCTTATTAATGTCAAGAATGAAGTTTAAAGAAAAAAGAAACATTGGTTTTTTCTTTTTATTGAATCTGGGAGGTAATGATGATAATGATGGTATTGTTTCATGGGTAGCATAATATATATATATGTTCCTACCAAATAATTGACATAATAGCAATGAAGATATATTGCTTTATTATCGTGATTCATCGAGCAGTTGATGGGGCACACCAATCTTGTCTCAACTTGAAATGTAGACAACCAAAGATAGCTTAAGGTTTGACTGCTGCAGGAGGTTATGGGTGATTTTGGATTATAAAATTTTTTATGGCTTTTATGAAATGAAAAACCAATATAGAATTTGAGATGCAAAGTTGTAAGTTGTAGAAATAAAGAATTGGGCTAAGAACAGTTTTGCCCTCTGATTTTCATTATTGGTGCAATTTGATCCCTTTAACTTCTTTTTTCTATGTACTTAAATCCTCCATATCTTTTGTTCGTGCAAGTAAATTCTCACGTCAATTATCTTTACTAGCATTACTGAAGTAGTGATGAAACATCATGGAGGTGACACATAATGGACGCGTTATTCTCTGTGGTGCCGCGTATAAAAGATGGAGTGCACAAAAAGAAAAAGATGGGGAGGGAGGGGCGGTGTCTCCGGACCCTTGCTAGTGGTAAGGTGTGGTCCCTCCCTTTTCCCTCTACGGTTCTCTTTAATATTTTGCTTACTTTTTTTTTTTTTTTAAATTATAGATGCGGTGCTTATTTGGTGCATACGTGGACAATAGTTTAATAATATTTCATTTTTCTATTTTTTTATTAATTTTTTTCTTTTTTCCTTTTTTGTCTTCCAATATCTTTTTTTTCTTCACTTCCTCCTCCTTCCACCACTAACTGGCCCTCACTGGCCTCAAGGAAGCCTGGTCATGGCCGGGTCCCTCGCCGGCCTTGAGGAAGCTTGGTCATGGTTGGGTCCCTCATCAACCTCGAGGAAGCCTAGTCCTGGCTGGGTGACCTCGCCCAAGCTACCTTGCTAGGTTGGCAAGGATGAAGCCTCACCGGCCATAGGCGAGCCCTAACCTCGCTAAAAGCTATGAGGTTGAAGATTGCGACCTCGGGTTGCCTTTGGCTAGGGTTGAGTCTCATCGACCATGGCGATGCCCAACCTTGCCAAAGGCCGCTAGGTCGAAGGTGACCTCGTGATCTCTGGCTTGGGCAAGCCTCATCAGCATGGGTAGGTTGCAGCTTCACTATGGCTAGGCAAGATTGAGCCTTGCCAGATCTAGTGGAGCCTTGCTCAACCATGGTGAGGGTGGCCTCGTTGTCATTAGGCGAGGTTTGCCCTTGCTAGTGGCCGATTGCCATTGGCCTGAGGAGGGGGAAGGGGGAAATTAAAAATACAAAGGAAAAGAAAAGGAAAAGTAGAAAAAAAAAGGAAAAATTAATAAAAATTGAAAAAAATATATTATTATAATATTTTTCCATGTCAACATTAGCTTGACAACCCGTGTTATCTTGACGTCCATGTTAAAAAATTAATAAAAAATTCAAAAACATAAAATTATTATTAAAATATTGTCCATGTTAGTGTTAGTTGTGCTCGGTGTCCATGTTAGTATTAGCCAACCAAAATTGACCGGATGGACTGAACTGAGACAATTATAAAAGATTTAGGATTGAATTGAAAAAAATATATTTGTAATTAAATTGAAAAATTGTAATAGTTTAAGATTTTTTCTTTATAATTTTCTTGTTTATTCTCCCTAAATTGATGCAAAGGCCATATAATACGATATCTTAGAGACAACCCAAATTTGACAAAACGAATGTCGAAGCGGAGTACCCTCCATTTCACATTCATAACTCAATTCATGCATTCAAATAGCAATCTATCAAAGCTAAAACAATGTGTAGATACACAAGCATCATAGCTTTTGTCAATTAGTCACTCTAAATATGCATATAGTCTTAAGCAGAATCTCTTGTAACCAAGAGAAAAGGAAAGGGAAAATGACTTAAATGGTCATTGAACTTTGGTTCATGTGTAACGTAGTTCCTTAACTTTATTTTAACATGCAATATCATCTCTGAACTTTTAATTTGTTTAATGTTATCTATAAACTTTTGATTTATGTTCAATTAGTCACTGAACTATGTTAAAGTTTTTAATGTTGTTTTTGAACTTAAATTAATAGAAGAACAACATTAAATATTTTCGTATAGTCTAAAAATTAAATTGAATATGCACAAAAAGTTTAAGGATTATATTGAATAAATTTTAGAGACAATATTACACATTGGTTAAAATTCAAGAATCACAATGAAAAAAAATAAAAAATTCTGATCTTACATCACACATTTAATTAAGTTTAAGAATTGTTTTTGTCATTTTCTTAAGAACAAAAAAGAGATTTCATGTCAGCATTGAGCAAATAAAGATATAAACTTCATCCAAGGGAAAATGAAAACTGTTCTTGACAATGTAGCCACAGCAACACAAGAAGCATGCCCTTGTCCTTGACAGGACTACACAGGATCCAGTGACTTCCCCTTGGACATCGGCAATGATTGGAGGAGATCGTCTCTGTCAAAACAGAAGCCTCCCACGTAGGCCAGGATCCGCGCCAACCCCATTGAAAACGCAGCACGAGGCTGAAACCTAATCATGTCTCATTCCATTGACTGAAGGGAAAATTTGACTCCATCTGCTTTCCCAGCATTCTCTGCAGAACAAGGGAGGCGCGAAAAGGTGAAGAAAGGACCCCCCTTTTCTTTACGCGGGTGTCTCCCCGTTCATGACGTTGCTTTAAGCAGCACGAAAAGCAAGCAGAAAAATCTATGGAAAAAGGTCGAAAAGAAGACTCCAAAAAAGATGAAAAGCAAAAGAGGCTTTTCCTCTTCTTTTAAAAATGTGTCTCCTGATAGAAAGCATCCGATGCTTCCACTCCCACCAGCTCCAGATCTCCCTCTCTCTATCTAGAACCCAAGCACAGAGAGAGAGAGAGAGAGAGAGAGAGAGAGAGCTTTGACTTTCCAACCGTGTTTCTTGTCCTACCTAAGTAGACTACCACATTAGAGTTGGAATAGAAGGAGCTTTGGGATTTGATCAGAGGAGCCCAAGCGCTGAGGACGGCAAACGTGAAGAAAAGCGGTGAGAATCGCCCCCACATGAAGTTTTTTACACTTCCAAGCACAAATAGATATGCAGCTCTTCTTTTTATTTTAACTTTGTTGATTATGATGAGCATTCATGGACAAAATTAATGGGCCTGGGGCTTGATGCAGAGCAGGGTTTTTCCCTTGTAAGTCAACCCTGAGCAAGAGCCCTTGCATTTGCATTTGATGAAAATCCCCATAAAGTCATTTCCCAGAAATTTAATATGCTTATAAAGATTTCATCTAGAAAAGGAGCTATATAAGGGCAACAGCCAAGAAAAATCTCCTCCCTCATTTATTCTCTGCTGTTTTTGTAGATTTTTGCTCACTCTTTTTGAAATCTCCCCTCCCTGTCACCATTTATTTCTTCCACTTCTCCCCCATATTTATCTCTCTCTCTCTCTCTCTCTCCTCTCTCTCTCTTTCTTATTTGACTTGCAGGTCTTCCCCCACGGGATAGGTAAATCACGGAGAGTCAAGCCTCACAAGCCCTCCTCATTTCTTCCATGTCCACACAAGCGCAAAGACCCTTAGACTTTTCTAGAGAGAGATAGAGGGGGAGAGAAAAAAGACTCCCTTTTTTCCTTTGCCAATTTTCATTAGATTTTCCCAACAGTTTTGATGGGAATCTAGAAATTTTCTTGGAAAGTTTTACCTTAAGAAATCATGGATTGGGTACTCCATGAATCATCATCATCATCATCTTCTTCCCCTCAACGGGCCTACTCTCTCCTCCAGCAACCACCGCCACTGCCTCCTACTTCTTCTCACTCCAGATGACCTGCGCTTGAGCAACAGAGTCAGCCCAAGCATCCTCCTGATCATAATCATCCTCGCCGTCATCTTCTTCTTGTCCGGCCTCCTTCACCTTCTGGTGAGGTTCCTCATGCGGCCACCGAGTACGCTTAGGGACCCGGAGGACCCGGACGACGTCACCGCCCTTCAAGGCCAGCTCCAGCAGCTCTTCCACCTCCACGACGCAGGGGTCGACCAGTCCTTCATCGACACCCTCCCTGTCTTCTTCTACAAAGCCATCATCGGGCTCAAGAACCCCTTCGACTGTGCAGTGTGCCTCTGTGAGTTTGAGCCTGAGGACAAGCTGAGACTGCTCCCCAAGTGTAGCCATGCCTTTCACATGGAGTGCATAGACACATGGCTCTTGTCCCACTCCACTTGCCCTCTGTGCAGGGGCAATCTGCTGCCTGATTTCTCTCCCGCCCACATTGGCTCCCCCATTGTTCTCGTTCTTGAATCCGGGAGTGAGAGCTCGAGGGAGCTCGGCCGTGCGAATTCCGGCCTCGGAAGGGCTAATTCGGCGTTGAGGAACGATTCCCATCTGGGTTTTCGCGGAGGGTCTGAATTGGGCTCGGTCCGCTTTGAATTGCCGCAGAAATCGGGCGAATTCGACTCCAAGGACGAAGAGAGCCTATCGGTGGTGGCAGGTTCGGGCGAGCGGGTCGTGCCGGTGAAGCTTGGGAAGTTCAGGAATGTGGAGGGTGGCGAAGGGAGTAGCAGTAGCATAAGCAGCAATGTGGACTCTAGGAGGTGCTTCTCCATGGGATCCTTTGCTTATGTGATGGATGAGGCTTCCACATTGCGAGTGCCGATCACGACCCCGAAGAAGAAGCAGCCCAGCAAGAAGCCTCACTTGCCGCTGACTCCAGGGCACCGGATGGCGATGTCGGAATGCGGGTCCGAGTCGAGGAGAGAGTTCATTGGCTTCGAAGCGATCAAGAATTTGAACCCCAATGGCAAAGTTAATAATCCTCAAGAGAGGAACGAGAACGATGGTTCGAGCATCCGGAAAGAGAGCTTCTCCATATCGAAGATCTGGCTACGAGGGAAGAGGGAGAAGGCGGACCATCCGGGGGCTGAGGAATCGTCGAGGCGGGCAGTCTCTTTCCGGTTTCCAGTTAACCGGAATGTGGCGGTGGGTGGGAGTGATGCCAAGGACAAAAAAGAAACTGGGGCTGAAATTGGGAGGTGGGAAAATGGAGGGAGTGAGTTGGGCCATGATGAGGAGATTGAGAGCTGCAACAGTTTGGATTCTTTGGCTCACAATCCACCATCTTTCACGAGGAGGACTCTGCTTTGGCTCATGGGAAGGCAGAACAAGGTTGGACACTCATCTTCCTCGCAAGACGTCTAGTCTTCTTGCAAATTCCCCATTCAAACTTTTCTGATCTTTTTAGCTCTTTTTCTTTTTTTTTCTTTGCTTCACTTTTGATCTCTTCATTGTGGGAGGCTGAAAAACTGGAATTTGTCTCAAAAGAGCTAAACAGAAGAAGAAGAAGAAGAAGAATGTTCCATTAAAACAACCTGAATACAGAGTTTAGAGTTTCGCTTCAAACAGGGTGTTTGTCAGGCTATATGATTCGTTTCAAATCCTTTGCTTTTTGATTCCTCTGCTCTAGCTTTGTGTACAATATCAACCTTTCTGAGGCTGAACTAGATTGATTAGAGAATTCATACGATGGAGCTAGCTGCTTTAGAAGACAGGGTATATATTCTATTGGACGAAGAATCAAACCTTTTGCATCTGACAATATTCTTCTTTTTTTTTTTTTTTTTTTTATGAATCGTTGCCATCATCTTCCCGTCTTCGTAACACGTAATTAGATCTGCAGAAACATTTAATAATGTAGAAAATATATAATATAGACTGCCGCCCATCAAGATCGTTAAAAGGTCCGTCATCTCTATACTATATATCCCATCAGTGGAGCACCGGCTGATACCTCGGAGCTCCCATGTGCTTACTAGAATAATCAGAATTGCTTTCAGATATTAATAATGTTATTAAAGGGCGATTTCACCTCTTCCATTTTTGCTTAGAAGCATGTTACAGCAGCAAAACGTTTCTTCAAAGTAGCTTATGAGTTGACCCGAGATAGATCATCGAGCTGCTTTGATTGCGAACTAGACAAAGCCAACCCCTGGCCCCGCGTTTGGGGCAAGTAATGATCGAATTTCGCGACATAATCGAGTCATTCGGGAACTAAACTTCAGTAAATTCTCAACAAGTGTTAGGTCTTGTAGTTACTCATCCTGTTATGTGGCGTAATAAATGGGGAGGAGAAGACTTCAAATTCAAATTGAAGTGCTCTTAATTGGGCTTGATTTCGAAAGCTTACAACAGCTGCCGAATGAAAAGAAGGGAGAGCAGGGTTGGCAAAAAGCAGAGGAGGCCATTGAATGGAGTCATGTTCGTCACCAAGAGCATCGAGGGGCTACAGACATTAATGGCCGATGTTAATAAGTTCGCAGGAACAGTTGAGGGCCACTGTCTTTCTTGGTGTTTGTATTACGTGCCAACTAACTCGCCTTTTGGTTTCATTCGATTGTCACTATTCTAATGTTACCCCACCTTGCTTCTTTGAAAGTTTGAATCATTCCTGGAAAACGAGTAAAAATTCATTTCTGTCCCTTCGATTTGGCAAAGAGAAATGAATTTTACCGAACTTCATTTTCAGGGAGTTAATGTGCCCTTTCTTTTCCATGTGCTTAGCGTAAGACTTCACCTATGAGTTAGAGAACTTTTGAATGTGCTCTAGATGCGTAATTTGGACCATATATGATTACGAGAAGGGCAAGCGACAATAGAGCATCACAAAAGAAGTGGCGCACAAGCTTGTTAGGATCAAACTCTTGACTTGTTTTTTAATGTCGACTTCGTCATATTCACACCCCAGAATTAAAAAAAAAAAAAAAAAAAAAAAAAAAAAAAAAAAAAAACAGAGCGACAATGTATAGTACGACATGTATTGTCGAGATTGTGATTCAAGCAAAGAGAAGACTTGTATCTTCTCCTTACTTCCCTTGTACTTTAGACGTGTCGATTAAGCCAAATTTTTACGCAGATAAATCCTAAAGCATGGTGCTGAACTAAAGCTTACACGCGCACATGATGTCCTTTTGTACTTCAAATTTTTTGTCATTGTCCTTTCCTACCTGAGGTCGGATAAGGTCATGCCAATCGGGGCAGATTTAGGCCATGAGATAGGTTTTGGATTCCAAGGCCAGACAACAAAAATGAGGCTCAATTCCAAAGTCAACCACTGATAAAATGCCTCTTTGGAGGGTTCTGATATTTATATTTTGATGTATATATGTTGAATTGGTTGGCAAACAATAGAGATACTATTATAATTTGTAAAAAATTATGAAAAAAACGTGAGGTGATTCTAAATGCTACGGTTTATTATTGAGGTAATTATATAAATGGTCCATAAACTTTGTTTCAATATGCTATATTGTCTCTAAACTTTTAATTTGATGAATACGGTTCCTATCTATTTAATTTACTCACTTTATATGAAAATATCCAATATTATCATTATATTTTAAAAAATTTGGGAATTTAGCTTTCAATCCAATTAGCTTAAATGATGGATAAAAAAATAACGTTACATGTGATTTACCCACGTAAGATATTTAACTCACATCAAGTATTAATTCTCCAAAAAACAAATTTAAAATGGACATTCCAATTTGAGTTGAATGTCTTATGTGGATAATTATGTAACTTTATTTTTGTCCATTTAAAACGTTAGATTGGAAGCCAAATCAACAAATTTTGTCTATTTAAATTAATGGAAGGACAACATTGAATAATTTCATATAGTTTATGAGCTAAATTAAATGTGTACCAAAAGTAAAAAGTTCAATGGCGACATTATACATTAAGCTAAAGTTTAAGATCAAACAAAAGCAAATTCAAAATTTGGGATGACATTGCATATTTAACCAAAGTTCGAGAACCATATGTCATTTTCCCTTTACCTTTTTGAGGAAAGAAGAAGAAGATATTTTATGTAGATAAAGTCACTTTAATGTCAAAACTAAAATCAAAAGCTCGTAAATTTAAAAGTAAGGCGGAAGTCATGAGTTTAGCGTTAGCTCTTCGATTATTGTTTTTAACATGACTTCCAATTTTATTTTCATTTGGAGATGGAAACCGTTTAGAAAATGCATTTTACAATATCATGAAAATGTTTTTCAAGCATAATCAAGGAACTTTTTTATCCTCCTAATGAAAGTCTCTTTTGATTATATTTGATGAAAGACGAGCAGAAAGTTCATTTTTTAAAACAGAGGTCCATTTTCGCTAACAATGATTTCTAAAATCCTTTTCCAAATTGAACGCCCCAATGGACGGGAATATACGGCTGAAACCGGTTTGCTCTTTGAAAAAAGAATAGTATTTCCAAGGAAATTAAGAATCTAGGAGTTATTTAGAGCCCGTTTGGTGAAGTTGTAATTATGTTATTGTTGCGTTTTGAAATCTTGCCACATGTTTGTTTGCTAATGAATGCTTTAAATCTACAACGCAATGAAGTTTACTGGGAGGTGTAACATTGTTAAAATCGCTATGAACTTTGGAGTGCTATAACCATGCACTGTTTTTCGATAATTAAGAATCGATAGTAAAATTACAAAATAACGCTAATTAGCACATTTTTAATTGGTTTGCATTACCATGTCTAATTGTCAAATGGTATAATCTTCACATATACTCATTTTATTATAAAATGACTAACAAGTAAGCATGAGAAAAGCACTTGTATTTTATTATGCCTTATATGAACGTCAGCTTTATAAATCCGTGAATATGTTACTTAACCAATAAAAAAATGTTCAATATATTTTGCCCGGATGGACAATCCAAGCTCAGCATTTTTGTCCTCCGGAGCAATTTTGTCAAATACATGATTGAATTCATATGATTCCAGATCATAAACACTGTCAATTGCCTTTTGAGTTAAGTAATACAATTTTTTCAATTTCTTTCTGGATTTATATTTTTGTATTTGATGTCGCTCTGGAGATCGAGGTTTTGAGTCTCGATAATTTTTTGCCCCAACACATCATGTGGTGTTGTCGCTAATGTAAGGTTGGCATAGACAATTGTGAAGTGGACATCTTTTTCATGCGACAAATCTTAATGTAATGTAGACATGATGGGTCAATTAAATAATGGAAGAAGGAAACATTAAAGAACAAGTTTGTGCATATTAAGCTAACTTAGGCTGACGGACCCATCCACACCTCATGAGAATTGTTTTTCTTGAAGTCTTTATTATTTATAAAAAGGTCCACTTGCACACATTGATCTTGCAGTTCCAACCATTACTTTTCCTTTTTTTAATTTTTCAAGAAGCACCCCGATTAATGTTAATGTTGGCTAGTAATTATAAATATTAGGACATGAATTTTACGAATTTCAACTTACTTTTTCTTCTTTATTTGTTTTGGCGAAATTATGTGGGTCGAGATATATACTTCTCTTGAAGATGCCAATGTAGGCGGGTGGCTTGCAAAAGCAACGTGGGGTGCTTTTTCTTGATAATTGCAAAAGAGGAATGGACTAAGAATGTGAGAAAAAGCAATAGAAAATCATATGCTATGCAGATGCCATCCATTAGTGTGAACTGTGCAGATTCACACATGGCCTCCGATCACATGCACGTCGATTGATGTTTGCAAAATTAATTATATTGTTATTCTATTTCATTTCTTTTCGGGGTTGGCGACAAGCCAGGGACAACTTAAAAAATAATAATAATTTAGCCAAAGAAAAAAAAAAAAAAAGAAAAAGAAAACAGAATGAAGAAATTTTAACATTTGGGTTTGTTTAGATAATTTCAGAACATCAACGAGGTAAGCATGTATGTATTTATAACTGGGCCTGGTCCAGTCTCGCCTGCAGGTACACTTAATATAAATTGGACCAACTAGGGACCGACTCGGTCACGAGTCACGATTCACACCGCGTAGTCGCTGATGGATCATTAAAGAAGGCATCAACATCGACATCACATGAAGTTTTAATCGCATACCTTCTGAATCCTAGTGCATTGTTGCTAGTACATGTTGCACAAGCATACAATATTTTTTTCCTAAAATAAATTCTTCTAATAAATAATTTTCAAAATAGACGTTTGTCCAAACCATTTGCTTAAGCTAGAGTTACAAGACTTGTCCGTATTAGCTCTCAATCGTAATCACTTTCATCAAATTAGTATAATACCTCTTGAATCAATTTAGTATAAGTAATGAAACTCTTAAAAAGAACTTGCATATATTGAAAAATTGTTCAAAAAGTCATAAACCTTTTCACATTTTACTCATTGAGTCAATCTTGTCAATTTTAGCTAGAAATCGTTGATATAAATAATTTTTAATATTATCTTAATATTATTTCGATTTTTTAATTTTTTTTTCTCTTTTTCTTCCTCATTATTTTCTTATTGTGGCTGGCGAGGCTAGTCTTACCTCAACCATCTCACCTGTGGCTTGCAAGGGCTTTGCTGCCCTTGCCTAGTGGTCAATAAGGGTGGGGTGACTCTCATCGACCACAGTAATAAAACAGCGAAGAAGGAAAAGAAGAAACAAAAGGAAAAAGAAAAGAAAAAATAAATAAAACTAGCATAAGAAATAGTTTTCATTTCTTTCTTTTCTTGTGAACACATCTTAGTAAGCAGACTTTTGCCTTGCATAATAAGGGTATCAATGAGATTACAATGTTGCATATTGAAATATTCAAGAATTTTTATTATATAAAATTCTTGTGATAGAGCAAGAGTCTTAGGCCGACCAGCGAATTGTCAGTGGATCACGTTAGCGGGACTATTATTGACCGTTGGTTGACATCATCACTGACGTCAACATGTGTCGATTGGCTAATGCATGCGTGGTGCTCACGTGCTGCAGCTTCTGGCCTAGCATGTGGTCTTCAAGCAGCATGATACCAACCGTTGTGATAGTCTCGACTAGTACTTTTATCCTATTTATTCAAAAATTGATTTTGGCCAAAAAAATATTCCGAAAAATGGCCAAAACAGTATTGCCATCCGCGACTTCCAAACTCGTTCTTCACTTTTGGTTCATTTTGACGGTTTATGTTGCAATTTCTAAGTAAAGAACATTTAGACGATGTGAAGTTCATCCTCTTGAACCTCATATCAAATAGCAAGTGAGAAAATTTGACGGAAAAATAAGGCAGAGATCATAACAAAAGCTTTGATACCAATGTTGGAAGAAAGTCGGTAGAAGAAACGATTTATTTCTTCGATATGCAATAAACGAATTACCTAAGAAGGTATATTGAATCATGAGCGAATGACAAACGATATGGCTTCACAATGGTCTGAATACAATCGCAAGAAAAATATTACGTTCTACAAAGTTAATGCCGATTGTCTTCTCAAAGTAGAAATGGAACGCCTTTTGTTCTTTATGGAGAGAGGAGAAGAAGAGAGAACGCTTTGTTTTATAACATTCTTTCTACCAAATGTTAACTTCTCTCACACTCTTTCAAAATGTCTCTCCATTATGTCACATTAAGACAAATCAGTGCGTTTTAATCGCATCCCATCATTGACATACCATTGAAATATAACAGATAGCGTAGCTGCAGTCCACAACCCAACTCCACAACAAGTACAGGAAATGAATGGCCATCCTACTCCTCGAAGGAAAAATTGGCAGGAAGTTATTTTTCATGCGAGCAGAAACTGTGCAATGCTGATGTCTTCATCCGACGGATCCTTTAAGTCCCTTGTTTATTTTCCCCGACATGCCGGTAAACCCTTTTCAATCAAACATGCACATTCTTCTACAGACAGTCCTTTAAGCGTGAAACAATGTGATTTTTTAGTTCGCTCTCCAACGCAAGCAGATTGAGAACCTCTCATAAAGGAAAAGATGATCTCAGGTAGTTCACCCTATTCCAATCGGTAACATCCAACCCACCACATAAGCCCACTCATTTCAGTTCCTTCTCACATACAGGAATTTCACGCGCTGTAAGTTCAAAAGTGAGAAGAAGCGCTAGAAATTCAAGCAAGAAGAGAGCCCTTCATTACAGTTACAGCTTTGCCGTGCAGCATCACTCTCTGGTTCTGCTCGTCCAAGTGCACCTTCACCACTCCACCTCTGGGCGATGCCTGAAAGAGAAAATGATTAGGGCGGTAGCAGTATCCCTTTGAAAATCATTCATTTACATACTGTTTGAGAGACGAGAGAAGCATAACAAAACACATGCGCATACAGAAGCAAACGTGCATGGGTACAAGCATGGGTGAATGAACACAGAGAGAGAGAGAGAGAGAGAGAGAGGTTACAGCATAGGCAACGAGATCATTTTTCCCCAGCTTTTCACTCCAATAAGGTGCCAAAGCACAATGTGCACTGCCACATACAGGATCCTGGAAAGTAGATCATTCATTCAGGGGTTTGTGGTAAGAGCATAAAATTGGTTGATAGAACAGCTTTCGACAGATGATCAACTAATCAGACAATTGATGAACTAATTATGATTGATTCTTCAAGAAACATTCCAAGGTATGAACTTTAATACCTCATTCACCCCAAGTTTTGGGGCGAAGAATCGACTGACAAAATCGAATCCTGAGTCTGGCTGAGCCGATCCTGTGATGATAATACCCCTCCCAGGACATCTCCGTATCTCATCAAACTGGGGCTGAAATTCTTCAACTTCTTTCCCTGATGGGATAACAATCTGCGAAAATAAGCAGAAGAAAGTAGAAATGAAGGAATTAAATACTCTCTTCCTAATGAAAATCAGCTCAATGCCAGCTGCTGCTGTACAAATCCTGGAATCAACAGAATGAAAACGATCGCCTCAAAGAGGAAACAAGGGGTTCAATGTACCCAAAACAGTATTTATGGGGAAAAGAAAATGATCAGGTTGCAGTTGAGGAATTACGAAATGGTCGCCCTTTGCCGTCTTCTTGATTTCAACAATGGAAGTGCCATTGAGAACTTTGGAGACACATGAAATCCGCTCAGCATCATCTTCAGCGATCGGGACTACAGGAAAATCCAATTCGATCCATATTCCAGGCACATCACCGTCTTGAATCTTTGAAATGTTGGATGACTTCATATCAGGAACCCTTTTAGCAGTCAGAATTCCGGATAATGTCATAAACTCGATGGTGTCAGAATCTACCATCCCAGATGTGAAGAGAGTGTGCGCAGCAGCTAGTGTTGCATGACCACAGAGCTCAACCTGAAAGGTAAAGTTTGTGATTAGAAAATGTGATCACCAGTTTCCAGTAGCATTTCTTCCACACTGAAATGAGACATACTTCATCAAACTGATTGATCATCTACGTTGATGTTTACTGCCACTATCTAAAACCAGGCATCAGAGCAACCACATAGATTAGTCTGATGGAAATGGATTATTATAACGATGAAGCAGGCATCTCTCAAGTACATCAGAGACTCGGTGTCGGACTTGGAGGCCTATCAAACAACATCAACATGATTCATAGTCCCACGCAGGTAATACATATAATTTCATCTAATACAAAGACAATTAGCGATTCAACTGGTAATCCAAAGTAATGAGAAGACAACAGACGGCAAAGGACGAATAGAAATCGAATTGTCGACGAATTCTTCATCAAGCTGTCCATTGTTGATTATATGCGGCAGAACTCAGAAGCCACGAATTATCACAAATTAAAAGAATCATAACAAAACCAGGAAGCTGGCTCCGTGCGGCTGTGACAATAACTGAAAAATGCCATTTTTGTTGCCTATGATAAAGATAGAAAATTACCAAAAGCACGCAAGTAAAATTTAGCAATGTACAAAATCGAATATTAGTCATTCACGTGGGAAGCAGACAAAAGAGCTTTTAGTCATTTATTAGCCACAGGCTCTGTATATCCTACGATTTCCGAATCAAAGCAAGCAACGACGCGAACATGGAATTCCGAAACTCACTCACCTCCTCAACTGGAGTGAACCACCTCAGCCGGAACCTCGGGCTCGATCCCCCATCGCCCGAGCCGGCGAGTTCCGAGCCCGAGGCCCGGGTCAGGTAACAGGTCTCCGAGATGTTGAACTCCCTGGCCACTGCCTGCAGCCACTCCTCCTCCCTCTCTTCTTCCAAGACACACACCGCGGCCGGGTTCCCCTTGAAGGCCGTGTCGGTGAATGCATCCACCTACAAAAAAGCACCACCACCCACGAGCCCATGTCATGGTCGATTCGTAAAAGTTCAAGGAAGGTTCACAAGAGATCTCCATATCCGGTGGGCTTAAAAGCATGAGCAAAAGAGGGGCAGGGGAACGAAACAGAAGAGAAAGAGTGTTGATACCACTGAGTACTGCACCGGCTTCTTCTCCATCGGGAGAGAGAGAGAGAGAGAGATGGCCAATTGAGAAGAGGCAATGAAACCAGGTGATGTCTATTGGAGAAGAACGCGAAAGTCCAGTTCCCTATGAATCGCACGGGGCAGTACTGCCCGCGATCTGCACGGGACATATTTTTATCTCTACTTTGCCGGCCATCCTCTTTTTATTTATTTATTTATTTTTACCTCATCCTAGGTATTATATCCTAAGCATTATCTCAGAGTTATTATTTTATTTTTTCTTTTGTTGTTTCTGAACAAGTCAAAAGTAACCAGCACACCTACATGCAATGTTCATTATGGTCCCACATCCGTTATTAAATATTCAACTGAGTTATAATTATTCAATTCACTCGCAATTATATCACTCGTTCCTAGGTCTCATTAGTGTATTGAAAATTTGGAGATTTCCGTATGAGATAGTAAATACTCGAAATACAAACTGAACATAGATATAATAATGACATGACTCAAAATTGTGAATTGAGAACTTATGGAAAAGAACGTAATGCTTTTATCAATAGACTACCATATCAGTGATAACCACGAGTAGTGATGTTATTGATACTTTGGAATCATGTGTTGTGGGCCAGCTATAGTTTAGCCATCGAGGGATCCCGCAACCCGTGTTCTTGTTCCTTTCTTGGCACCCGAATAACGGTATTGTTTGGATATTGACAACTATGGTTCGTTGCTAAATGTTGTCCTAGCCGCAACTGTTATAAATGATGGATCAGGAGCTTTCCTAGAAGTATCTGACGTAATTCGAACGGCCTAATGCAAGATAAACAGCAAACTGATATCAGTAATCGGTTCTTCGTATTAAATGTATGGGGCCTCTATAGGATTACGCGATCATCTCTTCTGCATATGAGAGTTGGTATAGAGCTTGCAGAAGCCGACGTGCGAGTTCCTAAATGGGAATGAGAAGGTCATAAGTAACTCGACCATCTCGTCATTCTTCGAGATGGGACTCCTCCTCAGCTCGAGTTTTGACCTGTGCACATTCTCAGAGAAACTCGACCGCTAACAAGGGATATTGTCTCTTTTAAGTTAAGGAGGGAAAGACCGAAGAGGTCAGAAGTAGCTTCCAGGCATCTGTACGAGCAGCAATACAGAGATAGCACATAAACGAGACAAAGTGGTTGATGCATTGTCCCTCAATTACATAAAAACAAGAATGAGATGAATGTTGTTGGGAATGTCATTTCTTCGATGCTTATGCTATATAGGCTACAACAACGAGCATACTGAGAATCTCGGCTATGTTCAGCAGCATTAAACAACCGACATTCTCAAATTCATGCTATCATTCCATCTTGCCCCCTGTGCCTCGTTTACATGACCAATCTTGCTTGCTTGAAGTTTTTTAAACAAGAATAGAACCTGTCATTACAGTTACTGCTCGCTCATGAGCGCCTGTGCGTGTTGGGGGGAGGGGGGTAGAGAGATCACAGTTACTGCTCGCACATGGGTGCCTGAGCGCATGATGTGTTGGTTGAGAGCCAAAAGACTGCGACCGGCTATGTCTTCCGCCTGCAGCTTCCGCAACTGAGGAAGGACCAATTGAAGTTTGAGATCATCGATGGGGAGTCGCTTTCTACCTCGTGTTGGGGTTTCATGAATCATGTATAAGAAAAATTAACAAAATAAACGCAGCGGAAACAAATATATATTTTACACATGATTCTCCTTAGGCGTTGTTCGTGCTAGCAGTCACGTGGAAACAATCCGTCGTATTCTTGATGTATAATAGTCACGGCCCAAACGAGATAACGCTCTTCTTTCTTGCGTCTCAAAGACACAAGAACACGCACACAATTTGCTCTCTGTTTTCAGCAAAACATCACTTATTCCCGGCATACAATTTACTCTCTGTTTTTCAGCAAAGCATCACACATTCCCCGCAACCTTTTTGCGGCATTTTATTTTCTTAAAGCCTTCACGAATCAGCAACGGTTGCTGATCACGATCATGCACCATCGTGCAAGAACGGTCAGCGGTTGCTGACCGTTCATGCACGATCTTTGTGCATGATGGCCAGCAGTTGCTGACCATGTGCACGATTTTGATGCACGAAGCTTTAAGCTTTAATCATATTTTTTATTTTATTTTACTAATAAAAGGCAACGCACATATCATGTGCGTTGCAACCATTTGTACATTAATTAATTAATTAATCAATTAATTAAATGAATAAAGGATTAATTAATCAATTCCTTTTAAAAATAAAAATAACATAATCCTTATATGTACAATTGGGGTATGTTAACATATATTCACTTCGGGCATGCATGTACATCATATGCAAGTAGGCTTGTGACTATAATACAAATTAAATTAAATCTCATTTAATTTAATTTCAAATCGACAATTCGATTGCAATAATTGCAAACACATTTGCAACATTATTTCTCTCTTGTTCCACGTCATCCTAATTGTTTATGGTGTGTGACATCCCTAGGTTTATCACTAAGCTGATAGTAAGACTTGTACTAACACATTAGTACTCCCAAAAGAATTAATTGTCCCGATTAATCTTTGGGTCTTACAAGCCATGATTGACATCTAGCAATATGTCATGACTACCCAGATAGTGTGAATACTTTAAGAACATAATGAACTTGTTAGCTTTGGCTACAGTGTAATTCAATCCCTCTGTCTTACTATGTCCCGATCAAACAAATACCATGGAATATTTGTCAAGTCATTAATTCAATCATATGCACAAATCCAATTGACATGCATTTTATTTGAGACATAAACAATTTATTCTCAATTACAACCCCGGCCGAGGATTTCAATGCAGTGTCACAATTAGATCGCATAGGACATCGTTATCATACCTTGCATATAATAAGGAGACAGATTCCATATTGCGCACACATGTAACTTCATATATGAACAAACTATGACCATAAGGTATAAAGACGGATCAACGACCCGACATTATGTACACCCGTGAACCATAGTTGTTCAATACACAAGTTAACACTGTGCCTCAGGTTTAAGGATTATTTACACAAGACCAAAGCATGAACAATTAGACATTGACCACGCTAAAAGCTTCCATGTCGCTAATCGTTCCATATGCGTCACGTTCAGTGAATTTGTCTAATACAAACACCTGTATTCTAACTCAAGCATCATAATACCCAATGACATGTAACTCATCATTCCCTTAAGTATCCAATACTTAATGGCGAAGTTAAGAACACACCGGTCTCAACAGGATTATTAATATCCATTCAATAATCTATCGACCGGGAACGATTTAAAGATTCGGTCTAACATGAACCCATCACATTTATTCTCGACGTCTCAAGAATAGGTCTAGTTGCAACTGATTTTATGGAATCATTCATATTGGACAAATGAATGAATACGTCATTGCCATTAATTAAATAATAATAATGAAAGTACAACTGAAATCCTTAATATGTAACCATTACATAGTAGCTTTAGTGCATACATCCAACACCTCGTGCTACCGGATCAATGTGGTAAACAAAAAGATCCAGATGGCTCTCGCTAAAAATGTTAGGGCGAGCGACTCCACTGCTGCATGAGCAGAGACGCGCTCACTATCACAGTGCCCAAGCGACAGTGGTTCCAACTCCTGACCAGAAAGCGTAGTGGCAGGATGTCTGTTGCAATCTCTGGTTGATTTCGTTGCTTAATGATCGCCTTACTAGAGGCTGGACTCGTGTGGCATAGACAGCTTTAATTTCGCTCTACTTTTTTTTTAAAGGCCATAGAGGTTCTTTAGAGCTTTAAGAGCCTCATTTGCTGTCAGCTATTCTTGTGTTCTGTTTGATTGCAAGACTATCAATAGAATCACATCTATTCTTGCCATAATAAGAAAGACTCGCTTTACTAATTCGACCATACCGTCGTCTGCGCTGAAAAACATTGCAGATCTCATAGGCCAGGAGTCGATGAGAGCAGATTTTTTCACGTGCAGAACATACGCGTACATGTTTGTGTAGCTGCAATTTACAGCCCAACTCCACATCAAGTATAAGAAATGACACGACGATCCTAATACTCGAAGGAAGAATTGGCAAGAAGTTAGTTTTCTATGGGAACAGACACTATGCAATGCTGATGTCTTAATCCGACAGAGGCTTTAAGTCCCTTGTTTATTTTCCCAGACATGCCGATAAACCCTTATGTCAATCAAACATGCACATTCTTTATACATAAATATTAAACCATGTTTTTCTCTGACTATATAACTGTTAAAAGGGTAGATAATGGTGCCAAACAATCTTTACAAATGAGAGCATGAGATCCCGACTTCAAATCTTTCCCAGTCCTTAAAGATATAAACACTCGCCTTGATTTGACACCTTAAAATTTCAGAACAGGTGGCCATGGTCCTCTAAAATCTTTACGGTCCGTTGTACTAATCTTCATTAATTTAGTGGGAATCAGATACTCAACTATAAGGTTGCCAACTTGCCTTAAAGAGTGCAGGGGCCTTAGACTGCAGCTGTATGTGTATTCTCAGCAAAGCTGCTGACTCCATATTGAAGAACTGTGAATCCCATTCCGATGGAGTACCCACTTCGGATTCGGCTCTTAAAGAAATTAATTCGTATCATAAGAATGGAATGGCATGACCATGACGTGGGCGCTTTCTTTTACAGCAATCCATTCTCTCCTGATGAGTTGGTCGAGAGCCAAAAGAGTGCGACTGACTATGTCATTCGCCTACAGCTTCCACAACTGAGGAAGGACGAATTAAAGGTTGAGATCATTGATGGCGAGTCGCTTTGTATCTCATGCGACAGGAGCGAAGTGGCAAACAAAAAGATCCAGATGGCCCTTCCTAAGAATGTTAGGGCGAGCGACTCCACTGCTGCCATGAGCGGAGATGTGCTCACTGTCACAGCGCCCAAGCAACGATTGTTCCAACTCCGGACCAGAAAGCGTAGCAGCAGGATGTCTGTCACGATCTCCAGTTGATTTATTCGAAGTTTCTATTGCCCTGCTTAAGTCGTGATCACCTTAATAAGGTTGGACTTGTGTGGCGTAGACTACTTTATTTTCCCTCAGAGCTTTTAAAGCCTCATTTGCTGTCAGCTCTTCGTGTTCTGTTTGATTGCAAGATTATCAGTAGACTCACATCTAGACTTGCCATAATAAGAAAGACTCGCTCTACTAATTCAACTGTAGCGTCTGTACTGAAAAACATTACAGATCTCATAGACCAGTCGTCGATGAGAGCAGAAACTTTCATGTGCGAACTTACATGTACATGTTAGTGTAGCTGCAATTCACTACCTGACTCTACATGAAGTATAGGAAATGACATGGCCATCCTACTACTCAAACGACGAATTTGTAGGAAGTTAGTTTCTATGGGAACAGAAACTGTGCGTCACTGATGTTTTAGTCCGATGGAGGCTTTTAGTCACTTGTTTATTTTCCCAGACGTGCTGATAAACACTTATGTCAATCAAATATGCACTTCTTCTGCAGACAGAGTCCTTTGGGAACGAAACAATGGATCCATTCAACACTTATTCAGTTCACTCTCCACTGCAAGCAAATTGAGAACCTGTCACACAGGAAAGGATGCTATCTCATGTATTTCACATTATTCCAATCGGTACCATCGAACCCACAACATAAGCTCATTTATTTCAATTCCTTCTCACGTAGTGATTTTCACGTGCTTTAAATTCAGAAACGAGAAGAAGCGCTAGAAATTCAAACAAGAAGAGAGCCCCTCATTACAGTTACAGCTTTCCCGCGCAATGACACTCTCTGGTTCTGCTCGTCCAAGTGCACCTTCACTACTCCACCTCTGGGCGATGCCTGCAAGGCAACGAGATCTTTTTTCCCCAGCTTTTCACTCCAATAAGGTGCCAAAGCACAATGTGCACTGCCAGTTACAGGATCCTGGAAAATAGATCATTCATTCAGGGGTTTGTGGTAAGAGCATAAAATTGGTTGATAGAACAGCTTTTGACATATGACCAACTAATCCGACAATTGATGAACCAATTATGATTAATACTTCAAGAAACTTTCCAAGGTACGAACTTTAATACCTCATTTATCCCAATTTTTGGGAAAAAGGCTCGACTGACAAAATCGAATCCTGAGTCTGGCTGAGCCGATCCTGTGATGATGATACCACTCCCAGGACATCTCTGTATCTCATCAAACTGAGGCTGAAATTCTTCAACTTCTTTCCCTGATGGGAAAACAATCTGCAAAAATAATCAGAAGAAAGTAGAAATGAAGGAATTAAATACTCTCTTCCTAATGAAAATCAGCTCAATGCCAGCTGCTGCTGTACAAATCCTGGAATCAACAGAATGAAAACGATTGCCTCATAGGGGAAGCAAGGGGTTCAATGTAGTCGAAACAGTATTTATGGGGAAAAGAAAATGATCAGGTTGCAGTTGAGGAATTACGAAATGATCGTCCTTTCCCGCCTTCTTGATTTCAACAATGGAAGTGCCATTGAGAACTTTGGTGACACATGAAATCCGCTCGGCATCATCTTCAGCAATCGGGACTACAGGAAAATCCAATTGAATCCATCTCCCGGGCACATCACCATCTTGAACCTTCAAAATGTCGGATGACTTCGTTTCGGGAACCCTTTTAGCAGTCAGAATACCGGATAATGTCATAAACTCGATGGTGTTAGAATCTACCATCCCAGATGTGAAGAGAGTGTGCGCAGCAGCTAGCGTCGCATGACCGCAGAGGTCAACCTGAAAGGTCAAGTTTGTGATTAGATAATATGACAACCAGTTTCCCGTAGCATTTCTTCCATTCTGAAATGTGACACACTTCATCAAACTGATTAATCATCAACATCAATGTTTACTGCCACTATCGAAAAAGCAGGCATCAGAGCAACCACATAGATTAGTCTGGTGGAGATGGATTATTATGACGACGAAGCAGGCATCTCTCAAGTACATCAGAGACTCGGTGTCGGACTTGGAGTTCAATCGAACAACATCAACATGATTCATAGTCCCACACAGGTAATGCATATAATTTCATCTAATACAAGCACAATTAGCAAATTAACTGGTAGTCCAAAGTAATGAGATGAAACAGACAGCGAAGGACAAATAGACATCGAATTTTTGACGAATTCTTCATCAAGCCATCCATGGTTGATTATATGCGGCCGAACTCAGAAAATGCAAATTATCACAAATTAAAATCATAACAAAACCAGGACGTTAACCCTGACAATGACAGAAAGATTGCCATTTTTGTTGGCTATGATAAAGAAAGAAAGTTACCAAAAAGCACGCAAGCAAAGTTTAGCAATTCGCGTGGAAAGCGGACGAAGGAGCTTTCAGTCATTTATTAGCCACACACTCTGTATATCCTGCACTTGCCGAATTAAAGCAAGCAACGCTGGGAACATGGAATTCCGAAACTCACTCACCTCCTCAACTGGAGTGAACCACCTGAGCCGAAACCTCGGGCTCGATCCCCCTTTGGCCGAGCAGGCGAGTTCTGAGCTCGAGGCACCGGTCAGGTAACAGGTCTCCGAGATGTTGAACTCCCTGGCTACCGCCTGCAGCCACTCTTCGTCCCTCTCTTCTTCCAAGATACACACCGCCGCCGGGTTCCCCTTGAAGGCCGTGTCGGTGAATGCGTCCACCTACAAAAACAACACCACGCACAAGCCCATGTCATGGTCGATGCAGAAGAGTTCAAGGAAGTTTCCGCAAGAGATCTCCATCTCTGGTAGGGGAATGAAACGGAAGAGAAAGAGGCTGTATTGATACCACCGAGTACTGTACGAGCTTCTTTTCCATAGAGAGGGACGGAGAGGGAGAGGGAGAGAGAGAGGGAGAGAGATGGCTAATGGAGAAGAAGCAATGAAATCAGGCGATGTCTATTGGAGAAGAACGCGATAGTCCAGTTCCTCGTAAATCGTTCGGGGCAGGTCTGCCCTCGATCCGCACGGAACATATTTTAGTCTACTTTGTCGGCCCTCTCTGTTTTTCATACCTCATTCTAAGCGTCATCTAAGAGTTCCGTTTATTTCTTGACAAGTCAAAAGTAATCAGCGCATCTATCATAAGTTACGAAGCACGGACGCTTTCAAGAAGTCTTTGTGTCTTATCGAACATGATACATGTCTAACACTTTTCTACACTTGGTCAATACGTGTCGAAAAATCTGATACCTGATCAATTTTCTCAGCATTCTTTGATACTCGACTTCGAAATTCCGATGTGTGAGTTTGGAACTCCAACACTTAATTCCAACACCTGATCAACTCTCTCGACACTCTCTAACACTTGACTCCTAAATTTTGACATGCAAGTTCAGAATTCTGGCATGCATTGGGTCGGTTTTTAAAATTTTTGATAAAAAGGGGTCAAAATATAAATATGTAAAAAAATAATAAAAATAATAAAGGGGTAAAGAAGAAAAACCTGTCTTCTCTTCTTTTCCAACTTCACTCTCCAAGTTTATTTTTCTTTTCTTTTCCTACATACTCGACACGCGAGTCTAAAATGTGAATTGTTTATTTTTTTCTTACAAGTTTTATAGATTATTAGAATGGAGTTAAATTTGTCAAATTAAAACAATGAATAATATTAACAAATAATGGATTAATGTTTTTAGTTTAATATCATTCTAAGCTCTTTTATTATTATTATTATTATTATTATTATTATTATTATTATTATTATTATTATTATTATTATTATTATTATTATTATTATTATTATTATTATTATTATTATTTATTTATTTATTTATTTATTTATTTGTGAATTTATTAAAATAATCATAAAAATGATAATTTATATTACATTTAATATATAATGTGTCTTGATGCGTTGGAATTCTCTATTTTTTGAGAATTGACCTGTCGGCATATTGTGTTGTATCGTGTCCATGCCGCGTATTGGTGTCAGTGTTACTTATACAAAATATGCAATGTCATGATGGTCCCACGTCCATTATTATATGTTTTACCTGAGTTATAACTATTCAATTCACTCGTAATTGTATTAGCCGGTATTAGTTCTCATTAATGTGCTGAAAATTTGGAGATTTCCATATGAGAAAGTAAATGTTTGAAGCACAAAACAAATAAAAATTCGCTCATGACATGCCTCAAATTGATGAATTAAGAACTTGTGGAAAATACATTTTAGCAATAGACTACCCTATTGATGGTATCTACGAGTAGTGATGTTATTGACATTTGTGTTTTTACACATGTTTAGGAAGTTATTGAAAAAGTGTTTGTTCTTTTTCAATAAGACTAATCATATGAAAAAGAAATGTCATATTGTACTCAATTAAAGTGCTCTAAAATCCCTTTAGATTCCTCCTTCAATAGGCGGAAAATATATATTGCGTTACTTTCAAACGAATTTTTTCTCTAGTTACTTATCTATATGTTTTCCCATGACATCAACCCTTACTATTGTACTTTGGGATCGTGTGTTGTGGACCAGCTATAGTTTAGTCATCAGGCGATCCTGTAACCCGTGTCCTTGTTCCTTTCTCGGCTTTGAACAATGGTGTTGTTTGGAAACTGTCAATTATGTAAGAGTTTTCCTAATGTGGACTATATTAATTGATATTGTAATTTACTGTTTTTACGGTTACTGTAAAACATGGTTGGTCTAAGGTGAGATAGAAGATTTCTTAAATAATCTAATATGGGGCTGGCTAGTGTGGGTCGAGTTGAGCGTGGCCCGTAATGAGGGGGCTTGGTTGGAAACTCTATAAATAGTGCTCAAGTCTCTCTTCTAACCCTAATTATCACATGTATCCTGCCTAAGGAGCGTTTACCTAATGCTAAACGTGAGGGGGCCGCCTCATTAAGCCAGTGATATAGATGGCAATAGAGGAGAATGACTTGTATGTGGAACATTGTGTTTCCGCTTCCGCTTCAAGAACGATGGATCCTAAAACAGGTGCGTTAATCTTTCTACTCAATTATGCATGCTCTTGTTCTAGTTATGGAGATCTTGGGGTTGCGCAATTTGCATCCAAGTATGTGGTATCAGAGCAACCATAATCCTAGAACTCGAATGCATAAGATTTTTGCCATAATTTGTGATTTTCGTGATTTTTTGTTCAATAAAAATAAAAT
Organism: Eucalyptus virginea; assembly: GCA_014182375.1. Taxonomy (NCBI): domain Eukaryota; kingdom Viridiplantae; phylum Streptophyta; class Magnoliopsida; order Myrtales; family Myrtaceae; genus Eucalyptus; species Eucalyptus virginea. The sequence goes on along the minus strand of CM024516.1, from coordinate 38,404,743 downwards.
TAAATCACAAATTTGGACTGGGCTTGACGAGACGAGCAAAACCGTGGGCGGTGCGTTGCCAGGGGAGGCCCCACAAGCCCCCACGCGCGGCCACGCGTCGCTTGGGCATCGAGCACGTGCCCTACGCACCCTCATGCGCTCCCACGTGCGGCTCGCACGTGCGAAGCACACGGGTGCTAACGTCACGATGATGCCAGCGACCCAGACTTGACCCAACCCGATTCACGGCCAACCCAACCTGACCCGAGGACCCGACTCGACTCGACCCGTTGACCGACCCCAACTTGGTCAACTATTGACTGGACCAGTCAACCGGTCGGACCGGGCGGCTGGATTGGATGGTTGAGCCGGGAACTGGTCAAACCGGTCTCTTGACGCTAGTGCGTGAGCTCCACGCGTCGTGCACTCCGGCGACGCGTGCAGGTGCGTGGAGTTTCTGTTCGTCGCGTGGTTGGTGACGTTGGATTCGTATTTCCATGCTCTATTTTGTGGTGTATTTATTTTATATGTTTGATGATTTTATGGATGTGAAAATACATACAAAGCCCTAAATACGTGTATTTTTAGTGTATTTTTGCATATTTTTCTTGTATTTTCTGTGATTTTTGGAAATACAAGTGTTTGGTTACAAGTATGTTATCACATAAACATTATAGTGGTGTGATTCATTAATAAAAATTAAACTTTATTGTGAACTGAAGTTGGCTTAATGAGATACAACAATTATGGGATAGTAATTGAACTATGTATTGAGGTGATGAGAAACAGTAAAAGGTTATGAAACTTTTGTTGCTCATGCATACTCATTTACATGCTGGTAACCTTTGAATGATGGACGTCTTAAGAACCTGTGACCAAACTGATTGTACTAATTAATACATCCGCTGAATGTAGGTAATGCATGTCAGTTAAGTTATTGCATATTATACCTAAACTCATTTGGTCACTGGTTAATGTCCATTAAGTTGAATATTTTTTATGGTTAAGGAGTATGACAACATTTACGCAGAGCAATAGTATTTACTGTTAAAGTTTAGATATTTGATTCTCTGGTTTGACTTAATTAATAGGCCATTGATTGATTACAATGATAAATTGTTACTTAAAAATTGACTAATTAATCAGTTGTTGGCATTGGATTCTTTTTTTGCCTTATGAAACTCATGAGTGATAATTGATCAGCTGTCAAGCTTGTCGATTTGGTGTACCCTGTATTAATATTGATGTTAATTTGTGAGAGATCTTCTAGATCAACATTTTTTTTTTATGTTGTTCTGGTAATTTGTAATCGGGGTGCATAAGAGATGCTTTCTTCCTTTGTTATAAGAAGTTTCTTGTGTTGCTGTGATCGGTGATCTCATTGGAATCTTTCTTTCAGGTTCGCTATATATATATATATATATATATATATATATATATATATATATATATTTATATATATGTATGATTAATTTTTATTAATGAATAATGCGGTGTAATTAGCATGATATGTGATTTCATTGATATGTTACCCCTATTACTAAAGTTAAAATCACATGTATATGGTGTATGTGAGATGTAAAGATTATATCTCTAGTATGAGAGAGTTTCAAGGATTCAATTGAGTTGTGACCGCCAAAGTGGCACACTTAATTGGGTTTGAGAAATTTTGATCTCGTATATTGATTGGGATGTCTCATAGTCTAATGTAGGGGTGAGCGTTTCCAGGTTCCGGTTCAGTTCCGTCTGGAACCTGGAACCTACCCTCGGGTACAGGTTCAAAAAAATTTGGAACCTGGAACCTACCCGTCAGAACCAAGAACCTGGAACCTACCCGGTCACAGGTTCCAGGATCGATTCCAGGTTCCAACATGTTTTTTTTTTTTTTAGTTCATTTTCAGAGTTGAATTATAATGTACGCGCATATTATCGGAATCTTCAGCATCGTCGAGATGTTGGTTGTTACCGATCTTTCTTCTCAAACCATATGTTTTTATCAAAACATAGAAATTTTTTTTGTAAGTCCGTGAAGAAGTTTTGCTACGCTTAACCTGTTAACAAATTAAAAATTACAATTATCCATAATGCCAGATGTTGGCTAATGGATGACTGTTGAAACATCAGGCACACATAATTGAAACTTGAAGAAGGGTAACAAATTCTACAGATTCTATAAATTTGTTGGTAGGGGTAATGGCACTTTCTGCCAAGTTAAATCCTTTAATTCGGTTAGAAAGCACAAAGAGAGAATCAGGAATCAAGAGCTTTTGCTTCTGAAGATAATCAGCGGTACAGTTAATGCTCATACAAGTAATCTATAAAAGCCTGTCCTTCAGCAACCTAATTAGTGAGATTCATCAAGTGCAGATCAGTACATAATTCAAGGGTTAGAGCCTGAGTTTTAGTCTACAGTTCTCCTTCACCGGCAACATCCAAGAGCATAACTACTTGAATAACAGCGGGTCCAGCAGTGTAATAGCTGTACATCTCTAATTTAAGCATAACGTGAACAAATTAATTGACATGGTATGCATACTCATCCAAAAAGAAAAACAAAACACCGAATGAATTTCCTCTATCTAGAGTCAGTGCACTTAATCAGAGTGTCTATGCTTCCGTAACATCTAAAAAGTGCCTATCTATCGTGATAGTGCTTACGGCATGAAGAATTCCTTTTGTGGTGACATCAAATGCTCCATTTGTGCCATTTGTAGCGTTTATCCAGTCGATAATTCTCTCGCCCGTATGCATCTTGATTGTGATCCATTTCTCCATATGTATAGCTGAGGGAATCCTAGTACTCACCAACAGCAAAGTAAGGTTCACTAGCATCCAAGTAGTCTTTGACATAGCCACCCCAAAAGCCTCTAACAAAATCGAGCCTCCATCCATCATACCTAATTTCGCTCCCCGAAAATGGCATGGCACCAACAAACTTGCCATAGTAAGACCTTTAATATATTATCATCGCAGAAATAGAGTTTTGCATGAGAAGCAAGGCATAAGTGCAACCATATTAAAAGTCAGAAATCATTCGCGGAGGGTCAAATCAAATGTGGAAACTGACACAAAGAGGGTTAGAATAAGGAGAGAGGGCACACTTGGAGATACACACTTAGTCAAGAGAAAACAAGGGGAATAAAGCCTCAAAAGTATTAAATAATTCACAATAATGAGGAAGTCAGACACTGCAACTTAGCTCTACCAGCATTCACACCCAAGAATAATGCAGCATGCACTTGTAGGGGCGTCGAGGAGCAGAGGAGGACCTAGCAGCAGGGGCGTCGGGGCTTCTGGCGCCGAGCAGGGACGTCGGTCGCTGGTCTTCGGGGCAACGGCATCAGGCGTCGCGACTGCTAGCGTCGGGTCATTGGAGCAGAGGCGGAGACAGCAGCAGTAGCAGCGTCGCGGCAGGAATGGTGGCTTTTGGTGTTTGGTTGTAGCGGCGGTGGAGCAGAGGAGGACCTAGCAGTGGGGGTGTCGGGGCTTCTGGCGCTGAGTAGAGGCGGTGGGTTGCGAGCGAAGACGAGCTCGGCTCAGATCTGCCTGCGTCGGGTAGTTGCGGCGGGCAAGAGTCAGAGCAGCATTGGCGATGGGCAGAGGTAGAGCACGGCAGCGATGGGCGTCGAGCGGCGAGGGTTCGCGCCAGCGACATTGGTGATTGGTGGCCAGCGGCGGTGGCCTTGAGGGTGAGCGACGTCCAGCAGCGTGAGACTGAGTTGAGTTCTTTGCAGCACTTTCTTTTCTGGGACTCGTTTCTGGGACTCGGAAGCGCCAAGCGGGGGAGGGGGGCTCCTTTTGGAACCCTAACTAACCAGTTCCTCGATCGGTTCCGCGACCGGTTCCGGTTCCGATTCCGGTTCCAGTTCCTTGAACTGGGAACCGGAACCGGTCCTTTAAGAACCGGGAACCGTGCTCACCCCTAGTCTAATGTATAGTCATACTCCCAAAGGAAGTGATTGTGTATTAGTTCATGGAGGGATGCATGATGGTGTGGTGGAGGAGTGACTGATCTTAGTGATTTATATGCCCAAATGTGATGAATTCACAAAGATTATAATATATTCTCATAACCGTTATCATGTGGGGAATGTACAATTGCATGTCATGTATTCTGCCCAAAGGTGATTATATGATTATGCAGGTAACTCTCTGGATGTGTACTTGTATGTCAAGTTACACGGTGCTCACACGATACTAATTATATACATTACTTATTTTTCAGTCACATTTTCTATAATTAATAACTCCACTATTATTGAGGTTTTTATTGCTTCAGATTTTAAGTTGTGGACATATGATTCGTTGCTTGAGAAAATAGCAATAGAATTTGCTTACTGTCCATGAAGTGTTCCATTCTGGAACACTTGAAAAGTGGTTTGCTTGCGGACTACATTGCTATAGGATGATGGAAACTTTAGTGGCTTGTAATTATGTCTTATCTAATACTGAAATTAGGACACATTTGCAAAGATTGTGTTTAAGTCCTAATGACATATACATCTTGTATATGGTTAAAAGATTGTTTCCAAAAGTTTTCTATTTAAAGGAAAATAACCGAGATAAAGAATAAAACAATTACAATTAGTCTTAAAAGGTTGTCAGGCTTAATAGTGGCCGTGAGTATTTTGGCAAGTATGACAATGTGAAATAGCTTAAATGGTTATTTGTCAAATACTTGGTAGATTCTGGGGTAGTAATTTAATTACTATGCTTGAAAATCCTGACAAAAAGATTTGGCCGAAAGGCATAAATGCACCATATTGAACATGGTGATGAGTATGATTATTAAGACTAATTTATTCGGTCTTTTGTGAGCTGATATTTTGAAAGCAACCTTTTCACATACAAAAGTTGTTCCATAAAATTTTTTTGAGTTATAGACTGGACATAAATTACTTGAATCATATGAAATTTAGAGGTGTTATGCAGAAATGAGGTTATCTAATTCAATATTAAGTGTGTTGGAATTTAGATTCACTCGGGATTATTTTGTATCTTACCCAAATTGTTAAAATGGGTATTAATTTTATGACCCTAAAGAACGTACAAGTATTATGGAATCACATACTGTAAAGTTTCTACAGTTCGACGTAATTGTAGAGGATAGTTGCTCTCAGACTATTAAGGATAATAGTATGATGAGAAATCACAGTGTTTTTGTCTTTGCCTATACAAATAATTGTGGTACAGACACCACCGGCCGTGGTGGCTCTATTGGATAGGCTCCAGACCTCCAAACGGGAGGTCCAGAGTTCGAAGCCCCTTCAACGCAAGTTGAAGGGAGGCTGACAGACCATTAGGTGATTTAAGCGTGGCACCTTGGTGGTGGGTCTTGGGCTAGCGTCACCTGGGGGTTTACGAGGCGGTTGTCGGCCAAGGCGGTTCCTCCAACATAAAAAAAAAAAATTGTGGTACAGACAATTATGAAATCTCATGTACCATAGACTAAACTTGTTGATGTTTAAGGTACTATTCTTGATATAGTTTATGATGAAATTTTTTCAAACCTCTCAAGTATAGAATGAAGTGATTGTAGCTTTACTCAGGAGATTTGTTAGGAAAAGACGATCAATTATTCCATTAGACTATATAGTCTATTTGTGAGAGCATGACTACAATATCCACTGCATGGTTGATTTAGCGACATAAATAAATGTTGTTTATTATCCTCAATCAAGTATGTGATTAGATGCCATAAAATGCGATATACAATCTATGAAACATCATAGTGTTTGGAAAATTACTGACTTGTCTAAAGATTACAAGTTCATTAGTTGCAAATTGGTGTACAAAACTAAAAGGATTTCAAAGAAAGATTGTGGAGTTTAAAACTAAACTTGTAGCTAAAGTTTTCATTCTGAAAGAGGGGTGAATAGTTTATAGTGAAAAAATAATTATTTCTTTGTAGTATTTTTAAAGATTCTTTCAGAGTAAACGTGGCATTAATATTTTCACAGATGATATGGTTGCAAATTCACTAATTAAAGGCCTACGCCCATGTGTATTTGAGTGACATGTCATTAGCATGGGCCTAGGAGCATCATAAGATGCTGCTGTTTAGTGGGAACTATTTTGGCTTTACTCTGATAAAGTTCACATCTATGTTCGTTACATTTAGTAATGGTTTGATATGTATCAACTTTTGCATTTAATAAAATATTTTTGAATGTGTTGTTATTATGTTGAATACATATTGATAAAGTCTCAAGGTACTATATAAACCTTGAGTGAAGGCTATGGGCATTTGGTTATTAGCCTTGTGCATATGTCTTGTGATACATAAATAAATATTAACCATAAGGACAAGACATATGTGGGTTCATTGGAATCATAAAGACATTCTCTAGCTTCACAAGGTTTTTGTGACGCCTAAGATAAGAGAATGGTGACTGACAAATGGGATCTTTCTATGAGAGATGTTATCCATTTGTCACACTACCATATTGAATCAATATCAATAAAGTTGAGAACATTCGTGACCATAAAAGGCTCTGTGTGTATACATGCAGTTACCGCCATGATTCGGTGTTTAAGACTTTATGAGATATGATTGACTAGTAAAAATTATCTCCGGACCAATGTGCGCACATACGGTACGATTTCAATTAATATAGTCAAAGTGGGAGAATGTAAGAGTTTTCCTAATGTGGATTACATTAATTGATATTGTAATTTATTATTTTTACGATTATCGTAAAACATGGTTGGTCTAAGGTGAGATATAAGGTTTCTTAAATAGTCTAATATGGGGCTGGCTAGTGTGGGTCAAGTTGAGCCTGGCCCGTAATAAGGGGGCTTGGCTGGAAACTCTATAAATAATGCTCAAGTCTATCCTCTAACCCTAATTATCACATGTATCCTCACCTAAGAAGCGTTTACCTAACGCTAAACGTGAGGGAGCCGCCTCATTGAGCCAATGATACATAGGGTAATAGAGGAAAATGACTTACGAGTGGAACATTGTGTTTCCGCTTCCGCTTCAAGAACGATGGATCCTAAAACAGGTGCGTTAATCTTTCTACTCAATTATGCATGTTCTTGTTCTAGTTATGGGGATCTTGGGGTTGCGCAATTTGCGTCCAAGTATGGTTCGCCGCTTAATGTTTGTCCTAGCTGTGACTGTTATAAATGATGGATCAGGAGCTTTCTTAGAAGTCTCTGACATAATTTGAGTGGCCTAATGCAAGGTCAACAGGAAACTGATACAAGTAACCGGTTCTTCGTGTAGGATCACGTGATCATCTTTCTTGTGGCTGAGAGTTAGTAAGAGCTTACAGAAGCCTACGTGCGAGTTCCTAAATGGGAATGAGATTCGACCCCTTCAAATGGTGAACCAGGATCATAAGCAACTCGACCATCTCGTGTTCTTCAACATGGGACTCCTCAACTCGAGTCTTGACTTGTGCACATTCTCCGAGAAACTCGACCAACAACAACGGATATTATCTCTTTTAAGTTAAAGGAGGGAAAGACCAATGAGATCAGAAGTAGCTTCCAGGCATCTGTATGAGCAGCAATACAGAGATAGCACATAAACGAGACAAAGTGGTTGATGCACTGTCCCTCAAATACATAAAAGCAAGAACGAGATATTGTTCAGTCGTCTCTTTGATTATGCTACTTAGGGCTACAGCTCCAAGCATACTGAGAATCTCAGCTATGGTCTGCAGCATTAAACAACTTACAATCTCGAATTTATGCCATCAGAATACTTATTCCATCTCGCCCTGTGCCTTGTTTACAAGACGAATCTTGCTTGGTCGAAGTATTTTTAAACAAGAATAGAACCCGTCATTACAGTTACAGCTTTCCCACGCAGCATGACTCTCTGGTTTTGCTCGTCCAGGCACACGTTCACGACTCCTCCTCTAGAAGATGCCTACTCAACACATGCACAAAGCTGATTAGGGAAACGCATGAAATTCTATTGAAATGGACTAATAAGAAGTTGAGCAACCACAGATGCACTGCTCACAAATAGGCGCCTGGGCGTGGGGGGAGAGAGAGAGAGAGAGATTACAGCATAAACAACGAAATCATTTTTCGCAGCTTTTTGCTCCAATAAGGTGCCAGAAAACAGTTTGCACTCCCGCACACGTGATCCTGGAAAATTCGTTTGTCAGTTAGCATTTTGCATCATGGGCGTGTATCGACAATGAGATAGCCTTGCCACTTTGATCCGGATAGCTATCTCAGTCTTGTCAATACATGAACGCATCATGGACAAAACAATAAGTGAACAAGAACTAGGAAGCTGGTAATTCCTTCTAGCACATCACTTGACAGCCGATTAATTAGATACATCAATACCTCGTTCACCCCGAGTTTTGGACAGAAGAACCGATTGACATAATCAAATCCCGAGTCCGGTTGAGCAAGTCCTGTTATGATAATGCCCCTTCCTGCACAACTTCGTATCTTATCGAATTGAGGCTGCAAGTCTTCAACTGCTTTTCCTGATGAGAAAACGACCTTCGAAAAGCAATCGAAGTTGGCAAGAAAAAGAAGCAAAATTAATCACCAGGCTATTCCCAGTCAAATCAGCTCAATGTCATGGTCGAAAACTATCATCAACCCAAGAAGGAAAATAGGACTCTGAAAACCATAAAGCATCATTTTCATGAAGAGAAACCGAGGTTTTCAGTAAGTTGCAACAAAACAAAAGTTGAAAGATTCGACCATGGTTAGGAATTTACAAGAAGGTCATCTTTTGCCGTCTTCTTGACTTCAACTATGGAAGCACCATCGAATACTCTGGAGAGGGATGATGCATTCTCGCTGTCGCATTCTGAAATCGGGACAACAGGAAAAACCAATTCGATGGAGAATCCCGGTGCATCCCCGTTCTGATAGGTTGAAGCGCCGGCTGTCTCGATCTCGGACACCCTTTTAGCGGTTAGAGTTCCTGACAAGGTGACATATTGGATAGTGTCTGAATCCACCTTCCCAGAGGTAAAAAGAGCGTGTGTAGCAGCTAGTGTTGCATGACCACAGAGGTTAACCTGAAAGGAGATTCGTATTTATATGGTATCCACGTGCCACCATCCAATGATTTGCATGAAAATTGCGAAAATTCAACTCGATATTGACGAGTAAAGGGAGCTATCCGGTTGTTTCGATCCCAATCAGATCGATAAACGACTCAGAAAACGGAAGACCGATGCGTATATACGACGCACAAGGAGGCTGGAATCCACCAATACACTTAAACAGCCTAATCTCATGTGAGCGAGCCGATCTTCTTGCTGCTGTTACCAATCTCATATAAAGAATTAATTACTAAAAAAAAGGGAAAGAGTACTTTCCAAGCAGCAAAAATTTATTGTGTGCCTGAAAATATGAATATTTTTTCCCATATTGATTACTCAATATGCGCCAAGAAACTTTAAGTCAAAAAATGACCAGAAACATTTTTTTCCCACATAAGTAATCTACATACTTATATGAAATTACTAAATTTTTTTAAATAGTTTGTAAAACTTACTAATTTTCATTTGCATAAGCTACCAATCGTATGAGTTTACTAACTCTTATGTAAAATTACCAATCCACGTTAGAGTGACTTTCCCACTTCTCCCAACTTTTGTCAAATTATTCTGACAAAAAAAGAAGAAGCACTTTTGTTATATTAAACTAGCAACTAATATTCGAATGCTAACTCTCATATGAGTAACTTATCAACATTTAATTGTTTTCTTCTAAAATATTTTTGTATTGAGCTATGAATTTTCGTTTGCCTTTTTTTCTAATTTGCCCAAAAAAATTTCCAATCCAATGGAGGAAAACAATGCTATATTCGGGCAATAATTTTTGGAAAGCTAAACGAGTGAAAACATATACAGTCATGTGCTTTTGGGCAATAAGGGACGGACCATCCAGGCGTTTCCATTCATGCCAAGTCCGAGATAAGATGAGAAAAGTACCGAGCAAGTCCAACATGCTGATAAGCCGACAGAGATTCGGAACTCACTTCAGCGACGGGAGTGAACCATCTGAGGCGGAACCTCGGGCTCGAGTCCTCTGTCCCTGAGGCAGCTACTCGAGTCAGGAAGCAAGTTATGGAGATGTTGAACTCCCTGGCCACTGCCTGTAGCCACTCCACGTCCTTCTCTTCATCCTCCTCCAGGAAGCACACTGCCGCAGGGTTCCCCTTGAACGCGGTCTCGGTGAATGCGTCGACCTGCAAAAGGGATCAACGATGAGCTAGGGACGAGTAAACGATGCCACCTCAATCCCGGAAGAGCTGGTCTTCACGACCACAACCGTAAGCCTCACGTTCAATCGACGTTCATCACTATAGACTGACAGAAACCATATGAGAGAGAGAGAGAGAGAGAGAGAGAGAGAAGATATGTCGATACCACTACGTAGTGCACGAGCTTCTTTGCCATCGGAGAAAGAGCGAGAGCGAGAGCTGGAGGTGCGAGCCAAAGCAAGGAGATGAGAGAGAAGACGGGAGGAGGAGATCGAAAGATCGGCCAACACCGAGTCCCAGCCTATGTAGCACCGACACGGACACGCGACATGCGACACGACACGACACGACACTCCGACACGTCATTTTTTAAAAGTAGAGAATTTCGACACGTTCCGACACGTTATATATTAAATATATTTTTATATATAATAATAAAAATAGCCTAGAATTAATTTACACGAAAAATATTAAATAATATCATTCATTATTTTAATTTGTTACAATAATACATAAAACTTAGAGGAAAGAAACATTGTTTAAAGAAAAATGCCGAAATGATATTTTTAAATTTATTTATTTATCATATATAGCATTTTTTATTACTTCTTTCATAGTAAAAGATTTTTTAAAAAACTAAAACAATTCTAAAAAAAATAAAACTGAAAAAAAAAATTGACCCCATACGTGTATATTTATAGCATTTTTATTACTTCTTTTATTACTTCTTTTGTGCATATTTATATTTTGACCCCACAAGTATTAAAAAATTTTAAAATTGACCCCGTGCGTGTCGAAATCGCGTGTCGGAATTCTGGACTCGCGTGTCGGAACGTGTCGGAGAGAGTTGACCACGTGTCGGATTTTTCGACACTCGTTGACCGCGTGTCGGAGCGTGTCGGGACGTGTCGGAGCGTGTCGGACACGTGTCGGAGTGTCGGACACGACACGAAGGCTTCCGGAGAGTGTCCGTGCTACATAGGTCCCAGCTGAAAGTCAACCTCCAGCCTCCCCGCTGTGATGGTGGGGTCGCCTTGCATGGGTCCTCCCAGCGAGCCAACCGCGGGCTCACCGTAGATCAGGTGGGGTCCATGTGAATCTGGCTTCGGTGGATCGACGGCGCACGTGAATTGGGCTCACGTGTACTCGCAACAGGCGATAGTCTCTCTTGCCAATCGAGGCCGGAGAAAATCAGCTAAACGACGGGAAGCCAAACAACCACCGCGGACCGCCCACGTGGTTACTGTGCCTGCGCGTACTACTTTACTTTCCTCTATTTTACTACTTTGTCCCGACGTATGTTAGGAATCTCTAGGCTTTTTAACTCAAATAAGGGATGAGATGTGTACGGTGTAGCGACCGTGCATCTGACTCTTATAATTGTGGAGCCCAGTCGACCAAGGTATGTTCTAACTAGTGACAAGACAACTTGGGACAAGGATGACTCCTTTCTTTCATGTGAGGACACTGAATTTTTGTTGTATATGCAATTTGCCATCTAAAATTTTGTCTACTTTATCGATGTTGACCTTGAATTTCAAATTTATTCGATTTGATCATTAAAAAATCGAAAAAATACTCATATTATGTTTATGTTAAAAGAGAGGAATAAAGGCATCGGAGGCCTTTAAAATGTTTTAAATTGTTCAATAAGATCTTTTAACATTTTCTTGTGAGCACTAATATCCCTAAATATTATGTTTTTATTTCTAGTTCATCCTATCCTAAAGTTGCTGTTTAAATACTGTTAAGTGTCTTGCTAGCATCCCATGTCACATCCTATTTGGCCAACATAATCTTGAAAAGCAAAACAAGTGCTTTTTTTTTTTTATGATAAAAGATAAGGGCTTGAATAAAAAAATGAAAATCTAGAAGAACAATGAGAAAGCCTGGGAGGAAGAAGACCATTGATTCGCAAAAAAGTTGAGCAACTTGAAGTAAAATGGTGGGAGGAAGAAGACCACTAATTGAGAGATTTACGTGATTCAGTTCGAGTGTTTTGGTACCTATTTCACAAGGAGAGTCAGTAGTAAATAAGTCACGAATCAATCGGACAAGTATAGAGTTACAATTACTCACACACTTCACTTGAGTGTTTCCTATACCTAAATTATATCCAAACCCATAATCTTTAGCTTCACATAGAATTATCTCATTGCTCGAAATACTTACGTTTTCACAAAGAAAACGCCATATCATTGGCACACATCACCACTGGAAACTTCCTTATGAGCAGCTCAAAGAAATCCCCTATTGTATTGTGTGGCTATGGCCAGCGGAGACAATAAAAGCAAAACTCACGTCCTTCTATTTTTCTTTTCTCTTAAAAAAAAAAAAAATCCTCTGACCTCAAGAAACCCTTAACCCACTACTCTCTCTCTCTACTCTTTTACTGTATGAAAAATTTCAGGCCTTGATCGGTCAAACCCTTGAGTAATAAGTCGCCAACAACTTTTCTTGTTTAAGTTCTCTTCTTTATTTGACTCCACCGCCCAAGTAAATTCAAGATTATCTTTTGAAAGAAAGGCAAGAAAAATCAAAGTCCAATTAGGACCCTTTCTCTTATCCCTCATCTAATACAGAGCGGTCTATATCTTTTAATTGGATGGGGTCTCATACATGGCTCAATTTTGAGATATTAATTTAATAGTTATCAATTAATAATAAAGTGTGCTTCCCTTTATTCTTCTTCTTGTCTTTACTCTTTAAATTTCGGTTGATGGGGGTTCAATGAATGAAAGCGAGCTTTAAGGTTAAAGATTTTTTTTTTTTTAAATGTGTCTATCTGGATTGACCGAGACACACTAGAAATAAACTACATTATTTATTAAGCAAAGTAAATGGACGAAACACTGAACTTACTTTTAGTGAGTGATTTGACAATTATCAATTGTGTATTGAAAGAAACTAATAATGTAATATAATATAATCCTATTCCTTATTATCTAAGTAATACTTGCTACATCACTTGATAAGTAAGTTTTAATAAGATGTCTTAGAATATCCAACATTTTTTGTATTTAATCCATCATTTCTAGGTCCTGTATGACATTAGTGCAATTCAAGAGTCCTTTGCCCCGGTAATTTCATATGCTATATAATTTGCGAAGTTTGTTCATCACCTACTCCGTTTATGTGGAAACTGAAAGATCAACCTTGTATGATAAGAAGTATTAATTATCCCATCGGATGTATTCAAGTTGGTCTCGTGCTTGTATTCCCATATCCAGTGACCTTGATCGTGTCGATTAGTCTTCTGACTTGGCTTGGGAATGGGCTGTGGGCTTCTAGTACTACGGTGGTGTCCTGGTCCTTGGTTGCCTACCTTTATAGTGTTGAGTAGCAGAGGTTTGTCCTCACCTAAATTGAACATTTTGTGATGGGTGCGATACTTTCTTAAGGTAACATCAAGAGGGCATAGTCACCGCTACTCGCCCCTCCTTGTCCTCTTGGTTCGGCAAAAACAAAAAAGAAGTATTGATTAAATTTTCTAATGTGCATCGACAGTTGCTCTTTCTACATCTTTTGGTTTTTAGCAAGCGCCTTTCGGCACTCGTTAACCCAATCCATTTCCAAATATGCCTTGATTTCCTAAATCTAAACAGCATGCCTGTGATTTTTGTCTTAGTCACTATTCGGGAAATCATGAGAGAAGCAACCCTGCAATTCGTGCAATAGCACGTAATGTGTTTTAAATGTGACTGTTTTTATACGGGACACTTATAAAAAAAAAAATGTTATAAATCTATTACGTTTGTGTCAATTCAATCATAAACCTTCAATAATACTAATTTAGTTTTAAATCTTTTTAAATTTTGTCAATTAAATTCATTCAGTCAATTTTGATAGGGAATTACTGACATGGACACCAGTCATTCTACATAGCACGGTTAGCATAGACCTAAACATTTTTAAATAATATTTTCATATTTTTTTGATTATTTGTTTTATAGTTTTTATGGGGTTTATTATTATTATTATTTTACTTTACCTTACTTTTCTTTTTCTTTTTTGATCGAGGGCCAACAACCCTTGTTGGCATTGGGTGAGGGTGTTGCAGTGCTTATCTGAAAGGGCTAGTACTAACACCTAGAGGGGGTGAATAGTTGTTTGAAAGAAATTTTCGTAAGACTTAATAAATTGCTATTGGAAGATAATAAACTAAGGACGTAATTAGCTATAAAGAGTTATATAAAGCTATGAATTAAAATAAGGAGATGTAGGGAGAGAGAATAAAAACACAATGTCTATAGTGGTTCGGCTTATATCAAGCCTACGTCTAGTCTCCCGTGCTGACAGTCCACTGGCTGGATTATTATGAAACAAAAGAGATTTTACAGTCTCACGTCCTTGACTTTACAGTATAGAACCTCTACTACACTCCTCCAAAGTCTCATAAGTGTTCGCTCTCTCTTTTGAGTACAAATAAAGTTTAACGATTGAAATAGCAAAGAACTGGGAAGCTTTAGATTTTGAAATTTTTCTTTCACGCACATACTCGAATAACTTGAGAGTCTTCATTATATACTCCTTTATGCCTCTATAACCATTGGCACTTTCCAAAGAAGTTCTTCCAATCTACCAGTTAGACAGAATCAATCAAGGAGATCTCGAGTTGTTTAAGGAATGTGATGATAGCCCATCAATCCCGCTCGCCCATACAATCAAGATTTTGGTTTCCATAAGTAGAACCTTCCATGTATACTTCGCCTTCCAAGAGATCTGATTATCCGAATTGATTTCAATAAGAATAATTGATCATAAGGTGCTATATCCAGCCGTAAGATTTTCCACAAACCAAACGAACCAAATCCTTGAAGATAAACTCGCATCTGGATAAGTCTTTACTCGTCGTTTGAAAATCTATCAGTGAGGGTAGACTTTAAGATTAAAGTCTAACGGTCTTCAGACTTTGACAGTAGAGTTTGGATTTCTTCGGACTATAACACTTGCATCCGTAAGCCTTGATTAGACTTTCGAAAAGGTTTTGTCGGTTTCAAAACAATAAAGGAGTTTTCTCTAACAATCTCCCCCTTTTTTATGATGACAAAACTTTCCTGCAGATTTGAAAATTTTGACCTGCAAAACAATACTTAAACAAAACATGATATTTTAAATAAGATGATTAGGACCTGGATGATTTTGATTTCGCAACCATAGAAAACATGTTAGACTTGTAAAGTAAATATCTTATCCAGCCACAATCTATATCACGAAGTTAGATACTGCAAGCATAAAAAAGATTCCAATAGTCCACTGTAAAAAATAAAGAGTCTAAAACCAAACAAAAATGTCATAAAAAATATCAAGCCAAATCTGCATAAACTCTCCCCCTTTTTGTCAACAGCAAAAGGTGGAGAAAAATTTGAAAAAGAGTTTGGTAAAATCAGGGTTGCTTGGGGATGCGAACGATCTGGAAATCCCCCATAGATTTGACAGTCTCCTCCAGGTTCTTCAGAGTCTCCTTCACCTCCTGAATATCCTTACCATTTGCATTATCATGCACTTGATTCTTCAGGGCTTGTAGCTGCTCTTGCAAAGAGTCTGAAGTTGACTTGAAGACTATCATCGTGTTCTTCATCTCCAACTTGAATCCATATTGCTAACCCTTCAAATCCAAAATAAGATCTAGCAGTCTTTGAAAATTCTGCTGTTGGTTCCGATGTAGCACTGGGTCCAGCCGAATCAATTCCAGGAGTTTTGAGATGTGAGGGAACATCAGTTGTTTGATCACCAGGACATGGAGAGGATGCCTCAGGGTCTGCTTTAGGATATTGAGAGGCATACACATCCTCTAGATCTCGTGGGAGATCCGCTAACATCACTAGTGAAGATAGGTGAAGAAATACCTCGTTTATTAGCAGCTCCCCGTTTGTTTCGGGCATTCATATGGAGAAAAGTATTCTTTTTCTTGTTCTTGATCTTCTTCAGCACCAAGGTGATGTTGTTCTTTTCCTTCTTCTCCAAAAGCAGGTTCAAGAGAATCATCTTGACCCTCTTCTTTATCTTGTTCTCTTCCTCTCTCTTTTTCCTCTGTTCTCATTGCTTCTCTTTCTTCATCTCTCCTCTCTGTCTCTTCTCTTCCTTTGTTTTCTGTGTTCTCTGGCCTTTTAAAGCTGACATAACTCTATAAATTTCGTAAGGCAAAGGTAGAGAGAGTGATGTCGTCCTCATCCTCTTCATCCTGCAAGATGAGGGCTCTCCGCTTCTTGATAGGTTTGCTTATGGGCTCTTTGCCTTTTCTTTTTCCTACTGCAAAGTCCTGTCGAGCCTTGATAGGGGTTTTCTCTTTAATGCTCTTCAAAACTTTGTTAAGCTCCTTTAGACGCATCTTGAAAACCATCTTCAGTCTCACTACCATTGGAGTAATGGTTCGAACACACAAAATTTTAGGAGGCTGAATATTGAAATGTCTGAATAAGCGAGTAACAAGAGCATGATAAGGAAGTTGCCACTTGTCCTTCACCACTGTCCTATACATGTGCATAAGAATAGTGTGAGGCAGAGAGAACTTGAATCCAATGTTGATTGCATACATCAGCTTCGCTTCAGAGTTGGAGACATCCGTCTTTGAGGTGGATTTGGGTCTGAGACAATTGATCATAATCTTATGAAGCAAAATATTTGAGGCAGTCATCCTAGTGTAAGAAATTCTACCTTCAACAATCCCGTCCCGAACAAGCTCCAAAGTTGCATGACCAACGAGACACACCGATTGGTTGGAATCTTCCTCTTTCCACCCCAATCACATCAGCCGAGTGTCCATATCGACCACAAATTCTTTGTCTCTAACAGTAAAAGAGAATCTATTTGCATTTAAAAAGGATAGATTTGAATAGAAGTAAGTCGTAAGTTACGGATGAGCAACGGTTGTCTCGAGCAAAAATTTTCGAGTTGAAGGAGTGCAAACTTCTCCCTCAGGTTTACGTTCAACGAATCAAGAAAGTCAAAATCCACACTGCTAGGGTTCATTACCCCTTGCTTTAGAAGTTTAGAATAAGTCCTCTTGTGGTCCTTAGAACGAAAAAGGTCCGTCCTTTCACAACGAACATTTGCCGCAACACCCATCCTAGGCTGAAAGTGGGTGTACATTCTTTCATCGTCATCTTTCCCTTCAAGTTGATTGAAGGATCCAAACCGTGGATCACTTGGAAAATTTGCAAAAGCCCTTGTTGCCATACCAGCAGGCAATCTCGATACTTTCCATTGTCCTTAGAAAATGAGTCTCATTTCTGTACCCTCTCTCGCTCAAAAACTCATCAATGAAAGTCATGACAACCTCCCTCCTTTAACTTAGAGTAGAGTTTAAACTAAAATTCAGGCTTTAGAGTTCTTATAGGTTCAGCGTTTACAATGATCTCTTCTTCAGCATGTTGTTGTGAAGGATTTTGAGTCTCTTACTGTGAAGAGTGACGCTGTTGAGAATGTTGTTGATTTTGCCACTGCTACTAAGGGGAGTCTTCTTTCTCGGTCATATCAAAGTGCGTAGGACCCTCACGCATACGCTGTAGTCCCCTGCTTGCGATTCTAGAAGACTTCATTTGAGAAGACATTGTCACGTTCTTTGGGAGATTCCTCAAACTCGATTGCGGACAAAAGGTGAAAACTTTTTGGAATAAACTAGAGAGAAAGTTGTGAGAAAGTGAAGTTTTGTATTCTAGGGTTTGAGAGTGAAAATGAAGAAGAAGAAACTTGACAGTATATAAAGTAAACGAAATGGAGTATACAAATTGTCACAAAGGAAAGTAAAAATTACCTTTTTGAAAATGAAAAAATGCCATAAATTCAAAAAACTCGGAAAAGACAATTTCTAAAAATACAATAAATAATTAGCGATTAAAAAGTAAACGTACCTTTTCAAAAACATCATTTGCAAGCTAGATTGATTATGTTGAAAAGGAATTAACTTACAGTCGTAATTTTTGGTTGCTCTAAGTCTAATCACCTTTATACTTTAATCAAAAGAAGATATAATATTCAGTTTGGTGCGAATAGACTCAAATAAGCTTTTCTCCAATGGCTTTGTAAATATGTCTGCCAACTGATTCTTCGAGTCAATGAATTGAATCTTAACTTCTCAATTCTGAACATGATCTCTAATGAAATAATGTCGAATTTATATGTGCTTTGCTCTTGAATGAAGAATTGGATTCTTTGTAAGATTAATTGCATCGGTGTTATCACATTTGATCTTGGTGCAAGATTCTTCAATTCCAAAGTCTCTTAGCTGTTGCCTTATCCAAAGTATTTGAGAACAACAACTCCCAAGAGCCACATATTCTGTTTCAGCTGTTGAAAGAGCTATTATACTCTGCTTTCTTGAGAACCATGAAACCAGCTTGTTGCTTAGCGGTTGACAAGTACCGGAAGTACTTTTCTATCAACTCTGCATCCTGCTAAATTTGCGTATGAATATCCAAGGAGAGTAAAGTCTTCTTTTTTGGGATACCAAAGACTTAGCTTTGAAGTAGTTGCAATGTATTGGATAATGCGTTTTGCAACACTTAGATGAGATTCTTTGGAATCCGATTGAAATCTAGCACAAATGCAAACATTGTCATACCAAGCCCGAAGTGCTTGCTTTAATCCATAAAGAGCCTTTTTTCAATCTGAAGATTGACTCTGGCTTTCTTGGATCTTCAAATCCATGAGGTTGTTCCACATAAACTTCTTCTTGGATGAATCCGTTTAGAAATGCACTTTTTACATCCATTTGGAATAATCTGAAATCTTTGTAGCAAGCAAAAGCAAGTAATATTCTAATTGCTTCTAACCTCGCTATTGGTGCATAGGTCTCATCATAGTCTATCCCTTCTTCTTGCATATATCTTTTAGCCACGAGTCTTGCTTTGTTTTTTTATCACTCTTCCTTTCTCGTTCATCTTGTTCCTGAAAACCCATTTAGTTCTAATAATAGACTTACCTTTGGGTTTAGGAATAAGTTCCCAAACATTATTGATGTTAAACTGTCTGAGTTTTTTTTGTATGGCTTCAATCCAGCTTTCATCAACCAAGGCTTCTTCTATACTTTTGGGTTCATTTTTAGAAACAAGTGCTAAAGCACTAGACTCTTCTCGCCTTTTGGATCTGGTGCGAATTCCTTCATTAATGTTGCCAATGATGAGTTCTTTAGGATGACTAGACTTATGCTTCCAGTTGCTGGTTGATCTTGAAGTCTGTTGATCCTTTGTTTCTGTTGAAGCTTCTTGTTCAGAGTGATGAGCATCAGTAGTTCCAGTTCCTGCTATCTCAGAATCACTAGACAAGGAGATAGCCAAAGTTGGCTCGAAAGAGTCTTCTTGACCCTAATCTTGTTCTCCTTCTCTCTCTTCCTCTTCTATTCTTTCTTCCTCTATCCTCCTCTGTTCTTCATCTTCCTTCTCTGTCTCTTCTCGCTCTTTACCTTCTTCTGGCTCTTCTCTTGTCTCATGAAAGTTGACAAAACTCTTTAAGTTTCTTAAGGCTGAAAGAGTCATTTCATCCTCATCTTCTTCATCTTGTAAGATGAGAGTTCTTTTCATCTTTGCTGAAGCAACCATGGGCTCCTTTTAAACTTTTAGGTTCAGTTTCAGAAACAAGTGCTAAAGCACTAGACTCTTCTCACCTTTTAGATCTGGTGCGAATTCCTTCATTAATGTTGCCGATGATGAGTTCCTTAGGATGACTAGACTTATGCTTCCAGTTGCTGGTTGATCTTGAAGTTTGTTGATCCTTTGTTTCTGTTGAAGCTTTTGGTTCAGAGTGATGAGCGTCAACAGTTTCAGTTCCTGCCATCTCAGAATCACTAGACAAGGAGACAGCCAAAGTTGGCTCGAAAGAGTCTTCTTGACCCTAATCTTGTTCTCCTTCTCTCTCTTCCTCTTCTCTTCTTTCTTCCTCTGTCCTCCTCTGTTCTTCATCTTCCTTCTCTGTCTCTTCTTGCTCTTTTCCTCCTTCTTCTGGCTCTTCTCTTGTCTCATGAAAGCTGACAAAACTCTTTAAGTTTCTTAAGGCTGAAAGAGTCATTTCATCCTCATCTTCTTTATCTTGCAAGATGAGAGTTCTTTTCTTCTTTGCTGGAGCAACCATGGGCTCCTTGCCTTTCCTCTTCGCTGCAGCAGAGTCTTGTTTTGCTTTGACGGGAGACTTCTCCTTCATACGCTTCAACACTTTGTTCAGCTCTTTCAAGCGCATCTTTATGACCATTTTGAAACCAATCACCATTGGAGAAATAGTTGTCAAACATAATGGTGCAGAGATGTGAATTTTAAAGTGTCTGAATAAACGCATGATAAGAGCAGGATAAGGGAGTTGTCCCTTATCTTTCATTATAGTTCGGTAAATATGGAACAAGATGGTGTGAGGCAGAGAGAATTTAAATCCAATATTGATGGCACACATCAATGTCACTTCAGATCGAGAGACATCAGTCTTGGATGTCGACTTAGGACGAATGTAGTTGATCACAATCTTGTGTAGCAAGATGTTAGAGGCACTCATCCTTGTGTAGAAAATCTTGCCTTCAACATCCCTATCTCTCACCAATGACAAAGTAGCATGAGCAATAGACACGCTAATTGGTTGGAAACTCATTCTTTCCACCCAATTATGTCAGCCAACGTGTCTATATCCACAAAAAATTCCTTATCATTCACAGTGAAAGTAAAATTGTTTGCATCCAAGAAAGAAAAGTTCGAGTAAAAGTACGCGGTGAGTTTTGGATAAGTAGCAATGGATTCAAAATAGAATTGTTTTAATTGCAGTAGAGCAAACTTCTCTCGCAGATTGATTTTTATCGAATCAAGGAAATCAAAGTCAACAGTCCTAGGGTTCATAACCCCTCTCTTCATAAGATTCGAATAAACCCTCTTGTGATTCTTTGATTTAAACAGATTAGAACCATCAGCAATATTTGCAGCCACTCCCGTTCTAGGCTGAAAATGAGTAAACATCCGTTTATCGTCATCTAGAACTTGTGGTTGATTTGTAGTGCCATAGAATGGATCACTCGGGAAATTTGCAAAAGTTCTTTTAGCCGTTCCTTTCTCTACAACTCCTAACCTTTCCAAATCCCGCAAGAACATGGTTTTATTCTTGTATCCTCTATCTCTTAAGAATTCATCGATTAAAGACATCGGCGTTTCTCCTTTCTTCATATTAGAGTAAAGTTTGAAAGCAACCTTGGGAGTTAGCGTTCTTACAGGTTCAGCCTCTTCTATAACTTCATTGTCTGGTTGAGTCGGTGGAGAAGATTGATGTTGCTGAAAAGGTTGTTGTTGACTCGGACACAGTGGTGGAGAAGAATCTTCTTCTTCGGTTAAGTCAAAATGCGTAGGACCCTCGGGCATATGTCGTGGTCCCCTGCTTGCAATCCTTGAAAACTTTCTTGAAGACATTGTCGTTTCAAGGGAGGAATTCATCAACTTGCGTGAAAAAGGTGAAAACTTTTAGACAGATCGAGAGTGAAAGTGAAAGCAAATAGGAATTTTGTACTCTAGGGTTTTAGTGTAAAAACGAAGAAGACGAGTCTCGGCAGCATATAAAGCAAGTGAAGCGAGATAAACGAAATGTTGTAAAAGGAAAAATAAAAATACCTTTTCAAAACAAATAATTTCCCTTTTTGAAAATAACCGTCTTTTCAAAATTGATAACTGCCTTTTTGAAAAAGAAAAACTTAGAAAGATAATTTTAATCAATTAGCAATTAATAATTAACCGTACCTTTTCAAGTTTAAAATATTGGAATGGAAGCAACTTACAGTCGTAACTCTTGGTCTTCTGAGTCTGAATACCTTCAGATTTTACCTTTGAGTCTTGAGCACATCCAGACTTTACTGGATAAGAGATATGATGTTCAGTCTGGTGCGAATAGACTCAAATAGGCTTTTCTCCAAAGGCTTTGTAAATATGTCCGCCAGTTGATTCTTTGAGTCAATGAATAGAATCATAGCTTCTCCATTTTGAACATGATCTCTAATAAAGTGATGTCAAATCTCTATATGCTTCGCTCTTGAATAAAGAATTGGATTCTTTGTGAGGTTGATTATACTGGTGTTGTCACATTTGATCTCAGTGCAAGAGTCTTTGATTCCAAAGTCTCTCAGTTGTTGTTTTATCCATAATATTTGAGAACAGCAATTTCCAAGAGCCACATACTCTGCTTCTGCTGTTGAAAGAGCTATAGTGCTTTGCTTCCTTGAGAACCAAGATACTAACTTGTTTCCCAGCACTTGGCATGTACCAGATGTACTCTTTCTATCAACTTTGCAACCTACTAAATTTGCGTCTAAATATCCAAGAAGGATAAAGCTCATTCTTTGGGATACCACAGACCTAAATTTGAAGTAGTTGCAATGTATTTGATGATGCGTTTTGCGGCGCTTAGATGAGACTCTTTTGGATCGATTGAAATCTAGCACAAATGTAAACACTAAACAAAATGTCGAGTCTAGAAGCAGTAAGATAAAGAAGTGAACCAATAATACTCTTGTAAAGTTTATGGTCAACTTTCTTTCCTCCTTCATCTTTATCCAGTTTCGAAGAACTAGACATTGGTATCTCAGTCTTTTTGCAATTCTCCAATCCGAACTTTTTAACAAGTTATTTCGCATATTTTTCTTGGTAAAAAGATTCCTTCATTCAATTGTTTTACTTGTAATCCGAGAAAGAAGGATAATTCACCCATCATGCTTATCTTAAATTCATCCTGCATAGACTTAGAAAACTTCTTGCACAAGTTTTCATTAGGTGATCCAAATATAATATCATCAACATAAATTTGAATAAGTAGAAAGTCTTTACCTTCCCTTTTAATAAACAAGGCAGTATCCACTTTTCCTTTGACTAAATCATTTTGCATTAAAAACTTACTTAACCTGTCGTACCAAGCTCGAGGTGCTTGTTTTAAACCATAGAAAGTCTTTTTCAGTCTGAATACTGAGTCTGGTCTCTTTGGATCTTTAAATCCAGGAGGTTGTTCCACATAGATTTCTTTTTGGATAAATCCATTTAGGAATGCACTCTTGACGTCCATTTGGAATAACTTGAAATTTTTATAATAGACAAAAGCAAGTAATAATCTAATTGCTTCTAACCTAGCTACTGGAGCGTAGGTTTCATCATAATATATCCATTCTTCTTGCATATATCCTTTGGCCACAAGTCTTGCTTTGTTCCTGATCACTTTTCCTTTTTCATCCAACTTGTTCCTAAAAACCCATTTAGCTCCAATAATGGATTTACCTTTTGGTTTATGAGTTAACTCCCATACATCCTTAATGTTGAACTGTCTGAGTTCTTCTTGCATTGCTTCAATCCAGCTTTCGTCAGTTAAAGTTTCTTCTATGCTTTTGGGTTATATTTCAGAAATAAGTGCCACGGCGCTAGACTCTTCTTGCATTTTGGATCTGGTGCGAATCCCTTCATCAATATTACCAATGATGAGTTATTTGGGATGACTAGATTTGTGCTTCCAGTTGCTTGATGGTCTGGTAGGAAGTTGTTCTTCTATTTCAGTTGATTCTTCAACTTCCATTTGCTGATTTTCAGAGGTCTCAGCTGCTTCAGGAGAGGTAGACTTTGTAGAGATTGGAGCAGGTTCAGAATCTTCTGGATGAGTCGAATCGATTGATTCTCGCAAAGAGTCTTGAAATTTGACATTCATAGATTCTTCCACAGCTTGAGTCTTCTTGTTGAATACTTTGTAGGCTTTGCTGGAGGTTAAATATCCAAGGAAGATTCATTCGTCTGATTTTTCTTCAAACTTACCAGTTCGATCATTTGCATTTTTCAAAACAAAAACATTTGCAACCAAATACATGAAAGTAAGAAACAATTGGCTTCTTTCCTTTGAATAATTCATAAGGAGTTTTCTCTAGAATAGGCCTTAAAAATACTCTGTTAATAATATAACATGCTGTAGACACTGCTTCAGCCCAAAATGAGAGGAAATACTACTTTCTATTAAAAGAGTTCTTGCCATCTCTTGCAAAGATCTATTCTTTCTTTCCATAACTCAATTCTGTTCTGGAGTGTATGAAGAAGAAAAAACATGCTGAAAACCTGATTCATCACAAAATTTTGCAAAGTCTTTATTTTCAAACTCACCTCCATGGTCTGTTCGTATGCTTGAAATAACATATCCTTTCTCGTTCTGAACTTTCTTAGCAAACTTTGAAAAGTAAGAAAATGCTTCGGACTTACTTGCCAGAAAGTAAACCCAAGTCAATTGTGAATAGTCATCAACGATTACTAGACAGTATCTCTTTCCACCTATGCTTCTAGTTTTGGTTGGCCCAAAGAGATCCATATGTAGAAGCTGTAAAACACAATTAGTAGAAACCTGATTTAATGGTTTAAAAGAACTTTTAACATGTTTTCCCAATACACATGGTGTGCATAAGTCAAATTTTTGAAACTTCAAGTTGGGCAATCCTCGAACGAGATTCTTTGAAGAGATCTTGGCAATCTGCTTCATATTGACATGACCAAGCTTTCAATGCCAAAGATTTGCTTAATCTTGAATTGAAATTAGACATTGAGACTTTTCTGGTTTTATATCCAGAAAATAGATGTTCCCATGTCTTTGTCTAGTAAAAGATTGCGAAAGATCTTTACTAGTTTTCGAACATATTCCTTCTTGAAAATTGATCTTGAATCCAGTGTCGCACAATTGACTGATGCTAAGCAAATTGTAATTGAGTCATTTCACTAAGGAAACATTGTCGATTGTGAGACTTTCAATTTTTACAATTCCACATCCAACAATTCTTCCTTTGCTGTTTCCAGCAAAGGAGACTTTTCCACCATTTACTTGCATAAGTTTTATAAAACAACTTGAATCTCCAGTCATATGCCTTGAACAACCACTATCCAAATACCATTTAATCTTTTTCTTTATAGTGACCTGCAATTAAAAGAGAAACTCAAGCTTTCTTTGGTACCCATATTTTCTTGGGTCCAGAGGAGTTAGTGCAATAAGCAGTCTTTGCTCATTCCTTCTTAACAGGTCTCCAAACCATAGGACATTCTTTCTCAAAATGTTCTGAGCTGTTGCACTTAGAACATTTGAGAGCACTTCGCCCAATAGGTTTTACAAAGATTTTATGAAAATGATTTCTGTAAAAAGTTTTTGTAAGCCTTTGTTTGATTCTTTTTTTCACTTTTGGAAAATCAATTAGAGGAATAGTTCCAGAAGTCATTCCCAAGCTTGATTTGTTAAAGTAGGGTCTTTGTACTGAAAGAATCTTTTCCAATTTCTCAGATTCTATTGAAAACCTTTTTGAAATATTTGAAATGTCATTTTTCAAAAATGTATTTTCTTTTAAAAGAGAGTCTGCATTTTCTTCTAAAGTAATAAAATTTTTATCTAAATTTTCAAACTTTTCTTTCCATAAAATTTCCTATTACTTTAGTGTAGAATTCTCCCTTTTTAGCTCGGAAATCCTCTTGAGAGAGGTTTTGAGACTAAGACACAGTTCATCAATGTATTTCGAGACTTTAGTAGGGATTTTAAATTTCTTACCTCAATTTCACTATATGAGTCTGAGTCTGTATCTATTTCGGAGTCGGAGTTTGATTCTGATTTTTCCATTAGATAAATATTGGCATAATCTTTATCATTTTCTTCGCATTCTGTATCTCTCAATGTCTCTGCCTTGAGAGCCTTCATGTATTTCTTAATTTTTCCTTTCTTTTTCTTCAACATGGGACAATTGGGTCTGATGTGTCCCTTTTTCTTGCTTTCAAAACAGATAACTTATTTATTGGATTCACCATCCTTAGTTGATTTGTTTTGAAACTTTTGAGTGCTTTGCTTCTTCCAATTGAATCTTTTTCCCTTTTTGTTCAGTTTCCTGAATCTTTTTATCATAAGAGCTAACTCTTCATCATCCATATCATCTTCAGAGTCTGTAACATTAGAATCATCGTTAGATCTCAAAGCAATTGACTTCTTACCTTTGAGATCTTCTTCTTCATTGATTTGCTCCACTTTATAGGACTGAAGTGTGCCAACCAATTCGTCTACGAAAGTGGCATGATCCTTTGTGTTTCCCTTATCGAAGTCTTTACGTAATTCCAGTCTTTGGAGAGTCCACGCAGCAACTTGTTAACCTTCATGGATCTTGAGATTGGTTGTCCCTGATACTCTAGACCATTTACAATTTCTATAAAACGACTAAACATGTTAGTAATAGATTCTCCTGGTTTCATCTTGAAGGCTTCATACTGTCCGAGTAGAATATTGATCCTTATTTATTTCACTCGATCAGCTCCTTTATAGGTAATGTGCAGCCTGCCCCAGACTTCTTTGGCTGTTTCATAAGAAGATATTCCATTATACTCAGTAGGAGATAATGCACAATATAAGGAGTAAATTGCTTTAGCATCAAGAGCTTGTCTCTTGGTTATTTCTTCTTGAGTTATCTCGCCAGCGTTTGCAACTTTTTTTCCCCTTTCTGAAACTGATGTAGCTGTAGGAACAATTCCTTTTTCTATTACATCCCATTCCAGAGGATCTTTCGATCTTAGGAATGCCTTCATCTTGTTTTTCCATATGTTGAATTCATTTCCATCGAAATAAGGCAATTTGGTGTAACTTTGTCCTTCAATCAAACCTGGAGCCAACATACTAGTCATAGATCTTTAACTTAGAAGTAAAAACACTTCAATTAATCGAGTACACAGGCTCTGATACCAATTGATAAAGCTAGTATGAACACCTAGAGGGGGTGAATAGGTGTTAAAGAAGTTTTTGTAAGACTTAACAACTAAATTCAACTTATATGGAAACGGTAAACTGAAAATGTAAAAGGCGTGGC
Organism: Eucalyptus virginea; assembly: GCA_014182375.1. Lineage (NCBI taxonomy): Eukaryota > Viridiplantae > Streptophyta > Magnoliopsida > Myrtales > Myrtaceae > Eucalyptus > Eucalyptus virginea. The sequence goes on along the minus strand of CM024516.1, from coordinate 38,377,768 downwards.
GATATATAAGACTGCGAATTAAGTAAAGAGATTAGTGAAAGAGAATTGAAACACAAGGTTTATAGTGGTTCGGCTTAGACCAAGCCTACGTCCACTCTTCCGCACTGATAGCCCACTGGCTGGATTCCACTAAGAAACAAAAGAGATTTTACAGTATCAAGTCCTTGATTCCACAGTGTAGAGACTTTACTACACTTCCTCAAGGTCTCACAAGTATTTGATCTCTCTTTTAAGTACAGTTTAAGCTCGACAAATTGTGACAGCAAAGAACTAAGAGTTTCAGACTTTGGAATTTTTCTTTCACGCACACACTCGAATAACTTGAGCATCCTCCTTATATGCTCCTCCATGCCATCATAACCGTTGGCATCTTCCAAAGAAGTTCTTCCAGTCCACCCGTTAGACAGAATCAATTTGAAAGATCTTGAGTTATTAATGTGATGATAGCCCACCAATCCTGCTCGCCCATACAATCAAGATCTAGGTTTTCATAAGTAGAACCTTCCAAGTATACTTCGCCAATCAACGGATCTAAATATTCAAATTGATTTCAATAAGAATAATTGATCACGAGATGCTATCTTCAGCCGTGAGATATTCTTCAACCGTACGAACAAAATCCTTAAAGATGTACTTGTATCTGGATAAATCTTCTTCATCGAATAAATCTTTTCTTCGTCGGTCTGGAAACTATCAGTGAGGGTACACTTTAAATCTTGAGTCTGGAAGTCTTCAGACTTTGGTGATAGAGTCTGCAAGTCTTCAGACTAGACTGATGAAAACGTTTTGTCAACTTCAAAATAGATAAGGAAGCTTTCTCCAACAATTTTAGATGGACGTCAAACGCGCTTTTCTTAATGGATTCATACAAGAAGAATTTTATGTGGAACGACCATCAAGCTTTGAAGATCCAAGAAAACCAGACTGGCGTCTACGAGACTAAAGAAAGCTTTGTATGATCGAAGTAGGCACCTTGAGCTTGGTATGAAATGTTAAGTAAGTTTTTAACAAATAGTGGCTTTGAGAAAGGAAAAGTTGATACAACCTTGTTTATAAAAAGAGAAGAAAAAGATTTTCTACTTGTACAGATTTATGTAGATGATATAATCTTTGGATCTTCTAACGAAAATCTTTGCAAGAAATTTTCAAGATATATGTAGGAAGAATTTGAAATGAGCATAATGGGTGAATTGACATTCTTTCTGGGATTGCAAGTCAGACAATCAAAGAAAGGAATATTTATTCACCAGGAGAAATATGCCAAAGATATTATCAAGAAGTTTGGGATGGAGAATTGCAAGAAAATAGAAACTCTCATGTCAAGCTCATCAAAGCTTGACAAGGACGAAGGAGGAAAGAAACTCCCAAAGAAACTCCCATTACTTTCTTTCCTCCTGCAGTTGATCAGACTCAGCAACTCATCTTAAGGAAGTTACTTGAGTTTGGAAACCTCTCCAATCCAAGTATTTTATTTTTGGCACATAAAAATTGAATAGGTATGATTATCACCGAATCATGTCTTGCCTTTTTTATTTTTGGAAATTACAATTTCATTACTGATTTTTCGGAATATATTTCAAATTTTTTGCAGTTATTCTTTTTGAATTGTTTTATGAAAAGACATTTCTTTTTGTGACGATTCGTTTGCCCCATTTTGATTCCTTTAAATTCTTTAGTTTATTTCTTTCGAGCACAGTGTTTTCAAACCATAATTCTCTCTCTCTCTCTCTCTCTCTCTCTCTCTCTCTCTCTCGATTTTTTCCTCGAGAAAACACTTTGCAAATTTCTTTCTCTCTTCCACTCGAACATGACGTCGAGGTCCTCCAAATTTGCAACAATGTCATTCCAAAGGAAATCTTCTCACATCGCTAGTCATGGCCCTTGCAATATGCCTGAAAGACCAACTCATTTTGATTTGACTGGAGAAGATTCTCCCCGGAGTTCTCCTCGTCACTCTGCAGATGAGGAAGTTACATAGGAGACAACACCCATTTCTGTAATGAGGCCTGAGGTACTTTTCAAACATTATACGTTTTTGAAATAGGGTGGAAGTCTTGTGGGCTTTATCACTAACTTTCTAAAAGACCATGGATACAGAAATGAAACTCTATTTTTGAGAACGATGGAAAGGTTAGGACTGACACCAAAAGGAATAGCAGAGAAGGAGTTTTCGAATTTTCCTTCTGATCCTCGTTTTGGGTCAGAAAATGAAGATGATGATGAGAGAATCTTTATGGAAAGAACGAAAATTTTTCATTCAAAAGAGCATAAAAAGGTTTATGCTCAAATGTTGAACAGAGGGGTCATAAACCCGCGAACAGTAGACTTTGACTTTCTGGATTCTATGAAGGTTAACTTGAGGGAAAAGTTAGCCAAACTTCAATTTGAAAAATTCTGTGCAGAGACATATGAAGCTTATCCTGAATTAACGGCATATTTTTACTCGAATCTGTCATTTCTAGATCAAACTCATATTCAGTTTATTGTTTGTGATAGAGTGTTTAATGTAGATGTGGATATTTTGGCTGACATTTTGGGTGTAGAACGGAGTGGTTTTCTACCCATAAATGTATCCATCAATCAAGTTACTAGATTTCTAGTGAAAGACAGATTTTCGAGTGAGAGTATTACTTACTCTCGTATGCTTGCTTCAAACATTCTGTTGCATAAGATAGTGATCAATTGCATCAAACCCAAGGCTGCCTCTAAGACTGATGTATCGAGATTTGAAGCAAAGATAATGTGGGCAATTTGCAATGGAGTTCCTTTTTCTCTCCCATATACTATCTTTATGCACATGTACATAACAGTGATGAAGGAAAAAAGGGCAACTGCCCTACTCTGCCTTTATAACGAGATTGTTCAGACACTTTCAAATTTAATTACCTTCTCAACTTCAATCAGGACTCTTGCTCCTATGGAAATAGGAATGAAAATGACTTCCAAGATGAGGCTAAAAGATCTTTCTAAAGCCTTGGATCTTTTGAAGAAGGAATCATCTAGTAGAATCAAAGAAGGATATGTTACTTGCAAAAAGTGCAAGGGAAATGATGTTGTCTAGAAGACATCAAAGAAGAAGAAATCTATCCTTCGCAGGATGAAGAGGAGGAAGATGAAGACTTAACAATATCGCCATCGCTTTGCGCAATCTTCAAGGATCCGCTGATTCGAAGAGCCGAAGAAGAAGAAGGTGAAAAGGAAGAAGAAGAAGAAGAAGAAGAAGAAGAAGAGGAAAGTGATGTTGAAGAATTTGAAGAAAAGGAGGATGGCGATGAAGACTCCGAAAGAGACGCTAGTACAATACCAGAATTGGAGGAAACTAAGAAAAATATGGAAATTGCTGCACTGAAGAAGAGAAGACTGAACCAAAGCGGTGATCTCATGCTAGAAAGGAGAAAGTGCAATAAGAAGAAATTTTATCTCAACCCGAAGGCACCAAAACAGGGGAGAACATGAGAAAACTCCTTTAGTTGCACCTACCGCTAGTGATGGTGTCGGTCAATCTCCTGAGATGCTGAAGATGTATTTACATCTCATTTCCCTGAAGCCCCAGTTGAAGAGGAAACTCCAAGTCAGGGTAAGCAACAAACTACACGCATTCAAGTTGATGTTCCTTCACTTCTGGATGCTCCACAGATTCATTTTGCTGAAGCTAGTGCCCAAACCGAACCAGAAGCAAACTATCCAAGGATAGTAGATCTCGTCTTGGAGATAAAGGCATAACAATATGCCATGGAGTTTGAGATTAAGAAGTTATATGCTACTTTAGGATTTACCTCAGAATTTCTTACTAACAAGGTACAATCTCTTGACACTCAAGTTCAGACATTGAATCAACAGACTTCGCAGACTATAGCCAAAGTGGAGAATGTATACCATCAGTACCTACATAAGCTTGAGGAGACTGTGCAGTCATTTGAGGATTTCCGACTTGTTCGCATTCCAAAACAACCCTGATCATCTCTTCGTTCACTCTTTTTATTCATGACTGACTTTATCTTTTTGCTGATGACAAAAACGGAGAGAATGAGAGCAAATTTAAAGTTCTTGTCTTGTTTTGTTTAAACTTGGTTGTTTGGTTTGTGGTTTGAGCTTTGTGGTTGTGGTTTGAACTTTTGTAGTGCTTGAACTATAATTGTTTATTGTTGCAGAACTATTAAGACCAATGTGTTTTGTGGATGCAGATTCTATGTTATTCAGTTCTGTAATAATCTGTCTTATTATAAATTATTATGTGCTGTTAAAGTGTTGGTTTGCAGGTTACAATGTTTAAATCTACATGAAAGTTTTGTCACCATAAAAAAGTGGGAGATTGTTAAGAAAACTCATATTAGATTTTGAAGTTGACAAATTTTTTTTATTTCTATTATTATTCTCATTTTGAGGAATACTAGACTTATGTGGAATTTTATCAAAATCTATCTTACATTAGAAGTTTGCCCTACTTTGACGAAGACCCAGACTGAACTCAAGTGAAGATCGAAGAAATAATCAGACTCAGGATTATTGTTCTTCTCTCAAAGACTCAGTACCAACAAGATATATATGGCTTTTTGGATGGAAATTTCACTTACCTTTTTGGATTTTATTGATGAAATTAATCATGGAACGGTAAAATCAATTTGGAAGACAAGTTTATTTGAAAAGAATCTACTTATGGAAACTAAGATTCTGATTGTATGGGTAACCAGGATCATCGGACTTTCATCTCAATCTTCAAATGGCTCAAGATCTCCTAGATTGATTCTGTCCAACGGGTTGATCAGAAGAATTTCTCTGGAAAGTGCCAATGGTCATAAATGTGACATCCTGAAATTCGACCCCGTTTCGATAAAGTGAAATGGGCATTTCGTCGATATGCCTACAGTCCTTTTTCTCTGAGTTGATCACTCACGAGTTAACTAACCTATTGAGTGAAGCAGTTAATGGATGTATCCTAATAAAAATCCCTAAAAGCTACTTAATTAGTTGGATTGGGCTAAAATTACGTCTGATCGATTCTAACCATGAAATTTAATTTGGTTTCGGGAATCGAATATTCTAGCGTGTCACAATTCATTTTTAGGATCCTGTCTCATCATCCGTCAATTTATTGATGAGTCCAAAATTTCGGGAATGGAATTATTGGAGGAAAAATTGAAGATCGGAAGAATTTAAAAAGAGAAAGGGGAAATAATAGAAGTAATTTGAATAGTAGCATTTTTACTAATTGATTACTTTTTTATTTTCTTTTTTTCTCTCCCTTTCTTTTTCTCTCTTCTCTCTCCTCTCCCCTCCCCCTTCATGCGGACACCCCCACCGAATACCTACCCCCTTGCCAATTTCAAATTGGCTTCTCCCCCTTTTATTTTTACTTTTGACTAGTCAAAGCCCCTAATTCTTATCTCTTCTTTTTACCTTATCTTTCTCTCTCTCCTCTTTCTTCTTTCCCCACCCCACGTGACCGAAACACTTTTCTTCTTCCTTCTTCTTCATGAAAACTAGAAGCTGAAGAAGAACGGATAGCAGCAGCTTGCCGAAGACCGTCGCCGCCCACACACCGCCGCCCGCGCGCCCACCGCTCGCTGCCGTTCCGCCGTCCGCGCATGCCCGCGCGCCCGCTGCTCGCTACCATCCCTCCCTCGTGCGATCCAGCCGTTGCCTAGCCTCTGTCCAGCCCCCGTTCGGCCACCTCCGGCCACCGTTCGAAGTCGCCGGACCTCCACCGACCCTCCCCCGCACCTTGCCGCCCTTGCTACTTTGTTTTGTGGCTGTTTTGTGTCTTTTTACAGCCATCGTAGCCCCCCATGGAGTGGGTTTCCAGCCCCATTCGGGCTCACTTTGGGCCGTTTCCGGGCCTCGGACCCGAGCCGTGCTTTGGAAGGAATCGTTCCTCGCGCCGTGCCCGTCGGATTGATCCAAGTTGCGCGCGATTCCGGTGAGTAATCTCGCTAATCCTTGCTTAGTGGGCTAATTATACTTAATGGTTGTTTAGTTTTATTTGATTATGTTTAGGTGGTTAGATTAGTGTTTATTAGTTAATTGTGATGCAAATTAGACAAATTGAATGTGTATTTAGCAAGTAGACATGGTCTACTATTTATTGAGGGTAGCTTGGGATTTTTCCAACCCTTTATCGGGCTTCAATTTGACAATTTGGGCCTAAGTGGAATTTTTGGTATTTAAATATTATTTTTCGGAATGAAATTAATTAATTAATTATTTTCCGAAAATTCAACTAGGATGGCTAGTGACCGGAATATTATGCTAATGACCGTGGTGAAGTCCGTTTATTTAATTAGGCTTTATTTTGAGCTAAATTGAATTTTTAATATTAATTGTTTAATTTTCGAAATTAATTAATGAATTATTTATTTTTCGGAAATTAAGGTTGAGATGGCCGACAACTGAAATCTTGTGCTAATTGTCGTAGCACAGTCCATTTATTTAATTTAGCTCTACGTTGCATGGAATTAAATAAATTGTGATATTTTAGGGATTTACCCTAAATTGTTTGAAATTGAGTGGGATTGATTGATTTACTAGTAGTTGGCTGAGTATGTTTATTTAGCACTTATAATGCTTGGTTGAGTTATAAAGTGAGTAGAATCGTGAGAGTGAATCGGAAATACTCTGGGCTTAAACCGATCAAACATGGTGTATGGGCCTACGTGGTTTGGTGATTTGGGATATCACTGGCGAAAACGGCGCCTTAAAGAACGCACGTATCAGTTTAGTACATACATTATTGTGGACCTACATGGTTCGGTGATTGGGATATCACTGACGAAAACGGCGCCTTAAAGAACGCACATATCGGTCTAGTACTCATATTGTTATAGGCATGTATGGTTCGGTGATTAAGGACATCACTGGCAAAAACGGCGTCTTAAAGAACACATGTACTTGTCTATTAAATACATTATCATAGGCATGTGTGGTTCGGTGATTAAGGATATCACTGGTGAAGACAGCGCCTTAAAGAACGCACACAATTGTCTATTGAGTACATGGTTATAGGCATACGTGGTTCGGTGACTAAGCATGTCACTGGTGAAAACGGCGCCTTAATGAACTTGGCGAACTTGACGCACGAGAGCATTGATGTGGCGCTGTGACCGAGTGCCCGATGGGAGGTTATATGGTGTGGAATCAATGACCTAGAATGGTCTGTCTGACATGTATCCGACTAGTTCAATTGATCAATGATTTGATCAGATTGTCGTGATTTGATTGATTGTTCGTTATGATTTATGAAGCGTTCATATATAATCTTGAATTGCAGGTTGAGACTGAGGCCAAGGTAAGTCCTCTGACTCGTGCTGTGCTTAGGCAACCGAGTAGTGTATTAGTTCCCTAATTGAGTCTTAGTGGGGTAGAACTCGCTAAGACGTAGTCTCATCCCGGTTGTGGGACAACATTTCAGGATCCCGATTAGGAGCTGAGGAGGAGGAATCTGAGAAGGAGAACTCTAAGGTGAAACCTGAGGAGAAGGATTTTTGGAAGAAGAAGATAATACCGAGAGGAATCTTGAGTACGACCTGAATGGACTGAGATTTCATCTTCTTTTGTGAACTCCATTTTGATGTCAATAGAGTTAGAGTAAAAAGTCGTGAATAGTTGTGAAGTACTCTGGTTTGTGTTTTGTATAAAAGTTTGGTTATAAGTTTCAATATGAAAAATATAGCCTTGCTTATCTATCCCATTGTTTTATTGTCTGAGGATTTTCTTTATACTTCCGCTTGCGCATATTAAATGAATAGGGTCGACGATGCGTCCTGGGACATCGCTATTAATCGACCAGGTGAGGGATCGGGGCGTGACATACCGTTTAAGTGGTATCAGAGCGAAGCTTAAAATTGGAGTGATAAGGAGCGATGACCATGGGATAGTTTGTAGGAAGGGCGTTTAAATTCATGCTGGTGCATCTGTGTTAGCTGAGTGCTAAAATTGTTTGTTGTTTGGATCACTCCGTTTCTAATTCGGTATTGAATTGGAAACAGGTGTTAGTTGAGTAAAGCTACACTATGAGCGATCAGGAGCCGAGAACTCTTGCAAAGAGGACCAATAGGGCCGTTATTCGGGGTAGAACTCCGACTCATGTCGGGACCTGAGGCGGACGTGGTTGAGCGCCAACATAGGCTAGCGCGAGTGGAGTGATTCCACCTGTCGTAGATGTTGGGGTAGCAACCCCTAATGATCCTAGGGTGGATGGGATCTTACGTGTTCTGGAAGCGATGGGTACTAGAATGGATCAGCAAGCCGCTATCGTTGAAGCCGCTGCTCATGCTGCTGCAACTGCCGCTGCTGCTGCTACCACCGGAGTTGCCCCTGCTGCCGCACTTGTAGCCGCACCTGCCGTTGCTCCAGCTGCTGTGAATGTTGAAGGTCCACCGGGGATAGTGGTCGCTGCAAGACCAATCCATAAGCTAGTGGAGCATTTCCTAAGACTAAATACACCATTGTTCACTGGGTCTGGAGATCCTGAAGCTGCTTCTTCATGGGTTTAGAAGCTCGAGAAGGCGTTTGCACTGCTGATGTGCAACAAGGCTGAGAAGGTAATGTTAGCAACTTACCAGCTGGATGGAGTTGCGAACACTTGGTGGATGACTACCCATGAAACGATCTTTTCAGAAGGTGCTGTTCACGACTGGAACACTTTTCGTGAAGCCTTCAATGATAAATATTTCTTCGAGACTGCCAGAGAGGTGAAGATGGCAGAATTTCAACGTCTTCGCTCGGGTTCCCTATCTGTTGATGAGTATGAGGCGAAGTTTGCTGAACTTTCGCGATATGCTCCCGAGTTAATCGAGAATCCTGTGAACCGAGCGAGGAGGTTCAGAGATGGATTCAGACAGGATTTGAGAAGCGCCTTAGTCCTTCTGGATTTGAAGACTTATAATGACATATATCGGAGAGCTCAGAAGATTGAGAAAGATCAAAACGATAAAGCTGCCTCATCTGGATCGAGGTTTAGCTCTCATAGAGACAACATCCGCCAAGGAAAGAGACCGATGTTGGGAAACAGATTCCAAGGCCCGCCCAGCAAGAAAAGTGGATTTAATAGGCCGATACCCAATAGTGTTGGTGCATGTCGCTTCTGTGGGAGAAGACACGGGACAACACCGTGCCCAGCTAGGACGGGTGCGTGTTTTGAATCTAGCCAACTGGGCCATATGGTCAGAAATTGTCCAAGGAAGCAAAGAGGACAACCTCATCTACCGCCGCTGCCACCGATGAGACAAATAGGAGGGTATGCCCCTCAGAATGCACCGCAAGGAGGACAGCAGAGACCTCCAGTTCAGGGCACTGTGTATGCAATTACACAAGGTCAGGCAGAAGCTGTGCCTGACGTGATTACAGGTACGGTCTCGCTCGACGACCAACCTGCTTATGCTTTGTTTGATTCGGGAGCAACCCATTCCTTCATTGCCGAGCAATATGTTAGGATGCTAGGGTTGGGTCCTGTATTGTTGGAGTCGACAATTTGCATATCTACACCCTTGAAAGATAAAGTTATTGCTGCTTTGGGATGTTCGGAGTGCAAGTTAGAGATTGGTGAGTGAGTGGGGAAAATTGACTTGTTAGTCCTAGCCATGTATGATTTTGATTTGATAATTGGCATGGACTGGTTCACCAATCAACGAGCTAAAATGGACTGCTATCGCAAGGCGATTCAGTTTGACCCGTTAGGGGGGGGTAAGAGCTTTGAGTTTGTCGGGAATCGAGGAGGACCTCCGATTTCCTTAATCTCGTCGCCGGAAGCAGCTCGTTTGTTAAACGAGGGTTGCCGAGGGTACTTAGCAACTGTCGTGGATACGATAGTTGAAGAGCTGAAAATGGAATATATTTAAGTGGTTCAGGATTTTCCAGATGTCTTTCCAAAAGAATTGCTGGATAAGGGATTTTATTTGTCCTAGTGCATCACCTTGAGGAGCGCCAGTTCTATTTGTTAAGAAGAAAAATGGTTCATTGCGTTTGTGCATCGACTATCGACAGCTCAATCAAGTAACGATCAAGAACAAGTATCCATTGCCGAGGATAGATGACTTGTTTGATCAACTACAAGGAGCGTCAATATTCTCGAAGATCGACTTAAGGACAGGATATCATCAGCTGAGGATTAGGAAAGAGGATATTCCTAAGTCGGCATTTCGTACCCGGTATGGTCATTACAAGTTTACAGTGATGCCGTTCGGGTTGACGAATGCTCCAGCTGCCTTTATGGATTTGATGAACAGAGTGTTTAAGGAATATCTGGATCAGTTTGTGATCGTGTTCATTGATGACATCTTGGTCTATTCGAGAAGTGATGAAGAGCATGAGAATCATCTGAGAGTAGTACTCCAAACCTTAAGAACTCATCAGCTATATGCTAAGTTTAGCAAATGCGAGTTTTGGTTGACTCGTGTTGCGTTCTTAGGTCATGTGATTTCTGGGGAAGGAATCTCCGTCGACCTGAGCAAGATAGAAGCCGTGATCAAGTGGCCGAGACCATCGACAGTGACAGAGATCGAAGTTTTCTAGGGTTAGCAGGTTATTATAGACGGTTTGTGGAAGGGTTTTCATCAATAGCGTCGCCTCTGACAAAGCTCCTAAAGAAAGAAGAGAAATTCGTATGGTCAGATAAGTGTGAGCGTAGTTTCCAAGAGCTGAAGGAAAAGCTGACTACCGCACCTGTGCTGACGATTCCATCTGGTCCTGGAGGATTCGAGATCTATAGTGATGCGTCATTCAAGGGATTGGGTTGTGTGCTGATGCAACATGGCAGAGTTGTCGCATACGCTTCCCGTCAGTTGAGACCTCATGAATTGAACTATCCGACACATATCTTAGAACTCGTAGCCATCATAATTGCGTTGAAGATTTGGAGGCACTACTTGTGCGGAGAAAAGTTTCATATTTTCACAGACTATCAGAGTCTCAAGTATTTGTTCTCTCAGAAGGAGTTGAACATGAGATAGCGCCGATGGATGGAATTGCTGAATGATTACGACTGTGATATTCTATATCACCCGGGAAAGGCGAACAAGGTCGCCGATGCATTGAGTCGAAAGTCTTCAATAGCGCAAATCTTGGTTAAGGAGTGGAACTTAATCGAGAGAGCTCAGGATTCAGAATTCAAATTTGAGGTAGGCCACCTTTCAAGTTTTATGGCCACCCTCAGAATTGAGCCGGATGTCCAGGTCAGAATCAAGCAACTCCAACCGACAGATCCAGACGTACAGAAAATTCTTTAAGATGATACTGATAAAAGAAAGACTGATTTTCAGGTTTCTGATGATGGGGTACTAAGGCTCAATGGACGTTTGGTTGTACCTGACGATGTAGAACTTAGAGAAGAAATTTTATCTGAAGCACATCGTAGCAATTATAGCATTCATCCCAGAAGCACTAAGATGTATCAGAATCTGCGTCAACACTACTGGTGGTCAGGTATGAAGGCGGATATTGCCAAGCATATCGCCAAGTGTTTGACTTGTCAGCAAGTAAAGGCCTAGTATTGCAAGCCGGGAGGACTTCTGCAACCTCTCGCGATCCCAGAATGGAAATGGGAGCATATCACGATAGATTTCATGATTGGACTACCAATGAGTCAAAGTAGGAAATGATTCGATTTGGGTAATAGTCGACAGGCTAACAAAGTCGGCTCACTTCATCGCAGTTCGAAAGGACCTTAGTCTTGATAGACACGCAGACTTATACGTGCGTCAGGTGGTTTGAATGCATGGAGTGCTGGTTACGATAACTTCAGATAGAGACCTGAGGTTTACTGTTGCTTTTTGGAAGAGCTTGCAGAGTGCTTTAGGTACAAAAGCTTCAGTACAGTACGACATATCATCCTCAAACAAATGGCCAGTCTGAGAGGACGATTCAAACCCTCGAGGATATGTTGAGAGCGTGTGTAATAGGCTTCAAAGGAAGTTGGGAAGATCAGCTTCATTTGGTGGAATTCGCCTACGACAACAGTTATCAGCAGAGCATCAAGATGGCTCCTTTTGAAGCGTTGTATGGCAGAGCGTGCAAAACTCCAGTATGTTGGGATGAAGTCGGGAAAAGGAAAATTACAAGCCCAGAGTTGGTTCAGCAATCAGTAGATGCCGTGGCAGTGATCGGAGACAGATTAAAGACAGCGCAAAGCAGGCAGAAAAGTTATGTAGATAAACGTCGAAGGTCTTTGGAATTCCAAGTTGGTGATCACGTTTTTCTAAAAGTGTCACCAATGAGGGGAACTTCACGCTTTGATAAGAAAGGCAAGCTGAGTTCGAGGTACGTAGGTCCGTTTGAGATTCTTGAAAGAATCGGAAACCTAGCGTATCGTCTTGCGTTGCCACCAAGATTGGCGCAAGTGCATGACGTCTTTTAAGTGTACGAGCTTGACTGGACCCACGTGCTCAATTTTGAGGAATTGGACGTGGATGACCGTGTGTCATACGTTGAAAGCCCGGTTCAGATTGTCGATCGCAAAGAGCAAGTTCTGTGTACAAAGACTATTCCGTTGGTAAAAGTGGTCTAGCAAAACCACGGCACTGAAGGAGCGACTTGGGAGACTTAAGAGTCGATGAGACAGTTGTACCCCCGCCTTTTTGATCAAAGTGTGTAATGGTTTAAATTTCGAGGACGAAATTTTTATAAGAGGGGAAGAGTTGTGATATCTTGAAATTCGATCCCATTTCGATAAAGTGAAATGGGCATTTCGTCGACGTGCCTACGGTCCTTTTTCTCTGAGCTGATCAGTCATGAGTTAACTAACCTATTGAGTGAAACTGTTAAGGGATGTATCCCAGTAAAAATCCCTAAAAGCTACTTAATTAGTTGGATTGGGCTAAAATCACGTCTGATCGATTCTAACCATAAAATTTAATTTGGTTTCGGGAATCAAATATTCGAGCATGTTACAATTCATTTTTAGGATCATGTCTCATCGTCCGTCAATTTATTGACGAGTCCGAAATTTCGGGAAAGAAATTATCGGAGGAAAAATTGAAGACCGGAAGAATCTAAAAAGAGAAAGGGGAAATAATAGAAGTAATTTGAATAGTAGGATTTTTACTAATTGATTAGTTTTTTATTTTCTTATTTTCTCTCCCTTTCTTTTTCTCTCTTCTCTCTCCCTCCCCTCCCCTTCGTGCGGACACCCCCACCAAACACCTACCCCCTTGCCAATTTCAAATTGGCTTCTCCCCCTTTTATTTTTATTTTTGACTAGTCAAAGCCCCTAATTCTCATCTCTTCTTTTTACCTTATCTTTCTCTCTCTCTCCCCTTTCTTCTTTCCCCACCCCACATGACCGAAACACCTTTATGCTTCCTTCTTCTTCATGAAAACCAGAAGCTGAAGAAGAACAGACAATAGCAGCTTGCCGAAGACCATCGCCGCCCACGCACCGCTGCCCGCGCGCCCACTGCTCGCCGCCGTTTCGCCGTCCGCGCACGCCCGCGCTCTCACCGCTCGCTGCCATCCCTCCCCCGCGCGATCCAGCCGCTGCCCAGCCTCTGTCTAGCCCTCGTGCGGCCACCTCCGACCCTTTATCGGGCTTCAATTTGACAATTTGGGCATAAGTGAAATTTTTGGTATTTAAATATTATTTTTCGGAATTAAATTAATTAATTAATTATTTTCCGAAAATTCAACTGGGCTGGCCAGTGACCGGAATATTATGCTGATGACCGTGGTGAAGTCCGTTTATTTAATCAGGCTTTATTTTGAGCTAAATTGAATTTTTAATATTAATTATTTAATTTTTGAAATTACTCATTTATTTATTTATTTTTCGGAAATTATGGTTGAGATGGCCGACGACTGAAATCTTGTGCTGATTGTCGTAGCACAGTCCATTTACTTAATTGAGCTCTACGTTGCATGGAATTAAATAAATTGTGATATTTTAGGGATTTACCCTAAATTATTTGAAATTGAGTGGGATTGATTGATTTACTAGTAGTTGGCCGACTATGTTTATTTAGCATTTATAATGCCTGGTTGAGTTATAAAGTGAGTAGAATCGTGAGAGTGAATCGGAAATACTCTGGGCTTGAATCAATCAGACACGGTGTATGGGCCTACGTGGTTCGGTGATTTGGGATATCACTAGCGAAAATGGCGTCTTAAAGAACGTATGTATCGGTCTAGTACATATATTATTGTGGACCTATGTGGTTCGGTGATTGGGATATCACTGGCGAAAATGGTTAAAGAACGCACGTATCGGTCTAGTACTCATATTGTTATAGGCATGTATGGTTCGGTGATTAAGGACATCATTGGCGAAAACGGTGCCTTAAAGAACGCACACAATTGTCTATTGAGTACATGGTTATAGGCATACATGGTTCGGTGACTAAGCATGTCACTGGCGAAAACGGCGCCTTAATGAACGTACGCAATTGTTTAGTGGATAAGTCACCTTGGCGAACTTGACGCCCGAGTGTATTGATGTGGCTCTGTGACCGAGTGCCCGATGGGAGGTTATATGGTGTCGAATCAATGACCTAGAATGGTCCATCTAACATGTAATCGACTAGTTCGATTGATCAATGATTTGATTAGATTGTCGTGATTTGCTTGATTGTTCGTTATGATTTATGAAGCATTCGTATATAACCTAGAATTGCAGGTTGAGACTGAGGCCAAGATAAGTCCTCTGACTCGTGCTGTGCTTAGGCAACCGAGTAGTGTATTAGTTCCCTAATTGAGTCTTAGTGGGGTAGAACTCACTGAGACGTAGTCTCATCCCGGTTGTGGGACAACATTTCAGGATCCCGATGAGGAGTTGAGGAGGAGGAATCTAAGAAGGAGAACTCTGAGGTGAAACCTGAGGAGAAGGATTTTTGGAAGAAGAAGATAATACCGAGAGGGATCTTGAGTACGACCCGGATGGATTGAGATTCCATCTTCTTTTGTGAACTCCATTTTGATGTGAATAGAGTTAGAGTAAAAAGTTGTGAATAGTTGTGAAGTACTCTGGTTTGTGTTTTGTATAAAAGTTTGGTTATAAGTTTCAATATGAAAAATATGGCCCTGAATTTATTACCAAATATACATATATATATATATATATATATATATATATATATATATATATGGCCCTGCTTATTTATCCCATTGTTTTATTGTCTGGGGATTTTCTTTATACTTCCGCTTGCGCATATTAAATGAATAGGGTCGGCGATGAGTCCTGGGACATCGCTATTAATCGACCAGGTGAGGGATGGACACTTGTTCGAGGATCGGGGTGTGACAATAAAGGCACGGAGGAGTATTTAAGGAGGTTTTTCGAGTCATTTAAGAGGACGAAAAAGCTAGAATTCCAAAGTTTGAAGCTTTTGAAATTATTTGTTCTTCATCGAGAGTGCTCATACGTGTATTCGAAAAAGAGAAAAACATTAGGGAGTGACTTAGTGAGAGGAAAAAAAATCTCTTTACTAGGTAGTCAGTGTTATACTGCTGTAATTCTCTTTCGATTCATAGTGAAATCCAACCTGAAGGTTGTTAACGTGGGAGAGTGGACGTAGGCTTAATCTAAACCGAACCACTATAAATCTTGTGTACATTTGCGCTTCCCTGAACTCCTTTAATTTATTTACTGTGATATTCTTCTTAGTTTCGTCATATTTTAAAATATCTTATTTGAGTTTGAATCTTAACTCAAAGTCTATTGTTTAACAGACTTAGTTTAAAAGAAAAATATTTTTACTGCATCTTTAGAAAAATCTGTTTTTACACCTATTTACCCCCCTCTAGGTGTTTATACTAGCTCTTTCAATATGTACTTCTTCTGCAGACAGAGTTCTCTGGGAATGAAACAATGGATCCATTCAACACTTATTTAGTTCACTCTCCACTACAAGCAAATTAAGAACCTATCATATAGGAAAGGACGCTATCTCACGTATTTCACATTATTCCAATTGGTACCATCGAATCCATGGCATAAGCTCATTTATTTCAATTCCTTCTCACGTAGTGATTTTCACGTGCTTTAAGTTCAAAAACAAGATGATGCAAGCCAAGGGTAGGCATTCTCAAACAGTAGGATCGGGAGAGTGACTCGCACACGGGAAAACAGGACAAACAGGACGAACAGAAATTTCAGCAATGCGCAAGCTCAAGAGAACAATTGTATCTTTGTCGATATAGATGCCTGCAACTCTTCAAGGATGCAGATTTCAAAAGCTCCGACTCTTCAAGGACGGAGTGAAAACTCTTTTAGATTTTCAAAGGGATGAACTCTACAAGGTTCACGATACTTGCTTCAAAGAAAAGTTTTTTTTTTTTTTTTTTCATTTATCAAAAGTCATTTGTCTTCTACCAAAAATTGGATGGCTTATATCATCAAAGAAATAAAGACAGAGCATTGAAACTAGGAGAAATAAAGACAAAACATTAAAACTAGGAGAAATAAAGATAGGGCATTGAAACTAGGAGAAATAGTAAAAGCATAATGTCTTCATGGCTCCCCAAATGTCTTTCCAGCTTCCGGGATGGACTCAAGATGTCGATACGGCTTCTTGGTTTCATCGAGCTTGAATGCGGGCTGATCTTCTTGGTCGAGAGAGCTGGTCTTCAATGTCGATACGGCTTCTGGAAACTATCAGTGAGGGTAGACTTTAAATCTTGAGTCTAGAGGTCTTCAGACTTTGGTGATAGAGTCTACAAGTTTTCATACTAGACTGATGGAAATGTTTTGTCAACTTCAAAACAGATAAGGAAGTTTTCTCTAACAATTCTAGATGGATATCAAAAGCGCTTTTCTTAATGGATTCATACAAGAAGAAGTTTATGTGGAACGGCCATTAGGCTTTAAAGATCCAAGAAAATCGGACTCTGTCTCTAGACTAAAGAAAGCTTTGTATGGTCTGAAGCAGGCACCTTGAGCTTGGTATGAAATGTTAAGTAAGTTTTTAACAAATAATGGCTTTGAGAAAGGAAAAGTTGATACAACCTTGTTTATAAAAAGAGAAGAAAAAGATTTTCTACTTGTATAGATTTATGTAGATGATATAATCTTTGGATCTTCTAACGAAAATCTTTGCAAGAAATTTTCAAGATCTATACAGGAAGAATTTGGAATGAGCATAATGGGTGAATTGACATTCTTTTTGGGATTGCAAGTCAGACAATCAAATAAAGGAATATTTGTTCACCAGGAGAAATATGCCAAAGATATTATCAAGAAGTTTGGGATGGAGAATTGCAAGAAAATAGAAACTCCCATGTCAAGCTCATCAAAGCTCGACAAGGACGAAGGAGGAAAGATAGTAGATCAAAAACTATACAGAAGTATGATTGGTTCTTTTCTTTATCTCACTGCCTCTAGACTTGGCATACTATTTAATGTATGTATCTGTGCTAGATTTCAATCTAATCCTAAAGAATCATATCTAAGTGTTGTTAAACGCATCATTAAATATATTGCAACTTTTCCAAAACTGGGTCTGTGGTATCCTAATGGAGGAGACTTTACTTTACTTGGTTATTCTAATGCTGATCTAGCTAGATGTAGAGTTGACAGAAAAAGTACATCTGATACATGTCGATTGTTGGGACAAATGTTGGTATCTTGGTTTTCAAGGAAGTAAAGTACCGTGTCTCTTTCTACAGTAGAAGCATAATATGTTGCTCTTGGAAGTTGCTGTTCATGAATTCTGTGGATGAGACAACAACTAAAAGACTTCATAATAGAAGAATCATATACGAAAATTAGATGTGACAACACAAGTACTATCAACCTTACTAGAAATTCAATTCTTCACTCAAGAGCAAAGCACATCAAAATTCATCATCATTTCATAAGAGATCATTTACAAAATGGTGAGATCAATGTTCAATTTGTTGATTCGAAGAATCAACTAGCAGATATCTTTACAAAACCATTGGAGAAAAGCTTATTTGAATCAATTCATAGCAAGTTGAATATCATTCATCCTTCCGACTAAAGTTTGCAGTTGATCAGACTCAGCAACTCATCTTAAGGAAGTTGCTTGAGTTTGGAAACCTCTCTAGCACGTAAAAATTGAACAAGTATGATTATCACTGAATCATCTCTTGCCTTTTTTATTTTTGGAAATTACAATTTCATTACTGATTTTTCAGAATATATTTCAAATTTTTGGCAGTTATTCTTTTTGAATTGTTTTATGAAAAGGCATTTCTTTTTGTGACGATTTGTTTGCCCCATTTTGATTCCCTTAAATTCTTTACTTTATTTCTTTCGAGCATAGTGTTTTCAAACCCTAATTCTCAAACTCTCTCTCTCTCTCTCTCTCTCGATTTTTCCTCGAGAAAACACTCTGCAAATTTCTTTCTCTCTTCCACTCGAACATGTCGTCGAAGTCCTCCAAATCTGCAACAATGTCATTCCAAAGGAAATCTTCTCACATCGCTAGTCATGGCCCTTGCAATATGCCTGAAGGACCAACTCATTTTGATTTGACTGGAGAAGATTCTCCCCGGAGTTCTCCTCGTCACTCTGCAGATGAGGAAGTCACATAGGAGACAACACCCATTTCTGTAATGAGGCCTGAGGTACTTTTCAAACATTATACGTTTTTGAAATAGGGTGGAAGTCTTGTGGGCTTTATCACTAACTTTCTAAAAGACCATGGATATAGAAATGAAACTCTATTTTTGAGAACGATGGAAAGGTTAGGACTGGCGCCAAAAGGAATAGCAGAGAAGGAGTTTTCGAATTTTCCTTCTGATCCTCGTTTTGGGTCAGAAAATAAAGATGATGATGAGAGAATCTTTATAGAAAGAACGAAAATTTTTCATTCAAAAGAGCATAAAAAGGTTTATGCTCAAATGTTGAACAGAGGGGTCATAAACTCGCGAACAGTAGACTTTGACTTTCTGGATTCTATAAAGGTTAACTTGAGGGAAAAGTTAGTCAAACTTCAATTTGAAAAATTCTGTGCAGAGACATGAAGCTTATCCTGAATTAACGGCATATTTTTACTCGAATCTGTCATTTCTAGATCAAACTCATATTCAGTTTACTGTTTGTGATAGAGTGTTTAATGTAGATGTGGATATTTTGGCTGACATTTTGGGTGTAGAACGGAGTGGTTTTCTACCCATAAATGTATCCATCAATCAAGCTACTAGATTTCTAGTGAAAGACAGATTTTCGAGTGAGAGTATTACTTACTCTCGTATGCTTGCTTCAAACATTTTGCTGCATAAGATAGTGATCAATTGCATCAGACCCAAGGCTACCTCTAAGACTGATGTTTCGAGATTTGAAGCAAAGATAATGTGGGCAATTTGCAATGGAGTTCCTTTTTCTCTCCCACAAACTATCTTTCTGCACATGTACAGAACAGTGATGAAGGAAAAAAGGGCAACTGCCCTGCTCTGCCTTTATAACGAGATTGTTTAGACACTTTCAAATTCAATTACCTTCTCAACTTCGATTAGGACTCTTGCTCCAATGGAAATATGAATGAAAATGAGTTCCAAGATGAGGCTGAAAGATCTTTCTAAAGCCTTGGATCTTTTGAAGAAGGAATCATCTAGTAGAATCAAAGAAGGATATGTTATTGCAAAAAAGCACAAGGGAAATGATGTTGTCCAGAAGACATCAAAGAAGAAGAAATCTATCCTTCTGCAGGATGAAGAGGAGGAAGATAAAGACTTAACAATATCTGCCATGCTTTGCGCAATCTTCAAGGGTCTATTGATTCTGAAGAGCCAGAAGAAGAAGAAGGTGAAAAGGAAGAAGAAGAAGAAGAAGAAGAAGAAGAAGAAGAAGAAGAAGAAAGTGATGCTGAAGAATCTGAAGAAAAGGAGGATGGCGATGAAGACTCCGAGAGAGACATTGGTACAATACCAAAATTGGAGGAAACTGAGAAAAATAGGGAAATTGCTGCACTTGAAGAAGAGAAGACTGAACCAAAGTAGTGATCTCGTGCTGGAAAGGAAAAAGAGCAATAAGAAGAAATTTTATCTCAACTCGAAGGCACCAAAACAGGGGGAGAACATGAGAAAACTCCTTTAGTTGTACCTACTGCTAGTGATGGTATCAGTCGATCTCCTGCAGATGCTGAAGATATATTTACATCTCATTTCCTTGAAGCCCCAATTGAAGAGGAAACTCCAAGTCAGGGTAAGCAACAAACTACACGCATTCAAGTTGATGCTCCTTCACTTCTAGATGCTCCATAGATTCATTTTGCTGAAGCTAGTGCCCAAACCGAACCAGAAGCAAACTATCCAAGGATAATAGATCTCGTCTTTGAGATAAAGGCATAACAATATGCCATGGAGTTTGAGATTCAAAAGTTATATGCTGCTTTAGGATTTACCTCAAAATTTTTTACTAGCAAGGTACAATCTCTTGACACTCAGGTTCAAACATTGAATCAACAGGCTTCGCAGACTGTAGCCAAAGTGGAGAATGTATACCATCAGTGCCTACATAAGCTTGAGGAGACTGTGTAGTCATTGGAGGATTTCCAACTTGTTCGCATTCCAAAACAACCCTGATCATCTTTTTGTTCACTCTTTTTATTCATGACCGACTTTATCTTTTTGCTGATGACAAAAAGGGGGAGAATGAGAGCAGATTTAAAGTTCTTGTCTTGTTTTGTTTAAACTTGGTTGTTTGGTTTGTGGTTTGAACTTTTGTAGTGCTTGAACTATAATTGTTTTTTTTTGGTAAAGATTGAACTAAAATTGTTTGTTGTTGCAGAACTATTAAGACTAATGTGTTTTGTGGATGCAGATTCTATGTTATTCAATTCTGTAATAATCTGTCTTATTATTCATTATTATGTGCTATTAAAGTGTTGGTTTGTAGGTTACAATGTTTAAATCTACATGAAAGTTTTGTCATCATAAAAAAGTGGGAGATTGTTGAGAAAAACTCCTATTAGATTTTGAAGTTGACAAAATTTTTTTATTTCTATTATTATTCTCATTTTGAGGAATACTAGACTTCTGTGGAATTCTATCAAAGTTTATCATACATCAGAAGTCTACCCTACTTTGATGAAGACCCAGACTGAACTCAAGTGAAGATCGAAGAAATAATCAGACTCAGGATTATTGCTCTTCTCTCAAAGACTCAGTACGAACAAGATATATATGGCTTTTTGGATGGAAATTTCACTTACCTTTTTGGATTTTATTGATGAAATCAATTACAGAATGGTAAAATCAATTTGGAAGACAAGTTTATTTGAAAAGAATCTACTTATGGAAACTAAGATTCTGATTGTATGGGCAACCGGGATCATCGAACTTTCATCTCAATCTTCAAATGGCTCAAGATCTCCTCGATTGATTCTGTCCAATGGGTTGATCGGAAGAATTCATCTAGAAAGTGCCAACGGTCATAAATGCATGAAGAAGTATTTAAGGAGGTTTTTGGAGTCATTTAAGAGGACGAAAAAGCTAGAATTCCAAAGTCTGAAACTTTTCAAATCATTTGTTCTTCATCAAGAGTGCTCATATGTGTATTCAAAAAAGAGAAAAACATTAAGGAGTGACTTAGTGAGAGGAAAATAAATCTCTTTACTGGGTAGTCAGTGTTATAATGCTGTAATTCTCTTTCGATTCATAGTGAAATCTAGCCAGAAGGCTGTTAACGTGGGAGAGTGGACGTATGCTTAATCTAAATTGAACCACTATAAATCTTGTGAACATTTTTACTTCCCTGAACTCCTTTAATTTATTTGCTATGATATTCTTCTCAGTTTCGTCATATTTTAAAATATCTTATTTGAGTCTGAATCTTTACTCAAAGTCTATTGTTTAACAGACTTAGTTTAAAAGAAAAATATTTTTACTGCATCTTTAGAAAAATCTGTTTTTACACCTATTTACCCCCCTCTAGGTGTTTATACTAGCTCTTTCAATATGTACTTCTTCTGCAGACAGAGTTCTCTGGGAATGAAACAATGGATCCATTCAACACTTATTTAGTTCACTCTCCACTACAAGCAAATTAAGAACCTATCATATAGGAAAGGACGCTATCTCACGTATTTCACATTATTCCAATTGGTACCATCGAATCCATGGCATAAGCTCATTTATTTCAATTCCTTCTCACGTAGTGATTTTCACGTGCTTTAAGTTCAAAAACAAGATGATGCAAGCCAAGGGTAGGCATTCTCAAACAGTAGGATTGGGAGAGTGACTTACACACGGGAAAACAGGACGGATAGAAATTTCAGCACTGCGCAAGCTCAGGAGAACGGTCGTATCTTTGTCAATACAGATGACTACAACTCTTCAAGGATGCAGATTTCAAAAGCTCCGACTCTTCAAGGATGGAGTGAAAACTCTTTTAAGTTTTCAAAGGGATGAACTCTACAAGGTTCATGATACGTGCTTCAAAGCAAATTTTTTTTTTTTTTATACATCAAAAGTCGTTCGTCTTCTACCAGAAATTGGATGGCTTATATCGTCAAAGAAATAAAGACAGAGCATTGAAACTAGGAGAAATAAAGACATAACATTAAAACTAGGAGAAATAAAGATAGGGCATTGAAACTAGGAGAAATAGTAAAAGCATAACGTCTTCATGGCTCCCAAGATGTCTTTCCAGCTTCCGGGATGGACTCAAGATGTCGATACGGCTTCTTGGTTTCGTCGAGCTTGAATGCGGGCTGATCTTCTTGGTCGAGAGAGCTGGTCTTCAATGCGGGCTGCATCACAAGAAGAGGTGCTAGAAATTCAAACAAGAAGAGAGCCTCTCATTACAGTTACAGCTTTCCCGCGCAATGACACTCTCTGGTTCTGCTCGTCCAAGTGCACCTTCACTACTCCACCTCTGGGCGATGCCTGCAAGACGTGAAAATGATGAGGCCATCGAAAATCATTCATTTACATACCATTTGAGAGACGAGAGAAACAAAACACATGGGCATTCCCAAGGGCAGAGACATGGGCACAAGCATGTGTGGATGAACAGAAAAGAGAGAGAGAGAGAGAGAGAGAGAGAGAGAGTACGGCATAGGCAACGAGATCTTTTTTCCCCAGCTTTTCACTCCAATAAGGTGCCAAAGCACAATGTGCACTGCCACATACAGGATCCTGGAAAGTAGATCATTCATTCAGAGGTTTGCGGTAAGAGCATAAAATTGGTTGATAGAACACAGCTTTCGACATATGACCAGCTAATCGGACAATTGAATAACTAGTTATGATTGATACTTCAAGAAACTTTCCAAGGTATGAACTTTAATACCTCATTCTGTCCAAGTTTTGGGTTAAAGAATCGATTGACAAAATCAAATCCCGAGTCTGGCTGAGCTGATCCTGTGATGATAATACCCCTCCCAGGACATCTCTTTATCTCATCAAACTGGGGCTGAAATTCTTCAACTTCTTTCCCCGATGGGATAACAATCTGCGAAAATAAGCAGAAGAAAGTAGAAATGAAGGAATTAAACACTCTCTTCCTAATGAAAATCAGCTCAATGCCAGCTGCTGCTGTACAAATGCTGGAATCAACAGAATGAAAACGATTGTGTCAAAGAGGAAGTAAGGGGTTCAATGTAGTCAAAACAGTATTTATGGGGAAAAGAAAATGATCAGGTCGCAGTTGAGGAATTACGAAATAGTCGTCCTTTGCTGTCTTCTTGATTTCAACAATGGAAGTGCCATTGAGAACTTTGGAGACACATGAAATCTGCTTGGCATCATCTTCAGCTATCGGGACTACAGGAAGATCCAATTCAATCCATATCCCAGGCACATCACCATCTTGAACCTTCAAAATTTCGGATGACTTCGTTTCGGGAACCCTTTTGGCAGTCAGAATTCCGGATAATGTCATAAACTCGATGGTGTCAGAATCTACCATCCCAGATGTGAAGAGAGTGTGCGCAGCAGCTAGCGTCGCATGACCGCAGAGGTCAACCTGAAGGATCAAGTTTGTGATTAGATAATATGACAACCGGTTTCCAGTAGCATTTCTTCCATACTGAAATGTGACACACTTCATCAAACTGATTGATCATCAACATCGATGTTTACTGCCACTATCGAAAAGCAGGCATCAGAGCAACCACATAAATTAGTCTGGTGGAGATGAATTATTATGACGACGAAGCAGGCATCTCTCAAGTATATCAGAGACACGGTGTCAGACTTGGAATTCAATCGAACAACATCAACATGATTCATAGTCCCACGCGGGTAATGCATATAATTTCATGTAATACAAGCACATTAGCAAATCAACTGGTAATCCAAAGTAATGAGATGACTACAGACGGCAAAGGACGAATAGAATTCGAATTGTTGACGAATTCTTCACCAAGCTGTCCATGGTTGATTATATACGGCAGAACTCAGAAGCCACGAATTATCACAAATTAAAAGAATCATAACAAAACCAGGACGTTAACCCTGACAGAAAAATTGCCATTTCTGTTGGCTATGATAGAGAAAGAAAGTTACCAAAAAGCACGCAAGCAAAGTTTAGCAATTCGAGTGGGGAGAGGACGAAAGAGCTTTCAGTCATTTATTATCCACACGCTCTGTATATCCTGCACTTGCCGAATTAAAGCAAGCAACGTGTGGAACATGGAATTCCGAAACTCACTCACCTCCTGAACTGGAGAGAACCACCTGAGCCGAAACCTCTGGCTCGATCCCCCGTTGTTCGAGCTGGGGAGTCCTGAGCCCAAGGCACCGGTCAGGTAACAGGTCTCTGAGAAGTTGAACTCCCTGGCTACCGCCTGCAGCCACTCTTCGTCCCTCTCTTCTTCCAAGATACACACCGCCGCCGGGTTCCCCTTGAAGGCCGTGTCGGTGAATGCGTCCACCTACAAAAACAACACCACGCACAAGCCCATGTCATGGTCGATGCAGAAGAGTTCAAGGAAGTTTCCGCAAGAGATCTCCATCTCTGGTAGGGGAATGAAACGGAAGAGAAAGAGGCTGTATTGATACCACCGAGTACTGCACGAGCTTCTTTTCCATAGAGGGGGACGGAGAGGGAGAGAGAGAGAGAGAGAGAGAGAGAGCGCTAATGGAGAAGAAGCAAAATGAACTCAGGCCACATCTATTGGAGAAGGACGCGATGGTCCAGCTCCTTATAAATCGTTCGGGGCAGGTCTGCCCCTGATCCGTACGGAACATATTTTAGTCTACTTTGCCGGCCTTCCCTGTTTTTCGTACCTCATTCTAAGCATCATCTAAAAGTTCTGTTTATTTCTTGACAAGTCAAAAGTAACCAGCACATCTATCATAAGCTAGGAAGCACCGGCACTTCCAAGAAGTTTTTGTGTCGTGTCGGATACTTTTCTACACTTGATCAATACGTATAGGAAAATCCGATATCTGGTCAACTTTCCTAGCACTCTTTGTTACTCGAATCCGAAATTCTGACGTGTGAGTTCAGAACTCCGACACGTAATTCCAACACCTGATCAATTCTCCCGATACTTTCTAATACTTGAGCCGAAATTTTGAAATGCAAGTTCAGAATTCTAGCATGTACGGGGTCAATTTTTAATTTTTTCAATAAAAGATGGGTCAAAATATAAATATGTAAAAAATAATAAAAATAATAAAAATAATAAAGGGGAAAGAAGAAAAACTTGTCTTCTTTTCTCTTCTAACTCTCATTTCTTGTGATACGCAATACTCTCCAAGTTTATTTTTCTTTTATCTTTTGACATACTCGACATACGAGTCTAAAATGTGGATTGTTTATTTTTTATTTCCTACAAGTTCTATAAATTATTGGAATAGAGTTAAATTTGTCAAATTAAAACAATGAATGATATTAACAAATTGCGGATTAATGTTTTTAGTGTAATATCATTCTAAGCTATTTATTATTATTATTATTATTATTATTATTTTATTATTATTATTATTATTATTATTATTAATTTGTGAATTTGAATAAAATTAATTTGATTAAAAAAATCATAAAAATGATAATTTGTTGTGTGTGTGTGTGTGTATAATATACAATGTGTCTCGACGTGTCGCAATTCTTTATTTTTTGAGAAATGATGTGTCCGCGTATCGTATTGTGTCGTGTCCATGTCGCGTATTGGAGTTAGTGCTACTTATACAAAATATGCAATGTCATGATGGTCCCACGTCCATTATTGAATGTTCCACCAGAGTTATAATTATTCAATTCACTCATTATTGTATCAGCTGGTATTAGTTTTCATTAATGTGCCGGAATTTTGGAGATTTCCATATGAGATAGTAATAAAAAATCGCTCATGACATACCTCGAATTGATGAATTGAGAACTTGTGGAAAAGAATGCGACCCTTCTACCGATAGACTTCCCTATCGATGGTATCTACGAGTAGTGATGTTATTGACACTTGTG
The DNA here is from genome assembly GCA_014182375.1 of Eucalyptus virginea. Lineage (NCBI taxonomy): Eukaryota > Viridiplantae > Streptophyta > Magnoliopsida > Myrtales > Myrtaceae > Eucalyptus > Eucalyptus virginea. Next base: position 38,351,472 of record CM024516.1, on the reverse strand, counting down.
TTTTTTACACATGTTTAGGAAGTTATCGAAAAAGTGTTTGTTCTTTTTCAATAAGACTAATCATATGAAAAAGAAATGTCATATTGAACTCGATTAAAGTGCTCTAAAATCCCTTTAGATTCGTCCTTCAATAGGCGGAAAGTATATTGCATTACTTTCAAACGAATTTTTTGTCTAGTTACTTATCTATATGTTTTCCCATGACATCAACCCTTGCTATAGTTTTTTGGGATCGTGTGTTGTGGACCAGCTATAGTTTAGACATCCAGCGATCCTGTAATCCGTGTTCTTGTTCCTTTCTCGGCACCTGAACAACGGTGTTGTTTGGAAACTGTCAATTATGGTTTGCCGCTTAAAGTTTGTCCTAGCCGCGACTGTTATAAATGATGGATGAGGAGCTTTCTTAGAAGTCTCTGACATAATTCGAGTGGCCTAATGCAAGGTCAACAGGAAACTGATACAAGTAACCGGTTCTTCGCGTAGGATCACGTGATCATCTTTCCTGTGGCTGAGAGTTGGTAAGAGCTTACAGAAGCCGACGTGTGAGTTCCTAAATGGATATGAGATTCGATCCCTTCAAATGGGGGAGAAGTACACTATCAGTGCCATAAGTTGTGTTCGGCGCTCACTTTGGTGCTAAAAGTTTCCATCAGATCGCTTAAGTGCCAAATCGGAGGGAAAATGATCACTTTGGTGCCACCGGCGAAAGATTCCAGCCAAAATGATTATGTGGCTTTTAAAAAAAAAAAATATTGACAAGGCCTTAAATGACGTCGTTTTCGGCCATCCTTAAGAAAACGAGGTCGTTTTGCCGTCTTACATGGATGGCCTCACAAAATGACGCCGTTTAACTCATTTGGGGATATATATATATATATATATATATATATATATATATATATATATTTTGGGATTGAAATTAGGGTTTTTTTGTCCGCCGTCCCTCGGCCACCGTCGCTTGGCCGCTGTCCCTTGACCTCCATCATAGTTGCTTGCCACAACAAGACAAAAGAAAAAAGAAAAAACGAACAGAAAATCCCAAGGGAGAGGGAGGTGTCGATGGCGAGGGTAGTGGAGGGGATGGCGGGGCCACGGCCACCGCCGTCGTCGCAGCTAGCTTCGACGACGACCTCCATGGCATTCTAGATCTTCATGGCTACTGATGGTTTTTATTGTTAATGTGATGGGCCTAAGTTGGCCCGTCCGCCCATGTTGGGCCTGAAAGCCCGGCCCATGAGATTAGGGCCCATGGATGGAAGGATACGATGAAGGGGTACATTTCTATTTTTGAGGGAACGTATATAAGGGAGGAAAGAGAGAGAGGACGCACCTTTTGGCGCATAACGTACGTACGTTCCTCTCCCTCTCTCCCTCCAAAAAGAAAACAAGCGCTTAAGGCGACGCCGTCTTCCCTTCAAGGCCAATCGACATCATCGGATCGAAAAGGATCGGTTTTTCTCTTCCTCTTATCGGCATTGGTGTTTAATCTGCGGCTAACAAGGTACGTTCGATTCCGTGGTGTACTTTAGGATCGGTGATATATGTATTTCCCGGGCTTATCTTCAGCATTCGTTCTAGGGGTTCGATTTAGTGTCGAATCCGGTTTTTGGGAATCCGATAATCCCAACATTGGTATCAGAGCCCTAGTTCATATTTTCCTGACCCCTTTCATGTTTTTTGATTGATTTTTCGCGAAAATAATCGGCCGACACGGATCGGGGCGAGAAATCCCAACACCCGAGCACTGTTCATCCATTTTTTCAAGTTTCCGTAAGTCGAAATCAATTTCTGAAGGCATAGGTGAAATAGCTCGTCGAGACGAGTCCGTCGACATGTCGTGCGCTGCCGGGCGACGCTGGACGCACCTACACACGCGGCCAGAAGCCGCTGCGCGAGGGCGCGACGCGCCGGTCGGCGAACCGGCACGTGCGCGCCGGCGACTGGCGAACCGGCGCGTGCTGACGTCACCGTGACGTCACAATAACCGCCGGGATGACGTCATCGATGACGTCATCGCCGACGACTGTTGGCTGTTGGAGAAATCTTCGTGAAGTGTTTTGATGCTAACAAAACGTTTCCATCAGTCTAGTCTGAAGATCTCCAGACTCGCTATTTAAAGTCTCGAAGACCTCCGGACAGCCGGACTCAAGACTCAAAGTCTATCCTCATTGACAGTCTCTAATCCGTTGAAGAAAGACTATCCAGAATTGGATGTTTCATTAAGGATACGATCTTATCGACTGGAGAAGATCTCTTGGCTGGATATGACATAACGGAATCCTTTGATTGATCGAGATTGATTCAAGGATTAAGGATCCGATGATTGGCGAAATATTCATGGAAGGTTCTACTTATGGAAACCGAGATCCTGATTGTATGGGCGAACATGATTGATGGGCTATCGACATATTCCTTTAATAGCTCGAATGATTTTCCTAATTGATTCCGTCCAACGGGTAGATTGGAGGAACTCCTTTGGTAAGTGCCAACGGGTATGATGGCATGAAGGAGTATATAAGGAAGACGTTCTAAGTTGTTCGAGAAGTGCGCGATAGAAAAATTCCAAAGTCTGAAGCTCCTTGTTGTTTAGTCAATTCATTTGAGCGAAATCTTGTACGCAAAAGAGAGTCTATACTTGTGAGAATCCTTGAGGAAGTGTGGTAGAATATCTACACTGTGGAATCAAGGAAAGACTGTGCTGTAACATCTCTTTTGTTCATAGTGGAATCCAGCCAGTGGGTTGTCAGTGCGAAAGAGTGGACGTAGGCTTGGAATAAGCCGAACCACTATAAACCCTGTATTCAACTTTCTCTTCCTTACACTCTGTTTTACTTTGATCATATTTCATTTTGTTAACAAGAAGAGAATTCCCTTTCTATCATTTGCCTAGTATCGCTTCCGTATCTCGAGAAATTGTTTTTACACCTATTCACCCCCCTCTACGTGTTTATACTAGTCATCTCATTGGCCGGCTGGTGACCCGACCGGCGACCCGACCCGACCCGCACGGAAGCCTGGCGCGTGCCGCGCACGCGCCGGCTGACGTCTGCGTGACGTCAGCCCGCGCATGCGCGCGGCATGTGCCGGTCGGTCGGTCCGACCCGGTCCGACCGGTCCGACCGGTCCGACCGGTCCGACCGGTCCGACCGTTGACCGACGACCGTTGACCGTTGACCGACGACCGTTGACCCGAAAAAAAAAAAAAGAAAAAAAGAAAAAAGAAAAAGGAATTTGTTTCTTTTTTTTCAATTATGCCTATGTGGGTTATATGTAATCCATTGTTTATTCTGCATTAGTTGCATGAATCATGGAAAATTATGTATTTTCCCTTATGTATATTATGGATTATAAGTAATCCATTCTTAGTTTTGCATTTGTTGCAGGAACTATGATGCGTTTGCACGGATACCTGCAATCCCGAGAACGGACGAGAGAAATGCAAGACTTAAAAGGCTGATGACAGAGTTAGCTAATTATCGGTGGCATGACGGTGATTTAGTATCACATGTGGTCAAGGTCAATCGGATGATACAGAAATCATCTGGAATGGTTATCTTATGCCGGATTTTGAGAAGGTGCCGGCTTTGATGAACACTCTTCCACCTGAATGGCAAGCAGTGTTAGATCGGCTATGGGAGGTCAACGTGGTCCCGGGTTATAGGAGGCTAGTGGTAGCTTTTGTAAGAGAGTACTATAGGATTGAGTTAACCAAAACTTCAACCCTTAGATTGAGCGCCACATGGCGCAAAGTGAATGCGCCTTGGAGGCGACATGAAAGCTCTCCAAAAGTTTTTCCATGGTTGGCAAATGTGCCTTCAAATTTTTCAGATATTTTGACTGATAGATTAGAAGGGACATTCCCTATTTATTTCTTAGATTAGTTTGGGATGTTTTTGGGTGACAATATCTTTTTCCATGTTGATATTTCTTTGTATATATTACTTAGTGTAATGGATAATTGTATTATGTGAAAGCATTGTTATTCTATTGGATGTTAGATATTATTTGCTTTCTATTATTGTTGACTGCTGTGGGTAGTTCATAGAAGTTTTTGTAACTTCATAGAATTTATTTTGCAAAAGATAATTATATAAATGATAATTTTGAGTTAGGATTTTTGGAGGATGATTGGAAACATAGTGACCTTTTGATTCTGAAACCTTACTTGAAATTGTTCATTGATATGATGGGTCTGTGCAAAGTGGATGCATAAATGATAGGCATTAATTATTCGTGCATATATGTCCGTAATAGCGGTGTAGATTTGTATTTGGATACAAACTACTATGATTGTGGTCATTTTCTAGATGGTTTTGTTGTACTAAATGTTGACTGTGGTGATGTCAATATTAGTTATTCCATTTTTTTTTCATGTCTTATACTTCATATGATAATGATGTGAATATGTGGCATGCTAGACTTGGTCATATTGGCCAACAATGAATGAATAGACTAGCCAAAGTGGGCTTGTTGGGCAACATTGAAAAAGTCGATTTGCCCATATGTGAGCATTGCCTAGTAGAGAAAACGACAAGGAAACCATTTTGAAAAGGTAAAAGAGCTGAATTTCCTCTGCATTTAATCCATTATGACGTCTGTGGTTCAATGAATGTGAGAGGAAGGCATGGGGCTGTTTATTTCATCACTTTTATAGATGATTATACTCGATTCGGATATGTCTATTTGATTTCATCATAAATCTGAAGCATTGAGTTGTTTCAAAAGATTTATGAACTTGGTAGAAAATCAATTAGACAAGAAAATAAAAGCATTGAGATCCGATCGAGGTCGAGAATATTTATCTGATGAGTTCAGAAAATTATGTGATGAAAAAGGAATAGAAAGACAGTTGTCTATTCCATACACTCCTCAACAAAATGGTGTTGCAGAGAGAAGAAACAGAACCCTACTGGAAATGGTTAGGTCCATGATGGCGCATGCTAACTTACCTATCACTTTTTGGGAGTGATGCGTTGTTAACTGCTGCTTATATACTTAACCGGGTGCCTTCCAAATCAGTTACTTCCACTCCATATGAGTTATGGACAGGTAGAAAATCAGACTTAAGTTTTCTTAAGCCATGGGATTGTGCTGCCTATACTCATGAGTCCTCTCACAAGTTTGGGAAATTGGGTCCCAAAGGAAAGAAGAGTATTTTAATGAGATACTCCGAACACTCGAAAGGGTATGTGTTCATAGGTGAGCAGGAAAGTTGGAGTATAACTGAATTTGAATCACGGGATGTCACATTCTTAGATGATGAATTTCCTAAGAAGGGCGAAATAGGGGAAGATTACTCCCTATTTGAAACCTTGGATCAAGATAATGATATTATTGGAGTTTGTCCAAGTGGGAGTAATATGAGAAGTGATGAATTGAATTCAACTCATTCTCAATTGCAACCACATGATGAGACGATATCGTCATTATCTAATCCAAGTGGGAGCATAATGGGGAATGATGTGCTAAGTGTACAATCTCCCATACGGCGAACAAGTCGCCAAAGTATTCCCCGTCGACGTTTTGACATTGAAGGGGAAACTTTTATGGTTGCTCCGCAAGATGAGGATGAGCCAAGAAATATTAATGAGGCTCTAAATTGCCATAGTAAGGAGAAATGGATTCATGCAATGAAAGAGGAAATGGAGTCAATGAAATCAAACCAAGTCTGGGAACTGGTTGATCTTCCAAAAGGATGCAAAGCTATTGGGAACAAATGGGTTCTCAAAATAAAGCGAAAGGCTGATGGCTCGATAGAAAGGCATAAGGCTTGCCTTGTGGCGAAGGGGTATAATCAACAGGAAGGAATTGATTATGAAGATACATTTTCTTCTGTAGTGAGATTTACCTCGATTCGCATTATTCTGGCAATAGTGGCTAGTATGGATCTTGATTTACATCAAATGGATGTAAAGACTGCTTTCCTCAATGGAGAATTAGAGGAAGAAATATATATGGAACAACCTGCTGGTTTCATAGTAAAAGGCCAAGAAGAAAAGGTATGTCGACTTTTGAGATCGATATATGGCCTCAAGCGATCATCGAGACAATGGTATATACGTTTTCATAATGCCATAATGGCATATGATTTTACAATGATTGATGAGGATCATTGTGTATATATCAAAAGATCCAAAGATCAATTTGTGATCATATCATTATATGTTGATGATATACTAATTGCCGGAAGCAATATGGAGTTTGTTAATACTATCAAGAGTTGATTGTCTTCCAACTTTGAGATGAAGGATATGGGTGAGGCTGCATATATTCTTGGAGTTAAGATTTCAAGAGATCGTTCGAAGAGATTGTTGTCTCTTTCGCAAGAAACATATATAAATAAGGTTCTTGAACGATTTCGTATGCAAGATTGTAAACCCATAGACACTCCTATTGCAAAAGGTGAAGGATTGAGCCATAGACTGTGTCCTAGGACTCCACAAGAGAAGGAACAAATGAAACATGTTCCTTATGCTAGTGTTGTTGGGAGCTTGATGTACGCTATGATGTGTACAAGACCTGGCATATGTTTTGCAGTTGGTATGGTGAGTAGATACCAATCCAATCCAGGTCCAGCATATTGGAAAGCCGTTAAGAGAATATTGAGGTATCTAAAGGGGACTGCTGATTATACGATGAGTTATAAAGGAAAGGATCTGCGACTCTAAGGCTATTCGGATATTGATTGAGGATGAGATATAAATGAAAGGAAATCTACCTCTGGGTTTGTTTTCTTACCGAATAATGGCACCATATGTTGGAGCAGTAAGAAACAAAAGTGTATAGCCTTGTCCACGATGGAAGCTGAGTTCGTGGCATTATCAGCAGCGGTATAAGAAGATGTTTGGCTTAAGAGATTATTGGATCATTTATGTGTTATTGGAAGTGCTACAGATTCATTGTTGGTTAACTGTGATAGCCAAGCAGCAAAAGCTTACACCAAAGATCCAAAATATAATGGCAAGACCAAACATATAGATACTAAGTATAATCTTGTCAAAGATATGATTGCACGAAAAGATGTGAACTTACAATACATATTACGCATAGAATGGTAGCAGATCCTATGACAAAGCCAATACCTAGAGATGTGTTTTGTGGCCATATGAAATCTATAGGATTGCGTAGAGTCTGATGTACTGGATTGTAATTTCCCTGAAGTGTTCACATACGATGAATTTGTGTTTTTCATCATTAATGCCTATGAATCTTTGTTTGATCTTTATGCATCTTAATGCCCAGTGCATTACTTTAAGTTGAGAAAGTATGTCGGACAGATATAAGATTAGCCCACTCACACGGGTAATCGCCTCTATTTATTGTGTGATAAATAGAGATGAGACTGTTTTTAAGCTTATTATCTAGGTGATAATCGAGAGCTCAAGCTTAAAATATATTTGTCGCCTTAACTGGGTGTTAAGATGAGAACATAATACTTTATCTGAAAATAAAATACCCCACATATTTTACTTTATCTGTCTATGATGCCAGATGTGAGTTCTGATGAATTTTGTAAATGAGTAGATACGTGAACTCAAGTTAGACATTGGATATGTCTGAACTATCATCTGTACGGTATTGAAAGTGTAGACATATGCTCCATGGGAAAGAAGTTAATACCGTAATACGTATTTCATATTACGTATGCATGAGACGACCAATAAGAGTGACAAAAGTTTGATCTCAACTTTTATGTCGTGTGAGACTCTTGAGGAAAAGAGATCCTCAAATTTTTTAGTCCCCTCATGACTCTTACTTATTCTCAAGATTTCTATTTAGTGTTTGCTATCTTAGGATGTTGCCAATGGTCATGAGTTGATTCGATCTAATGGGACATTTCTAGAAAAGCAAGCTGAACTGAAATTGAGAGTTTGAAGGAAAGAACAAGATCGAATTTGGAGAATCACATTGTAGTTTTGTATTCACCGGTTAACCAATTATGATTGTCTTTGTGATAATCATAATTGTGAATACAATATATATACATATATATATATATATCATTATTTGAAAGAGATCAAGAGAGATATAAATGTGATTGATCGATCTAGGGTACTGCATACTAAATCTACTCAGAGTGTGATGCCCATTATGAGCTGCTATATATTCCTAACAGATGTATGGCAACGAGCTCTCAAAATATGCTGGCACGCACGGATTATTCACCGGTATGAATGTTGAAGAGAGGTAAAGAGAATCCTGTTCGGCCCACCATGTGCGAGTCGGAGATGATGATTTTATGTGATGGGCTTAAGGCCCGTCCGCCCATGTTGGGCCTAAAAGCCCGGCCCATAAGATTAAGGCCCATGGATGAAGGGGTTCGTTTCTATTTTTGAGGGAACTTATATAAGGGAGGAAAGAGAGAGACGAAGACACCTTTTGGCGCATAACATACGTACGTTCCTCTCCCTCTCTCTCTCCAAAAAGAAAATAAGCGCTTAAGGCGACGCCATCTTCCCTTCAAGGCCAATCGACGTCATCGGATCGAACATGATCGGTTTTCTCTTCCTCTTGTCGGCATTGGTGTTTAATCTGTGGCTAACAAGGTACGCTCGATTCCGTGGTGTGCTTTAGGATCGGTGATACATGTTTTTCCCGGGCTTGTCTTCCGCATTCGTTTTAGGGGTTTGATTTAGTGTCGAATCTGGTTTTTGGGAATCCGATAAACCCAACAGATCCCAATCAGATCAATAAACAACTAAGAAAACTGAAGAATGATGCGTATATTCGACGCACAAGGAGGCTGGAATCCACCAATACACTTAAACAGCCTAATCTCATGTGAGCGAGCCGATCTTCTTGCTGCTGTTACTAGTCTCATAGAAAGAATTAATTACTAAAAAAAGGGAAAGAAGACTTTCCAAGCAGCAGAAATTTATTGTATGCCTGAAAATATGAATATTTTTTCCCATATTGATTACTCAATATGCGCCAAGAAACTTTAAGTCAAAAAATGACCAGAAACATTTTTTTCCCACATAAGTAATCTACATACTTATATGAAATTACTAAAAAAATTTTAATAGTTTGTAAAACTTACTATTTTTCATTTGCTTAAGCTACCAATCGTCTGAGTTTACTATTCTAGTGTAAAATTACCAATCCACGTTAGGGTGACTTCCCAAACTTTTGTTGGATTAAATTACCAACTTTGTGACTTCCCAACTTCTCCCAACTTTTGTCAAATTATTCTGACAAAAAAAAAAAAAAAACACTTTTGTCATATTAAACTAGCAACTAATATTCGAATGCTGACTCTCATATGAGTAACTTATCAGCATTTAATCGTTTTCTTCTAAAATATTTTTGTATTGAGCTATGAATTTTCGTTTGCCTTTTTTTCTAATTTGCCAAAAAGATTTCCAATCCAATGGGGGAAACAATGCTATATTCGGACAATAATTTTTGGAAAGCTAAACGAGTGAAAACCTATACAGTCATGTGCTTTTGGGCAATAAGGGAGGGACCATCCAGGCGTTTCCATTCATGCCAAGTCCGAGATAAAATGAGAAAAGTACCGAGCAAGTCCATCATGCCGATAAGCCGACAGATATTCGGAACTCACCTCAGCGACGAGAGTGAACCATCTGAGGCGGAACCTTGGGCTCGAGTCCTCCGTCCTCGAGGCAGCTACTTGAGTCAGGAAGCAAGTTGTGGAGATGTTGAACTCCCTGCCCACTGTTTGTTATAATCGGTTCTCTTTTTTTGGACCATGTACCCGACCCTGTTAGCATTGAACCCTGTACCCGACCCACCCCGTTTTTCCGGTCTGGTTCCAGGGTTAACTCTGTTTATATTGGAACATGTTTTGCATAAAAATTGCTGTACAACACTCATATGTAAGATAAAGCGTTTACAATCTTGATCAACATAAGCACATCCACCACTGTAGCAAAGGTTAAACTAGTTTTCAGGAAAAACAAAAGGCTAGAAGTCTGCTCTACTTCAAAGGCTTGCATGTTCTGCTATTTTCAAATCAGCCAAAATAGAGAGTACAAATTACCATGCAATTAAGGAAGGTACAACCAGAAAAGTACTCCAAGAGTTTATTTACCTCATGCCACTCCATCCCAAATCCTTTATCCAAAGGGAGAAGTTTGCTTAACCCCAAAATTCTCTCTGAGTGTTCTGCAAATGTGACTACTGATGTGTTGCTATCAATCTTATACCTCATCTCTGGGCAGTGTATAGCTATTCAAAACAAAGGATACTGCAGATTATTTAATTAAAGGTATTATCACCAATTTTACTTGCTCCAGAATTGTCATCCATTTCAAATGGTCATCGGCAGTCTTATCAGTCCACAAGAGAAAGTTTATGTAGTAAAGCTCTACACAGCTAGTAAATCCAAGGTTGATATCTGAACCTAGCCTAACAGAACTAAATGCAGGTGAATTAGATACATATAAGCAGAGAAATATTGAACAATTTTCCCATTTGGGACTCCTCCCAATACGCTTTAAGCAACGTGCATAATGAGAGATAATAATAATAATAACTACACGCAGCACACCCATTTAAGCCCACCCCACCCCCTCGCGCTTGCCATTCGTAGTGAATGTCTGTCTCATCGACAAAGAGAACCGGCATTTCGATGCACCCAGTTCCAGCTAAAGTTTCATCAAAATGATATGAATAGAGGAAAGCGTTCCTTTCCTACTGCATTCCATTAGGTATGATGACAAAGAGAAGTAGCAGAAAGAGTCACAAGGTAAACTTCAAGATCTTAGCATAAGCATAATCAAATAACAAAGCCGCAAAAATCATGCAAATTGCGAACCAAGACTCGGACTAGAATTACTACCAGCTCCAACTTTTTTTAACTTTGCACATTCTAGTCGCCCCTAAGGACGCGACATGACGGAATTACATCTTTAATGCCTATCATATTCACTTCAACTCCATTATCATATCAAGTGGCAGCTTCAAAATTGTCAACGATACAGTCCATGAAAGGCAAACCACAGACACACATTAACACACTACCACCTCTCCAATCTTCCGCCGATAAATGAAACTGCAGGAACAACTTGACTATAACTACACCATCGGACTAAAATCCACGCAAATTACTATTCAGAGACTTCGAAGAGTAACATTCTAGTTCCCATTTATCGCAACGCGGCCTAGTCCGAGACGTACCTAATGACATTGCAACTCAAATTACTTCCTCAAATGCCTATTATACTTGCATCACTTGCATCATCGTAGCAACTTGCTCACTCAATCACAAGGACATATGAAGTATGTATTTCAAACGCCCCATCTGACATCGAATTCGGTTTCGGTTGTGCATTTGGTTTCGACAATTGCATCCAACTACAAGCAACAACATCTCCTGGCACGCGCGACAACAGAGCACGACCAAATTCACGCTCTCGATGCGGCGAGAAACCGAGGAGCGAGAGAAAAGAAAAATGGGAGGGCTCGGGAGACTCACGGGTCATGGCGTATTCCTCGAGAGGGATGGCCTTCCGGTTGAGCCTCTCCCTGGCCTCCGACGACAGTCAGGCACTGTATATCCGACGAATCACGTACCCAAAACTCATCATCAACTCGCCAACCAACGGAAAGGAGAAAGGGAGCAAGAACGCATGTTAACACGAGACAACGAGTAAGGGTTTGATGGGGCATTATCTCTGCGGACGAGCTTGAGGGCACGCTTGCCGAGCTTCTTGCCAATGAGGGGCTTAGCGATGGGGGCGAGTTGGCGATGGCGCGACGAGGAAGCAGATGAATGTAGATGAGGAAGCAGTGCAACAGGGAGCTGGATCTGGCGATGGCGCGACGAGGAGCTGGCGATGGCGTGACGAAGGAAAATGTTGTGAAGAAGTCTGTAGGTGTGAGAGGTAAAGATAGAAACAGGGGAACAAATTAGGGTTTGGACTTTTGGGTTGGCTTACAAACTGGTTCTCAAACCGGTTCCCAAACCGGTCTGGTTGATTCAGTTCCCGGGTGGGTAATCCCTCGGAATTGGTTCTCAGACCGGTTCAAACCGGTTCTGAATTTTGGGAACCGGTTCCCGGACCTATTTCAACCGGAATCGGTTCCTGACCCTGTTTTCCGGGTGGGCCGGTCCGGGAACCGGGTTGACCCGGTCCGGTTGCACACCCCTAGTGAGGACACTGAATTTTTGTTGTATATGCAATTTGACATCTAAAATTTTGTCTACTTTATTGATGTTGACCTTGAATTTCAAATTTATTCGATTTGATCATTAAAAAATCGAAAAATATTCATATTATGTTTATGTTAAAAGAGAGGAATAAAGGCATCGGAGGCCTTTGAAATGTTTGAAATTGTTAAATAAGATCTTTTAACCTTTTCTTGTGAGTACTAAGATCCCTAAATATTATGTTTTTATTTCTAGTTCATCCTATCCTAACGTTGCTGTTAAAATACTGTTGAGTGTCTTGCTAGCATCCCATGTCACATCCTATATGGCCAACATAATCTTGAAAAGCAAAACAAGTGCTTTTTTATGATAAAAGATAAGAGCTTGAATAAAAAAGTTAAAATCTAAAAGAAGAACAATGATAAAGCCTGGGAGGAAGAAGCCCATTGAATCACAAAAAAGTTGAAGAACCTATAGTAAAATGGTGGGAGGAAGAAGACTGCTAATTGAGAGATTCGCGTGATTCAATCCGAGTGTCGGTATCTATTTATAGGAAGAGCCAGCAGTAAATAATCCACGAATTAATCAGATAATTATAGAATTACAATTACTCACACACTTGAGTGTTTTCTATACTTAAATTATACCCAAACCCATAGTCTTTAGCCTCACATAGAATTATCTCACTGCTCGAAATACTTATGTTTTCATAAAGAAAACGCCATAATTTAGATGTAGAATCATTTGCACAAATCACCATTCGAAACTTCCTTATGAGTAGCTCAAAGAAATCCCCCACAGTATTGAGTGAGACAATAAAAGCAAAACTCACGTCCTTCTATTTTTCTTTTCCCTCAAAAGAAAAAAAAAATCCTCCTACTTCAATAAACTCTCTAACCCCGCTACTCTCTCTCTCTACTCGTTTACTCTATATCAGTCAAACCCTTGGGTAATAAGTCGCCAACAACTTTTCTTGTTTAAGTTTTCTTCTTTATTTGAATCCACCGCGCAAGTAAATTCAAGATTTTCTTTTGAAACAAAGGCAAGAAAAATCAAAGTCCAATTAGGACTCTTTCTCTTACACCTCATCTAATACAGAGCGGTCTACATCCTCTAATCGGATGGGGTATCATACATGGCTCATGTTCGAGATATTTATTTAATAGTTATCATTAAATAATTCAATGTGCTTCCCTTTATTCTTCTTCTTATCTTTACTCTTTCTATCAATTTTTGCCAGAAAAGTAACCTTTAAATTTCGGTTGATGGGATTTCAATGAATGAAAGTGAGCTTTAAGGTTATATATATATATATAAAGTGTCTATCCGGATTGACCGAGACACACTAAAAATAAACTACATTATTTATTAAGCAAAATAAATGTACCAAACACTGAACTTACTTTTTAGTGAGTGATTTGACAATTATCAATTGTGTATTGAAAGAAACTAATCATGTAATATAATATAACATAATCCCATTTCTTATTATCTTATTAATACTTGCCACATCACTTGATAATTAAGTTTTCATAATATGTCTTAGAATATCTGACATTTTTCATATTTAATCTATCATTTCTAGGTCCGCGCACTACATTAGTGCAATTCAAGAGTCCTTTGCCCCGGTGATTTCATATGCTATATGATTTGCAAAGTTTGTTCATCACCTACTCCGTTTATGTGGAATTTGAAAGATCAACCTTGTATGATAAGAAGTATTAATTATACCATCAGACGTATTCAAGTTGGTCTCTGTTGACACCTAAATTTTGATTAGGTTATTAATTAGGCCTTAATTTCTTTTATTTTCCTTTTTTTCGGATAATGAATAATAAAAAACAACAAAAAAACCACCAAAACAACAAAACAACCAAAAAAAGAAAAAAGAAAGCAGGAGCCCACAGCTGCTGGGGCTGGGCCTTCAAGCCCAGCCCCTCCCCTCTTTCTCTCTCCCTCACGCAGGCCCTCATGGCCCGGCCCGCACAACCTAAAAATGTCCATATTTTCCCAAAAAAGCCAAAAAAGTCAGAAAAAGCCAAAAAATGATTTATATTTTCAGAAAAAGATCAAAAATCCAAAAAATGCTTTTTATGTCAAAAAATGAGAAAAAGACCCAAAAAATATTTTTTCTCCACAAATGCATGGAAAATCCCTCAAAAATCTAAAAAGCCTTAGGGTTTAAACAAGATTAGGTACCGAAAGGGCATTAGTGATTAACTAGTGTAATCAAGTCCCCGATCCTAATTTCTCTGGTTGCGCAGGAGCAAGTATTTCTCCCGATATTTCGCTTGGGTTTCTAATCGACCCACCCCAAACAGATTAGTGGCGACTCCGTTTTAAAATTAACTTATAGGTTAAAAAAAACTTGAACCATTAAGTCGTGAATTGGTGGACTTGGGAGAGTCCGGGCTAAAATAGACATAGCCGAACCATTAGCCTCCTTTAGGCGCTCGCCCTGATCGGGCGCCGAAAGAAGAGGTCGCGACAGCTTGGCGACTCCGCTGGGGATATTTTGAGGACTTAGGCCATTTTATCTTTGTTTAAATGCTTTGCTGACTTGGGTCGTTTTCTTTTGTGCAGGTTAATAGCTTAGAGTTTTTTTTATATAAAATGTTTTGTGATTATAAACTGTTGTGCATCCTTAAATGTTTTAGCACTACACATGGCACACACAACCCAGCCGCCGGACCTGGGCCGCCATAGGATTTCTAGGATGGTGTCAAGAAAGATACGACCTCGAACGCGAGACTGCGATGTAGAGGTTGCCTTTCTTTTCCCCGAATTTCTCAGCCGAGGTTAGGAGGATATGCTGCTAACGCGAGACTGCGACGGGCGGATATCCTTTTAATTTCAACAAACCTTCTCAGTTAGAAATCGAGCCGCACATATCATGCGCATGTCCGTGTGATTGTCATCAATTTTCTCGCGTGATGTAAGTTTTTTTTGTACTTTGCAATTTACTTACCTTCCTGCATATATTGAGTGGTCCATGATTAGTCTAGGATTTAATACCACAGTCAATTAAATTTGGAAGTAATTGTCATAAAGTTTAAAAAAAAAAAAAGCTTTTGCAAAAGAAATTACTTTCAGTTAATGTTTTTATTTTCAAGCATGTTAAAAAGTTCTTTTTCGCAAGAATTTTCACTTGCCTCAAAAAGGGATAGAAATCTTTTTTAAAAATTTGTTGCAATTCATGCTTTCTTCGCCTTTCAAATTAAATTTCTTTTTAGCCCGTGCTAACATGTCACATGCCCTTTTTCAATCCATGTTTAGGAAATCCTCTACCTTTTCATGAATAAACAAAAAGAGTAGGATTAGGTCGTCATCATGGACCGACTCCCTATCTACGCCTTGTATTCACACACGCTTGCTTATTCATGGCCAGGTAATCACGGAACGTCAACGTTCGCCGATCCAGACTCGTTCAAAAGCAAGAGCAAGAATGGCCGAAGAAAATGTACTAAGCCGTATTGCGGCCATGGAAAGTGAAATGAAGCAAGTCTTCAATGTGCTTCAACAACTTTCAAAGCCGATAGACTTCATCCAGGGCAAACTCACTCCCGCCCCGGCCTCAATCGAGGTATTGTTGCCACAATCATCTACTAGGGGTGATCAAGGTGGAGATACCGACGATAACATGCTCGAATTGGAGAATGATCCGCACCCAACCATGATCGAGAAAGCTAGGCCAGACAGTTTGTCTAAAACTGAGCATGACAAACGCCTCGAAAAGCTTGAGGAGAAGCTGAAACAACTGCAAGGCCTCCAAGATCCTACTTTGACGGACCTCTCCATTTATTCCAATGTCAAAATGCCGGAAAAATTCAAAATGCCCGAGTTTGAGAAGTACGATGGTACGACTTGCCCAAGGGCTCATTTGCAAATGTACTTGGTTCGAATGACCCAATACGTTAATAATGCACCATTAATGATCTAGTTATTCCAATCAAGTCTAGTAGGCCCTGCCCTGAGGTGGTACATTACAAAGAACATGAATCTCCTCCAAACATGGAGCGAAGTGAGTGAGGCATTCCTCAAGCAGTATAAGTTCATAATGGACATTACCCCTTCTCGTGAGGATCTTGAGCATACTGAAAAGAAAAAGCACGAATCGTTCAAAGAATATACTATTAGATGGAGAAATTTGGCCGCCCAAATTAGTCCCGAACCAGCCGATTTTGAGCTGAGAAAGATATTTATCAAAACCCTCCCCTATGAGCATCGCAATCAAATGGTAACCACGATCGCTGAATCATTTAATCAACTCCTTCCAATAGAAGAGCAAATCAAGATATGATTGAGGGATGGTTGGTTCACTGAATCTGCACCCACGGGTAGGCTCAGCATGAAGAAAGATAAAGAACCCCTAGTAAATGTCAATGCGACCTGTAATCATCCTCCAACAATTCAGACAGGGGCAGGACAACAACAGACCACCAAACGTCAGCCGTCCCAGCATTACAACAGCAGGAGACAATTTAATCCACTTCCCGGATCTCTATCACAGGTTTTGGCAATCCTCCAGAATAAGAACCTCCTCTCGACTGAGCCCAAGCGACCAAACACAGAAAGCTTCTCCAGCTATGATCCGTCCAAAAATGCGACTATCACGGGGAGAAGTGGGGCACTCGACTGATGAGTGCTTCGCTCTCAAAAGTCGAATCCAAAACCTGTTAGACACTAAAGCTTTCTCATTCAAGAGCAATTCACTCCCTGATCACACCGACAAAGTAAACGCGGTATTCAGTTCTGAAGACAGTCAGATCAAAAATGTCGAAGCACATACTACTGATATTTGTCAAGGGCTGGTGGAGGCCGGGTATTATTCAGGCAATGAAGTACCACCTTTAGCAGCAAAGAAAGAAGGGCCAGATGACATGACCAACATGTTTGGAGACATTTTCATGGGCGCCAACAACGAAGGACCATCAGGGGAAATGGGTGCAGGCCCGCTCAAGTAGAACCTTTTTTAATTTCCTTGCGTGGGAACTTGTACATTTTTCTTAAGTCTGGCTTGTTTTATTTTCAACATTAGTTCCGCTTGAGGAACTAACTTTTGAAATCACTCTTCCAAAATGTAAATCCACATATTAAATAAGGTTGAAAATATTTTGAGAGCATGAGGCGGTATCCCAAACCAGCCCGGTGATGCTATCCAACCATGAAAAGAAAATATCATCCAAGGAGAATACTGAGGGCTGGGCTTCCTCATGCTTTCCTCCCCCCAAAAATATATACTTTTGAAAACAAAAAAAATGTTGCACTACCAAAAGCTTTCGTCAAAACAAGATGTTAAAATTAATCATATTTGTCTTTTTGACTCACTCACTTCGTATCTCAGAATATCATCCCCATCCCCCTTGACTTAATGTGACAGGGGGCATTTGAAGATGACATATCATGTGAACTCGCTGAATTCAAACACGCTCTTCCAAGAAGGCAGTGGGGCAAATAGAAAAGATCATCCCACTTCAAGAAGGTAAGTTTTATTCTCCGAATATAATTTTGGAAATGATGTCCTCTCTTTTATTTACAGGAAATGAAAGATAGGACGTAATAGGTACAGGCATACGGTTGAAATCAAGCCGTCCCCAGAAGCTTTGCGCACTCCACCTCGCTCCTGCCCAACTCCTTCTCAAGCCGGAGCAATATCTTTTCCCAACAACGTGCCTGAGCAACTAGTTGCTGTGGTTTCATCAATGGGATTTCCAGCTTTAACAAGCCAAGAAATGCATAAAAGGAATTTCTTCTCTTCTCTTGAATTGGCTACTGTCAACAGGGAGAAAATCTAGATAGTCAAGGCGATCTATAGCCCCACACCCTGAACAATGACTTTGGAATCTAGAAGCTTCACTCCAGACACATATTCTTCCAAGGAGTAATTGCCATCATAAAGCTTGAGATTTTTTATCTCAGATTCCATAGAAGCTTGAGGTACATGACTTTTGCCCAATGATGCTATAGTTAAAGACAAAAGGAGAAATTCCACAGAAGGAAGGCGTTGAAGATGAATCAACGACTAGCAATCATGCATACATGGTTACAAATGAGGAAGGCCAATTGAAGGAAACATCGAACTATGCCAAGATAAAGAGGCCATCATCGACATTCAAATATCCTTAGGAGCTAGCACAGACACACTCTGGGGAAGGGAAGCATCGAGATTCAAGAACCAAGCTTAATGGTTAATTTAGGCCAATCAAGTGACTCGTATTGAATTCACCTAACTTCATGTAAAAGGATGTGTTGTCTAGAATCCGGTTCGGTTAAATAAAAAAAGAAGCGCCCTACGGACACCATCGGCGCCTCTAGCCGAGTGGTATCCGGGAAGAAGCAAAACGGTCCGAAGTCGGGGGTTCGAATCCCCGACGCGGCAGTTAGCCGCTTGGTAAAAAAAAAAAAAAATTTATTCTCTTGCGCCTGCAAATTACGAGAGAGCAGATGACCTAACAAAGCAAAAGACATAGGACTTCGTGTCCCACTTGCACTTCAGGTCCAGCCAATCCAGTGAAGGGTAATGATGTATCGCTTCCAAGTTATTCGACTCTTGAAAGAGTTTCTGATTAACATGATCCCTTTTATCTGTTGCAGGATCACTTGACCGTAAAAAAATGCGGATAACAAATCAAGGAAAGACATGTCAAACTCTGATAAGCTCTCCTAAGCGAAATGGCATCCTGAGTAATCACCAAAGCAAATGACAGAAAATCTTCAGGCCTCAACTCGCCAGACTAATTGATCTACTTGTACATCTTCTCTTCTGCAGGGGCAAAAGCAGAGATGCCCGATCAGATTCCCAATCCTTGGCTAATCATTCATGTGTCATATCCCTAATCAATAGGGACAACCATCGACATCCATTTGCGAATAACCCTTTTGATGTTCAAAATCTAACATATTTGGAAACACCATTATGTTAGCCTCTAAAGTTGTCAATAGGGTCTTTTTTGAGTCAAAACCATTCACTTGTTTTGAAGAGTTCAAACTCCATCATATTCAAAATGTTGCATGTCGTTTCCAGATGAATTCTGATGATAATTTTGTCTGTCTAAGTCACTGATTCCACTGAGGATTATTAGAATAGACAACTAAGTGAAGAATACAAGATTAATTGAGCATGCTGGATGAGGCGCATCAGAATGATGAAAGGCAAGCCATATCCTACACGCAATCCCCCCCATCTATACACTTGTGAGATGAGTGCAGAAGATTCCATGGCTGTAGGATAAAGAGTTCTCTCGCGAATGGTACGATAACCAAAATAGTGAGAGGCATTCCATCACTCACCCCATTGAGCCCCATACACTGGTGAAGCTTCTCTCATACCCCCGTCAAGAACCACCCCACATTGGGGCAGAGCGGAGGCAAAGCAGCATCACAAGGTGAGAAGAGAGATAGAAATTTTCTTGCTCGCACTTGCATCAATCTTCGGGTGTCTTTATTGCATATGAACACTCACGTTAATTTAAGTGCCCCAGAATGACGAAGAGCAATTCTTTCTGCACTTGTATTTATTGTACAACCCAATTGAGTCTGTAATTTCACCATCACATGGAGGCAAAACAGAAGTTACTACCATTTAAGCAGTGTAGCTCAGAGTGCTAGCTGAAGACGAAGACTCAAGAGTCTAACAACAATGTCATGATTGAACTTGCCTAGGCTAGTTCCTCTAATGACAAGAATGAAAAAACAGGGGCATAAAAAAGCAGTGTACCTGGTAAAAGCAAGGTCAATGCCCATAAATGAAAAATTTGAATAAAAATAGGGGCATGAAAAAGCAGTGTGCTTGGTAAAAGCAAGGCCAATGCCTCCCAGTCAAAAATACAGCCAAGGAAAAGTTGCTGTTGTGGTCCATAGAACCTCCATCTGACAAGAAAGACTAGTGACAAATGCCAAGACAATCACCAACTCTCACCCTCTTACATGTGAGCCAAGTCTACGTTACATTCCCATTGTAAAAGTCTCTTCAGACTAGGGGCACTTCGATTAACGTAGGATTTCATATGTGCATAAGCATCACTCGAAGAAGTACGAGCAAGATTACTCTATCTCTTTTCGCAGGATTCTTGACTTACAGACCCGAAGATGATCGTGCGGCACTTCGTTCATGAGCCTTGACCTCGACAGTCCCATTTGATGAGCCGTTGACCAAGTCTTCATCACAATTTCAACAAAGACCTCTTACATTGGTAAAGTCGTACTGTTTGCGAGAATACTCGGACCCCTGTTGACATGATGACAATGAGATAGTGTGGTCCTTATAAATCCTGCATCAATGGTCAGGATAGCCTTTTCCATGAGAGTGAGCGGAAAGTCCTTTCAGACCGAAAATCCCTCATCTGGCATGCTCAAGACATCTACATTCTAAATGAAGGATGTCTTTCAAAATCTTCTCCAGTGGAAGTCAGATGATGCAAAACTGACAAAATTATCTTGCGTGAATCCCATTTGAACTCATAAATTTACAGCATATACAATCATGTGTGCATATTGTGCAAATAGCAAACATACTCTCAGAGATCAGAGATATTGCCAGGTAAGCATATTTCTATCCCCATTTGTCTTAAAGTACCTACCACTGTCCAGGTACTCTCTTCTTGACACTTGACCTATTCGAGTTGTCCCCTGAGTTTGGACGCTTGCAATGGTCTAAGTATCCCCTGTTTTTGAGTACCCACCACTTGCCGGGTGCTCCCTCTGTTGACACTCGACCTGTTCGAGTTGTCTTTAGAGTTTGGATGCTCGTGACTGTCCAAGTATCCTCTTGTTTTTGAGTATCGGCCACCGTTCGAATACTCCCTTTCCGTGACACTCGATCTGTTCGAGTTGTCCTCAAAATTGCATCGTTGAATACTAGTAGCTGTTCAAGCATTCCACTGCGTTGTGCACCTGTGGCCATCCAGGTAAGCCTTGTGCTACATTCAAGTTTATGTTGCCAGGAGGTGGGAGACCTTCACGAATATGCGGGGCACGTCCTCGATATTCCCCTTTACCAGGAGGTGAGAGACCTTCATGAATAGCCGAGGCGCGTCCTCGATATTCTAACTACCAGGAGGCAAGAGATCTTCAAGAATATCTCAGGTACGTCCTCGATATCCCCAATTACCAGGAGGAATGAGACTTTTACGAATATCTCAGGTACGTCCTCGATATTCCATCCTTCAAGAGTTTGTACCTGTGATCGTCCAGGTACCCCTTCGATACTTGTGATCATCCAGGTATCCCCAAAGAGTTTGTACCTGTGATCGTCCAGGTACCGCTTCGATACTTGTGATCATCCGGGTATCCCCAAAGAGTTTGTACGTGATCGTCCGGTACCCCTTCGATACTTGTGATCATCGGGTATCTCCAAAGAGTTTGTACTGTGATCGTCCAGTACCCCTTCGATATTTGTGATCATCCAGGTATCCCCAAAGAGTTTGTACTGTGATCGTCCAGTACCCCTTCGATACTTGTGATCATCCAGGTATCCCCAAAGAGTTTGTACTTGTGATCGTCCAGGTACCCCTTCGATACTTGTGATCATCTAGGTATCCCCAAAGAGTTTGTACCGTGATCGTCCGGTACCCCTTCGATACTTGTGATCATCGGGTATCCCCAAAGAGTTTGTACCGTGATCGTCCGGTACCCCTTCGATACTTGTGATCATCCGGGTATCCCCAAAGAGTTTGTACTGTGATCGTCCAGTGTACCCCTTCGATACTTGTGATCATCCAGGTATCCCCAAAGAGTTTGTACCTGTGATCGTCCAGGTACCCCTTCGATACTTGTGATCATCCAGGTATCCCCAAAGAGTTTGTACCTGTGATCGTCCAGGTACCCCTTCGATACTTGTGATCATCCAGGTATCCCCAAAGAGTTTGTACCTGTGATCATCCAGGTACCCCTTCGACACCTGTGATCATCCAGGTATCCTCCAAGAGTTTGTACTTGTGATTATCAAAGTACTATCTCCCAACAAGCAGATGCCCTGAGAAAGGTCGGCGTATCTCCCGTCAAGGTGACCGAAGAAAGGTTCGGGTCCTAGACAAACAACTTATTGCTCTAACAGGCGACCGAAGAAAGGTTCGGGTCCTGGAAAAGCAATTCCCCGTCAAGGCGACCAAAGAAAGGTTCGGGTCCTAGACAAACCAACTTATTGCTCTAACAGCGACCGAAGAAAGGTTCGGGTCTGGAAAAGCAATTCCCGTCAAGGCGACCGAAGAAAGGTTCGGGTCCTAGACAAACCAACTTATTGCTCTAACAGGCGACCGAAGAAAGGTTCGGGTCCTGGAAAAGCAATTCCCCGTCAAGGCGACCGAAGAAAGGTTCGGGTCCTAGACAAACAACTTATTGCACCAATAGGCGACCGAAGAATGGTTCGAGTCCTAGAGAAGCAATCTCCTCATGCAGCAGGTAAGATGACGCCTTGATACTTGCCAAAACTCGGGGTTCACACCCTATCTCACTCACTCCCGGTAAGTAACTACAAGTATCTTCTTATCTGTCTTAGTATGTGTAATGTTATATTGCTCATTTTCTGCATAGGACACTAGGTCTTAATCTATTGCATATGTATAGACAAAATTTAGGTATCAGGTTTGTCTTTGAATGCAACCTCTACGAACTCACCTTCAAAGAGGGGCAGCTGTTGACACCTAAATTTTGATTAGGTTATTAATTAGGCCTTAATTTCTTTTATTTTTCTTTTTTTCGGATAATGAATAATAAATAACAACAAAAAAACCACCAAAACAACAAAACAACCAAAAAAAAGAAAAAAGAAAGCAGGAGCCCACAGCTGCTGGGGCTGGGCCTTCAAGCCCAGCCCCTCCCCTCTTTCTCTCTCCCTCACGCAGGCCCCCCCGGCCCGGCCCGCACAACCTAACCCGTCCCCCTCCTTCTTCCTTCTCCTTCCTTCTTCTTCTCTGTGCCTCTGTGCATCACGCGCGGCAGCTGGCGGCGCGCTCAAGGGCAGCCTACGGTAAAGAGGAACGGAGGTAGGCCGCCGAAGGAGAGGACGACGTGCATGCGCCTTCAATGCGCGACTTTAATGCTGAGATGAGACGCCGGTTCAGCCGCAGGGGGGTTCGATCGGCGTGCGAGGGCCGGCGGCCGAACCTCCATCGACCGGCCTCCTCCTCGCCTATAAATAGGAGGGCACAACCTCCGTCGAAGGACAGGAGCCAGCAAGCTCAGAGGGGTTCCCGAGAGACTTCGGGGAGCTCAAAGAGCGAGCAAGGCGGAAATCGGGTCGTGAGCTCAAACCGACCTCCCTCCGAGAGACTTCAGGGGAGGCCGGCGGCAAGCGAGCCCGAGGGGGAGAGATCCGGAGTGGAAAAAGCCGAGGCTGTAGAAGGTCGAAGCCGGAGAGAGGAGGTTCCTGAGGACCAGATCTGGGAAGCTGAAGACTTGCCTTCGCCGACGCTGCTGCTCCGCCACCGTTCCAACGCCGTTGCCGCGATCGATTCGCACAAGCCGCACCAGATCTGGAGGTTGAGGGCTTGCTGTCGCTGCCCCGTCCAGACCGCCGCTACCTTCTGTCATCGCCACAGTTCGCCGCCTCGTCACGCCGTTGCTGCAGACAGGTATCAGCCACCGCACGCCGTTGTTTTTCGCTTGAAACTCTGGTCGCCGTCCCTGCCTATCGCCGTAGCTTCGCCGTCGCTTCCCCCTCGAGAAACCGGTAGCCGCTCGTCGTCGCCCTAGTCGTCGTCGCCGTGGAAGACCGTTGTCGCTGCCGTCGTCGACGCAAGCCGCCACCTCAGTTCCTCCATCGACGCCGCGTCCAAGCGAAAAAAAAAAAAGAGGCAGTGTCGCGTCGGGTCAGGCTCAGGGCAGTAGCGGGTCGCGGCCGGGTAGGGTTCCACAAACCGGGTCGCGGCTGTCGGCCGGGTCGGGCTGGGTTGGCATCTGGGTAGGGTTTCCCCGGGTTGGGCCTTCACGCGTGGACTAAATTCGCACGGGCCTCAGAGAAGTGGGTTTATTTTTGGGCCAGGCTTGTTTTCTAAAAAAGGGGGAAAAAACAATCAAAAATCCGAGTCTCTCGCGGGTCGCGAACCGGGTCGGTCCCAACCCTAGAGCCGACCCGGTTCGTTTTTATATTATTTTAATATAAGAATAATATTTTAATAAATAAAATTAAAAAAAAAAAAAATAATTTATTTTCCAAAAAATAAAAAAAAATCAAAAATGTCCATATTTTCCCAAAAAAGCCAAAAAGTCAGAAAAAGCCAAAAAATGATTTATATTTTCAGAAAAAGATCAAAAATCCAAAAAATGCTTTTTATGTCAAAAAATGAGAAAAAGACCCAAAAAATATTTTTTCTCCACAAATGCATGGAAAATCCCTCAAAAATCTAAAAAGCCTTAGGGTTTAAACAAGATTAGGTACCGAAAGGGCATTAGTGATTAACTAGTGTAATCAAGTCCCCGATCCTAATTTCTCTGGTTGCGCAAGAGCAAGTATTTCTCCCGATATTTCGCTTGGGTTTCTAATGGATCCACCCCAAACAGATTAGTGGCGACTCCGTTTTAAAATTAACTTATATGTTAAAAAAAACTTGAACCATTAAGTCGTGAATTGGTGGACTTGGGAGAGTCCGGGCTAAAATAGACACAGCCGAACCATTAGCCTCCTTTAGGCGCTCGCCCCGATCGGGCGCCGAAAAAAGAGGTCGCGACAGTCTCGCGCTTGTATTCCCTTATCCAGTGACCTTGCCTTAAAGAGTGCAGGGGCCTTACACTGCAGCTGTATATGTATTCTCAGTAAAGCTGCTGACTCCATATTGAAGAACTGCGAATCCCATTCCGATGGAGTACCCACTTCGGATTCGGCTCTTAAAGAGATTAATTCGTATCATACGAATGGAATGGCATGACCATGAAGCGGGCGCTTTCTTTAACAGTGATCCATTCTCTCCTGATGAGTTGGTCGAGAGCTAAAAGACTGCGACCATGTCTTCCACCTGCAGCTTTTACAACTGAGGAAGGACGAATTGAAGGTTGAGATCATCGATGGCGAGTCGCTTTGTATCTCATGCGACAGGAGCGAAGTGGCAAACAAAAAGATCCAGATGGCCCTTCCTAAGAATGTTAGGGCAAGCGACTCTACTTCTGCCATGAGCGGAGATGCGCTCACTGTCACAGCGCCCAAGCAACGATGGTTCCAACTCCAGACCACTAAGTGTAGCGGCAGGATGTATGTCACGATTTCCAGTTGATTTATTCGAAGTTTCTATTGCCCTGCTTAAGCCTCATATTTTGTTGCTTCGTGATCGCCTTAATAAGGCTGGACTTGTGTGGTGTAGACTACTTTATTTTCGCTCACCTCGTCCTGCTTTTTTTTTTTTCAGGCCATAGAAGTCCTTTAGAGCTTCTAAAGCCTCATTTGCCGTCAGCTCTTCTTGTGTTCTGTTTGATTGCAAGATTATCAGTAGACTCACATCTAGACTTGCCATAATAAGAAAGACTCGCTTTACTAATTCAACTGTACCGTCTGCACTGAAAAACATTACGGATCTCATAGACCAGTTGTCAATGAGAGCAGAAACTTTCATGTGCGAACTTACATGTACATGTTAGTGTAGCTGCAATTCACAACCCGACTCCATGTCAAGTATAGGAAATGACACGGCCATCCTACTATTCGAAGGACGAATTTGCAGGAAGTTAGTTTCTACGGGAACACAAACTGTGCGTCGCTGATGTCTTAGTCCAATGGAGGCTTTTAGTCACTTGTTTATTTTCCCAGCCGTGCTGATAAACACTTATGTCAATCAAATATGCACTTCTTCTGCAGACAGAATTCTGCAGACAGTGTCCTCTGGGAATGAAACAACGGATCCATTCAACACTTATTCAGTTCACTCTCCACTGCAAGCAAATTAAGAGCCTGTCATACAGGAAAGGATGCTATCTCATGTATTTCACATTATTCCAATCGGTACCATCGAACCCACAACATAAGCTCATTTATTTCAATTCCTTCTCACGTAGTGATTTTCACGTGCTTTAAGTTCAGAAACAAGAAGAAGCGCTAGAAATTCAAACAAGAAGAGAGCCCCTCATTACAGTTACAGCTTTCCCGCGCAATGACACTCTCTGGTTCTGCTCGTCCAAGTGCACCTTCACTACTCCACCTCTGGGCGATGCCTGCAAGACGTGAAAATGATGAGGCCATTGAAAATCATTCATTTACATACCATTTGAGAGACGAGAGAAGCAAAACACATGGGCATTCACAAGGGCAGAGACATGGGCACAAGCATGTGTGGATGAATAGAGAGAGAGAGAGAGAGAGAGAGAGATTACAGCATAGGCAACGAGATCTTTTTTCCCCAGCTTTTCACTCCAATAAGGTGCCAAAGCACAATGTGAACTGCCACATACAGGATCCTGGAAAGTAGATCATTCATTCAGAGGTTTGTGGTAAGAGCATAAAATTGGTTGATAGAACACAGCTTTCGACATATGACCAGCTAATCGGACAACTGAATAACTAATTATGATTGATACTTCAAGAAATTATCCAAGGTATGAACTTTAATACCTCATTCAGTCCAACTTTTGGGGCAAAGAATCGACTGACAAAATCGAATCCCGAGTCTGGCTGAGCTGATCCTGTGATAATAATACCCCTCCCAGGACATCTCTGTATCTCATCAAACTGGGGCTGAAATTCTTCAACTTCTTTCCATGACGGGATAACAATCTTCGAAAATAAGTAGAAGAAAGTAGAAATGAAGGAATTAAATACTCTCTTCCTAATGAAAATCAGCTCAATGCCAGCTGCTGCTGTACAAATCCTGGAATCAACAGAATGAAAACGATTGCCTCAAAGAGGAAGCAAGGGGTTCAATGTACTCAAAACTAGAGGTGTGCAAAAGAACCGGGACCCGCCCGGACCACCCGGAACCGGACCGGAACCGCCTGGAACCGGACCGGAACCACCCAGAACCGGTGGTTCTTAAGGGAACCAGTCCGGTTCCTGGTTCCATGGGCGGATCCACCCACCCATCCACCCAGACCGGACCGGTTATATTATAATAATATATGAATTTTTAATATTTAAAAAAATGATCAGGTCGCAGTTGAGGAATTACGAAATGGTCGCCCTTTGCTGTCTTCTTGATTTCAACAATGGAAGTGCCGTTGAGAACTTTGGAGACACATGAAATCCGCTCGGCATCATCTTCAGCGATCGGGACTACAGGAAAATCCAATTCAATCCATATCCCGGGCACATCACCATCTTGAACCTTCAAAATGTGGGATGACTTCGTTTCGGGAACCCTTTTGGCAGTCAGAATTCCGGATAATGTCATAAACTCGATGGTGTCAGAATCTACCATCCCAGATGTGAAGAGAGTGTGCGCAGCAGCTAGCGTCGCATGACCGCAGAGGTCAACCTGAAAGGTCAAGTTTGTGATTAGATAATATGACAACCAGTTTCCCGTAGCATTTCTTCCATACTGAAATGTGACACACTTCATCAAACTGATTGATCATCAACATCAATGTTTACTGCCACTATCGAAAAGCAGGCATCAGAGCAACCACATAGATTAGTCTGGTGGAGATGGATTATTATGACGACAAAGCAGGCATCTCTCAAGTACATCAGAGACTCGGTGTCGGACTTGGAGTTCAATTGAACAACATCAACATGATTCATAGTCCCACACAGGTAATGCATATAATTTCATCTAATACAAGCACAATTAGCAAATTAACTAGTAGTCCAAAGTAATGAGATGAAACAGACGGCGAAGGACAAATAGACATTGAATTTTTGACGAATTCTTCATCAAGCCATCCATGGTTGATTATATGCAGCCAAACTCAGAAAATGCGAATTATCACAAATTAAAAGAATCATAACAAAGGCAGGACGTTAACCCTGACGAAAAATTGCCATTTCTGTTGGCTATGATAAAGAAAGAAAGTTACCAAAAAGCACGCAAGCAAAGTTTAGCAATTCGCGTGGGGAGCGGACGAAAGAGCTTTCAGTCATTTATTATCCATACGCTCTGTATAACCTGCACTTGCCGAATTAAAGCAAGCAACGCTGGGAACATGGAATTCCGAAACTCACTCACCTCCTTAACTGGAGTGAACCACCTGAGCTGAAACCTCGGGCTTGATCCCCGTTGGCCGAGCCGGCAAGTTCTGAGCCCGAGGCACCGGTCAGGTAACAGGTCTGCGAGAAGTTGAACTCCCTGGCTACCGCCTGCAGCCACTCTTCGTCCCTCTCTTCTTCCAAGATACACACTGCCGCCGGGTTCCCCTTGAAGGCCGTGTCGGTGAATGCGTCCACCTACAAAAACAACACCACGCACAAGCCCATGTCATGGTCGATCCAGAAGAGTTCAAGGAAGTTTCCGCAAGAGATTTCCATCTCTGGTAGGGGAATGAAACGGAAGAGAAAGAGGCTGTATTGATACCACCGAGTACTGTACGAGCTTCTTTTCCATAGAGAGGGACGGAGAGGGAGAGGGAGAGAGAGAGGGAGAGAGATGGCTAATGGAGAAGAAGCAATGAAATCAGGCGATGTCTATTGGAGAAGAACGCGATAGTCCAGTTCCTCGTAAATCGTTCGGGGCAGGTCTGCCCTCGATCCGCACGGAACATATTTTAGTCTACTTTGTCGGCCCTCTCTGTTTTTCATACCTCATTCTAAGCGTCATCTAAGAGTTCCGTTTATTTCTTGACAAGTCAAAAGTAATTAGCGCATCTATCATAAGTTACAAAGCACCGACGCTTTCAAAAAGTCTTTGTGTCTTATCGAACACGATACATGTCCGACACTTTTCTACACTTGGTCAATACGTGTCGAAAAATCTGATACCTGATAAATTTTCCCAGCATTCTTTGATACTCGACTTCGAAATTCCGATGTGTGAGTTTGGAACTCCAACACTTAATTCCAACACCTGATCAACTCTCTTGACACTCTCTAACACTTGACTCCTAAATTTTGACATGCAAGTTCAGAATTCTGGCATGCACTGGGTCGGTTTTTAAAATTTTTGATAAAAAGGGGTCAAAATATAAATATGTAAAAAATAATAAAAATAATAAAGGGGTAAAGAAGAAAAACCTGTCTTCTCTTCTTTTCCAACTTCACTCTCCAAGTTTATTTTTTCTTTTCTTTTCCTACATACTCTGACACGCGAGTCTAAAATGTGAATTGTTTATTTTTTTCTTACAAGTTTTATAGATTATTAGAATGGAGTTAAATTTGTCAAATTAAAACAATGAATAATATTAACAAATAATGGATTAATGTTTTTAGTCTAATATCATTCTAAGCTCTTTTATTTTATTATTATTATTATTATTATTATTATTATTATTATTATTATTATTATTATTATTATTATTATTATTATTATTATTCATTATTTGTGAATTTGAATTAAATTAATTTGATTAAAATAATCATAAAAATGATAATTTATATTACATTTAATATATAATGTGTCTTGATGCGTTGGAATTCTCTATTTTTTTAGAATTGACGTGTCGGCATATTGTGTTGTATCGTGTCCATGCCGCGTATTGGTGTCAGTGTTACTTATACAAAATATGCAATGTCATGATGGTCCCACGTCCATTATTATATGTTTTACCTGAGTTATAACTATTCAATTCACTCGTAATTGTATTAGCCGGTATTAGTTCTCATTAATGTGCTGAAAATTTGGAGATTTCCATATGAGAAAGTAAATGTTTGAAGCACAAAACAAATAAAAATTCGCTCATGACATGCCTCGAATTGATGAATTGAGAACTTGTGGAAAATACATTTTAGCAATAGACTACCCTATTGATGGTATCTACGAGTAGTGATGTTATTGACATTTGTGTTTTTACACATGTTTAGGAAGTTATTGAAAAGTGTTTGTTCTTTTTCAATAAGACTAATCATATGAAAAAGAAATGTCATATTGTACTCAATTAAAGTGCTCTAAAATCCCTTTAGATTCCTCCTTCAATAGGCGGAAAATATATATTGCGTTACTTTCAAACGAATTTTTCTCTAGTTACTTATCTATATGTTTTCCCATGACATCAACCCTTACTATTGTACTTTGGGATCGTGTGTTGTGGACTAGCTATAGTTTAGTCATCAGGCGATCCTGTAACCCGTGTCCTTGTTCCTTTCTCGGCACCTGAACAATGGTGTTGTTTGGAAACTGTCAATTATGTAAGAGTTTTCCTAATGTGGACTATATTAATTGATATTGTAATTTACTGTTTTTACGGTTACTATAAAACATGGTTGGTCTAAGGTGAGATAGAAGATTTCTTAAATAATCTAATATGGGGCTGGCTAGTGTGGGTCGAGTTGAGCGTGGCCCATAATGAGGGGGCTTGGTTGGAAACTCTATAAATAGTGTTCAAGTCTCTCCTCTAACCCTAATTATCACATGTATCCTACCTAAGGAGCGTTTACCTAATGCTAAACGTGAGGGGGCCGCCTCATTAAGCCAGTGATATAGAGGGCAATAGAGGAGAATGACTTACATGTGGAACATTGTGTTTCCGCTTCCGCTTCAAGAACGATGGATCCTAAAACAGGTGCGTTAATCTTTCTACTCAATTATGCATGCTCTTGTTCTAGTTATGGAGATCTTGGGGTTGTGCAATTTGCATCCAAGTATGTGGTATCAGAGCAACCATAACCCTAGAACTCGAATGCATAAGATTTTTGCCATAATTTGTGATTTTCGTGATTTTTTGTTCAATAAAAATAAAATTAGATCACAAATTTGGATTGGGCTTGACGAGACGAGCAAAACCGTGGGCGGTGCGTTGCCGGGGGAGGCCCCACAAGCCCCCACGCGCGGCCACGCGTCGCTTGGGCATCGAGCATGTGCCCCATGCACCCTCATGCGCTCCCACGCGCGGCTCGCACGTGTGAAGCACACGGGTGCTAACGTCACGATGACGCCAGCGACCCAGACTTGACCCAACCCGATTCACGGCCAACCCAACCTGACCCGAGGACCCGACCCGACTCGACCCGTTGACCGACCCCAACTCGGTCAACTATTGACCGGACCAGTCAACCGGTCGGACCAGGCGGTTGGACTGGATGGTTGAGCCGGGAACTGGTCAAACCGGTCTCTTGACGCTAGTGCGTGAGCTCCACGCGTCGTGCACTCCGGCGACGCGTGCAGGTGCGTGGAGTTTCTGTTCGTCGCGTGGTTGGTGGCGTTGGATTCGTATTTCCATGCTCTATTTTGTGGTGTATTTATTTTATATGTTTGATGATTTTATGGATGTGAAAATACATACAGAGCCCTAAATACGTGCATTTTTAGTGTATTTTTGCATATTTTTCTTGTATTTTCTGTGATTTTTGGAAATACAAGTGTTGGGTTACAAGTATGTTATCACATAAACATTATAGTGGTGTGATTCATTAATAAAAATTAAACTTTATTGTGAACTGAAGTTGGCTTAATGAGATACAACAATTATGGGATAGTAATTGAACTATGTATTGAGGTGATGAGAAACAGTAAAAGGTTATGAAACTTTTGTTGCTCATGCATACTCCTTTACATGCTGGTAACCTTTGAATGATGGACGTCTTAAGAACTTGTGACCAAACTGATTGTACTAATTAATACATCCGCTGAATGTGGGTAATGCATGTCAATTAAGTTATTGCATATTGTACCTAAACTCATTTGGTCACTGGTTAATGTCCATTAAGTTGAATATTTTTTATGGTTAAGGAGTATGACAACATTTACGCAGAGCAATAGTATTTACTGTTAAAGTTTAGATATTTGATTCTCTAGTTTGACTTAATTAATAGGCCATTGATTGATTACAATGATAAATTGTTACTTAAAAATTGGCTAATTAATCAGTTGTTGGCATTTGATTCTTTTTTTGCCTTATGAAACTCATGAGTGATAATTGATCAGCTGTTAAGCTTGTCGATTTGGTGTACCTTGTATTAATATTAATGTTAATTTGTGAGAGATTTTCTAGATCAACATTTTTTTTTATGTTGTTTTGGTAATTTGTAATCGGGGTGCATAAGAGATGCTTTCTCTTTGTTATAAGAAGTTTCTTGTGTTGCTGTGATCGATGATCTCATTGGAATCTTTCTTTCAGGTTCGCTATATATATATATATATATGTATGATTAATTTTTATTAATGAATAAGGTAGTGTAATTAGCATGATATGTGATTTCATTGATATGTTGCCCCTATTACTAAAGTTAAAATCACATGTATATGGTGTATGTGAGATGTAAAGATTATATCTCTGGTATGAGAGAGTTTCAATGATTCAATTGAGATGTGACCGCCAAAGTGGCACACTTAATTGGGTTTGAGAAATTTTGATCTCGTATATTGATTGGGATGTCTCATAGTCTAATGTAGGGGTGAGCAGTTCCAGGTTCCGGTTCAGTTCCGTTTGGAACCTGGAACCTACCCTCGGGTACAGGTTCAAAAAAATTTGGAACCTGGAACCTACCCGTCAGAACCAAGAACCTGGAACCTACCCGGTCACAGGTTCCAGGGTCGGTTCCAGGTTCCAACATGTTTTTTTTTTAGTTCATTTTCAGAGTTGAATTATAACGTACTCGCATATTATCGGAATCTTCAGCATTGTCGAGATGTTGGTTGTCACCGATCTTTCTTCTCAAACCATATGTTTTTATCAAAACATAGAAATTTTTTTTGTAAGTCCGTGAAGAAGTTTTGCTACGCTTAACCTGTTAACAAATTAAAAATTACAATTATCCATAATGCCAGATGTTGGCTAATGGATGACTGTTGAAACATCGGCACACATAATTGAAACTTGAAGAAGGGTAACAAACTCTGATTCTATAAATTTGTTGGTAGGGGTAATGGCACTTTCTGCCAAGTTAAATCCTTTAATTCGGTTAGAAAGCACAAAGAGAGAATCAGGAATCAAGAGCTTTTGCTTATGAAGATAATCAGCGGTACAGTTAATGCTCATACAAGTAATCTATAAATGCCTGTCCTTCAGCAACCTAATTAGTGAGATTCATCAAGTGCAGATCAGTACATAATTCAAGGGTTAGAGCCTGAGTTTTAGTCTATAGTTCTCCTTCATCGGCAACATCCAAGAGCATAACTACTTGAATAACAGCGGGTCCAGCAGTGTAATAGTTGTACATCTCTAATTTAAGCATAATGTGAACAAATTAATTGACATGGTATGCGTACTCATCCAAAAAGAAAAACAAAACACCGAATGAATTTCCTCTATCTAGAGTCAGTGCACTTAATTAGAGTGTCTATGCTTCCAGAACATCTAAAAAAGTGCCTATCTATCAGTGATAGTGCTTACGGCATGAAGAATTCCTTTTGTGGTGACATCAAATGCTCCAGCTGTGCCATTTGTAGCATTTATCCAGTCGATAATTTTCTGCCTGTATGCATCTTGATTGTGATCCATTTCTCCATATGTATAGCTGAGGGACAAGCAAAGTAAGGTTCACTAGCATCCAAGTAGTCTTTGACATAGCCACCCCAAAAGCCTCTAACAAAATCGAGCCTCCATCCATCATACCTAATTTCGCTCCTGAAAATGGCATGGCACCAACAGACTTGCCATAGTAAGACCTTTAATATATTATCATCACAGAAATAGAGTTTTGCATGAGAAGCAAGGCATAAGTGCAACCATATTAAAAGTCAGAAATCATCCGCGGAGGGTCAACTCAAATGTGGAAACCGACACAAAGAGGGTTAGAATAAGGAGAGAGGGCACACTTGGAGATACACACTTAGTCAAGAGAAAACAAGGGGAATAAAGCCTCAAAAGTATTAAATAATTCACAATAATGAGGAAGTCAGACACTGCAACTTAGCTCTACCAGCATTCACACCCAAGAATAAAGCAGCATGCACTTGCAGGGGCGTCGGGGAGCAGAGGAGGACCCAGCAGCAGGGGCGTCGGGGCTTCTGGCGCCGAGCAAGGACGTCAGTCGCTGATCTTTGGGGCAACGGCGTCAGGCGTCGCGACTGCTGGCGTCGGGTCGTCGGAGTAGAGGTGGAGACAGCAGCAGTAGCAGCGTCGCGGCAGGAATGGTGGCTTCTAGTGTTTGGTTGTAGCGGCGGTGGAGCAGAGGAGGACCCAGCAATAGGGGTGTCGGGGCTTCTGGCGCTGAGCAGAGGCGGTGGGTCGCGAGCGAAGATGAGCTCGGCTCAGATCTGCCTGCGTCGGGTAGTTGCGGCGGGCAAGAGTCAGAGCGGCATTGGCGATGGGCAGAGGCAGAGCATGGCAGTGACGGGCGTCGAGCGGCGAGGGTTCGCGCGAGCAACATCGGCGATTGGTGGCCGGCGGCGGTGGCCTTGAGGGTGAGCGGCGTCCGATAGCGTGAGACTGAGTTGAGTTCTTTGCAGCACTTTCTTTTCTGGGACTCGTTTCTGGGACTCGGAAGCGCCAAGTAGGGGAGGGGGGCTCCTTTTGGAACCCTAACTAACTGGTTCCGCGACCGGTTCTGGTTCCGATTCTGGTTCCAGTTCCTTGAACCGGGAACCGGAACCGGTCCTTTAAGAACCGGGAACCATGCTCACCCCTAGTCTAATGCATAGTCATACTCCCAAAGGAAGTGATTGTGTATTAGTTCATGGAGGGATGCATGATGGTGTGGTGGAGGAATGACTGATCTTAGTGATTTATGTGCCCAAATGTGATGAATTCATAAAGATTATAATATATTCTCATAACCGTTATCATGTGGGGAATGTACAATTGCATGTCATGTATTCTGCCCAAAGGTGATTATATGATTATGCAGGTAACTCTCTGGATGTGTACTTGTATGTCAAGTTACACGGTGCTCACATGATGCTAATTATATACATTACTTATTTTTTAGTCACATTTTCTATAATTAATAACTCCACTATTATTGAGGTTTTTACTACTTCAGATTTTAAGTTGTGGACATATGATTCGTTGCTTGAGAAAATAGCAATAGAATTTGCTTACTGTCCATGAAGTGTTCCATTCTGGAACACTTGAAAAGTGGTTTGCTTGCGGACTACATTGCTATAAGATGATGGAAACTTTAGTGGCTTGTAATTATGTCTTATCTAATACTGAAATTAGGACACATTTGTAAAGATTGTGTTTAAGATACATCTTGTATATGGTTAAAAGATTGTTTCCAAAAGTTTTCTATTTAAGGAAAATGACTGAGATAAAGAATAAAACAATTACAATTAGTCTTAAAAGGTTGTCAGGCTTAATAGTGGCCGTAAGTATTTTGGCAAGTATGACAATGTGAAATAGCTTAAAGAGTCATTTGTCAAATACTTGGTAGATTATGGGGTAGTAATTTAATTACTATGCTTGAAAATACTGACAAAAAAATTTGGCCGAAAGGCATAAATGCACCATATTGAACATGGTGATGAGTATGATTATTAAGACTAATTTATCCGGTCTTTTGTGAGCTGATATTTTGAAAGCAACCTTTTCACATACAAAAGTTGTTCCATAAACTTTTTTTGAGTTATAGACTGGACATAAATTACTTGAATCATATGAAATTTAGAGGTGTCATGCAGAAATGAGGTTATCTAATCCAATATTAAGTGTGTTGGAATTTAGATTCACTCGGGATTATTTTGTATCTTACCCAAATTGTTAAAATGGGTATTAATTTTATGACCCTAAAGAACGTACAAGTATTATGGAATCACATACTGTAAAGTTTCTACAGTTCGACGTAATTGTAGAGGATAGTTGCTCTCAGACTATTAAGGATAATAGTATGATGAGAAATCATAGTGTTTTTGTCTTTGCCTATACAAATAATTGTGATACAGACACCACCGGCCGTGGTGGCTCTATTGGGTAGGCTCCAGACCTCCAAACGGGAGGTCCAGAGTTCGAAGCCCCTTCAACGCAAGTTGAAGGGAGGCTGACAGACCATTAGGTGATTTAAGCGTGGCGCCCTGGTGGTGGGTCCTGGGTTAGCGTCACTTGGGGGTTTACGAGGCGGCTGTCGGCCAAGGTGGTTCCTCCAGCATCAAAAAAAAAAAAAAAATTGTGGTACAGACAATTATGGAATCTTATGTACCATAGATTAAACTTGTTGATATTTAAGGTACTATTCTTGATATAGTTTATGATGAAATTTTTTCAAACCTCTCAAGTATAGAATGAAGTGATTGTAGCTTTACTCAGGAGATTTGTTAGGAAAAGACGATCAATTATTCCATTAGACTATATAGTTTATTTGTGAGAGCATGACTACAATATCCACTGCATGGTTGATTTAGCGACATAAATAAATGTTGATTAGATGTCATAAAATGCGATATACAATCTATGAAACATCATAGTGTTTGGAAACTTATTGACTTGTCTAAAGATCACAAGTTCATTAGTTCCAAATTGGCGTACAAAATTAAAAGGATTTCAAAGAAAGATTGTGGAGTTTAAAACTAAACTTGTAGCTTAAGTTTTCATTCTGAAAGAGGGGTGGATAGTTTATAGTGAAAAAATAATTATTTCTTTGTAGTATTTTTAAAGATTCTTTCAGAGTAAACGTGGCATTAATATTTTCACAGATGATATGGTTGCAAATTCACTAATTAAAGGCCTACGCCCATGTGTATTTGAGTGACATGTCATTAGCATGGGCCTAGGAGCATCATAAGATGCTGCTGTTTAGTGGGAGCTATTTTGGCTTTATTCTGATAAAGTTCACATCTGTGTTCGTTACATTTAGTAACGGTTTGATATGTATCAACTTTTGCATTCAATAAAATATTTTTGAATGTGTTGTTATTATGTTGAATACATATTGATAAAGTCTCAAGGTACTATATAAACCTTGAGTGAAGGCTAGGGGCATTTGGTTATTAGCCTTGTGCATATGTCTTGTGATACATAAATAAATATTAACCATAAGGACAAGACATATGTGGGTTCATTGGAATCATAAAGACATTCTCTAGCGTCACAAGGTTTTTGTGACGCCTAAGATAAGAGAATGGTGACTGACAAATGGGATCTTTCTATAAGAGATGTTATCCATTTGTCACACTACCATATTGAATCAATATCAATAAAGTTGAGAACATTCGTGACCATAAAAGGCTCTGTGTGTATACATGCAGTTACCGCCATGATTCGGTGTTTAAGACTTTATGAGATATGATTGACTAGTAAAAATTATCTCTGGACCAATGTGCGCACATACGGTACGATTCAAAGTGGGAGAATGTAAGAGTTTTCCTAATGTGGATTACATTAATTGATATTGTAATTTATTATTTTTACGATTATCGTAAAACATGGTTGGTCTAAGGTGAGATATAAGGTTTCTTAAATAGTCTAATATGGGGCTGGCTAGTGTGGGTCGAGTTGAGCCTGGCCCGTAATAAGGGGGCTTGGCTGGAAACTCTATAAATAATGCTCAAGTCTATCCTCTAACCCTAATTATCACATGTATCCTCACCTAAGAAGCGTTTACCTAACGCTAAACGTGAGGGAGCCGCCTCATTGAGCCAATGATACATAGGGTAATAGAGGAAAATGACTTACGAGTGGAACATTGTGTTTCCGCTTCCGCTTCAAGAACGATGGATCCTAAAACAGGTGCGTTAATCTTTCTACTCAATTATGCATGTTCTTGTTCTAGTTATGGGGATCTTGGGGTTGCGCAATTTGCGTCCAAGTATGGTTCGCCGCTTAATGTTTGTCCTAGCTGTGACTGTTATAAATGATGGATCGGGAGCTTTCTTAGAAGTCTCGACATAATTTGAGTGGCCTAATGCAAGGTCAACAGGAAACGATACAAGTAACCGGTTCTTCGTGTAGGATCACGTGATCATCTTTCTTGTGGCTGAGAGTTAGTAAGAGCTTACGAAGCCTACGTGCGAGTTCCTAAATGGGAATGAGATTCGACCCCTTCAAATGGTGAACCAGGATCATAAGCAACTCGACCATCTCGTGTTCTTCAACATGGGACTCCTCAACTCGAGTCTTGACTTGTGCACATTCTCCGAGAAACTCGACCAACAACAACGGATATTATCTCTTTTAAGTTAAAGGAGGGAAAGACCAATGAGATCAGAAGTAGCTTCCAGGCATCTGTATGAGCAGCAATACAGAGATAGCACATAAACGAGACAAAGTGGTTGATGCACTGTCCCTCAAATACATAAAAGCAAGAACGAGATATTGTTCAGTCGTCTCTTTGATTATGCTACTTAGGGCTACAGCTCCAAGCATACTGAGAATCTCAGCTATGGTCTGCAGCATTAAACAACTGACAATCTCGAATTTATGCCATCAGAATACTTATTCCATCTCGCCCTGTGCCTTGTTTACAAGACGAATCTTGCTTGGTCGAAGTATTTTTAAACAAGAATAGAACCCGTCATTACAGTTACAGCTTTCCCACGCAGCATGACTCTCTGGTTTTGCTCGTCCAGGCACACGTTCACGACTCCTCCTCTAGAAGATGCCTACTCAACACATGCACAAAGCTGATTAGGGAAACGCATGAAATTCTATTGAAATGGACTAATAAGAAGTTGAGCAACCACAGATGCACTGCTCACAAATAGGCGCCTGGGCGTGGGGGGAGAGAGAGAGAGAGAGATTACAGCATAAACAACGAAATCATTTTTTCGCAGCTTTTTGCTCCAATAAGGTGCCAGAAAACAGTTTGCACTCCCGCACACGTGATCCTGGAAAATTCGTTTGTCAGTTAGCATTTTGCATCATGGGCGTGTATCGACAATGAGATAGCCTTGCCACTTTGATCCGGATAGCTATCTCAGTCTTGTCAATACATGAACGCATCATGGACAAAACAATAAGTGAACAAGAACTAGGAAGCTGGTAATTCCTTCTAGCACATCACTTGACAGCCGATTAATTAGATACATCAATACCTCGTTCACCCCGAGTTTTGGACAGAAGAACCGATTGACATAATCAAATCCCGAGTCCGGTTGAGCAAGTCCTGTTATGATAATGCCCCTTCCTACACAACTTCGTATCTTATCGAATTGAGGCTGCAAGTCTTCAACTGCTTTTCCTGATGAGAAAACGACCTTCGAAAAGCAATCGAAGTTGGCAAGAAAAAGAAGCAAAATTAATCACCAGGCTATTCCCAGTCAAATCAGCTCAATGTCATGGTCGAAAACTATCATCAACCCAAGAAGGAAAATAGGACTCTGAAAACCATAAAGCATCATTTTCATGAAGAGAAACCGAGGTTTTCAGTAAGTTGCAACAAAACAAAAGTTGAAAGATTCGACCATGGTTAGGAATTTACAAGAAGGTCATCTTTTGCCGTCTTCTTGACTTCAACTATGGAAGCACCATCGAATACTCTGGAGAGGGATGATGCATTCTCGCTGTCGCATTCTGAAATCGGGACAACAGGAAAACCAATTCGATGGAGAATCCCGGTGCATCCCCGTTCTGATAGGTTGAAGCGCCGGCTGTCTCGATCTCGGACACCCTTTTAGCGGTTAGAGTTCCTGACAAGGTGACATATTGGATAGTGTCTGAATCCACCTTCCCAGAGGTAAAAAGAGCGTGTGTAGCAGCTAGTGTTGCATGACCACAGAGGTTAACCTGAAAGGAGATTCGTATTTATATGGTATCCACGTGCCACCATCCAATGATTTGCATGAAAATTGCGAAAATTCAACTCGATATTGACGAGTAAAGGGAGCTATCCGGTTGTTTCGATCCCAATCAGATCGATAAACGACTCAGAAAACTGAAGACCGATGCGTATATACGACGCACAAGGAGGCTGGAATCCACCAATACACTTAAACAGCCTAATCTCATGTGAGCGAGCCGATCTTCTTGCTGCTGTTACCAATCTCATATAAAGAATTAATTACTAAAAAAAGGGAAAGAGTACTTTCCAAGCAGCAAAAATTTATTGCGTGCCTGAAAATATGAATATTTTTTCCCATATTGATTACTCAATATGCGCCAAGAAATTTTAAGTCAAAAAATGACCAGAAACATTTTTTTTCCCACATAAGTAATCTACATACTTATATGAAATTACTAAATTTTTTTAAATAGTTTGTAAAACTTACTAATTTTCATTTGCATAAGCTACCAATCGTATGAGTTTACTAACTCTTATGTAAAATTACCAATCCACGTTAGAGTGACTTTCCAAACTTTTGTTGGATTAAATTACCAACTTTGTGACTTCCCCACTTCTCCCAACTTTTGTCAAATTATTCTGACAAAAAAAAAGAAGCACTTTTGTTATATTAAACTAGCAACTAATATTCGAATGCTAACTCTCATATGAGTAACTTATCAACATTTAATTGTTTTCTTCTAAAATATTTTTGTATTGAGCTATGAATTTTCGTTTGCCTTTTTTCTAATTTGCCCAAAAAAATTTCCAATCCAATGGGGGAAAACAATGCTATATTCGGGCAATAATTTTTGGAAAGCTAAACGAGTGAAAACATATACAGTCATGTGCTTTTGGGCAATAAGGGACGGACCATCCAGGCGTTTCCATTCATGCCAAGTCCGAGATAAGATGAGAAAAGTACCGAGCAAGTCCAACATGCTGATAAGCCGACAGAGATTCGGAACTCACTTCAGCGACGGGAGTGAACCATCTGAGGCGGAACCTCGGGCTCGAGTCCTCTGTCCCTGAGGCAGCTACTCGAGTCAGGAAGCAAGTTATGGAGATGTTGAACTCCCTGGCCACTGCCTGTAGCCACTCCACGTCCTTCTCTTCATCCTCCTCCAGGAAGCACACTGCCGCAGGGTTCCCTTGAACGCGGTCTCGGTGAATGCGTCGACCTGCAAAAGGGATCAACGATGAGCTAGGGACGAGTAAACGATGCCACCTCAATCCCGGAAGAGCTGGTCTTCACGACCACAACCGTAAGCCTCACGTTCAATCGACGTTCATCACTATAGACTGACAGAAACCATATGAGAGAGAGAGAGAGAGAGAGAGAGACAGAGAGAGAAGATATGTCGATACCACTACGTAGTGCACGAGCTTCTTTGCCATCGGAGAAAGAGCGAGAGCGAGAGCTGGAGGTGCGAGCCAAAGCAAGGAGATGAGAGGGAAGACGGGAGGAGGAGATCGAAAGATCGGCCAACACCGAGTCCCAGCTGAAAGTCAACCTCCAGCCTCCCCGCTGTGATGGTGGGGTCGCCTTGCATGGGTCCTCCCAGCGAGCCAACCGCGGGCTCACCGTAGATCAGGTGGGGTCCATGTGAATCTGGCTTCGGTGGATCGACGGCGCACGTGAATTGGGCTCACGTGTACTCGCAACAGGCGATAGTCTCTCTTGCCAATCGAGGCCGGAGAAAATCAGCTAAACGACGGGAAGCCAAACAACCACCGCGGACCGCCCACGTGGTTACTGTGCCTGCGCGTACTACTTTACTTTCCTCTATTTTACTACTTTGTCCCGACGTATGTTAGGAATCTCTAGGCTTTTTAACTCAAATAAGGGATGAGATGTGTACGGTGTAGCGACCGTGCATCTGACTCTTATAATTGTGGAGCCCAGTCGACCAAGGTATGTTCTAAATAGTGACAAGACAACTTGGGACAAGGATGACTCCTTTCTTTCATGTGAGGACACTGAATTTTTGTTGTATATGCAATTTGCCATCTAAAATTTTGTCTACTTTATCGATGTTGACCTTGAATTTCAAATTTATTCGATTTGATCATTAAAAAATCGAAAAAATATTCATATTATGTTTATGTTAAAAGAGAGGAATAAAGGCATCGGAGGCCTTTAAAATGTTTTAAATTGTTCAATAAGATCTTTTAACATTTTCTTGTGAGCACTAATATCCCTAAATATTATGTTTTTATTTCTAGTTCATCCTATCCTAAAGTTGCTGTTTAAATACTGTTAAGTGTCTTGCTAGCATCCCATGTCACATCCTATTTGGCCAACATAATCTTGAAAAGCAAAACAAGTGCTTTTTTTTATGATAAAAGATAAGGGCTTGAATAAAAAAATGAAAATCTAGAAGAACAATGAGAAAGCCTGGGAGGAAGAAGACCATTGATTCGCAAAAAAGTTGAGCAACTTGAAGTAAAATGGTGGGAGGAAGAAGACCACTAATTGAGAGATTTACGTGATTCAGTTCGAGTGTTTTGGTACCTATTTCACAAGGAGAGTCAGTAGTAAATAATCCACGAATCAATCGGACAAGTATATAGTTACAATTACTCACACACTTCACTTGAGTGTTTCCTATACCTAAATTATATCCAAACCCATAATCTTTAGCCTCACATAGAATTATCTCATTGCTCGAAATACTTACGTTTTCACAAAGAAAACGCCATATCATTGGCACAAATCACCACTGGAAACTTCCTTATGAGCAGCTCAAAGAAATCCCCTATTGTATTGTGTGGCTATGGCCGGCGGAGACAATAAAAGCAAAACTCACGTCCTTCTATTTTTCTTTTCTCTTAAAAAAAAAAAAATCCTCTTACCTCAAGAAACCCTTTAACCCACTACTCTCTCTCTCTACTCTTTTACTGTATGAAAAATTTCAAGCCTTGATCGGTCAAACCCTTGAGTAATAAGTCGCCAACAACTTTTCTTGTTTAAGTTCTCTTCTTTATTTGACTCCACCGCCCAAGTAAATTCAAGATTATCTTTTGAAAGAAAGGCAAGAAAAATCAAAGTCCAATTAGGACCCTTTCTCTTATCCCTCATCTAATACAGAGCGGTCTATATCCTTTAATTGGATGGGGTCTCATACATGGCTCAATTTTGAGATATTAATTTAATAGTTATCATTAAATAATATAGTGTGCTTCCCTTTATTCTTCTTCTTGTCTTTACTCTTTAAATTTCGGTTGATGGGGGTTCAATGAATGAAAGCGAGCTTTAAGGTTAAAGATTTTTTTTTTTTTTTAAATGTGTCTATCTGGATTGACCGAGACACACTAGAAATAAACTACATTATTTATTAAGCAAAGTAAATGGATGAAACACTGAACTTACTTTTAGTGAGTGATTTGACAATTATCAATTGTGTATTGAAAGAAACTAATAATGTAATATAATATAATCCTATTCCTTATTATCTAATTAATACTTGCTACATCACTTGATAAGTAAGTTTTAATAAGATGTCTTAGAATATCCAACATTTTTTGTATTTAATCCATCATTTCTAGGTCCTGTATGACATTAGTGCAATTCAAGAGTCCTTTGCCCCGGTAATTTCATATGCTATATAATTTGCGAAGTTTGTTCATCACCTACTCCGTTTATGTGGAAATTGAAAGATCAACCTTGTATGATAAGAAGTATTAATTATCCCATCGGATGTATTCAAGTTGGTCTCGTGCTTGTATTCCCATATCCAGTGACCTTGATCGTGTCGATTAGTCTTCTGACTTGGCTTGGGAATGGGCTGTGGGCTTCTAGTACTACGGTGGTGTCCTGGTCCTTGGTTGCCTACCTTTATAGTGTT
This sequence comes from Eucalyptus virginea, assembly GCA_014182375.1. Taxonomy (NCBI): domain Eukaryota; kingdom Viridiplantae; phylum Streptophyta; class Magnoliopsida; order Myrtales; family Myrtaceae; genus Eucalyptus; species Eucalyptus virginea. The sequence goes on along the minus strand of CM024516.1, from coordinate 38,307,872 downwards.
GAGTAGCAGAGGTTCGTCCTCACCTAAATTGAACATTTTGTGATGGGTGCGATACTTTCTTAAGGTAACATCAAGAGGGCATAGTCACCGCTACTCGCCCCTCCTTGTTCTCTTGGTTCGGCAAAAACAAAAAAGAAGTATTGATTAAATTTTCTAATGTGCATCGACAGTTGCTCTTTCTACATCTTTTGGTTTTTAGCAAGCGCCTTTCGGCACTCGTTAACCCAATCCATTTCCAAATATGCCTTGATTTCCTAAATCTAAACAGCATGCCTGTGATTTTTGTCTTAGTCACTATTCGGGAAATCATGAGAGAAGCAACCCTGCAATTCGTGCAATAGCACGTAATGTGTTTTAAATGTGACTGTTTTTATATGGGACACTTATAAAAAAAAAATGTTATAAATCTATTACGTTTGTGTCAATTCAATCATAAACCTTCAATAATACTAATTTAGTTTTAAATCTTTTTAAGTTTTGTCAATTAAGTTCATTCAGTCAATTTTGATAGGGAATTACTGACATGGACACTAGTCATTCTATATAGCACGGTTAGCACAGACCTAAACATTTTAAAATAATATTTTCATATTTTTTTGATTTTTTGTTTTATAGTTTTTATGGGGTTTTTTATTATTATTTTACTTTACCTTACTTTTCTTTTTCTTTTTTGATCGAGGGCCAACAACCCTTGTTGGCATTGGGTGAGGGTGTTGCAATGCTTATCTGAAAGGGCTAGTACTAACACCTAGAGGGGGTGAATAGTTGTTTGAAAGAAATTTTTGTAAGACTTAGTAAATTGCTATTGGAAGATAATAAACTAAGGACATAATTAGCTATAAAGAGTTATATAAAGCTATGAATTAAAATAAGGAGATGTAGGGAGAGAGAATAAAAACACAATGTCTATAGTGGTTCAGCTTAGATCAAGCCTACGTCTAGTCTCCCGCGCTGACAGTCCACTGGCTGGATTACTATGAAACAAAAGAGATTTTACAATCTCATGTCCTTGACTTTACAGTATAGAACCTCTACTACACTCCTCCAAAGTCTCATAAGTGTTCGCTCTCTCTTTTGAGTACAAATAAAGTTCAACGATTGAAATAGCAAAGAACTGGGAAGCTTTAGATTTTGAAATTTTTCTTTCACGCACACACTCGAATAACTTGAGAGTCTTCCTTATATACTCTTTTATGCCTCTATAACCATTGGCACTTTCTAAAGAAGTTCTTCCAATCTACCAGTTAGACAGAATCAATCAAGGAGATCTCGAGTTGTTTAAGGAATGTGATGATAGCCCATCAATCCCGCTCGCCCATACAATCAAGATTTTGGTTTCCATAAGTAGAACCTTCCACGTATACTTCGCCTTCCAAGAGATCTGATTATCCGAATTGATTTCAATAAGAATAATTGATCATAAGGTGCTATATCCAGCCGTAAGATTTTCCACAAACCAAACGAACCGAATCCTTGAAGATAAACTCGCATCTGGATAAGTCTTTACTCGTTGGTTTGAAAATCTATCAGTGAGGGTAGACTTTAAGATTAAAGTCTAACGGTCTTCAGACTTTGACAGTAGAGTTTGGATTTCTTCAGACTATAACACTTGCATCTGTAAGCCTTCAGATTAGACTTTCGAAAAGGTTTTGTCAGTTTCAAAACAATAAAGGAGTTTTCTCTAACAATCTCACCCTTTTTTATGATGACAAAACTTTCCTGTAGATTTGAAAATTTTGACCTGCAAAACAATACTTAAACAAAATGTGATATTTTAAATAAGATGATTAGGACTTGGATGATTTTGATTTCGCAACCATAGAAAACATGTTAGACTTGTAAAGTAAATATCTTATCTAGCCACAATCTATATCACGAAGTTAGATACTACAAGCATAAAAAAGATTCACATTCTAACAATAGTCCACTGTAAAAAATAAAGAGTCTAAAACCAAACAAAAATGTCATAAAAAATATCAAGCCAAATCTGCATAAACTCTCCTCCTTTTTGTCAACAGCAAAATGTGGAGAAAAATTTGAAAAAGAGTTTGGTAAAATCAGGGTTGCTTGGGGATGCGAACGATCCGGAAATCCCCCATAGATTTGATGAGTCTCCTCCGGGTTCTTTGAGTCTCCTTCACCTCCTGAATATCCTTACCCTTTGCATTATCATGCACTTGATTCTTCAGGGCTTGTAGCTGCTCTTGCAAAGAGTCTGAAGTTGACTTGAAAACTATCATCGTGTTCTTCATCTCCAACTTGAATCCATATTGCTAACCCTTCAAATCCAAAATAAGATCTAGTAGTCTTTGAAAATTATGCTGTTGGTTCCGATATAGCACTGGGTCCAGCCGAATCAATTCCAGGAGTTTTGAGATGTGAGGGAACATCAGTTGTTCGATCACCAGGACATGGAGAGGATGCCTCAGGGTCTGCTTTAGGATATTGAGAGGCATACACATCCTCTAGATCTGTGGGAGATCTGCTAACATCACTAGTGAAGATAGGTGAAGAAATACCTCGTTTATTAGCAGCTCCCCCTGTTTTTGGGCCTTCATATGGAGAAAAGTATTCTTTTTCTTGTTCTTGATCTTCTTCAGCACCAAGGTGATATTGTTCTTTTCCTTCTTCTCCAAAAGCAGGTTCAAGAGAATCATCTTGACCCTCTTCTTCATCTTGTTCTCTTCCTCTCTCTTTTTCCTCTGTTCTCATCGCTTCTCTTTCTTCATCTCTCCTCTCTGTCTCTTCTCTTCCTTTGTTCTCTGTGTTCTCTGGCCTTTTAAAGCTGACATAACTCTATAAATTTCGTAAGGCAAAGGTAGAGAGAGTGATGTCGTCCTCATCCTCTTCATCCTGCAAGATGAAGGCTCTCCGCTTCTTGATAGGTTTGCTTATGGGCTTTTTGCCTTTTCTTTTTCCTACTGCAAAGTCCTGTCGAGCCTTGACAGGGGTTTTCTCCTTAATGCTCTTCAAAACTTTGTTAAGCTCCTTTAGACGCATCTTGGAAACCATCTTCAGTCTCACTACCATTGGAGTAATGGTTCGAACACACAAAATTTTAGGAGGCTGAATATTGAAATGTCTGAATAAGCGAGTAACAAGAGCAAGATAAGGAAGTTGCCCCTTGTCCTTCACCACTGTCCTATACATGTGCATAAGAATAGTGTGAGGCAGAGAGAACTTGAATCCGATGTTGATTGCATACATCAGCTTTGCTTCAGAGTTGGAGACATCCGTCTTTGAGGTGGATTTGGGTCTGAGACAATTGATCATAATCTTATGAAGCAAAATATTTGAGGCAGTCATCCTAGTGTAAGAAATTCTACCTTCAACAATCCCGTCCAGAACAAGCTCCAAAGTTGCATGACCAACAGACACACTGATTGGTTGGAATCTTCCTCTTTCCACCCCAATCACATCAGCCAGAGTGTCCATATCGACCACAAATTCTTTGTCTCTAACAGTAAAAGAGAATCTATTTGCATTTAAAAAGGATAGATTTGAATAGAAGTAAGTCGTAAGTTCTGGATGAGCAACAGTTGTCTTAGAGCAAAAATTTTCGAGTTGAAGGAGTGCAAACTTCTCCCTCAGTTTTACGTTCAACGAATCAAGAAAGTCAAAATCCACACTGCTAGGGTTCATTACCCCTTGCTTCAGAAGTTTAGAATAAGTCCTCTTGTGGTCCTTAGAACGAAAAAGGTCCGTCCTTTCACAACGAACATTTGCCGCAACACCCATCCTAGGCTGAAAGTGGGTGTACATGTAGCACCCCGAACCCTTCGACGGTCGCCACAAGCACCAATGTTACACCTTATTACCCTCTTGTACTTATACTTATAACAAAAGCGTCGTTGTTCACAGGCAATTTTTTTTTTTTTTTTTTTAAAGGCGGTCCCGGCGCGACTCATTAGCGGAAGCAAACATCACCATCTCTCCCCTCCTAACCATGATACAAATACACACCACTAATCACCATGGATTTATAAACAAGCAACGACACTTTATTTACGTATATATTCAAGATGGGACTTTTTAAGGTCGATACGTCAAAGGAGAGGCTAGGACTCAGCCATGTCCAGCCTAAAATCCCAAAAAGATCCCTCGACCCTCTACACGTCACATATGCACAATTCCCATCATAAGTGTCGGCTCACTATCCCAAAAAACAGCCCTCTACTTGTCGCGCACAGGCCTCACACCCAGTCCGGTGCGTCAGGCGGTGGCGGTGGCAGCATCCCTCTCATCACCCCATCCCGGCGAACGTGGACGGAGACGAACTCTGGACGACCGGGCCCCAGGCCCAGGCCTATGTCGTACATAACAAAACAGCGCACACGTATGTACGCTAGTCCAGGCACGGAAGGACAGCTGAACTCCTCACACTCTACCTCGACGTCGGATGGTAACCCGTAAAATGTACCTCGCGCGACGGCAGGAAGCGGCATACTGCTAATCTGAAATGTTGGTCCCCAAAAGGGGTGAGTACAACCACTCAGCAGAGAAGGAATCCAATAACAACTCAATGCATCATACAAATCATACATGCATTGCAGGCGTTACTCACCTTGAAGCCATGCGCATACTATCATGCGTCATCATATCATGGTATCATCATATCGTTCATGTCTAACCACATATCATCATCATCACTATCATCATCATGCATATCATCATGCATATCATACCATATCATATATCATCATCATCATCATCATCATGCATATCATTATGCATATCATACCATATCATATATCATCATCATCATCATCATCATCATCATCATCATCATCATGCATATCATCATGCATATCATGCCATGGGTGATCATCATATCACATCACATATCATCATCATCATCATCATGCATATCATCATGCATATCATACCATGGGTGATCATCATATCATCATGCATATCATACCATCACATTACATATCATCATCATCATCATCATGCATATCATCATGCATATCATACCATGGGTGATCATCATATCACATCACATATCATCATCATCATCATGCATATCATACCATGGGTGATCATCATATCACATCACATATCATCATCATCATCATGCATATCATCATGCATATCATGCCATGGGTGATCATCATATCACATCACATATCATCATCATCATCATCATGCATATCATCATGCATATCATACCATGGGTGATCATCATATCACATTACATATCATCATCATCATCATGCATATCATCATGCATATCATACCATGGGTGATCATCATATCACATCACATATCATCATCATCATCATGCATATCATCATGCATATCATACCATGGGTGATCATCATATCACATCACATATCATCATCATCATCATGCATATCATCATGCATATCATACCATGGGTTAATTTTCATCTTTATCTTTAAATTTGATCACCATATCACCCATTTCTCAAATCATCAATTTCATCGTCCCCTCGGGCAAAGACCTCCGAGGCTTCCGGCATTCAGCCATCCCAGGCCACCGGGCATCCGGCCCCTCACATTCCGGGCATCTTGCATCTCAACTAGCATCACGAGGCATTCCCTTCGGGCAGAAACCTCCGACAGGGCTACCGGCATTTACACTCCCTGGCCGGGCATCTCGCACCCCAAATCCTGGCATCGCGAGGTATTCCCTTCAGGCAAAAACCTCCGACAGGGCTACCGGCCCCCCAACATTCCGGTCATCCTGAATCTCCCAGGGCCATCCGGCAATGCATCTCTATACATTCCGGGCATTATCCTCCGCCACAATCACATCCTCACTTATCATTATCCACATTTACCATCATTTTGATCTCAATTTATCATGGTATATGACGTGGCATCAAACAAGCCATACTTGACATGGAATTCACACATGCATTTCAATTCAATGTCATGCATACATCAAGATCTCATCATACATGCAACATGGTATAATAAAATTAATGGAATTCATGGCCAATAAAATAATCCATTTTTCATGTCCTTTCTCATTTATTTAAATTCCATCATTTATTATATTCAAAAATATTAAATTTAATATTTATAAATTCCCAAAATTATAAAAATTAAAGCAATTATTAAACAAGCCAATAGGATGACAATTACATGCAAAATTCATGGCCAAACAGAATTTTACATAATCTCACAATTTTCACAAAACATCCTATGATTCTCGGATGAAACCAGAACGCACGGTTTCCGAATAAATTCAATTAAAATATCCATATGGCTTCCAAAAATTACGAAATTCTACTGGGTTATAGCCAAGACATTTTCGTACAACTTTCATGCAGAACTCCAAGCCAGATTCTTTTTAGATTATTTTATACAACCTCACGAAGCTTCTGGACCCATTACCGCATCGTCCAGTGCCTCCATCTCCGAAATAGTGAGTTTTAACCTACCTATTCTCTTTCATTTTCTCTGAAATTTGGATATGTTATACATCAAGATATCCTCTACAAGTTCTATGAAGAGATCTAAGTCAAATAACCAGAGTATAGTCATCATTTAGGTCCTTGAAGTCTCGGGTATCCCGAAATACATCTCCAGAATTACCGTCTTCAAGATCTAGTCGATTTACTAGGCCATACTTGTTATTTTCACTTCAAATTTGAGTAGGTTGTAGTTTAAGATGTCAGCTACAACTTCCATGAAGAGATCGAAGAAATATTTTCAACACAAACCAACATGCAACCACGAATCCAGCAAAAGGTCAGTAAAATCTTTCCAGATCTGAGGTCTCCGTAGGATGAGACTTTAACCCCTCAAATCTCCATAATTTTCCACTAAATTTTAGTATGTTGTAGTACAAGATGTTAGCTACAACTTCCATGAAGAAATCAAAGCCAAAATCGGACTCTAAACACACATGCAAGCTCAAACAAGTTTCTGACTCACATTATCCGAGCAAGAACAGTCACACCATTCACACACAACTCATCCATGCTTCGGTTTTTCTCATCTAACACCCAAGAATTCGACATGCAAACAACATACAAACATGCAAGAGAAGCTAGAGGACTCCCACTTGCCTCTAGACCGGTCGATCGACGGCGTAGGGCGGCGAGCACGGCGGCACACGGCGGACGGACGGTGGTTCCTCCTCCTCTCTCTCTCGGCCGCTCTTCCTCTCTCTCGCGAAATCTCTCTCTCTCTCTCTCTCTCTCTCTCTCTCTTTGGGCGAATGGGAAATCCGGCCACCTTCTCTCTCTCTTCCCTCTTATACCCCCAAATCCTCATGATTAACAATCATTTCTTGCTTTAACCATGGCCAATGCATGGCCTTCTTCCCTAAGCCAATACATGAGAGTCTAGTGCCACTTGTCCTATTGGATTTTTGAATTTGGGCTTGGGCTTCTTGTGGCCGGTCGACCACCTCCTCTTGGGCCTCTATTGGGCCGGCCAACTTGGCCCACTAAAGCTTAGGCCAATGGGCCTAAGGTCCAACCCAAAAAATTTGACTTTTTCCCTTTTTTTTTTTTTGAATTTCTTCTCTAAATATTTTTAAATTTTAATTTTCAATATGGCCAAAGTCTTGTGACATTTCATTTATTGAAATTTAATTTATAAAGTGCATGGCCAAGCATAGATTATTATCATTAATCTATCAAATTTAAATTCTCACAAACATATACACAAATCATCAAATCTTAAAAAGACTAATGGCTAAAGCATAAACTATAGGCAATTTTCATTACCTAATTAGAGACTTTAACACACCTTATGGCTTGACTTTGAATTTTGGGATGCCACAGTACATTCTTTCATCGTCATCTTTCCCTTCAAGTTGATTGAAGGATCCAAACCGTGGATCACTTGGAAAATTTGCAAAAGCCCTTGTTGCCGTACCAGCAGGCAATCTCGATACTTTCCATTGTCCTTAGAAAATGAGTCTCATTTCTGTACCCTCTCTCGCTAAAAAACTCATCAATGAAAGTCATGACAACCTCCCTCCTTTAACTTAGAGTAGAGTTTAAACTAAAATTCAGGCTTTAGAGTTCTTATAGGTTCAGCGTTTACAATGATCTCTTCTTCAGCATGTTGTTGTGAAGGATTTTGAGTCTCTTACTGTGAAGAGTGACGCTGTTGAGAATGTTGTTGATTTTGCCACTGCTACTAAGGGGAGTCTTCTTCCTCGGTCAGATCAAAGTGCGTAGGACCCTCACGCATACGATGTAGTCCCCTGCTTGCGATTCTAGAAGACTTCATTTGAGAAGACATTGTCACGTTCTTTGGGAGATTCCTCAAACTCGATTGCGGACAAAAGGTGAAAACTTTTTGGAATAAACTAGAGAGAAAGTTGTGAGAAAGTGAAGTTTTGTATTCTAGGGTTTGAGAGTGAAAATGAAGAAGAAGAAACTTGACAGTATATAAAGTAAACGAAATGGAGTATACGAATTGTCACAAAGGAAAGTAAAAATTACCTTTTTGAAAATGAAAAATGCCATAAATTCAAAAAACTCGGAAAAGACAATTTCTAAAAATACAATAAATAATTAGCGATTAAAAAGTAAACGTACCTTTTCAAAAACATCATTTACAAGCTAGATTGATTATGTTGAAAAGGAATTAACTTACAGTCGTAATTTTTGGTTGCTCTAAGTCTAATCACCTTTATACTTTAATCAAAAGAAGATATATTATTCAGTTTGGTGCGAATAGACTCAAGTAAGCTTTTGTCCAATGGCTTTGTAAATATGTCTGCCAACTGATTCTTCGAGTCAATGAATTGAATCTTAACTTCTCCATTCTGAACATGATCTCTAATGAAATGATGTTGAATTTATATGTGCTTTGCTCTTGAATGAAGAATTGGATTCTTTGTAAGATTAATTGCATCGGTGTTATCACATTTGATCTCGGTGCAAGATTCTTCAATTCCAAAGTCTCTTAGCTGTTGCCTTATCCAAAGTATTTGAGAACAACAACTCCCAAGAGCCACATATTCTGTTTCAGCTGTTGAGAGAGCTACTATACTCTGCTTTCTTGAGAACCATGAAACCAGCTTGTTGCTTAGCAGTTGACAAGTACCAGAAGTACTTTTTCTATCAACTCTGCATCCTGCTAAATTTGCGTATGAATATCCAAGGAGAGTAAAGTCTTCTTTTTTGGGATACCACAGACTTAGCTTTGAAGTAGTTGCAATGTATTGGATGATGCGTTTTGCAACACTTAGATGAGATTCTTTGGGATCCGATTGAAATCTAGCACAAATGCAAACATTGTCATACCAAGCCCGAAGTGCTTGCTTTAATCCATAAAGAGCCTTTTTCAATCTGAAGACTGACTCTAGCTTTCTTGGATCTTCAAACCCATGAGGTTGTTCCACATAAACTTCTTCTTGGATGAATCCGTTTAGAAATGCACTTTTTACATCCATTTGGAATAACCTGAAATCTTTGTAGCAAGCAAAAGCAAGTAATATTCTAATTGCTTCTAACCTCGCTGTTGGTGCATAGGTCTCATCATAGTCTATCCTTCTTCTTGCATATATCTTTTGGCCACGAGTCTTGCTTTGTTTTTTTTTTTTTTTTATCACTCTTCCTTTCTCGTCCATCTTGTTCTTGAAAACCCATTTAGTTCCAATAATAGACTTACCTTTGGGTTTAGGAATAAGTTCCCAAACATTATTGATGCTAAACTGTCTGAGTTTTTTTTGTATGGCTTCAATCCAGCTTTCATCAACCAAGGCTTCTTCTATACTTTTGGGTTCATTTTTAGAAACAAGTGCTAAAGCACTAGACTCTTCTCGCCTTTTGGATCTGGTGCGAATTCCTTCATTAATGTTGCCAATGATGAGTTCCTTAGGATGACTAGACTTATGCTTCCGTTTGTTGGTTGATCTTGAAGCTTCTTGTTGAGTGATGATCCTTTGAATCACTAGATTAGCCAAAGTTTGAAGCTTCTTGTTCTTGTTCTCCTTCTCTCTCTTCCTCTTCTAGTGATGAGCGCTCGTAGTTCTCTTGTCTCATGAAAGCCGACAAAACTCTTTAGTTTCTAAGGCTGAAAGAATCACTAGATAAGGAGATAGCCTAAAAGTTGGCTCGAAAGAGTCTTCACCTTTTTGACCCTAATCTTGTTCTCCTATCTCAGTTGTTGGTTGATCTTGAAGTTTCTTCCTCTTCTATTCTTTCTTCCATCTCGAATCACTAGACAAGGAGACAACCAAAGTTGGCTCGAAAGAGTCTTCTTGACCCTAATCTTGTTCTCCTCTCTTCCTCTTTCTTCTTTCTTCCTCTGTCCTCCTCTGTTCTTCATCTTCCTTCTCTGTCTCTTCTCGCTCTTTTCCTCCTTCTTCTAGCTCTTCTCTTGTCTCATGAAAGCTGACAAAACTCTTTAAGTTTCTTAAGGCTGAAAGAGTCATTTCATCCTCATCTTCTTTATCTTGCAAGATGAGAGTTCTTTTCTTCTTTGCTGGAGCAACCATGGGCTCCTTGCCTTTCCTCTTCGCTGCAGCAGAGTCTTGTTTTGCTTTGACAGGAGACTTCTCCTTCATACGCTTCAACACCTTGTTCAGCTCTTTCAAGCGCATCTTTATGACCATTTTGAAACCAATCACCATTGGAGAAATAGTTGTCAAACATAATGGTGCAGAGATGTGAATTTTAAAGTGTCTGAATAAACGCATGATAAGAGCAGGATAAGGGAGTTGTCCCTTATCTTTCATTACAGTTCGGTAAATATGGAACAAGATGGTGTGAGGCAGAGAGAATTTAAATCCAGTATTGATGGCACACATCAATGTCGCTTCAGATCGAGAGACATCAGTCTTGGATGTCGACTTAGGACGAATGTAGTTGATCACAATCTTGTGTAGCAAGATGTTAGAGGCACTCATCCTTGTGTAGAAAATCTTGCCTTCAACATCCCTATCTCTCACCAATGACAGAGTAGCATGAGTAATAGACATGCTAATTGATTGGAAACTCATTCTTTCCACCCCAATTATGTCAGCCAACGTGTCTATATCCACAAAAAATTCCTTATCATTCACAGTGAAAGTAAAACTGTTTGCATCCAAGAAAGAAAAGTTCGAGTAAAAGTACGTCGTGAGTTTTGGATAAGTAGCAATGGATTCAAAATAGAACTGTTTTAATTGCAGTAGAGCAAATTTCTCTTGCAGATTGACTTTTATCGAATCAAGGAAATCAAAAAGTCAACAGTCCTAAGGTTCATAACCCCTCTCTTCATAAGATTCGAATAAACCCTCTTGTGATTCTTTGATTTAAACAGATTAGAACCATCAACAATATTTGCAGCCACTCCCGTTCTAGGCTGAAAATGAGTAAACATCCGTTTATCGTCATCCAGAACTTGTGGTTGATTTGTAGTGCCATAGAATGGATTACTCGGGAAATTCGCAAAAGTTCTTTTAGTCGTTCCTTTCTCTACAACTCCTAACCTTTCCAAATCCCGCAAGAACATGGTTTCATTCTTGTATCCTCTATCTCTTAAGAATTCATCGATTAAAGACATCGGCGTTTCTCCTTTCTTCATATTAGAGTAAAGTTTGAAAGCAACCTTGGGAGTTAGCGTTCTTACAGGTTCAGCCTCTTCTATAACTTCATTGTCTGGTTGAGTTGGTGGAGAAGATTGATGTTGCTGAAAAGGTTGTTGTTGACTCATACACAGTGGTGGAGAAGAATCTTCTTCTTCGGTTAAGTCAAAATGCGTAGGACCCTCGGGCATATGTCGTGGTCCCCTGCTTGCAATCCTTGAAAACTTTATTGAAGACATTGTCGTTTCAAGGGAGGAATTCACCAACTTGCGTGAAAAAGGTGAAAACTTTTAGACAGATCGAGAGTGAAAGTGAAAGCAAATAGGAATTTTGTACTCTAGGGTTTTAGTGTAAAAACGAAGAAGACGAGTCTTGGCAGTATATAAAGCAAGTGAAGCGAGATAAACGAAATGTTGTAAAAGGAAAAATAAAAAATATCTTTTCAAAACGAATAATTTCCCTTTTTGAAAATAACCGTCTTTTCAAAATTGATAACTGCCTTTTTGAAAAAGAAAAACTTGGAAAGATAATTTTAATCAATTAGCAATTAATAATTAACCGTACCTTTTCAAGTTTAAAATATTGGAATAGAAGCAACTTACAGTCGTAACTCTTGGTCTTCCGAGTCCGAATACCTTGATTTTACCTTTGAGTCTTGAGCACATCCGGACTTTCTTGGATAAGAGATATGATGTTCGATCGGGGTGTGAATAGACTCAAATAGGCTTTTCTCGAAAGGCTTTGTAAATATGTCCGCCAGTTGATTCTTTGAGTCAATGAATAGAATCATAGCTTCTCCATTTTGAACATGATCTCTAATAAAGTGATGTCAAATCTTTATATGCTTTGCTCTTGAATAAAGAATTGGATTCTTTGTGAGGTTGATTGTGCTGGTGTTGTCACATTTGATCTCAGTGCAAGAGTATTTGATTCAAAAGTCTTTCAGTTGTTGTTTTATCCATAAGATTTGAGAACATCAATTTCTAAGAGCCACATACTCTGCTTCTGCTGTTGAAAGAGCTACAGTGCTTTTCTTCCTTGAGAACCAATATACTAACTTGTTTCCCAGCACTTGGCATGTACCAGATGTACTCTTTCTATCAACTTTGCAACCTGCTAAATTTGCGTCTAAATATCCATGAAGGATAAAGCTCATTCTTTGGGATACCACAGACCTAAATTTGAAGTAGTTGCAATGTATTTGATGATGTGTTTTGCGGCGCTTAGATGAGACTCTTTTGGATCAGATTGAAATCTAGCACAAATGTAAACACTAAACAAAATGTCAGGTCTAGAAGCAGTAAGATAAAGAAGTGAACCAATAATACTCTCGTAAAGTTTATGGTCAACTTTCTTTCCTCCTTCATCTTTATCCAGCTTCGAAGAACTAGACATTGGTATTTCAGTCTTTTTGCAATTCTCCAATCCGAACTTTTTAACAAGTTATTTCGCATATTTTTCTTGGTAAATGAAGATTCCTTCTTTCAATTGTTTTACTTGTAATCCGAGAAAGAAGGATAATTCACCCATCATGCTTATCTCAAATTCATCCTGCATAGACTTAGAAAACTTCTTGCATAAGTTTTCATTAGGCGATCCAAATATAATATCATCAACATAAATTTGAATAAGTAGAAAGTCTTTACCTTCCCTTTTAATAAACAAGGCAGTATCCACTTTTCCTTTGACTAAATCATTTTGCATTAAAAACTTACTTAACCTGTCGTACCAAGCTCGAGGTGCTTGTTTTAAACCATAGAAAGTCTTTTCGGTCGAATACCGAGTCCGGTCTCTTTGGATCTTTAAATCCGGAGGTTGTTCCACATAGACTTCTTTTTGGATAAATCCATTTAGGAATGCACTCTTGACGTCCATTTGGAATAACTTGAAATTTTTATAATAGGCAAAAGCAAGTAATAATCTATTTGCTTCTAACCTAGCTACTGGAGCGTAGGTTTCATCATAATATATCCATTCTTTTTGCATATATCCTTTGGCCACGAGTCTTGCTTTGTTCCTGATCACTTTTCCTTTTTCATCCAACTTGTTCCTAAAAACCCATTTAGCTCCAATAATGGATTTACCTTTTGGTTTATGAGTTAACTCCCATACATCCTTAATGCTGAACTCTCTGAGTTTTTCTTGCATTGCTTCAATCTAGCTTTCGTCAGTTAAAGTTTATTCTATGCTTTTGGGTTATATTTCAGAAATAAGTGCCACGGCGCTAGACTCTTCTTGCATTTTGGATCTGGTGCGAATCCCTTTATCAATATTACCAATGATGAGTTATTTGGGATGACTAGATTTGTGCTTCCAGTTGCTTGATGGTCTAGTAGGAAGCTGTTCTTCTATTTCAGTTGATTCTTCAACTTCCATTTGCTGATTTTCAGAGATCTCAGCTGCTTCAGGAGAGGTAGACTTTGTAGAGATTGGAGCATATTCAGAATCTTCTGGATGAGTCTGAATCAGTTGATTCTGCAAAGAGTCTTGGAATTTGACATTCATAGATTCTTCTACAGACTAAGTCTTTTTGTTGAATACTCTATAGGCTTTGCTGGTGGTTAAATATCCAAGGAAGATTCATTCGTCTGATTTCTCTTCAAACTTACCAGTTCGATCATTTGCATTTTTCAAAACAAAACATTTGCAACCAAATACATGAAAGTAAGAAACAATTGGCTTCTTTCCTTTGAATAATTCATAAGGAGTTTTCTCTAGAATAGGCCTTAAAAAGACTCTGTTAATAATATAACATGCTGTAGACACTGCTTAGCCCAAAATGAGAGGAAATACTACTTTCTATTAAAAGAGTTCTTGCCATCTCTTGCAAAGATCTATTCTTTCTTTCCATAACTCAATTCTGTTCTGGAGTGTATGGAGAAGAAAAAACATGCTGAAAACCCGGTTCATCACAAAATTTTGCAAAGTCTTTATTTTCAAACTCACCTCTATGGTCTGTTCGTATGCTTGAAATAACATATCCTTTCTCGTTCTGAACTTTCTTAGCAAACTTTGAAAAGTAAGAAAATGCTTCGGACTTACTTGCCAGAAAGTAAACCTAAGTGAATTGTGAATAGTCATCAACGATTACTAGACAGTATCTCTTTCCGCCTATGCTTCTAGTTTTGGTTGGCCCAAAGAGATCCATATGTAGAAGTTGTAAAACACGATTAGTAGAAACCTGATTTAATGGTTTAAAAGAACTTTTAACATGTTTTCCCAATACACATGGTGTGCATAAGTCAAATTTTTGAAACTTCAAGTTGGGCAATCCTCGAACGAGATTCTTCGAAGAGATCTTGGCAATCTGCTTCATATTGACATGACCAAGCTTTCAATGCCAAAGATTTGCTTAATCTTGAATTGAAATTAGACATTGAGACTTTTCTAGTTTTATATCCAGAAAATAGATGTTCCCATGTCTTTGTCTAGTAAAAGATTGTGAAAAATCTTTACTAGTTTCCGAACATATTCCTTCTTGAAAATTGATCTTGAATCCAGTGTCGCACAATTGACTGATGCTAAGCAAATTGTAATTAAGTCATTTCACTAAGGAAACATTGTCGATTGTGAGACTTTCAATTTTTACAATTCCACATCCAACAATTCTTCCTTTGCTGGAACAACAAATGAGACTTTTCCACCATTTACTTGCATAAGTTTTATAAAACAACTTGAATCTCCAGTCATATGCCTTGAACAACCACTATCCAAATACCATTTAATCTTTTTCTTTATAGTGACCTGCAATTAAAAGAGAAACTCAAGCTTTCTTTGGTACCCATATTTTCTTGGGTCCAGAGGAGTTAGTGCAATAAGCAGTCTTTGCTCATTCCTTCTTAACAGGTCTCCAAACCATAGGACATTCTTTTTCAAAATGTTCTGAGCTGTTGCACTTAGAACATTTGAGATCACTTCGCCCAATAGGTTTTACAAAGATTTTATGAAAATGATTTCTGTAAAAAGTTTTCGTAGGCCTTTCTTTGATTCTTTTTTTCACTTTTGGAAAATCAATTAGAGGAATAGTTTCAGAAGTCATTTCCAAGCTTGATTTGTTAAAGTAGGGTCTTTGTACTGAAAGAATATTTTCCAATTTCTCAGATTCTATTGAAAACCTTTTTGAAATATTTGAAATGTCATTTTTCAAAAATGTATTTTCTTTTAAACGAGAGTTTGCATTTTCTTATAAAGTAATAAAATTTTTATCTAAATTTTCAAACTTTTCTTTCCATAAAATTTCCTATTACTTCAGTGTAGAATTCTCCCTTTTTAGCTCGGAAATCCTCTTCAGAGAGGTTTTGAGACTAAGACACAGTTCATCAATGTATTTCGAGACTTTAGTAGGGATTTTTAAATTTCTTACCTCAGTTTCACTATATGAGTCTGAGTCTGTATCTATTTCGGAGTCGGAGTTTGATTCTGATTTTTCCATTAGATAAATATTGGCATAATCTTTATCATTTTCTTCACATTTTGTATCTCTCCATGTCTCTGCCTTGAGAGCCTTCATGTATTTATTAGCTTTTCCTTTCTTTTTCTTCAACATGGGACAGTTGGGTCTGATGTGTCCCTTTTTCTTGCATTCAAAACAGATAACTTATTTATTGGATTCATCATCCTTAGTTGATTTGTTTTGAAACTTTTGAGTGCTTTGCTTCTTCCAATTGAATCTTTTTCCCTTTTTGTTCAGTTTCCCATCATCCATATCATCTTCAGAGTCTGTAACATTAGAATCATCGTTAGATCTTAAAGCAATTGACTTCTTACCTTTGAGATCTTCTTCTTCATTGATTTGCTCCACTTTATAGGACTGAAGTGTGCCAACCAATTCGTCTACAGAAAGTGGCATGATCCTTTGTGTTTCCCTTATCGAAGTCTTTACGTAATTCCAGTCTTTGGAGAGTCCACGCAGCAACTTGTTAACCTTCATGGATCTTGAGATTGGTTGTCCCTGATACTCTAGACCATTTACAATTTCTATAAAACGACTAAACATGTTAGTAATAGATTCTCCTGGTTTCATCTTGAAGGCTTCATCTTGTCCGAGTAGAATATTGATCCTTATTTATTTCACTCGATCAGCTCCTTTATAGGTAATGTGCAGCCTGCCCCAGACTTCTTTGGCTGTTTCATAAGAAGATATTCCATTATACTCAGTAGGAGATAATGCACAATATAAGGAGTAAATTGCTTTAGCATCAAGAGCTTGTCTCTTGGTTATTTCTTCTTGAGTTATCTTGCCAGCGTTTGCAACTTTTTTTCCCCTTTCTGAAACTGATGTTGCTGCAGGAACAATTCCTTTTTCTACTACATCCCATTCCAGAGGATCTTTCGATCTTAGGAATGCCTTCATCTTGTTTTTCCATATGTTGAATTCATTTCCATCGAAATAAGGCAATCTGGTGTAACTTTGGCCTTCAATCAAACCTGGAGCCAACTTACTAGCCATAGATCTTTAACTTAGAAGTAAAAACACTTCAATTAATTGAGTACATAGGCTCTGATACCAATTGATAAAGCTAGTATGAACACATAGAGGGGGTGAATAGGTGTTAAATAAGTTTTTGTAAGACTTAACAACTAAATTCAACTTATATGGAAACGGTAAACTGAAAATGTAAAAGACCGTGAACTGATATATAAGACTGCGAATTAAGTAAAGAGATTAGTGAAAGAGAATTGAAACACAAGGTTTATAGTGGTTCGGCTTAGACCAAGCCTACGTCCACTCTCCCGCACTGATAGCCCACTGGCTGGATTCCACTAAGAAACAAAAGAGATTTTACAGTATTAAGTCCTTGATTCCAGAGTGTAGAGACTTTACTACACTTCCTCAAGGTCTCACAAGTATTTGATCTCTCTTTTGAGTACAGTTTAAGCTCGACAAATTGTGACAGCAAAGAACTAAGAGTTTCAGACTTTGGAATTTTTCTTTCACGCACACACTCGAATAACTTGAGCGTCCTCCTTATATACTCCTCCATGCCATCATAACCGTTGGCATCTTCCAAAGAAGTTCTTCCAGTCTACCCGTTAGACAGAATCAATTCGAAAGATCTCGAGTTATTAATGTGATGATAGCCCACCAATCATGCTCACCCATACAATCAAGATCTATGTTTTCATAAGTAGAACCTTCCAAGTATACTTCGCCAATCAACGGATCTAAATATTCAAATTGATTT
The DNA here is from genome assembly GCA_014182375.1 of Eucalyptus virginea. Classification (NCBI taxonomy): domain Eukaryota; kingdom Viridiplantae; phylum Streptophyta; class Magnoliopsida; order Myrtales; family Myrtaceae; genus Eucalyptus; species Eucalyptus virginea. Next base: position 38,290,179 of record CM024516.1, on the reverse strand, counting down.
CAATAAGAATAATTGATCACGAGATGCTATCTTCAGCCGTGAGATATTCTTCAACCGTACGAACAAAATCCTTAAAGATGTATTTGTATCTGGATAAATCTTCTTCATCGAATAAATCTTTTCTTCGTCGGTCTGGAAACTATTAGTGAGGATAGACTTTAAATCTTGCGTTTGGAGGTCTTCAGACTTTGGCAATAGAGTTTGCAAGTCTTCAGACTAGACTGATGAAAACGTTTTGTCAACTTCAAAACAGATAAGGAAGCTTTCTCCAACAATTCTAGATGGACGTCAAACGCGCTTTTCTTAATGGATTCATACAAGAAGAATTTTATGTGGAACGACCATCAAGCTTTGAAGATCCAAGAAAACCAGACTCTGTCTATAGACTAAAGAAAGCTTTGTATGATCTGAAGTAGGCACCTTGAGCTTGGTATGAAATGTTAAGTAAGTTTTTAACAAATAGTGGCTTTGAGAAAGGAAAAGTTGATACAATCTTGTTTTTAAAAAGAGAAGAAAAAGATTTTCTACTTGTACAGATTTATGTAGATGATATAATCTTTGGATCTTCTAACGAAAATCTTTGCAAGAAATTTTCAAGATATATGTAGGAAGAATTTGAAATGAGCATAACGGGTGAATTGACATTCTTTCTAGGATTGCAAGTCAGACAATCAAAGAAAGGAATATTTATTCACCAGGAGAAATATGCCAAAGATATTATCAAGAAGTTTGGGATGGAGAATTGCAAGAAAATAGAAACTCTCATGTCAAGCTCATCAAAGCTCGACAAGGACGAAGGAGGAAAGAAACTCCCAAAGAAACTCCCATTACTTTCTTTCCTCCTGCAGTTGATCAGACTCAGCAACTCATCTTAAGGAAGTTACTTGAGTTTGGAAACCTCTCCAATCCAGGGGGATAAGTACACTAATGGTGCCATAAGTTGTGTACGGCGCTCACTTTGGTACCAAAAGTTTCCGCCGGATCACTTAAGTGCCAAATCGGAAAAAAAATGATTACTTTGGTGCCACCGGCGAGAAATTCCGGCCAAAATGATTACGTGGCATTTTTATTTTAAAAAAAAAAAGTTGCTCGGCTTTTAAACGACATTGTTTTTCATCCTCTTCAAGAAACGACATCGTTTTGCTCTTATACGTGGACACCATCGCAAAAATGACGCTGTTTAGCTCGTACATGGGTTGAAATTAGGTTTAGGGTTTCTCCTCGCCACTTGGCCACCATTGTTCGCCCGCCAATGCTCGGCCACCGTCGCTTGGCCACCATTGTAGATGCTCGACCAGGTGAACGAGGAGGGAACGAGATTGTTGCTCAAACAAAAAGTGGCAGAAAGAATAGGAGGCGAGGCGGAGGAGGAGGAGGAAGAAGAGGGGTTGAAGGTGTCGCAATCGATGTGCCGCCGCCACCGCCGCTGGTGCCGTTGTTGGTGCTGCTACTGGTGCGCTGCTGGTGTTGCTGTTGGTGCCGTTCGCTGCTGGTGTCGCTCTTCAAGGAAGAAGACAACGTGCCTCCTCTCTCTCCCTCTCTCTCTCTCTCTCTCTCTCTCTCTTTCAATTTGGGGATTTAGGGTTTCGATTTGGGGGAAAGAAGCCAAACAACGTCGTTTTTGTGGTTTAGATGCTGATTGTGCTCTCCGGCAAGCCACATCAACCTAAAAAATTAATAAAAAAATGCCACGTCAGATTTCCGGCCGATCAGATCAGTGTTGGCACCAAAGTGAGCGTTTTTCAAATTTTTTGGCACTTAAGTGATCCGACAGAAACTTTTGGCACCAAAGTGAGCGCCGTACACAACTTATGGCACCATTAGTGTACTTATCCCCAATCCAGGTATTTTATTTTTGGCACATAAAAATTGAATAGGTATGATTATCACCGAATCATGTCTTGCCTTTTTCATTTTTGGAAATTACAATTTCATTATTGATTTTTCGGAATATATTTCAAATTTTTTGCAGTTATTCTTTTTGAATTGTTTTATGAAAAGGCATTTCTTTTTGTGATGATTCGTTTGCCCCATTTTGATTCCTTTAAATTCTTTAGTTTATTTCTTTCGAGCACAGTGTTTTCAAACCATAATTCTCTCTCTCTCTCTCTCTCTCTCTCTCTCTCTCTCTCGATTTTTTCCTCGAGAAAACACTCTGCGAATTTCTTTCTCTCTTCCACTCGAACATGACGTCGAGGTCCTCCAAATTTGCAACAATGTTATTCCAAAGGAAATCTTCTCACATCGCTAGTCATGGCCCTTGCAATATGCCTGAAGGACCAACTCATTTTGATTTGACTGGAGAAGATTCTCCCCGGAGTTCTCCTCGTCACTCTGCAGATGAGGAAGTTACATAGGAGACAACACCCATTTCTGTAATGAGGCCTGAGGTACTTTTCAAACATTATACGTTTTTGAAATAGGGTGGAAGTCTTGTGGGCTTTATCACTAACTTTCTAAAAGACCATGGATACAGAAATGAAACTCTATTTTTGAGAACGATGGAAAGGTTAGGACTGGCACCAAAAGGAATAGTAAAGAAGGAGTTTTTGAATTTTCCTTCTGATCCTCGTTTTGGGTCAGAAAATAAAGATGATGATGAGAGAATTTTTATAGAAAGAACGAAAATTTTTCATTCAAAAGAGCATAAAAAGGTTTATGCTCAAATGTTGAACAGAGGGGTCATAAACCCGCGAACAGTAGACTTTGACTTTCTGGATTCTATGAAGGTTAACTTGAGGGAAAAGTTAGCCAAACTTCAATTTGAAAAATTCTGTGCAGAGACATATGAAGCTTATCCTGAATTAACGGCATATTTTTACTCGAATCTGTCATTTCTAGATCAAACTCATATTCAGTTTACTGTTTGTGATAGAGTGTTTAATGTAGATGTGGATATTTTGGCTGACATTTTGGGTGTAGAACAAAGTGGTTTTCTACCCATAAATGTATCCATCAATCAAGTTACTAGATTTCTAGTGAAAGACAGATTTTCGAGTGAGAGTATTACTTACTCTCGTATGCTTGCTTCAAACATTCTGTTGCATAAGATAGTGATCAATTGCATCAGACCCAAGGTTGCCTTTAAGACTGATGTTTCGAGATTTGAAGCAAAGATAATGTGGGCAATTTGCAATGGAGTTCCTTTTTCTCTCCCACATACTATCTTTATGCACATATACATAACAGTGATGAAGGAAAAAAGGGCAACTGCCCTACTCTGCCTTTATAACGAGATTGTTCAGACACTTTCAAATTTAATTACCTTCTCAACTTCGATCAGGACTCTTGCTCCTATGGAAATAGGAATGAAAATGACTTCCAAGATGAGGCTAAAAGATCTTTCTAAAGCCTTGGATCTTTTGAAGAAGGAATCATCTAGTAGAATCAAAGAAGGATATGTTAATGCAAAAAAGTGCAAGGGAAATGATGTTGTCTAGAAGACATCAAAGAAGAAGAAATCTATCCTTCTGCAGGATGAAGAGGAGGAAGATGAAGACTTAACAATATCTGCCATCGCTTTGCGCAATCTTCAAGGATCTGCTGATTCTGAAGAGCCAGAAGAAGAAGAAGGTGAAAAGGAAGAAGAAGAAGAAGAAGAAGAAGAAGAAGAAGAAGAAAGTGATGCTGAAGAATTTGAAGAAAAGGAGGATGGCGATGAAGACTCCGAAAGAGACGCTAGTACAATACCAGAATTGGAGGAAACTAAGAAAAATATGGAAATTGCTGCACTTGAAGAAGAGAAGACTGAACCAAAGCAGTGATCTCATGCTAGAAAGGAGAAAGTGCAATAAGAAGAAATTTTATCTCAACCCGGAGGCACCAAAACAGGGGGAGAACATGAGAAAACTCCTTTAGTTGCACCTACTGCTAGTGATGGTGTCAGTCAATCTCCTACAGATGCTGAAGATGTATTTACATCTCATTTCCCTGAAGACCCAATTGAAGAGGAAACTCCAAGTCAGGGTAAGCAACAAACTACATGCATTCAAGTTGATGTTCCTTCACTTCTGGATGCTCCACAGATTCATTTTGTTGAAGCTAGTGCCCAAACCGAACCAGAAGCAAACTATCCAAGGAGAGTAGATCTCGTCTTGGAGATGAAGGCATAACAATATGCCATGGAGTTTGAGATTCAGAAGTTATATGCTACTTTAGGATTTACCTCAAAATTTCTTACTAACAAGGTACAATCTCTTGACACTCAAGTTCAGATATTGAATCAACAGGCTTCGCAGACTATAGCCAAAGTGGAGAATGTATACCATCAGTGCCTACATAAGCTTGAGGAGACTGTGCAGTCATTTGAGGATTTCCGACTTGTTCGCATTCCAAAACAACCCTGATCATCTCTTCGTTCACTCTTTTTATTCATGACTGACTTTATCTTTTTGCTGATGACAAAAACGGGGAGAATGAGAGCAAATTTAAAGTTCTTGTCTTGTTTTGTTTAAACTTGGTTGTTTGGTTTGTGGTTTGAACTTTGTTTGTGGTTTGAACTTTTGTAGTGCTTGAACTATAATTGTTTATTGTTGCAGAACTATTAAGACCAATGTGTTTTGTGGATGCAGATTCTATGTTATTCAGTTCTGTAATAATCTGTCTTATTATAAATTATTATGTGCTGTTAAAGTGTTGGTTTGCAGGTTACAATGTTTAAATCTACATGAAAGTTTTGTCACCATAAAAAAGTGGGAGATTGTTGAGAAAACTCATATTAGATTTTGAAGTTGACAAAATTTTTTTATTTCTATTATTATTCTCATTTTGGGGAATACTAGACTTCTGTGGAATTTTATCAAAATCTATCTTACATTAGAAGTTTGCCCTACTTTGATGAAGACCCAGACTGAACTCAAGTGAAGATCAAAGAAATAATCAGACTCAGGATTATTGTTCTTCTCTCAAAGACTCAGTACCAACAAGATATATGTGGCTTTTTGGATGGAAATTTCACTTACCTTTTTGGATTTTATTGATGAAATCAATCATGGAACGGTAAAATCAATTTGGAAGACAAGTTTATTTGAAAAGAATCTACTTATGGAAACTAAGATTCTGATTGTATGGGTAACCAGGATCATCAGACTTTCATCTCAATCTTCAAATGGCTCAAGATCTCCTAGATTGATTATGTCCAACGGGTTGATCGGAAGAATTTCTCTGGAAAGTGCCAATGGTCATAAATGTGACATCCTGAAATTCGACCCCGTTTCGATAAAGTGAAATGGGCATTTCGTTGACGTGCCTACAGTCCTTTTTCTCTGAGTTGATCACTCACGAGTTAACTAACCTATTGAGTGAAGCCGTTAATGGATGTATCCTAATAAAAATCCCTAAAAGCTACTTAATTAGTTGGATTGGGCTAAAATCACGTCTGATCGATTCTAATCATGAAATTTAATTTGGTTTCGGGAATCGAATATTCGAGCGTGTCACAATTCATTTTTAGGATCCTATCTCATCATCCGTCAATTTATTGATGAGTCCGAAATTTTGGGAATGAAATTATCGGAGGAAAAATTGAAGACCGGAAGAATTTAAAAAGAGAAAGGGGAAATAATAGAAGTAATTTTTTTTTGAATAGTAGGATTTTTACTAATTGATTACTTTTTTATTTTCATTTTTTTCTCTCCCTTTCTTTTTCTCTCTCCTCTCTCCTCTCCCCTCCCCCTTCATGCGGACACCCCCACCGAATACCTACCCCCTTGCCAATTTCAAATTGGCTTCTCCCCCTTTTATTTTTACTTTTGACTAGTCAAAGCCCCTAATTCTTATCTCTTCTTTTTACCTTATCTTTCTCTCTCTCTTCTCTTTCTTCTTTCCCCACCCCACGTGACCGAAACACCTTTCTTCTTCCTTCTTCTTCATGAAAACCAGAAGCTGAAGAAGAACGGACAGCAGCAGCTTGCCGAAGATCGTCGCCGCCCACGCACTACCGCCTGCGCGCCCACCGCTCGCCGCCGTTCCGCTGTCTGCGCATGCCCGCGCGCCCGCCGCTCGCTGCCATCCCTCCCCCGCGCGATCCAGCCGTTGCCTAGCCTCTGTCCAACCCCCGTTCAGCCACCTCCGGCCACCGTTTGAAGTCGCCGGACCTCCACCGACCCTCCCCCGCACCTTGCCGCCCTTGCTGCTTTGTTTTGTGCCTGTTTTGTGTCTTTTTACAGCCATCGCAGCCCCCCATGGAGTGGGTTTCCAGCCCCCTTGGGGCTCGCTTTGGGCTGTTTCCAGGCCTCGGACCCGAGCCGTGCTTTGGAAGGAATCGTTCCTCGCGCCGTGCCCGTCGGATTGATCCAAGTTGCGCGCAATTCCGGTGAGTAATCTCGCTAATCCTTGCTTAGTGGGCTAATTATACTTAATGGTTGTTTAGTTTTATTTAATTAGGTTTAGGTGGTTAGATTAGTGTTTATTAGTTAATTGTGATGCAAATTAGACAAATTGAATGTGTATTTAGCAAGTAGACATGGTCTACTATTTATTGAGGGTAGCTTGGGATTTTTCCAACCCTTTATCGGGCTTCAATTTGACAATTTGGGCCTAAGTGGAATTTTTGGTATTTAAATATTATTTTTCGGAATGAAATTAATTAATTAATTATTTTCCGAAAATTCAACTGGGATGGCTAGTGACCGGAATATTATGCTAATGACCGTGGTGAAGTCCGTTTATTTAATCAGGCTTTATTTTGAGCTAAATTGAATTTTTAATATTAATTGTTTAATTTTCGAAATTAATTAATTAATTAATTATTTTTTGGAAATTAAGGTTGAGATGGCTGACAACTGAAATCTTGTGCTAATTCTCGTAGCGCAGTCCATTTATTTAATTGAGCTCTACGTTGCATGGAATTAAATAAATTGTGATATTTTAGGGATTTACCCTAAATTGTTTGAAATTGAGTGGGATTGATTGATTTACTAGTAGTTGGCTGAGTATGTTTATTTAGCACTTATAATGCTTGGTTGAGTTATAAAGTGAGTAGAATCGTGAGAGTGAATCGGAAATACTCTGGGCTTGAACCGATCAAACACGGTGTATGGGCTTACGTGGTTTGGTGATTTGGGATATCACTGGCGAAAACGGCGCCTTAAAGAACGCACGTATCGGTCTAGTACATACATTATTGTTGACCTACATGGTTCGGTGATTGGGATATCACTGGCGAAAACAACGCCTTAAAGAACGCATGTATCGGTCTAGTACTCATATTGTTATAGGCATGTATGGTTCGGTGATTAAGGATATCACTGGCGAAAACGGCGCCTTAAAGAACACATGTACTTGTCTATTAAATACATTGTCATAGGCATGTGTGGTTCGGTGATTAAGGACATCACTGGTGAAGACGGCGCCTTAAAGAACGCACACAATTGTCTATTGAGTACATGGTTATAGGCATACGTGGTTCGGTGACTAAGCATGTCACTGGCGAAAACGGCGCCTTAATGAACGCACGCAATTGTCTAGTAGATAAGTCACCTTGGCGAACTTGACGCTCGAGAGCATTGATGTAGCGCTTTGACCGAGTGCCCGATGGGAGGTTATATGGTGTGGAATCAATGACCTAGAATGGTCTGTCTGACATGTATCCGACTTGTTCAATTGATCAATGATTTGATCAGATTGTCGTGATTTGATTGATTGTTCGTTATGATTTATGAAGCGTTTGTATATAATCTTGAATTGCAGGTTGAGACTGAGGCCAAGGTAAGTCCTCTGACTCGTGCTGTGCTTAGGCAACCGAGTAGTGTATTAGTTCCCTAATTGAGTCTTAGTAGGGGTAGAACTCGCTAAGACGTAGTCACATCCCGGTTGTGGGACAACATTTCAGGATCCCGATTAGGAGTTGAGGAGGAGGAATCTGAGAAGGAGAACTCTGAGGTGAAACCTGAGGAGAAGGATTTTTGGAAGAAGAAGATAATACCGAGAGGGATCTTGAGTACGACCCGAATGGACTGAGATTTCATCTTCTTTTGTGAACTCCATTTTGATGTGAATAGAGTTAGAGTAAAAAGTTGTGAATAGTTGTGAAGTACTCTAGTTTGTGTTTTGTATAAAAGTTTGGTTATAAGTTTCAATATGAAAAATATAGCCCTGCTTATCTATCCCATTGTTTTATTATCTGGGGATTTTCTTTATGCTTCCACTTGCGCATATTAAATGAATAGGGTCGGCGATGCGTCCTGGGACATCGCTATTAATCGACCAGGTGAGGGATCGGGGCGTGACATACCGTTTAAGTGGTATCAGAGCGAAGTTTAAAATTGGAGTGATAAGGAGCGATGACCATGGGATAGTTTGTAGGAAGGGCCTTTAAATTCATGCTGGTGCATGTCTGTGTTAGCTTAGTGCTAAAATTGTTTGTTGTTTGGATCACTCCGTTTCTAATTCGGTATTGAATTGGAAACAGGTGTTAGTTGAGTAAAGCTACACTATGAGCGATCAGGAGCCGAGAACTCTTGCAAAGAGGACCAATAGGGCCGTTATTCGGGGTAGAGCTCCGACTCATGTCAGGACCTGAGGCAGATGTGGTTGAGCGCCAACATAGGCTAGCGCAAGTGGAGTGATTCCACCTGTTGTAGATGTTGGGGTAGCAGCCCCTAATGATCCCAGGGTGGATGGGATCTTACGTGTTCTGGAAGCGATGGGTACTAGAATGGATCAGCAAGCTGCTATCGTTGAAGCCGTTGCTCATGCTACTGCAACTGTCGCTGCTGCTGCTGCCACCAGAGTTGCCCCTGCTGCCGCACCTGTAGCCGCACCTGCCGTTGCTCCAGCTGCTGTGAATGTTGAAGGTCCATCGGGGATAGTGGTCGCTGCAAGACCAATCCATAAGCTAGTGGAGCATTTCCTAAGACTAAATCCACCGGTGGTCACTGGGTCTGGAGATCCCAAAGCTGCTTCTTCATGGGTTTAAAAGCTTGAGAAGGCGTTTGCACTACTGATGTGCAACAAGGCTGAGAAGGTAATGTTAGCAACTTACCAGCTGGATGGAGTTGCGAACACTTGGTAGATGATTACCCATGAAACGATCTTTCCAGAAGGCGCTGTTCACGACTAGAACACTTTTCGTGAAGCCTTCAATGATAAATATTTCTTCGAGACTGCCAGAGAGGTGAAGATGGCAGAATTTCAACGTCTTCGCTCGGGTTCCCTATTTGTTGATGAGTATGAGGCGAAGTTCGCTGAACTTTCGCGATATGCTCCCGAGTTAATCGAGAATCCTGTGAACCGAGCGAGGAGGTTCAGAGATGGATTCAGACAGGATTTGAGAAGCGCCTTAGTCCTTCTGGATTTGAAGACTTATAATGACATATATCGGAGAGCTCAGAAGATTGAGAAAGATCAAAACGATAAAGCTGCCTCATCTGGATCGAGGTTTAGCTCTCATAGAGACAACATCCGCCAAGGAAAGAGGTCGATGTTGGGAAACAGATTCCAAGGCCCGCCCAACAAGAAAAGTGGATTTAATAGGCCGATACCCAGTAGCGTTGGTGCATGTCGCTTCTGTGGGAGAAGACATGGGACAACACCGTGCCCAGCTAGGACGGGTGTGTGTTTTGAATCTGGCCAACAGGGCCATATGGTCAGAAATTGTCCAAGGAAGCAAAGAGGACAACCTCATCTATCGCCGCTGCCACCGATGAGACAAATAGGAGGGTATGCCCCTTAGAATGCACCGCAAGGAGGACAACAGAGACCTCCAGTTCAGGGCATTGTGTATGCAATTACACAAGGTCAGGCAGAAGCTGTGCCTGACGTGATTACAGCTACGGTCTCGCTCAACGACCAACCTGCTTATGCTTTGTTTGATTCGGGAGTAACCCATTCCTTCATTGCCGAGCAATATGTTAAGATGCTAGGGTTGAGTCCTGTATTGTTGGAGTTGACAATTTGCATATCTACACCCTTGAAAGATAAAGTTATTGCTGCTTTGGGATGTTCGGGGTGCAAGTTAGAGATTGGTGAGTGAGTGGGGAAAATTGACTTGTTAGTCCTAGCCATGTATGATTTTGATTTGATAATTGGCATGGATTGGTTCACCAATCAATGAGCTAAAATGGACTGCTATCGCAAGGCGATTCAGTTTGACCCGTTAGGGGGGTAAGAGCTTTGAGTTTGTCGGGAATCGAGGAGGACCTCCGATTTCCTTAATCTCGTCGTCAGAAGCAGCTCGTTTGTTAGACGAGGGTTGCCGAGGGTGTTGGAGAAATCTTCGTGGAGTGTTTTGAAGCTGACAAAACGTTTCCATCAGTCTAGTCTGAAGATTTGCAGACTCTACTATTTAAAGTCTGAAGACCTCCGGACTACCAGACTCAAGACTCAAAGTCTATCCTCATTGACAGTTTCTAGTTTGTCGAAGAAGATCTACCCAGGACTGGATGTTTCGTTAAGGATTTGATCTTATCGATTGAGGAAGATCTCTTGGCTGGATATGACATAACATAATCCTTTATTCGAATCAAGATTGATTAAGGATCCGATGATTGGCGAAGTATACTTGGAAGGTTCTACTTATGGAAACCGAGATCCTGATTGTATGGGCGAACGGGATTGATGGGCTATCGACATGTTCCTTAAATAGCTCGAATGATCTTCCTAATTGATTCCGTCCAACGGGTAGATTGGAGGAGTTCCTTTGGTAAGTGCCAACAGGTATGATGGCATAAAGGAGTATAAAAGGAAGACGTTCCAGTTGTTCGAGTGTGTGCACGATAGAAGAATTCCAAAGTCTGAAGCTCCTTGTTCTTAGTCAATTCATTTGTTGAGCAAAATCTTGTACGCAAAAGAGAGTCTATATTTGTGAGAAACCTTGAGGAAGTGTGGTAGAATATCTACACTGTGGAATCAAGGGAGAACATTGCTGTAAAATCTCTTTTGTTCATAGTGAAATCCAGCCGGTGGGCCATCAGTGCGGAAGAGTGGACGTAGGCTTGGAAGAAGCCGAACCACTATAAACCTTGTGTTCATTTCTCTTCCCTACTCTCTGTTTTACTTTGATCATAATTACTTGTGATAACAAAAAGGCGAGCTTCATTGTTATTATCTAATATTGATCACATATCACGAGAAATTATTTTTGCACCTATTCACCCCCCTCTAGGTGCTTATACTAGCTATCTCAGAGGGTACTTAGCAACTGTCGTGGATACGATAGTTGAAGAGCTGAAAATGGAATATATTTAAGTGGTTCAGGAGTTTCCAGATGTCTTTCCAAAAGAATTGCTGGATAAGGGATTTTATTTGTCCTAGTGCATCACCTTGAGGAGCGCCAGTTCTATTTGTTAAGAAGAAAAATGGTTCATTGCGTTTGTGCATCGACTATCGACAGCTCAATCAAGTAACGATCAAGAACAAATATCCATTGCCGAGGATAGATGACTTGTTTGATCAACTACAAGGAGCGTCAATATTCTCGAAGATCAACTTAAGGACAGGATATCATCAGCTGAGGATTAGGAAAGAGGATATTCCTAAGTCGGCATTTTGTACCCGGTATGGTCATTACAAGTTTACAGTGATGCCGTTTGGGTTGACGAATGCTCCAGCTGCCTTTATGGATTTGATGAACAGAGTGTTCAGGGAATATCTGGATCAGTTTGTGATCGTGTTCATTGATGACATCTTGGTCTATTCGAGAAGTGATGAAGAGCATGAGAATCATCTGAGAGTAGTACTCCAGACCTCAAGAACTTATCAGCTATATGCTAAGTTTAGCAAATGCGAGTTTTAATTGACTCGTGTTACGTTCTTAGGTCATGTGATTTCTGGGGAAGGAATCTCCGTCGATCTGAGCAAGATAGAAGTCATGATCAAGTGGCCGAGACCATCGACAGTGACAAAGATCGAAGTTTTCTAGGGTTAGCAGGTTATTATAGATGGTTTGTGGAAGGGTTTTCATCAATAGCGTCCCCTCTGACAAAGCTCCTGAAGAAAGAAGAGAAATTCGTATGGTCAGATAAGTGTGAGTGTAGTTTCCAAGAGCTGAAGGAAAAGCTGACTACCGCACCTGTGCTGACGATTCCATCTAGTCCTGGAGAATTCGAGATCTATAGTGATGCGTCATTCAAGGGATTGGGTTGCGTGCTGATGCAACATGGCAGAGTTGTCGCATACGCTTCTCGTCAGTTGAGACCTCATGAATTGAACTATCCGACACATGACTTAGAACTTGCAGCCATCATAATTGCGTTGAAGATTTGGAGGCACTACTTGTGCGGAGAAAAGTTTCAAATTTTCACAGACTATTAGAGTCTCAAGTATTTGTTCTCTCAGAAGGAGTTGAACATGAGACAGCGTCGATGGATGGAATTGCTTAATGATTACGACTGTGATATTCTATATCACCTGGGAAAGGCGAACAAGGTCGCCGATGCATTGAGTCGGAAGTCTTCAATAGCGCAAATCTTGGTTAAGGAGTGGAACTTAATCGAGAGAGCTCAGGATTCAGAATTCAAATTTGAGGTAGGCCACCTTTCAAGTTTTATGGCCACCCTCAGAATTGAGCCGGATGTCCAGGTCAAAATCAAGCAACTCCAACCGACAGATCCAGACGTACAGAAAATTCTTTAAGATGATACCGATAAAAGAAAGGCTGATTTTTAGGTTTCTAATGATGGGGTACTGAGGCTCCATGAACGTTTGGTTGTACCTGACGATGTAGAGCTTAGAGAAGAAATTTTATCTGAAGCACATCGTAGCAATTATAGCATTCATCCCAGAAGCACTAAGATGTATCAGAATCTGCGTCAACACTACTGGTGGTCAGGTATGAAGGTATATATTGCCAAGCATATCGCCAAGTGTTTGACTTGTCAGCAAGTAAAGGCCCAGCATTGCAAGCCGGGAGAACTTCTGCAACCTCTCGCGATCCCAGAATGGAAATGGGAGCATATCACGATAGATTTCGTGACTGGACTATCAATGAGTCAAAGTAGGAAATGATACGATTTGGGTAATAGTCGACGGGCTAACAAAGTCGGCTCACTTCATCGCAGTTCGAAAGGACCTTAGTCTTGATAGACACGCAGACTTATACATGCGTCAGGTGGTTCGAATGCATGGAGTGCTGGTTACGATAACTTCATATAGAGACCCGAGGTTTACTGTTGCTTTTTGGAAGAGCTTGCAAAGTGCTTTAGCTACAAAAGCTTCAGTACAGTACGGCATATCATCCTCAAACAGATGGCCAGTCTGAGAGGACGATTCAAACCCTCGAGGATATGTTGAGAGCGTGTGTAATAGGCTTCAAAGGAAGTTGGGAAGATCAGCTTCATTTGGTGGAATTCGCCTACAACAACAGTTATCAGCAGAGCATCAAGATGGCTCTTTTTGAAGCGTTGTATGGCAGAGCGTGCAAAACTCCAGTATGTTGGGATGAAGTCGGGAAAAGGAAAATCACAAGCCCATAGTTGGTTTAGCAATCAGTAGATGCCGTGGCAGTGATCAGAGACAGATTAAAGACAGCGTAGAGCAGGTAGAAAAGTTATGTAGATAAACATCGAAGGTCTTTGGAATTCCAAGTTGGTGATCACGTTTTTATGAAAGTGTCACCAATGAAGGGAGCTTTGGTAAGAAAGGCAAGCTGAGTCCGAGGTATGTAGGTCCGTTTGAGATTCTTGAAAGAATCGGAAACCTAGCGTATCGTCTTGCGTTGCCACCAAGATTGGTGCAAGTGCATGACGTCTTTTACGTGTCGATGTTAAGGAAGTACGAGCCTGACTAGACCCACGTGCTTAATTTTGAGGAATTGGACGTGGATGACCGTGTGTCATACGTTGAAAGCCCGGTTCAGATTGTCGATCGCAAAGAGCAAGTTCTGCGTACAAAGACCATTCCGTTGGTCAAAGTGGTCTAGCAACACCACGGCACTGAAGGAGCGACTTGGGAGACTTAAGAGTCGATGAGACAGTTGTACCCCGCATTTTTTATCAAAGTGTGTAATGGTTTAAATTTCGAGGACAAAATTTTTATAAGAGGGGAAGAGTTGTGACATCTTGAAATTCGATCCCGTTTCGATAAAGTGAAATGGGCATTTCGTCGACGTGCCTACGGTCCTTTTTCTCTGAGCTGATCACTCACGAGTTAACTAACCTATTGAGTGAAACCGTTAAGGGATGTATCTCAGTAAAAATCCCTAAAAGCTACTTAATTAGTTGGATTGGGCTAAAATCACGTCTGATCGATTCTAACCATGAAATTTAATTTGGTTTCGGGAATCAAATATTCGAGCGTGTCACAATTCATTTTTAGGATCATGTCTCATCATCCGTCAATTTATTGACGAGTCTGAAATTTTGGGAAAGAAATTATCGGAGGAAAAATTGAAGACCGGAAGAATTTAAAAAGAGAAAGGGGAAATAATAGAAGTAATTTGAATAATAGGATTTTTACTAATTGATTACTTTTTTATTTTCTTTTTTTCTCCCTTTCTTTTTCTCTCTTCTCTCTCCTCTCCCCTCCCCCTTCGTGCGGACACCCCCACCGAACACCTACCCCCTTGCCAATTTCAAATTGGCTTCTCCCCTTTTATTTTTATTTTTGACTAGTCAAAGCCCCTAATTCTCATCTCTTCTTTTTACCTTATCTTTCTCTCTCTCTTCTCTTTCTTCTTTCCCCACCCCACATGACCGAAACACCTTTCTTCTTCCTTCTTCTTCATAAAAACCAGAAGCTGAAGAAGAATGGACAATAGCAGCTCGCCGAAGACCATCACCGCCCACGCACCGCCGCCCGCGCGCCCATTGCTCGCCGCCTGCGCGCCCATTGCTCGCCGTCGTTCCGCCGTCCGCGCACGCCCGCGCTCTCGCCGCTCGCTGCCATCCCTCCCCCGCGCGATCCAGCTGCTGCCCAGCCTCTGTCCAGCCCTCGTGCGGCCACCTCCGACCCTTTATCGGGCTTCAATTTGACAATTTGGGCCTAAGTGAAATTTTTGGTATTTAAATATTATTTTTCGGAATTAAATTAATTAATTAATTATTTTCCGAAAATTCAACCTGGGATGGCCAAAGTGACCGGAATATTATGCTGATGACCATGGTGAAGTCTGTTTATTTAATCAGGCTTTATTTTGAGCTAAATTGAATTTTTAATATTAATTATTTAATTTTCAAAATTAATTAATTATTTTTCGGAAATTATGGTTGAGATGGCCGACGACTGAAATCTTGTACTGATTGTCGTAGCGCAGTCCATTTACTTAATTGAGCTCTACGTTGCATGGAATTAAATAAATTGTGATATTTTAGGGATTTACCCTAAATTATTTGAAATTGAGTGGGATTGATTGATTTACTAGTAGTTGGCCGACTATGTTTATTTAGCACTTATAATGCCTGGTTGAGTTATAAAGTGAGTAGAATCGTGAGAGTGAATCGGAAATACTCTGGGCTTGAACCGATCAGACACGGTGTATGGGCCTATGTGGTTTGGTGATTTGGGATATCACTAGCGAAAACGGCACCTTAAAGAACGTATGTATCGGTCTAGTACATATATTATTGTGGACCTACGTGGTTCGGTGATTGGGATATCACTGGCGAAAACGGCGCCTTAAAGAACGCACGTATCGGTCTAGTACTCATATTGTTATAGGCATGTATGGTTCGGTGATTAAGGACATCATTGGCGAACACGGTGCCTTAAAGAACGCACACAATTGTCTATTGAGTACATGGTTATAGGCATACGTGGTTCGGTGACTAAGCATGTCACTGGCGAAAACGACGCCTTAATGAACGCACGCAATTGTTTAGTGGATAAGTCACCTTGGCGAACTTGACGCCCGAGAGTATTGATGTGGTTCTGTGACCGAGTGCCCGATGGGAGGTTATATGGTGTCGAATCAATGACCTAGAATGGTCCGTCTGACATGTAATCGACTAGTTCGATCGATCAATGATTTGATTAGATTGTCGTGATTTGATTGATTGTTCGTTATAATTTATGAAGCATTCGTATATAACCTTGAATTGCAGGTTGAGACTGAGGCCAAGATAAGTCCTCTAACTCGTGCTGTGCTTAGGCAACCGAGTAGTGTATTAGTTCCCTAATTGAGTCTTAGTGGGGTAGAACTCACTGAGACGTAGTCTCATCCCGGTTGTGGGACAACATTTCAAGATCCCGATGAGGAGTTGAGGAGGAGGAATCGAGAAGGAGAACTCGAGGTGAAACCCGAGGAGAAGGATTTTTGGAAGAAGAAGATAATACCGAGAGGGATCTTGAGTACGACCTGGATGGACTGAGATTCCATCTTCTTTTGTGAACTCCATTTTGATGTGAATAGAGTTAGAGTAAAAAGTTGTGAATAGTTGTGTTGTGAAGTACTCTGGTTTGTGTTTTGTATAAAAGTTTGGTTATAAGTTTCAATATGAAAAATATAGCCCTGAATTTATTACCAAATATATATATGGCCCTGCTTATCTATCCCATTGTTTTATTGACTGGGGATTTTCTTTATACTTCCGCTTGCGCATATTAAATGAATAGGGTCGGCGATACGTCCTGAGACATCGCTATTAATCGACCAGGTGAGGGATGGACACTTGTTCGAGGATCGGGGTGTGACAATAAAGGTATGGAGGAGTATTTAAGGAGGTTTTTCGAGTCATTTAAGAGGACGAAAAAGCTAGAATTCCAAAGTTTGAAGCTTTTGAAATTATTTGTTCTTCATCGAGAGTGCTCATACGTGTATTCGAAAAAGAGAAAAACATTAGGGAGTGACTTAGTGAGAGGAAAAAAAATCTCTTTACTAGGTAGTCAGTGTTATACTGCTGTAATTCTCTTTCGATTCATAGTGAAATCCAACCTGAAGGTTGTTAACGTGGGAGAGTGGATGTAGGCTTAATCTAAACTGAACCACTATAAATCTTGTGTACATTTGCGCTTCCCTGAACTCCTTTAATTTATTTGCTGTGATATTCTTCTTAGTTTCGTCATATTTTAAAATATCTTATTTGAGTTTGAATCTTAACTCAAATCTATTGTTTAACAAACTTAGTTTAAAAGAAAAATGTTTTTACTGCATCTTTAGAAAAATCTGTTTTTACACCTATTTACCCAATCTAGGTGTTTATACTAGCTCTTTCAATATGTACTTCTTCTGCAGACAAAGTCCTCTGGGAATGAAACAATGGATCCATTCAACACTTATTTAGTTCACTCTCCACTGCAAGCAAATTAAGAACCTGTCATACAGGAAAGGACGCTATCTCACGTATTTCACATTATTCCAATTGGTACCATCGAACCCACGACATAAGCTCATTTATTTCAATTCCTTCTCATGTAGTGATTTTCACATGCTTTAAGTTCAAAAACAAGATGATGCAAGCCAAGGGTAGGCATTCTCAAACAGTAGGATCGGGAGAGTGACTTGCACATGGGAAAACAGGACGAAAAGAAATTTTAGCAATGCGAAAGCTCAGGAGAACAATCGTATCTTTGTCGATATAGATGACTGCAACTCTTCAAGGATGCAGATTTCAAAAGCTCCGACTCTTCAAGGACGGAGTGAAAACTCTTTTAGGTTTTCAAAGGGATGAACTCTACAAGGTTCACGATACTTGCTTCAAAGAAATTTTTTTTTTTTTTTTTTCATTTATCAAAAGTCATTCGTCTTCTACCAAAAATTGGATGGCTTATATCATCAAAGAAATAAAGACAGAGCATTGAAACTAGGAGAAATAAAGACAGAACATTAAAACTAGGAGAAATAAAGATAGGGCATTGAAACTAGGAGAAATAGTAAAAGCATAACGTCTTCATGGCTCCCCAAATGTCTTTCCAGCTTCCGGGATGGACTCAAGATGTCGATACGACTTCTTGGTTTCATCGAGCTTGAATGCGGGCTGATCTTATTGGTCTAGAGAGCTGGTCTTCAATGTCAATACGGCTTCTGGAAACTATCAGTGAGGGTAGACTTTAAATCTTGAGTCTAGAGGTCTTCAGACTTTGGCGATAGAGTCTACAAGTTTTCATACTAGACTGATGGGAATGTTTTGTCAACTTCAAAACAGATAAGGAAATTTTCTCTAACAATTTTAGATGGATGTCAAAAGCGCTTTTCTTAATGGATTCATACAAGAAGAAGTTTATGTGGAACGGCCATTAGGCTTTAAAGATCCAAGAAAATCGGACTCTGTCTCCAGACTAAAGAAAGCTTTGTGTGGTCTGAAGCAGGCACCTTGAGCTTGGTATGAAATGTTAAGTAAGTTTTTAACAAATAGTGGCTTTGAGAAAGGAAAAGTTGATACAACCTTGTTTATAAAAAAGAGAAGAAAAAGATTTTCTACTTGTACAGATTTATGTAGATGATATAATCTTTGGATCTTCTAACGAAAATCTTTGCAAGAAATTTTCAAGATCTATACAGGAAGAATTTGGAATGAGCATAATGGGTGAATTGACATTCTTTCTGGGATTGCAAGTCAGACAATCAAATAAAGGAATATTTATTCACTAGGGGAAATATGCCAAAGATATTATCAAGAAGTTTGGGATGGAGAATTGCAAGAAAATAGAAACTCCCATGTCAAGCTCATCAAAGCTCGACAAGGACGAAGGAGGAAAGATAGTAGATCAAAAACTATACAGAAGTATCATTGGTTCTTTTCTTTATCTCACTGCCTCTAGACCTGGCATACTATTTAATGTATGTATCTATGCTAGATTTCAATCTAATCCTAAAGAATCACATCTAAGTGTTGTTAAACGCATCATTAAATATATTGCAACTTTTCCAAAACTGGGTCTGTGGTATCCTAATGGAGGAGACTTTACTTTACTTGGTTATTCTAATGCTGATCTAGCTAGATGTAGAGTTGATAGAAAAAGTACATCTGATACATGTCAATTGTTGGGACAAATGTTGGTATCTTGGTTTTCAAGGAAGTAAAGTACCGTGGCTCTTTCTACAGTAGAAGCATAATATGTTGCTCTTGGAATTTGTTGTTCACGAATTCTGTGGATGAGACAACAACTAAAAGACTTCATAATAGAAGAATCATATACGAAAATTAGATGTGACAACACAAGTGCTATCAACCTTACCAGAAATTCAATTCTTCACTCAAGAGCAAAGCACATCGAAATTCGTCATCATTTCATAAGAGATCATATACAAAATGGTGAGATCAATGTTCAATTTGTTGATTCGAAGAATCAACTAGCAGATATCTTTACAAAACCATTGGAGAAAAGCTTATTTGAATCAATTCATAGCAAGTTGAATATCATTCATCCTTCCGACTAAAGTTTGCAGTTGATCAGACTCAGCAACTCATCTTAAGGAAGTTACTTGAGTTTGGAAACCTCTCCAGTACGTTAAAATTGAATAAGTATGATTATCACTGAATCATCTCTTGCCTTTTTTATTTTTGGAAATTACAATTTCATTACTAATTTTTCAGAATATATTTCAAATTTTTGGCAGTTATTCTTTTTGAATTGTTTTATGAAAAGGCATTTCTTTTTGTGACGATTTGTTTGCCCCATTTTGATTCCCTTAAATTCTTTACTTTATTTCTTTCGAGCATAGTGTTTTCAAACCCTAATTCTCAAACTCTCTCTCTCTCTCTCTGTCTCGATTTTTTCCTCGAGAAAACACTCTGCAAATTTCTTTCTCTCTTCCACTCGAACATGTCGTTGAAGTCCTCCAAATCTGCAACAATGTCATTCCAAAGGAAATCTTCTCACATCGCTAGTCATGTCCCTTGCCATATGCCTGAAGGACCAACTCATTTTGATTTGACTGGAGAAGATTCTCCCCGGAGTTCTCCTCGTCACTCTGCAGATGAGGAAGTCACATAGGAGACAACACCCATTTCTGTAATGAGGCCTAAGGTACTTTTCAAACATTATACATTTTTGAAATAGGGTGGAAGTCTTGTGGGCTTTATCACTAACTTTCTAAAAGACCATGGATACAGAAATGAAACTCTATTTTTGAGAACGATGGAAAGGTTAGGACTGGCGCCAAAAGGAATAGCAGAGAAGGAGTTTTCGAATTTTCCTTCTGATCCTCATTTTGGGTCAGAAAATAAAGATGATGATGAGAGAATCTTTATAGAAAGAACGAAAATTTTTCATTCAAAAGAGCATAAAAAGGTTTATGCTCAAATGTTGAACAGAGGGGTCATAAACCCGCGAACAGTAGACTTTGACTTTCTGGATTCTATAAAGGTTAACTTGAGGGAAAAGTTAGCCAAACTTCAATTTGAAAAATTCTATGCAGAGACATATGAAGCTTATCCTGAATTAACGACATATTTTTACTCGAATCTGTCATTTCTAGATCAAACTCATATTCAGTTTACTGTTTGTGATAGAGTGTTTAATGTAGATGTGGAAATTTTGGCTGACATTTTGGGTGTAGAACGGAGTGGTTTTCTACCAATAAATGTATCCATCAATCAAGCTACTAGATTTCTAGTGAAAGACAGATTTTCGAGTGAGAGTATTACTTACTCTCGTATGCTTGCTTCAAACATTTTGCTGCATAAGATAGTGATCAATTGCATCAGACCCAAGGCTACCTCTAAGACTGATGTTTCGAGATTTGAAGCAAAGATAATATGGGCAATTTGCAATGGAGTTCCTTTTTCTCTCCCACAAACTATCTTTCTGCACATGTACGGAACAGTGATGAAGGAAAAAAGGGCAACTGCCCTACTCTGCCTTTATAACGAGATTGTTCAGACACTTTCAAATTTAATTACCTTCTCAACTTTGATTAGGACTCTTGCTCCAATGGAAATAGGAATGAAAATGACTTCCAAGATGAGGCTGAATGATCTTTCTAAAGCCCTGGATCTTTTGAAGAAGGAATCATCTAGTAGAATCAAAGAAGGATATGTTACTGCAAAAAAGTACAAGGGAAATGATGTTGTCCAGAAGACATCAAAGAAGAAGAATTCTATCCTTCTGCAGGATGAAGAGGAGGAAGATGAAGACTTAACAATATCTGCCATTGCTTTGCGCAATCTTCAAGGTTCTGCTGATTCTGAAGAGCCAGAAGAAGAAGAAGGTGAAAAGGAAGAAGAAGAAGAAGAAGAAGAAGAAGAAGAAGAAGAAGAAGAAGAAGAAGAAGAAGAAGAAGAAGAAAGTGATGCTGAACAATCTGAAGAAAAGGAGGATGGCGATGAAGACTCCGAAAGAGACATTGGTACAATACCAAAATTGGAGGAAACTGAGAAAAATAGGGAAATTGCTGCACTTGAAGAAGAGAAGACTGAACCAACGTAGTGATCTCGTGCTAGAAAGGAAAAAGAGCAATAAGAAGAAATTTTATCTCAACTCGAAGGCACCAAAACAGGGGGAGAACATGAGAAAACTCCTTTAGTTGTACCTACTGCTAGTGATGGTATCAGTCGATCTCCTGCAGATGTTGAAGATATATTTACATCTCATTTCCCTGAAGCCCCAATTGAAGAGGAAACTCCAAGTCAGGGTAAGCAACAAACTACACGCATTCAAGTTGATGCTCCTTCACTTCTAGATGCTCCACAGATTCATTTTGCTGATGCTAGTGCCCAAACCGAACCAGAAGCAAACTATCCAAGGATAATAGATCTCGTCTTTGAGTTAAAGGCATAACAATATGCCATGGAGTTTGAGATTCAAAAGTTATATGCTGCTTTAGGATTTACCTTAGAATTTTTTACTAGCAAGGTACAATCTCTTGACACTCGAGTTCAAACATTGAATCAACAGCTTCGCATCGTAGCCAAAGTGGAGAATGTATACCATCAGTGCCTACATAAGCTTGAGGAGACTGTGCAGTCATTGGAGGATTTCCAACTTGTTCGCATTCCAAAACAACCCTGATCATTTTTTTGTTCACTCTTTTTATTCATGACCGACTTTATCTTTTTGCTGATGACAAAAAGGGAGAGAATGAGAGCAGATTTAAAGTTCTTGTCTTGTTTTGTTTAAACTTGGTTGTTTGGTTTGTGGTTTGAACTTTGTGGTTGTGGTTTGAACTTTTGTAGTGCTTGAACTGTAATTGTTTGTTGTTGCAGAACTATTAAGACTAATGTGTTTTGTGGATGCAGATTCTATGTTATTCAATTATGTAATAATCTGTCTTATTATTAATTATTATGTGCTAATAAAGTGTTGGTTTGTAGGTTACAATGTTTAAATCTACATGAAAGTTTTGTCATCATAAAAAAGTGGGAGATTGTTGAGAAAACTCCTATGACAAATTTTTTTTTATTTCTATTATTATTCTCATTTTGAGGAATATTAGACTTCTGTGGAATTCTATCAAAGTTTATCATACATCAGAAGTCTGCCCTACTCTGATGAAGATCCAGACTGAACTCAAGTGAAGATCGAAGAAATAATCAGACTCAGGATTATTGCTCTTCTCTCAAAGACTTAGTACGAACAAGATATATATGGCTTTTTGGATGGAAATTTCACTTACCTTTTTGGATTTTATTGATGAAATCAATTACAGAATGGTAAAATCAATTTGGAAGACAAGTTTATTTGAAAAGAATCTACTTATGGAAACTAAGATTCTGATTGTATAGGCAACCGGGATCATCGGACTTTCATCTCAATCTTCAAACGGCTCAAGATCTCCTCGATTGATTCTGTCCAATGGGTTGATCGGAAGAATTCATCTAGAAAGTGCCAACGGTCATAAATGCATGAAGAACTATTTAAGGAGGTTTTTGGAGTCATTTAAGAGGACGAAAAAGCTAGAATTCCAAAGTCTGAAGTTTTTCAAATCATTTGTTCTTCATCAAGAGTGCTCATACATGTATTCAAAAAAGAGAAAAACATTAAGGAGTGACTTAGTGAGAGGAAAATAAATCTCTTTACTGGGTAGTCAGTGTTATAATGCTGTAATTCTCTTTCGATTCATAGTGAAATCTAGCCAAAAGGATGTTAACGTGGGAGAGTGGACGTATGCTTAATCTAAATTGAACCACTATAAATCTTGTGAACATTTTTACTTCCCTGAACTCCTTTAATTTATTTGCTATGATATTCTTCTCAGTTTCGTCATATTTTAAAATATCTTATTTGAGTCTGAATCTTTACTCAAAGTCTATTGTTTAACAGACTTAGTATAAAAGAAAAATATTTTTACTGCATCTTTAGAAAAATCTGTTTTTACACCTATTTACCCCCCTCTAGGTGTTTATACTAGCTCTTTCAATATGTACTTCTTCTGCAGACAGAGTTCTCTGGGAATGAAACAATGGATCCATTCAACACTTATTTAGTTCACTCTCCACTACAAGCAAATTAAGAACTTGTCATATAGGAAAGGACGCTATCTCACGTATTTCACATTATTCCAATTGGTACCATCGAATCCACGGCATAAGCTCATTTATTTCAATTCCTTCTCACGTAGTGATTTTCACGTGATTTAAGTTCAAAAACAAGATGATGCAAGCCAAGGGTAGGCATTCTCAAACAGTAGGATTGGGAGAGTGACTTACACACGGGAAAACAGGACGAATAGAAATTTCAGCACTGCGCAAGCTCAGGAGAACGGTCGTATCTTTGTCAATACAGATGACTACAACTCTTCAAGGATGCAGATTTCAAAAGCTCCGACTCTTCAAGGATGGAGTGAAAACTCTTTTAAGTTTTCAAAGGGATGAACTCTACAAGGTTCATGATACGTGCTTCAAAGCAAAGTTTTTTTTCATTCATCAAAAGTCGTTCATCTTCTACCAGAAATTGGATGGCTTATATCGTCAAAGAAATAAAGACAGAGCATTGAAACTAGGAGAAATAAAGACAGAACATTAAAACTAGGAGAAATAATAAAAACATAACGTCTTCATGGCTCCCAAGGTGTCTTTCCAGCTTCCGGGATGGACTCAAGATGTCGATACGGCTCCTCGGTTTCGTCGAGCTTGAATGCGGGCCGATCTTCTTGGTCGAGAGAGCTGGTCTTCAATGCGGGCTGCATCACAAGAAGAGGTGCTAGAAATTCAAACAAGAAGAGAGCCTCTCATTACAGTTACAGCTTTCCCGCGCAATGACACTCTCTGGTTCTGCTCGTCCAAGTGCACCTTCACTACTCCACCTCTGGGCGATGCCTGCAAGACGTGAAAATGATGAGGCCATCGAAAATCATTCATTTACATACCATTTGAGAGACGAGAGAAGCAAAACACATGGGCATTCACAAGGGCAGAGACATGGGCACAAGCATGTGATGGATGAAGAGAGAGAGAGAGAGAGAGAGAGAGAGAGAGAGAGAGTACAGCATAGGCAACGAGATCTTTTTTCCCCAGCTTTTCACTCCAATAAGGTGCCAAAGCACAATGTGCACTGCCACATACAGGATCCTGGAAAGTAGATCATTCATTCAGAGGTTTGCGGTAAGAGCATAAAATTGGTTGATAGAACACAGCTTTCGACATATGACCAGCTAATCGGACAATTGAATAACTAGTTATGATTGATACTTCAAGAAACTTTCCAAGGTATGAACTTTAATACCTCATTCTGTCCAAGTTTTGGGTTAAAGAATCGATCGACAAAATCAAATCCCGAGTCTGGCTGAGCTGATCCTGTGACGATAATACCCCTCCCAGCACATCTCTTTATCTCATCAAACTGGGGCTGAAATTCTTCAACTTCTTTCCCCGATGGGATAACAATCTGCGAAAATAAGCAGAAGAAAGTAGAAATGAAGGAATTAAACACTCTCTTCCTAATGAAAATCAGCTCAATGCCAGCTGCTGCTGTACAAATGCTGGAATCAACAGAATGAAAACGATTGCGTCAAAGAGGAAGTAAGGGGTTCAATGTAGTCAAAACAGTATTTATGGGGAAAAGAAAATGATCAGGTCGCAGTTGAGGAATTACGAAATAGTCGTCCTTTGCTGTCTTCTTGATTTCAACAATGGAAGTGCCATTGAGAACTTTGGAGACACATGAAGTCTGCTCGGCATCATCTTCAGCTATCGGGACTACAGGAAGATCCAATTCAATCCATATCCCAGGCACATCACCATCTTGAACCTTCAAAATTTCGGATGACTTCGTTTCGGGAACCCTTTTGGCAGTCAGAATTCCGGATAATGTCATAAACTCGATGGTGTCAGAATCTACCATCCCAGATGTGAAGAGAGTGTGCGCAGCAGCTAGCGTCGCATGACCGCAGAGGTCAACCTGAAGGATCAAGTTTGTGATTAGATAATATGGCAACCTGTTTCCAGTAGCATTTCTTCCATACTGAAATGTGACACACTTCATCAAACTGATTGATCATCAACATCGATGTTTACTGCCACTATCGAAAAGCAGGCATCAGAGCAACCACATAAATTAGTCTGGTGGAGATGAATTATTATGACGACGAAGCAGGCACCTCTCAAGTATATCAGAGACACGGTGTCAGACTTGGAATTCAATCGAACAACATCAACATGATTCATAGTCCCACGCGGGTAATGCATATAATTTCATGTAATACAAGCACATTAGCGAATCAACTGGTAATCCAAAGTAATGAGATGACTACAGACGGCAAAGGACGAATAGAATTCGAATTGTTGACGAATTCTTCACCAAGCTGTCCATGGTTGATTATATACGGCAGAACTCAGAAGCCATGAATTATCACAAATTAAAAGAATCATAACAAAACCAGGACGTTAACCCTGACAGAAAAATTGCCATTTCTGTTGGCTATGATAGAGAAAGAAAGTTACCAAAAAGCACGCAAGCAAAGTTTAGCAATTCGAGTGGGGAGAGGACGAAAGAGCTTTCAGTCATTTATTATCCACACGCTCTGTATATCCTGCACTTGCCGAATTAAAGCAAGCAACGTGGGGAACATGGAATTCCGAAACTCGCTCACCTCCTGAACTGGAGAGAACCACCTGAGCCGAAACCTCGGGCTCGATCCCCCGTTGTTCGAGCCGGGGAGTCCTGAGCCCAAGGCACCGGTCAGGTAACAGGTCTCTGAGAAGTTGAACTCCCTGGCTACCGCCTGCAGCCACTCTTCGTCCCTCTCTTCTTCCAAGATACACACCGCCGCCGGGTTCCCCTTGAAGGCCGTGTCGGTGAATGCGTCCACCTACAAAAACAACACCACGCACAAGCCCATGTCATGGTCGATGCAGAAGAGTTCAAGGAAGTTTCCGCAAGAGATCTCCATCTCTGCTAGGGGAATGAAACGGAAGAGAAAGAGGCTGTATTGATACCACCGAGTACTGCACGAGCTTCTTTTCCATAGAGGGGGACGGAGAGAGGGAGAGAGAGAGAGAGAGAGAGAGAGAGAGAGAGCGCTAATGGAGAAGAAGCAAAATGAACTCAGGCCACATCTATTGGAGAAGAACGCGATGGTCCAGCTCCTTATAAATCGTTCGGGGCAGGTCTGCCCCTGATCCGTACGGAACATATTTTAGTCTACTTTGCCGGCCTTCCCTGTTTTTCGTACCTCATTCTAAGCATCATCTAAAAGTTCTGTTTATTTCTTGACAAGTCAAAAGTAACCAGCACATCTATCATAAGCTAGGAAGCACCGGCACTTCCAAGAAGTTTTTGTGTCGTGTCGGATACTTTTCTACACTTGATCAATACATATAGGAAAATCCGATATCCGATCAACTTTCCAAGACTCTTTGTTACTCGAATCCGAAATTCGACGTGTCGCCCGGAACTCCGACACGTAATTCCAACACCTGATCAATTCTCTCGATACTTTCTAATACTTGAGCCGAAATTTTGAAATGCAAGTTCAGAATTCTAGCATGTACGGGGTCAATTTTTAATTTTTTCAATAAAAGATGGGTCAAAATATAAATATGTAAAAAATAATAAAAATAATAAAAATAATAAAGGAGGAAAGAAGAAAAACCTGTCTTCTTTTCTCTTCTAACTCTCATTTCTTGTGATATGCAATACTCTCCAAGTTTATTTTTTCTTTTATCTTTTGACATACTCGACATACGAATCTAAAATGTGGATTGTTTATTTTTTATTTCCTACAAGTTCTATAAATTATTGGAATAGAGTTAAATTTGTCAAATTAAAACAATGAATGATATTGACAAATTGCGGATTAATGTTTTTAGTGTAATATCATTCTTTATTATTATTATTATTATTATTATTATTATTATTATTATTATTATTATTATTATTATTATTATTATTATTATTATTATTATTATTATTATTATTATTATTATTAATTTGTGAATTTGAATAAAATTAATTTGATTAAAAAAATCATAAAAATGATAATTTGTTGTGTGTGTGTGTATAATATACAATATGTCTCGACGTGTCGCAATTCTTTATTTTTTGAGAAATGATGTGTCCGCGTATTGTATTGTGTCGTGTCCATGTCGCGTATTGGAGTTAGTGCTACTTATACAAAATATGCAATGTCATGATGGTCCCACGTCCATTATTGAATGTTCCACCAGAGTTATAATTATTCAATTCACTCATTATTGTATCAGCTGGTATTAGTTTTCATTAATGTGCCGGAATTTTGGAGATTTCCATATGAGATAGTAATAAAAAATCGCTCATGACATACCTCGAATTGATGAATTGAGAACTTGTGGAAAAGAATGCGACCCTTTTACCGATAGACTTCCCTATCGATGGTATCTACGAGTAGTGATGTTATTGACACTTGTGTTTTTTACACATGTTTAGGAAGTTATCGAAAAAGTGTTTGTTCTTTTTCAATAAGACTAATCATATGAAAAAGAAATGTCATATTGTACTCGATTAAAGTGCTCTAAAATCCCTTTAGATTCGTCCTTCAATAGGCGGAAAATATATTGCATTACTTTCAAACGAATTTTTTGTCTAGTTACTTATCTATATGTTTTCCCATGACATCAACCCTTGCTATTGTTTTTTGGGATCGTGTGATGTGGACCAGCTATAGTTTAGACATCCAGCGATCCTGTAACCCGTGTTCTTGTTCCTTTCTCGGCACCTGAACAACGGTGTTGTTTGGAAACTGTCAATTATGGTTTGCCGCTTAAAGTTTGTCCTAGCCGCGACTGTTATTAATGATGGATCAGGAGCTTTCTTAGAAGTCTCGACATAATTCGAGTGGCCTAATGCAAGGTCAACAGAAACCGATACAAGTAACCGGTTCTTCGCGTAGGATCACGTGATCATCTTTCCTGTGGCTGAGAGTTGGTAAGAGCTTACAGAAGCCAACGTGCGAGTTCCTAAATGGATATGAGATTCGATCCCTTCAAATGGGGGAGAAGTACACTATCAGTGCCATAAGTTGTGTACGGCGCTCACTTTGGTGCCAAAAGTTTCTGTCAGATCGCTTAAGTGCCAAATCGGAGGAAAAATGATCACTTTAGTGCCACTGGCGAAAGATTCCAGCCAAAATGATTATGTGGCTTTTTAAAAAAAAAAAAATCGACAAGGCCTTAAACGACGTCGTTTTCGGCCCTCCTTAAGAAAACGACGTCGTTTTGCCGTCTTACATGGATGGCCTCACAAAATGACGCCGTTTAACTCATTTGGGGATATATATATATATTTTGGGATTGAAATTAGGGTTTTTTTGTCCGCCGTCCCTCGGCCACCGTCGCTTGGCCGCCGTCCCTTGACCTCCATCATAGTTGCTTGCCACAACAAGACAAAAGAAAAAAGAAAAAATGAACAGAAAATCCCAAGGGAGAGGGAGGTGTTGATGGCGAGGGCAGTGGAGGGGATGGCGGGGCCACGGCCATCGCCATCGTCGCAGCTAGCTTCGACGACGACCTCCATGGCATTCTAGATCTTCACGGCTACCATTGGCCAGATCGCTCGTGCTTCTGGAGATTCTTCGAGCTCGCGCTTCCACTGCACCCGACGATACTATTTGGGAAAAGGCGGTGGTGGGGCTGAGATTCGGGGATTTGAAAGGTCGACAAGGTGATTGAAAATGGGGGAAAACTATTGGGGGAGGGCGGAGGTGAGTGCGTGATTTCTTTTCTAGAAAACTACTGGTGTTGTGTTGGTGTGTTGCTGATGTTGCAGTGCTGTTCTTCGGCACTGCTAGTGCTGTTCTTCGGGGAAGAACCAGTCTTCGGGGAAGAAGATGACACAAAACGGTGTCGTTTGGGGATTTAGGGTTTTGAATTTGGGGGAAAGACACAAAACGACGTCTTTTTGTTGTTTAAATGCTGACTATACTCTCCGGTATGCCACATCAGCTTAAAAAATTAATAAAAAAGTGCCACATCAGATTTCCGGCCAATCAAATCGGAGTTGGCACCAAAGTGAGCGTTTTTCAAACTTTTTGGCACTTAAGTGATCCGACAGAAATTTTTAGCACCAAAGTGAGCGCCGTATACAAGTTATGGCACTGATAGTGTACTTCTCCCTTCAAATGGTGAACCAGGGTCATAAGCAGCACGACCATCTTGTGCTCTTCGACATGGGACTCCTCAACTCGAGTCTTGACCTGTGCACATTCTCCTAGAAACTCGACCAACAACGAGGGATATTATCCCTTTTAAGTTAAAGGAGGGAATGACCAAAGAGATCAGAAGTAGCTTCCAAGCATCTGTATGAGCAGCAATACAGAGATAGTACATAAACGAGACAAAGTGGTTGATGCACTGTCCCTCAAATACATAAAAGCAAGAGCGAGATAAATGGTTGTTCGGTCGTCTCTTTGATTATGCTACATAGGCTACAACTCCAAGGATACTAAGAATCTCAGCTATGGTCTGCCGCATTAAACAACTAACAATCTCGAATCTATGCCATCATAATACTTATTCCATCTCGCCCTGTGCCTTGTTTAAAAGATGAATCTTGCTTGCTCGAAGTATTTTTTGTGACATCCCGATTTTCAGGTTCTGATTTCAATCAGATAAACCGGGCCTTTCATCAACGTGACTGTAGTGTTTTTCTATGAGATGACCACTCATGAGATAACTGATCTATCTGGTGAAGCCATTAAAGGATTTTAAATGCAATAGACTTGAGAGTTCGACTAGGAATCGATTGCTTGACCGTGCTAGTCTGCAAGGGTCATTACGACATAATTAAAAATCGATTAGAGACTGGAGATAGATCGATTCGACTGAGATGGTGATCAAAGTGTGGGTGATTCCACATGATTGCAAAATTATCGTCGATCGGCACCAAACCGATTTTCTGTTATTTTGGGTACCTTGTGTCTGTATTTAAAATCTCGAGATTTTCACAACCACCGAGAGTCGCCAATGTGTTGAATGGGTTCATTGTGGTTTGAAGAAAATTGATCACGGGTCAATCGCACAAAAAAAATTCCTAAAAACTACCCGGTAGGCAATGTCACACTAAAAACGCGTTTGATTGAAAATAACCATGAATTTGAATTTGATTTCAGAAATTAGAAGTCTTGTCATGCCATGAGTCAATCTAGGAACGCCGACTCACCTTTTGAGGAAATTCTGGTGAGTTCGGGATTTTTACGGAAAATCATTGCGGACGATTTGGAAAACGAACGGAAATTCGGATTGACTAATTTGAAGAGACTTTTGGGTATCTGATGTCAGTGAATCGGTGAATGGAAGTTGTTTGAGCTTTTTCTGCATTCAAATTAGACCTCAACCGGATTTGTTTGTTCCGAAAATCGGATGCCGAAAAAAATGAAATAAAAGTCAGTTTCGAAGAAAATTCGTGGGATTAAAGGACCGTCTTATTTTGAACTTCAATGGAGCAAATTGAGGTTGAAATTGGCCTTGGATGATTAATTATTCTCGTGTTGAAGTTGAACAGAATTTTAACTTTAGTTTTTTTTTTTTTTTTGGTCAGAAAAGATAATAGATAAAAAAAAAAAAAAAAACCATTACACTTTAGCGTTTAACGAAAGAGAAACGAGGGCATCCGCCGCGAGCAAAGCTTGCAAAACAGGGGGAGGAAAAAGAGTCCAATTCTGGGGCAGATCTGATCGTCCGTGAGCTTTGGCCGCCCAGTCAGCGACGGAATTGGCTCTTCTGTCACAGTGCTGCAGACGGAGATTCGAGAAAAGGGGCAAGATCGACTGGAGCTCGTCAAACAGCGGCCGATCCTCCCATGGTGGCGGCCGTCGGTCTTGAAGGATTTCAATCAATTGCAGACAGTCAGATTCGAGAACGATTGATGCGGTAAGAAGTCCCTGCTGTTTGAGACGATGTAGGGTTAGGGTTAGCGCCTGTGTTTCCGCTTGAAAAGCCGAATTTGCAGGAAATCTGGCCGTATAGACATCGGTGAGTAGACATCTGTGATCTCGGCTAATACAGGCCATTGTGCCGTGTCTATTCCCAGGGTAGAAAGAGCCGTCAATGTTGCATTTGATGAAGCCCGGTTCTGGCGATTGCCAATGGTGGTCTGTAGAAGCAAGGGAGGGGGCTATACGCAAACCAGCTGCTTGGGAAACTTTCTGGGCAGAGAGGTTGACAATCCAATACTGAGCCAAGGCGTCAATAACAGCCAGATTGGGGTCAGGAGGTAATCCACGGAAGACACTGTTGTTACGCAGCCGCCACATCTGCCATAAAACGTGAGTTATCATGGGTAGTCGAGGTAAGAGTTTCTGATCTTTAACGGATTCTGCAAACCACTGATCCATGCCAGTAATCGTAGTTGGGTGGAAGGGAAGCTGCAGTTGAGGATGTGACCATACTCCTGCCGTCCATGGACAATAGAAAAAAATATGTTCAACTGTTTCCGGCTCGTTCTGATTGCATATAGTACACACAGGGCTGTTGATGATATGTCTGCTATATAAATTGGATTTAGTAGCTAGGGCATTTTGACAGGCTCACCATAGAAAGATGCGAAGTTTCGGTGTGTTGTGCATTTTCCATATGTAACGCCATAGCTCAGGAGGTGGATGATAGGAAGTAGATGCAAGATTACCTTGTGATATGTTTGTTGGTGCTGTCAAGGTTCTATAATTACTCTTTACCGTATACTGCCCTGTGGTTGTTGCTGTCCAAATAATCTGATCTGTTGAGTGGAGAGGTCTTAATGGAATATTGAGGATTTCGTCGACAATAGAGTCGTCGAACAGCTGTGTAATAAGGTGGGTCTTCCAAGTATGGTGGAGAGGATCAATAAGATCCGCCACCAACCTGGGCTCATCTCTATTGGCAGGTCCGCCAATCTTACCTCTTGGTAACCAGCAGTGTTCCCTAATGTTGATTGATTTTCCATCATCAACAGACCATCTTGCATTCGGCAAGATGGCATTCCGCCCAATTAGAATACTTCGCCAGCCCCAGGAAGGGCGAGAACCAGACTCTGCAAATTCGAAATCCTTTGAGGGAAAGTATAATCCTTTTAGGACCCGACCCCAGAGCGATTGAGGTTGATGTAGTAACCTCCAGGCCTGCTTGCCAAGCATGGCATTGTTAAAAGCTGCCAGATCCCGAAAACCTAACCCACCAGAATTTTTACCTGTCATTAGTAAGTCCCATTTCTTCCAATGCACACCATTTCTGTTCTTGTCATTCCGCCACCAAAAGTTGGCAATCCTCCGCTCGATTATTCGACATAGAGACAGGGGAAGCTTAAAGATCGACATGGCGTATTGCGGCATAGCTTGGATGACAGACTTGAGAAGGATCTCCTTTCCGCCTTTCGATAGCAACATTTCTTTCCAACCCTCCAACTTTGCATGTACTCTTCCTAATAGCCAGCCAAATAATTCTTTTTTTGAGCGACCCCATTCTGATGGAACTCCTAGGTATTTGCCATAACTACTCAACACCGGTACACGCAATTCAGCAGCCATGTTAGTTTGAAGACTAAGTGGACAGCCTTTGCTAAAGTAGAGGCCAGACTTATTGCGGTTTATTACTTGTCCAGAAGCGTGACAATATTGGTTTAAGATATTGGCCATATGCTGACATTCGATGATAGTACCATTGAGGAAGAAAACAGAATCATCAGCAAACAATAAATGCGAGAGAGTGGGGCATGACCTGGTGAGTTTGATGCCGCGAAGATGTCCCATCGTAAGAGCGTTTTGAATGAGGGTGGAGAGAGCATTGGCCATTAAAATAAAGAGATATGGAGAAAGAGGGTCTCCCTGTCTGAGTCCTTTTGATGGCTTGAAATAAGGTAGAGATTCCCCATTGAATTTAACACTCATTGTCGTCGTGGTAATACAGTACATCACCATCTGAACCCACCAAGGATGAAATCCCAGTTTGATAAGATAAGCTTGAAGGAAATCCCATTCAACTTTGTCGTAAGCCTTCTGCATATCAGTCTTAAGGATAGCTTGGAAGTGTCGTTGCCGATGCCTCGTTTTGAATTGATGGAGGACCTCATGTACAACAAAGACATTGTCTTGTATTTGACGCCCAGATACAAAGGCAGCCTATTCAGATGATACCAGCTGTTCTAACAAAGGTCGTAGTCGGTTGGCCATGACTTTGGATATATCCTTATATGCAAAGTTACACAAACTTATCGGTCTAAACTGGTCAAGACTTTCAGGATGGTGTACTTTGGGAATCAAAACAAGAAGAGTCTTGTTGAGATCTGGAGGGAACTTACCATAGTGAAAAAAGTCGTTTACCAGACAGAATAAATCATGCTGGATGGTAGTCCAATGGGTTTGGTAGAACAAACCATTAAAACCGTCGGGACCCGGAGCTTTTGTAGCGCCCAGTTCAAAAGTAGCTTGTCGTACTTCTTCAACCGTCACTGAGGCCAATAATTGTTCATTCATTGTGTCCGTGACAACTGACGAACATTGATCTAGGACGGGGCCAAATTCGCGGTGGCCTGCTGATGTGTAAAGCTGAGTAAAGTAAGCAGAAGTCAGCTCCTTTAAAGCTACTATATCCCTCACCCATTCATTGTCTGCCTTCCGAAGCATTCCAATCCGGTTTCTCTGCCGTCGTTGGATCGTAGTGGCATGAAAGAACTTACTATTTTTGTCACCCCAACGCAACCAATTTATTCTGGACCTCATAGCCCAAAACTGCTCTTCTTGCTTCCAAATAGTCCTCAACTCATCTTGAATATGAGATACCTCTTCACTATCGATGTTAGAACAGTAAGGATGATTAATTAGGGTTTGGAGGCGTTGGTGTAATGCTGTTATCCGCAAATGTCCATTACCAAACTTGGAACGACTCCATTGGCTTAAGGCTATTCTTCTCTAGACAGTTTATGCAAGAGATCAGAATTGCTGGACTGATTAGAAGGCCAAGTTTGGGATACAAGACAGTAAACTTCAGGATCATCATTCCAGAAAGCTTCGTAAACAAAGGTGCGTTGATGATTTTTATGAACCTGCACCGTAGAGAGAAGTAAAGGGCTGTGATCAGAGCCTATTGGCGGTAAGGCATACACTTCCGCACCAAGATAAATGAGACGCCAATCCATAGAGCAGAGGACTCTGTCCAATCGTTCCTTAACGAGGTCTGCTCCTTCACGACAATTTGACCAAGTATACATACAACCCTTACTCTCTACCTCCATCAGAGCACAGTCGTTTACTACATCTCGAAAAGAAGAAAGACGAGAACGAACAGGGGATCGACTGTGGCTGGCCACCAAAGCCCGATGAAGTGCTTCATCTGCTGCCAATACCGGTGTTTCCTGAAGACGTGTCTCATCTAGCTGATCAAATACAACACAGCCCTTATCATAGGGAGCGTAGCGTTTTTGTTTCTTTGCCTGTCCTGCTCTTGTAGTCGTACGGGTAGTTTTTGTTCTTCTAGGTTGCTGAATATTCGTTGGATAGTCACTAAGACTCTGTGCTATGTCTGTTGCAGGAAAATGATATGAGGGAATAGTGCTTACCTGCTGCTGCAAGTTCAACGGATTAGGTTTAAACAGCCGGAGTGCTTCAGAAGAAGTAATAGGGTCGTCAGCTTTGCCTTTTGCTTTGGCATGTGCAGGAATCAAAGCTGTTGTGGTGGTCTGCCTCTGATGAGTAACAGCGTGAGAAGGACTGGGAAGATGCTCTGTCACTGCAGGGGTCTGTCTTGGAAGAGCTGGAGGAGTCTCATGTTCGTTTGGTTTTATTTCCTTGGACTCATGCCCCACACACACGCACACCTTCCCCCTCCTGCCGACATAGCCCCACCCCACGCACGTTTCCCCTCTCTCCACGCACGAACAAACCCCCCTCCGCACGTCTCTTCTTCCTTCCTGGCCGACTATCCCCTGCACGTTGGTCTCCACTTTGCTTTTCTTTTATTGACTTTTAGTCGATACATATCCATCTCTCTCTCGTGCCTTGCAGCTCACGCGTGAAGGCCCCACCTCAGCCGAAGTTCCCTCTCTCTCCATCCCTCAGCAGCGGCCAAATTTCCCGTGCACTCCATCACGCGAACCATCATCATCTCGCCCATCTGTTTCATCCTCCAATCGACGCCAGCACACCTCACGCCGGTCAACTTCCATCCGCCCGAAGCAGCCCAATGTTGACTCACA
This sequence comes from Eucalyptus virginea, assembly GCA_014182375.1. Lineage (NCBI taxonomy): Eukaryota > Viridiplantae > Streptophyta > Magnoliopsida > Myrtales > Myrtaceae > Eucalyptus > Eucalyptus virginea. The sequence continues at coordinate 38,254,788 of CM024516.1, read as the reverse complement.
AAACCCCACTGAGCGCGAGCTGCTCTTCGTCCGTTGCTCCTCCATCCTTGCGGCCACCTGTCCGTGAGGAATCCCCGTCCGCAAGCCCACACCCCCACGGATTCGGTCCAGCCGCGTCTTCATCATCAGCTGCACGGAGCCCTCACCGAAGCAGCTGCTTTCGTCCGCTTCTCCACCGCCTCACACGCCTGCAACAGCTTGTTGAAGACCATTGAATCCCCCTCTGCCGTTCGTCCAACCCATCTTCAACAACCCAAAGCAGATCAGTCCAGTCTTGAAGTCTACGGGCCCAACGAAGCCAGCAGATTTCGGCCCATTCAAGTGCAGCCCATCTTGGGCCCGCGAAGCAAGCCCAGTCCGCAGCCAAGCCCAAGCCCAAGCTCAAAGTCAAGCCCAGCTTTTGCTGTGGGCTTGCAAGGCTTTTGGGCCCGGTCCGAACTTCCGTCGACGCTACCACAAACCTGAGTTTCGGTCGCCGTCGCGCCGCCATCGCGGTGTTCCAATCTTCACTTTGCACAAGTGAGTTTTACTCACTAATGCTTTCTTAGTTTTCTAATTATGCTTAAGGGTTGATTAGGTTTAATTAAGTGCAATTAGGTGGTTAGATTAGAGTAGATTAGTGATTATTAGATAATTGTGATGCATGTTAGACAATTGAATTGTGCAATTAGCAAGTAGAGACGTACTATTAATTATTGAATGTATCTTGGGATTTTTTCTGACCCTTATCGGGCTTCAATTAGGCATTACAGGCCTAAATTAGATTTTTAGTATTTAATTATTAATTTTTTATATTAATTTAATTAATTATTTATTTTTCGGAAAGTAGGTTAGGATAGCCAACGACCGAAATTTCATGCTGATTGTCGTGATGCAGTCCGTTTATTTAATTGAGTTTCAATGTGTATGGAATTGATTTAATTATGAAATTTAGGATATATTCCTATTAAGTTGATTTTGATTATTTGGTTGAAGAATAATCGGGTATCGGTTGTTAGTATCAATAGTGGATTGGTGATTAAGTATGTCATCTAAAAGGGCACGTGGCTCGGTGATTTGATGCGTCACTTTGGCGAATTAGTGCCTTAGAGAATGCACGTGGGCCCAACGTTTCGGTATGGCATCTAAAAGGACACATGGCTCGGTGATCTGATGCGTCACTTTGGTGAACTAGTACCTTAGAGAATGCACGTGGGTCTAGTGTTGAGTACAACATCATGAAAGGGACACATGGGCTCGGTTATTTGATGCATCATCTTAGCAAACTAGTGCCTAAGAGGATGCACGTGGGCTCAATGCTTAAGTATGTCATCTTGGCGAAGAAGTCGCCTTAGAGAATACATGTGGGCTCAGAGACTCGGTACGTCGTCCTGGAGAATGCACGTGGGCTCGATGACTAGATATCCCACCTTGAATAATGTACATGGGTCGATGAGTAGGTAAGTCGTCTTAGAGAAGGCACGTGGGCTCAGAGACTTGGTACATCATCTTGGAGAAAGCACGTGAGCTCGACGACTAGATATTCCATCGTGGGGAACTTATGGTATTGATTAAAACGACCAAGAGATGGTTCGATTGATATGTAATCGGCTCGGTCGATTGATTGATATTTCGATCTATTGTGATTGATGGGTGCCTATTGAACTGTGCTAATATGCAAGTGGAATCTGAGACCAAGGTAAGTCCTCTGACCCGTGCGTGCATAGGCAGCCTGGTTAGTGTATTGGTTTACTAATCGGGTCTTAGGGGTAGAACTTGCTGAGACGTTGTCTCACTGGTTATTGAATAACCATTTTTAGGTCCCTAGATGACGGTCACGAAAGACCGGAAGCCCTGGAGTCTGGGGAGGTGGAGATCGAAGAATCGGCAATGTGTTCGGCTAGTGGGTCATAGAACCATTACCTTTTGTAGAGCCGATAGATTTTGTAAATAGCTTGCTATTGTAAATAAACAAGTTTGTTTATAAAAGGTTTATTTTGGTTGTGAAAAATTTGAAGTCCTACTTTTTTATTCCATTGTTTTATTGTCTGGGGATTATTTATATGCTCCCGTATGCGTATATTAAATGAATGGGTCGGCGATACGTCTTGGGATATCGCTATTAATCGACCAAGGAGGGATGGGCACGTGCTCAAAGGATTGGGGCGTGACAATTCTTAAACAAGAATAGAACCCGTCATTACAGTTACAGCTTTCCCACGCAGCATGACTCTCTGGTTTTGCTTGTCCAGGCACACGTTCACGACTCCTCCTCGAGGCGATGCCTACTCAACACATGCACAAAGCTGATTAGGGAAACGCGTGAAATTCTATTTAAATGGACTAATGAGAAGTTGAGCAACCACAGATGCACTGCTCACAAATAAGCGCCTGGGCGTGGGGATGGAGAGAGGGAGAGTGAGATTACAGCATAAACAACGAAATCATTTTTTCTCAGCTTTTTGCTCCAATAAGGCGCCAGAAAACAGTTTGCACTCCCGCACACGTGATCCTGGAAAATTCGTTTGTTAGTTAGCATTTTGCATCATGGGCGTGTATCGACAATGAGATAGCCTTGGCACTTTGATCCGGATAGCTATCTCAGTCTTGTCAATACATGAATTAATCATGGACAAAACAATAAGTGAACAAGAACTAGGAAGCTGGTAATTCCTTCTAGCACATCACTTGACAGCCGATTAATTAGATACATCAGTACCTCGTTCACCCTGAGTTTTGGACAGAAGAACCGATTGACATAATCAAATCCCGAGTCCGGTTGAGCAAGTCCTGTTATGATAATGCCCCTTCCTGCACAACTTCGTATCTTATCGAATTGTGGCTGCAAGTCTTCGACTGCTTTTCCTGATGAGAAAACGACCTTCGAGAAGCAATCGAAGTTGACAAGAAAAGAAGCAAAATTAATCACCTGGTCGAAATGACTGAAGAAGGAAAATAGGACTCTGAAAACCATAAAGCATCATTTTCATGAAGAGAAACCGAGGTTTTCAGTAAGCTGCAACAAAACAAAAGTTGAAAGATTCGACCATGGTTAGGAATTTACAAGAAGGTCATCTTTTGCTGTCTTCTTGACTTCGACTATGGAAGCACCATCGAATACTCTGGAGAGGGATGATGCATTCTCGCTGTCGCATTCTGAAATCAGGACAACAGGAAAAACCAATTCGATGGAGAATCCCGGTGCATCCCCGTTCTGATAGGTTGAAGCGCCGGCTGTCTCGATCTCGGATACCCTTTTAGCGGTTAGAGTTGCTAACAAGGTGACATATTGGATAGTGTCTGAATCCACCTTCCCAGAGGTAAAAAGAGCGTGTGTAGCAGCTAGTGTTGCATGACCACAGACGTTAACCTGAAAGGAGATTCGTATTTATATGGTATCCACGTGCCACCATCCAATGATTTGCATGAAAATTGCGAAAATTCAACTCGATATTGACGAGTAAAGGGAGCTATCCGGTTGTTTCGATCCCAATCAGATCGATAAACTATTGCGATAGGGCAAGCGGTCGAACAAAATATAGACAGAAGAGGAAAAATAAATCGGACACCAGATTTACGTGATTAAGTCGTAAAGACTTACGTTCACGGGGAAACATCAGCGGATTTCACTATAAATCAAGCGATACAAGGAGATTACACACTTAAGTCACTCAAACACTCTTTCGGTGTTTCCCAAACACCAATTTAATCCAAACCCAAGTCATGGCACAAAAATTATCACACAAGCTCAAAACAAACGCTGAAAAAGAACTCCTTTTCTTGATCGTGCTTCAGCTTGAAGACATGCGGCTCCTCCTTTTCTCTCGTACGGGTGCAGCAGCAACACCCCGAGAAGAAGACCTCTTTCGCGGCTCCCTTCTGCAACTTCTACGTAGGGTTTCGGCCACGTGTTTCAGAAGAAGGGAGAAGACCTGCAAAAAATTCTTTTTATATGTGTGTGTGTGGGCCCCCACGGTCAAACGTTTGACCTTGGCCCCACCGATTGATTCCTTCTTCGGTGACGAACGCTAAAGAACCCCTCCCTTTTTTATCTTTTGTCTTGGTTCGGACGTCCAAGTCCAAGTCTATGTTTGGACTTTCCTATTTCAAGCCAAACTTCCAAATACACCAATCTTTCTTTATTTCAATTTATTTCAAAATTCAGCTTTTCGCTTTGGGCTTAAACTCGGGACATTTTTAACATAAACGACTAAGAAAACTGAAGAATGATGCGTATATTCGACGCACAAGGAGGCTGGAATCCACCAATACACTTAAACAGCCTAATCTCATGTGAGCGAGCCGATCTTCTTGCTTCTGTTACCAATCTCATATAAAGAATTAATTACTAAAAAAAAGGGAAAGAAGACTTTCCAAGCAGCAGAAATTTATTGTATGCCTGAAAATATGAATATTTTTTCCCATATTGATTACTCAATATGCGCCAAGAAACTTTAAGTCAAAAAATGACCAGAAACATTTTTTTTCCCACATAAGTAATCTACATACTTATATGAAATTGCTAATTTTTTTTAATAGTTTGTAAAACTTACTATTTTTCATTTGCATAAACTACCAATCGTCTGAGTTTACTAACTCTTATGTAAAATTACCAATCCACGTTAGAGTGACTTCCCAAACTTTTGTTGGATTAAATTACCAACTTTGTGACTTCCCAACTTCTCCCAACTTTTGTCAAATTATTCTGAAAAAAAAAACACTTTTGTCATATTAAACTAGCAACTAATATTCGAATGCTGACTCTCATATGAGTAACTTATCAGCATTTAATCGTTTTCTTCTAAAATATTTTTGTATTGAGCTATGAATTTTCGTTTGCCTTTTTTTCTAATTTGCCAAAAAGATTTCCAATCCAATGGGGGAAAACAATGCTATATTCGGGCAATAATTTTTGGAAAGCTAAACGAGTGAAAACATATACAGTCATGTGCTTTTGGGCAATAAGGGAGGGACCATCCAGGCGTTTCCATTCATGCCAAGTCCGAGATAAAATGAGAAAAGTACCGAGCAAGTCCATCATGCTGATAAGCCGACAGATATTCGGAACTCACCTCAGCGACGAGAGTGAACCATCTGAGGCGGAACCTTGGGCTCGAGTCCTCCGTCCTCGAGGCAGCTACTTGAGTCAGGAAGCAAGTTATGGAGATGTTGAACTCCCTGGCCACTGTCTGTTATAATCGGTTCTCTCTTTTTGGACCTTGTACCCGACCCTGTTTGCATTGGACCCTGTACTCGACCCACCCCGTTTTTCCGGTCTGGTTCCAAAGTTAACTCTATTTATATTGGAACCTGTTTTGCATAAAAATTGCTGTACAACACTCATATGTAAGATAAAGCGTTTACAATCTCGATCAACATAAGCACAGCCACCACTATAGCAAAGGTTAAACTAGTTTTCAGGAAAAACAAAAGGCTAGAAGTCTGCTCTACTTCAAAGGCTCGCATGTTCTGCTATTTTCTAATCAGCCAAAATAGAGAGTACAAATTACCATGCAATTTAAAAAGGAAGGTACAACCAAAAAAGTACTCCAAGAGTTTATTCACCTCATACCACTCCATCCCAAATCCTTTATCCAAAGGGAGAAGTTTGCTTAACCCCAAAGTTCTCGTTGAGTGTTCTGCAAATGTGACTACTGATGCGTTGCTATCAATCTTATACCTCATCTTTGGGCAGTGTATAGCTATTCAAAACAAAGGGTACTGCAGATTATTTAATTAAGGGAAAAAACCACAAAAAACCCTAAACTTTGCCAAAAGTGACAAATTTACCCTAAACTTTTTTCTGTGACATGAAAAACCCTGAAGTTTGCTAACCGTGACACATTTACCCCGAACTTTCATTTGTGACACAAAAAACCCTGAACTTTCATTTTTGTGACACATTTACCCTAAATCATAGGGACATTTTTGTCTTTTTACTTTTAAAAACTTTTTTTCTTTTTTTTTTTCTTTTTCTTCTTTCTTCCCTCCGCTGGCGTCCGGCGAGGGCCGCCCTCGCCGGCGTCGGGCGAGGTCGGCCCTCGTCGGCATCGGGCGCCCTCGCCCGACGCCAACGAGGGCCGCCCTCACCGCGTCGGGCAAGGGGCCCCTCGCCGGCGTCGGCCGGGCGAGGGCGACCCTCGCAGGGGAGGCCCTTGCTCGACACCGACGAGGGCCGCCCTCGCCGGCGTCGGCCCGTGCGAGGGCGACCCTCGCCGTGGAGGCCCTCGCCCAACGCCGAAGAGGGCCGCCCTCGCTCGCGTTGAGCGAGGGCACCCTCGCCGACGTCGGCCCGGGCGGCGACCCTCGCCGGCGTCCGGCGAGGGCGACCCTCATCGGCGCCGGCTTCCCTCCGCCGGGGCGGTGGAGAGAAGAAGAAAAAAAATAAAAAATAAAAAATAAAAGAAAAAACAGAAAGAATAAGACGAAAATGCCCTTAATGGGGTAAATGTGTCACAGTTTGCAAAGTTTGGGGTTTTTCATGTCAAAAAAAAAAGTTTGGGGTAAATCTGTCACTTTAGGCAAAGTTTGGGGTTTTTTGTGGTCTTTTCCCTTTAATTAAAGGTATTATCACCAATTTTACTTGCTCTAGAATTGTCATCCATTTCAAATGTCTTATCAGTCCACAAGAGAAAGTTTACGTAGTAAAGCTCTACACAGCTAGTAAATCCAAGGTTGATATCTGAATCTAACCTAACAGAACTAGATGCAAGTGAATTAGATACATATAAGCAGAGAAACATTGAACAATTTTCCCATTTGGGACTCCTCCCAATACGTTTTAAGCAACGTGCATAATGAGAGATAATAATAATAATAACTACACGCAGCACACCCATTTAAGCCCACCTCACCCCTTTGCGCTTGCCATTCGCAGTGAATGTCCGTCTCATCGACAAAGAGAACCGGCATTCCCAGTTCCAGCTAAAGTTTCATCGAAATGATATGAATAGAGGGAAGCGTTCCTTTCCTACTGCATTCCATCAGGTGTGATGACAAAGAGAAGTAGCAGAAAGAGTCACAAGGTAAACTTCAAGATCTTAGCATAAGCAGAATTAAATAACAAAGCCGCAAAAACCGTGCAAATTGCAAACCAAGACTCGGACTAGAATTACTACCAGCTCCAACTTTTTTTAACTTTGCACATTCTAGTCGCCCCTAAGGACGCAACATGACGGAATTACATCTTTAATGCCTATCATATTCACTTCAATTCCATTATCGTATCAAGTGGCAGCTTCAAAATTGTCAACGATACAGTCCATGAAAGGCAAACCACAGACACACATTAACACACTACCACCTCTCCAATCTTCCGCCGATAAATGAAACTGCAGGAACAACTTGACTATAACTACACCATCGGACTAAAATTCACGCAAATTACTATTCAGAGACTTCGAAGAGTAACATTCTAGTTCCCATTTATCGCAACGCGACCTAGTCCGAGACGTACCTAACGACATTGCGACTCAAATTACTTCCTCAAATGCCTATTATACTCGCATCACTTGCATCATCGTAGCAACTTGCTCACTCAATCACAAGGAAAGATGAAGTATGTATTTCAAACGCCCCATCTGAAATCGAATTCGGTTTTGGTTGTGCATTCAGTTTCGACAATTGCATCCAACTACAAGCAACGAAATCAGCAACACCTCCCGGCACGCGCGACAGCAGAGCACGACCAAATTCATGCTCTTGACGCAATGAGAAACTGAGGAGCGAGAGAAAAGAAAAATGGGAGGGCTCGGGAGACTCACGGGTTGTGGCGTATTCCTCAAGAGGGATGGCCTTCCGGTTGAGCCTCTCCCTGCCCTCCGACGACTGTCAGTCACTGTATATCCGACGAATCACGTACCCAAAGCTCATCATCAACTCGCCAACCAATGGAAAGGAGAAAGGGAGCAAGAACGCATGTTAACACGAGACAACGAGTAAGGGTTTGATGGGGCATTATCTTTGCGGACGAGCTTGAGGGTGCGCTTGCCGAGCTTCTTGCCGGTGAGGGGCTTAGCGATGGGGGCGAGTTGGCGATGGCGCGACGAGGAAGCAGATGAACGCAGATGAGGAGGCAGTGCAACTGAGAGCTAGATCTGGCGATGGCGCGACGAGGAGCTGGCGATGGCACGATGAAGGAAAATGCTATGAAGAAGTCTGCGGGTGTGAGAGGTAAAGATAGAAACCGGGGAACAAATTAGGGTTTTGGACTTTTGGGTTGGCTTACAAACTGGTTCTCAAACCGGTTCCCAAACCTGTCCGGTTGATCCGGTTCCCGGGTGGGTAATCCCTCGGAATCGGTTCTCAGACAGGTTCAAACCGGTTCTGAATTTTGGGAACCGGTTCCCGGACCGGTTTCAACCGGAATCGGTTCCCGACCCTGTTTTCCGGGTGGGCCGGTTTGGGAACCGGGTTGACCCGGTCCGGTTGCACAATCCTAGTGAGGACACTGAATTTTTGTTGTATATGCAATTTGACATCTAAAATTTTGTCTACTTTATTGATATTGACCTTGAATTTCAAATTTATTCGATTTGATCATTAAAAAATCTAAAAATATTCATATTATGTTTATGTTAAAAGAGAGGAATAAAGGCATCGGAGGCCTTTGAAATGTTTGAAATTGTTAAGTAAGATCTTTTAATCTTTTCTTGTGAGTACTAAGATCCCTAAATATTATGTTTTTATTTCTAGTTCATCCTATCCTAACGTTGCTGTTAAAATACTGTTGAGTGTCTTCCTAGCATCCCATGTCACATCCTATATGGCCAACATAATCTTGAAAAGCAAAACAAGTGCTTTTTTATGATAAAAGATAAGAGCTTGAATAAAAAAGTTAAAATCTAAAAGAAGAACAATGAGAAAGCCCGGGAGGAAGAAGACCATTGAATCACAAAAAAGTTGAAGAACCTATAGTAAAATGGTGGGAGGAAGAAGACTGCTAATTGAGAGATTCATGTGATTCAATCCGAGTGTCGGTATCTATTTATAGGGAGAGTCAGCAGTAAATAATCCACGAATTAATCAAATAATTAAAGAATTACAATTACTCACACACTTGAGTGTTTTCTATACTTAAATTATACCCAAACCCATAGTCTTTAGCCTCACATAGAATTATCTCACTGCTCAAAATACTTACGTTTTCACAAAGAAAACGCCATAATTTAGATGTAGAATCATTTACACAAATCACCATTCAAAACTTCCTTATGAGCAGCTCAAAGAAATCCCCTACAGTAGTGAGTGAGACAATAAAAGCAAAACTCACGTCCTTCTATTTTTCTTTTCCCTCAAAAAAAAAAAAAAATCCTCCTACCTCAATAAACTCTCTAACCCCGCTACTCTCTCTCTCTCTACTCGTTTACTCTATATCAGTCAAACCCTTGGGTAATAAGTCGCCAACAACTTTTCTTGTTTAAGTTTTCTTCTTTATTTGAATCCACCGCGCAAGTAAATTCAAGATTTTCTTTTGAAACAAAGGCAAGAAACATCAAAGTCCAATTAGGACTCTTTCTCTTGCACCTCATCTAATACATAGCGGTCTACATCCTCTAATCGGATGGGGTATCATACATGGCTCATGTTCGAGATATTAATTTAATAGTTACCATTAAATAATTCAATGTGCTTCCCTTTATTCTTCTTCTTGTCTTTACTCTTTCTATCAATTTTTGCCAAAGAAGTAACCTTTAAATTTCGGTTGATGGGGTTTCAATGAATGAAAGCGAGCTTTAAGGTTATATATATAAAAAAAAAAATAAAGTGTCTATCTGGACTGACCGAGACACACTAAAAATAAACTACATTTTTATTAAGCAAAGTAAATGTACCAAACACTGAACTTACTTTTTAGTGAGTGATTTGACAATTATCAATTGTGTATTGAAAGAAACTAATCATGTAATATAATATAACATAATCCCATTTCTTATTATCTAATTAATACTTGCCACATCACTTGATAAGTAAGTTTTAATAATATGTCTTAGAATATCCGACATTTTTCATATTTAATCTATCATTTCTAGGTCCGCGCATTACATTAGTGCAATTCAAGAGTCCTTTGCCCCGGTGATTTCATATGCTATATGATTTGCAAAGTTTGTTCATCACCTACTCCGTTTATGTGGAATCTGAAGATCAACCTTGTATGATAAGAAGTATTAATTATACCATCGGACGTATTCAAGTTGGTCTGGCGCTTGTATTCCCTTATCCAGTGACCTTGCCTTAAAGAGTGCAGGGGCCTTACACTGCAGCTGTATATGTATTCTCAGTAAAGCTGCTGACTCCATATTGAAGAACTGCGAATCCCATTCCGATGGAGTACCCACTTCGGATTCGGCTCTTAAAGAGATTAGTTCGTATCATACGAATGGAATGGCATGACCATGAAGCGGGCGCTTTCTTTAACAATGATCCATTCTCTCCTGATGAGTTGGTCGAGAGCCAAAAGACTGCGACCATGTCTTCCGCCTGCAGCTTTTACAACTGAGGAAGGACGAATTGAAGGTTGAGATCATCGATGGCGAGTCGCTTTGTATCTCATGCGACAGGAGCGAAGTGGCAAACAAAAAGATCCAGATGGCCCCTCCTAAGAATGTTAGGGCAAGCGACTCTACTTCTGCCGTGAGCGGAGATGCGCTCACTGTCACAGCGCCCAAGAAATTCCAACTCCAGACCACAAATCGTAGCGGCAGGATGTCTGTCACGATTTCCAGTTGATTTATTCGAAGTTTCTATTGCCCTGCTTAAGCCTCACATTTTGTTGCTTCGTGATCGCCTTAATAAGGCTGGACTTGTGTGGTGTAGACTACTTTATTTTCGCTCACCTCCTCCTCCTTTTTTTTTCAGGCCGTAGAAGTCCTTTAGAGCTTCTAAATCCTCATTTGCCGTCAGCTCTTCTTGTGTTCTGTTTGATTGCAAGATTATCAGTAGACTCACATCTAGACTTGCCATAATAAGAAAGACTCGCTTTACTAATTCAACTGTACCGTCTGCACTGAAAAAATTACGGATCTCATAGACCACTTGTCAATGAGAGCAGAAACTTTCATGTGCGAACTTACATGTACATGTTAGTGTAGCTGCAATTCACAACCCGACTCCACGTCAAATATAGGAAATGACACGGCCATCCTACCATTCGAAGGTGTAGTACTTTAGCTGGTACGTCCATGATGGGGTGCGATTGGAACGCACCGTTTCATCTTGATGCGTTACGATGGAAAGACACTAATGGAGGGGTACGAATGGAGACGTATAAAAGGCTCCCGAACACAACCGTTGGGTTGGTTGGCAGATCATTCGCACCAAATTTTCTCTCCATTTCCATCAAAGAAGACAAAGGAATTCCATTTCACTTTTTGCAAGAACGATCGGCATTTACACCGTGGAAATCGGGTGTTTTCCTTGTGATTGCATCCAAACTAGTGTGAGGTAGTGTTGTTCGTGATTTATTCGCAATTCAACGTTCGTTCCGGGGCCATTTGCTGTTTGCGCATCGGAATCAGGTAAGTCGTCTTCCGCCGACTCGAATTCTAACATTGGTATCAGAGCCTGGTCGTGTTTTCTGCCTTGTTTTTCATCGAGTTTTCTCATTTACCATTTGATATTGAGATCGAGAGTATGATATCTACACTGTTTGGATATCTAATAGTCGGAATTGACATATGAAAAACTCGAAATTGAACCGGAGCAAAGAACGGGTTTAGGGTCGCATGCATCCATGAGGTTTTGGCCGTTTTTCGAAATAAATTTTTGGCCAAAATTAATTTTTAAATATACAGGGTGAAAGAGCTCGTCGAGACAAGTCCGACGATGGGTCGAGCACCGTCGGGCGACGCTGGATGCGCCCACATGTGCAGCGAGAAGCCGTTGCGCGTGGGCGCCACGCGCCTAAAGCTGGCAAAGCCAGCGCGTGCGCCACATGCGCCGGTCGGCGAACCGGCACGTGCGCAACGCGCGCCAGCCAGCGAACCGGCACGCGCTGGTCGGCGAACCGGCGCGTGGTGACGTCACCGTGACGTCATCCAACCATCGATTGCCGGATGACGTCATCAATGACGTCACCGCCGGCGACAGTTGGCCGGCAACCCGACCCGACCCGAGACCCGACTCCGACCCGAGATCCGACTCGGTTGACCCAACCCGACCCGACCGTTGACCGGTCAACCGGTCCGGCGGTCAAACCGGTCGGACCGGTTGGACCGGTCACCAGTGGGACCGGTCGAACCGGTCGGACCAGCCAGGAGCCATTTGGCTCGCTGGCGCGTGCACCACACGCGTCGCGCACTCAGGCGGCGCGTGGAGGCGCATGTGGGCTCCGATTGGAGCGTGGTCAGCGGCGTTTGGTTCGTATGAATGTTCTCTACACAGTGGTATAATTATTTTATATTTTTGAATTTTATAAATGTATAAAAATGCGTAGGAAACCCTATGTACGCGTATTTTTTTGGGGTTTAATGTAGTTTATTCATTTGTAGCTTGTATTTTCTTGTAATTTAGGAAATACAGTAGCTAGCTTGTGTGCAAATGATGTTATATATGCTATGTAGAGCTTGGTTCAATGATATGAAGTATATATTTTAATATACTTGCAATTTTCTAGTTGCTAGAAAATTAGAACAATGGTAGGAAATCCATTACACGTTGAATTGCATTTTTTATTATAGTTGTAGCATGATTGTTGTTTATACGTTGGTTATTATCATGCTATGTTTTTTGTGTTAAGGAAAAATGTAGAAATTACATAAGATCATGTAATTATTTTTCCCAGTGGGAGTTCGTAGGTTGGTAGAATTGAAAGGAGTTCTCACCTAGAACTCAAAATTTGCGCAAATTAAACTAATTAATGATAATAGAACAATTGTACATAGAAGTTGATTGGGAACATAGTGAACTTTTGCTTTTGTGTCTTTTGTTGAATTATCATTAATTTAGTTTGTCTTTACTGCAAATTAAATATGTGTGTTACTCTGTAAAGTGTGCTAGTATTCATTCTACGTTTATTATGTCAATGTGTTATAGCAATTGATTATGGCATCGGCATCCAAGACCATTGTGGCTGACCTCAATAAGGGTGAGAAGCTGAACGGTGACAATTATGATATTTGGCACTGAAAGGTTCAGTACATCCTTGAAGAATAAGAGGTTTTGGAAACCCTCAACCATACCATGGATAAACCTGAGCATGGAACTTCAGCTCAACACAGGAGAGATCTGGAAGCTTATCAAGCTTGGAAAAAGAAAAATAGCATTGCTCGCATCACGTTGCTGAGCTGTATGCAAGATGATCTCATGTGTGAGTTTGAAACTTATGATAAAGCTCAAGCGATGTGGGTTGCCTTGAAAGATAAGTTTGGGGGTACATCTGCCACTAAGCTGAGGAGACAAACCATCAAGTTTGACACATTCCGAAAGCGTCCAAATGTAACGATGAGGCAACATCTTCGGGAGATGTCAAATATGATCCGTGAGCTGAAATTGGCAGGTCACTCCCTTACTGATGAACAGCAAGTTCAGGCTGTTATAAGGTCTCTTTCTGACAATTGGGAGCATATGAAAAGCAATATGACGCATAATGAGAATATTGTCACTTTTGATGATATTGCGCGTCATTTGGAATTAGAGGATGAGCGCCTAAAGGCTGCGAGGTCCTCTACTCATGCTTATGTTGCTGAATCGAGTTCGCGCAAAGCTTCGGGCTTCAAGCGCAAGAGAAATCTTCAGTTCAACAATAAAGGGAAGATGACTGATCAGGCACCCAAGAGGGCTAAGACCTTCCGACGCAAGAAGCGTGATGGGAAGAAGGACAAGGCCAAGATGGAATGCCACAATTATGGCAAGATGGGTCACTTTGCTCGTGAAAGCACTGAGCTGAAAAAGGTACCCTATTACTCCATTACTTTGAGTAATGCTTTTGTTTCTAGTACTATAATGCTTGCTGAATTTCATCCAATGTGGACTGTAGACTCAGGAGCAACAGACCATGTAACTAGAGACTGAGAAGCATTTGTGGCGTATCGTCGGATACCGCCTAGAAGAAGATGGATATATGTTGGGAATAACTCAAGAGTTGAAGTGAAGGGTATCGGCACATGTAAATTAATCTTACGTGGTGGTCGAAACCTATTCTTGCATGATGTCCTTTATACTCCAGATATTCGACGAAACTTAGTCACTGTAGTTGTTCTTCTTAGCTTAGGTTATGTATTGAATTTTCATGGTGATGGAATCACGAGATGTCACGTTCTTGGAAAACGATTTTCCTAATAGAGGTGAGATTGATAAGGACTTCCAATTATATGAGATGGAAGATCCTGATAACACTCCCACTGATGTTGTAGAGAGAAATGAAGATTTACCTCAACACACAAGACCTAGTGGGAGTGTTGCATCGCCTGATGAATTGAATTCAAGAGAAATTCAATTGCGTAAAAGTAATCGTAAAAATATTCCTCGTCGTCGTTTTGAGATTGAAGGGAAGCATTTATGATTGCTCAAAAAGACGATGCCGAGCCTAAGACTGTTCAAGAGGCTCTCTCGTCCTCTGATAAGAAAGAATGGAGAAAAGCTTTGGAAGATGAGATGGAGTCAATGAGGGCAAACCATGTCTGGGACTTGGTTGATCTACCACCTAATCATAAGACCATTGGAAACAAATGGGTCTTCAAGATTAAGCGTAGGGCGGATGGATCCATTGAAAAGTATAAGGCTCATCTTGTGGCAAAATGTTATACTCAACAAGAGGGTATAGACTATGAGGAAATTTTTTCACCAGTTGTAAGGTTTGCCTCAATACGCCTTATTCTAGCCATCGTTGCACATTTGGACCTTGAATTACATCAAATGGATGTAAAGACGGCATTTCTCAATTGAGAATTAGATGAGGAAATCTATATAAAACAACTAATAGGTTTCATAGTTAAAGGTCAAGAGCATAAAGTTTGCAAGCTTCATTGCTCAATATATGGCCTTAAGCAATCATTTAGACAGTGATATCTTCGTTTTCATCGAGCAATAATAACTTTTGGTTGCACAATGATCGAAGAAGATCACTGTGTATATGTCAAGCGGTCCAAAGATAAATTTGTGATTTTATCACTTTATGTGGACGATATTCTATTGGCTGGAAATGACAAGGTTTTGGTTATCACCATAAAAGAATGGTTGTCCTCCAATTTTGAGGTGAAAGATATGGGAGAAGCTGCTTATATATTAGGAGTTAAGATCGAAAGTGATCGATCGAGGAAACTCCTTACTTTATCACAAGAGTCTTATATTATGAAGATTATTAAGCGTTTCAATATGTAGCATTGTAATCCCATTGATACCCATGTCATGCAAGGTGAAGGCCTAAGTACTGAGATGTGTCCTAAGACTCTAGAAGAAATTAAAGTGATGAAAACTGTTTCTTACGCTAGTGCGATCGGAAGTTTGATGTATGCTATGATGTGTACTCGACCCGACATATGCTATGCCGTGGGATTGGTGAGCCGATATCAATCAAATCCCGGTCAAGCACACTGGAAAGCAGTGAAGAGGATCCTGAGATACTTGAAAGGCACTATGGACTATCGACTTTGTTACCTAGGGAATGATTTACGCATATTAGGCTATTCAGATGCCGATTGGGGTGGAGACCTGGATGAGCGTAAATCGACTTTTGGATATACGTTCTTGCTCAATGGAGGTGCGATTTCTTGGAATAGTAAGAAACAGACATGCACGGCCTTGTCTACGATGGAGGCAGAATTTATTGCATGTTCAGCCGCAATGCAAGAAGCAGTATGGCTAAAACGTTTCTTAGAAAATTTAGCCACTGTCACTGAAGTTCTAAGACCGGTAACAGTTTATTGCGATAGTCAAGCAGCCATTGCCTATGTGAAAGATCCCAAGTATCATGGAAGGACAAAGCACATTGACATAAAGAACAATTTCATCAGAGATATTATAGCGCAGAAAGAAGTGATCTTACAATACATTTCAACCAATAGAATGGTTGCTGATCCATTTATGAAGGCTATTTCTAGAGACATATTCTTGACCCATAGGATGTCACTAGGATTGCGTAGAATGTGATATCTGTTATTGTAGAGGATCATTGATTTATGTATTTGTGGACAAATGTATTGTACTTGTTTGTTTATTAGTGATTTGATGTTTTATCAATAAGTACAAATCCACTATGAGACTAGCACAAACACACATATATTATTGAAAAGTATGTCAGCAGTCAATGATTGGCTCACTCACACGAACAATCGCCTCAAGTGCTGTAGTTAGCATGTTGAGATGAGACGTTATGTACAAATAAATGCTGAAAAGCAAGTTTGGTACATAAAATATGTCGCTTTGATTAGAGTCAAGATGAGGTCTGTGATTTGTTTATAATAAGACCGAACATGATAGTCCCACAATCATGAATGTCTAAAAGATGCCGGATGCGAGTACTTAATTGGGCGCTATAGAAAGCGAGCTGATATAGCACTCGGGCTAAACATGAGTACATGAGAAGCACGTGATTATGTTTAGGCTAAGATCTGCATGGTGGATATATTTGATAATTGACATACACTCTTATAGAAAGAGTAATCCACTATAGCATGTAATCCGTACTACATGTGCATTGTCCGACCAATAAGGGAATATGAGTAAAATTATCCTTATTTCCTCATCATGTGAGCCCTTGAGGTAATTTGTATTTTACCTCAATTTTGTGCCCTATGTTACTTCTGACTATGTTCTCAAAGTGAAAGATTAATGTTGCTACTTTAGCATGTTACGGGCGGTCATGAATGGATATGGCCTATGGGACGTGTCTAGGAAAGCAGTTGTTCTGAAATTGAGAGAGACATGAGTGTGAAGGAAGACTATTGTTGTTTTACATCTATCACATGTATTTACTGGTCGACCAATTATATCGCCCTATGTGGTTGCGGATATAATTGTAAATACATGGTGTTTTGAGAATAGTCAAGTATAGCCTTTAAGGGATAGGTATACTTGGACTGATGTAACAAAATATGTTTGGGGCACTGTGAGACATCGATTGTTTATATCTTTTTGGGGTTGTAGCCATTATGTCATCCCTAACAGGTGCATAATTAGAGCTCCCAAGTGCAGGTGTACTCACTGGTCGCACGGCTTATTTGCCAGTATGAATTGTTTTGTAAAATTGATAAATGTTGAATGCCTTATATTATTGATAGAGCGCTTTCAAACCCATCATGTCCGAGTGGGAGATGTAGTACTTTAGCTTGTACGTCCATGATGGGCTGTGATTGGAACGCACCGTTTCGTTTTGATGCGTTACGATGGAAAGACACTAATGGAGGGGTACGAATGGAGACGTATAAAAGGCTCCCGAACACAACCGTTGGGTTGGTTGGCAGATCATTCGCACCAAATTTTCTCTCCATTTCCATCAAAGAAGACAAAGGAATTCCATTTCACTTTTTGCAAGAACGGTCGACATTTACACCGTGGAAATTGGGTGTTTTCCTTGTGATTGCATCTAGACTAACGTGAGATAGTGTTGTTCGTGATTTATTCGCAATTCAACGTTCGTTCCGGGGCCATTTGCTGTTTGCGCATCAGAATCAGGTAAGTCGTCTTCCGCCGACTCGAATTCCAACAGAAGGACAAATTTGCAGGAAGTTAGTTTCTACGGGAACAGAAACTGTGCGTCGCTGATGTCTTAGTCCAACGGAGGCTTTTAGTCACTTGTTTATTTTCCCAGCCGTGCTGATAAACACTTATGTCAATCAAATATGTACTTCTTCTGCAGACAGGATTCTGCAGACAGTGTCCTCTGGGAATGAAACATCGGATCCATTCAACACTTATTTCAGTTCACTCTCCACTGCAAGCAAATTAAGAACCTGTCATACAGGAAAGGACGCTATCTCATGTATTTCACATTATTCCAATTGGTACCATCGAACCCACAACTTAAGCTCATTTATTTCAGTTCCTTCTCACGTAGTGATTTTCACGTGCTTTAAGTTCAGAAAGAAGAAGAAGCGCTAGAAATTCAAACAAGAAGAGAGCCCCTCATTACAGTTACAGCTTTCCCGCGCAATGACACTCTCTGGTTCTGCTCGTCCAAGTGCACCTTCACTACTCCACCTCTGGGCGATGCCTGCAAGACGTGAAAATGATGAGGCCATCGAAAAGCATTCATTTACATACCATTTGAGAGACGAGAGAAGCAAAACACATGGGCATTCACAAGGGCAGAGACATGGGCACAAGCATGTGTGGATGAACACAGAGAGAGAGAGAGAGAGAGAGAGAGAGAGAGAGAGAGAGAGAGAGATTACAGCATAGGCAACGAGATCTTTTTTCCCCAGCTTTTCACTCCAATAAGGTGCCAAAGCACAATGTGAACTGCCACATACAGGATCCTGGAAAGTAGATCATTCATTCAGAGGTTTGCGGTAAGAGCATAAAATTGGTTGATAGAACACAGCTTTCGACATATGACCAGCTAATCGGACAATTGAATAACTAATTATGATTGATACTTCAAGAAACTTTCCAAGGTATGAACTTTAATACCTCATTCAGTCCAACTTTTGGGGCAAAGAATCGACTGACAAAATCAAATCCCGAGTCTGGCTGAGCTGATCCTGTGATGATAATACCCCTCCCAGGACATCTCTGTATCTCATCAAACTGGGGCTGAAATTCTTCAACTTCTTTCCATGACGGGATAACAATCTTCGAAAATAAGCAGAAGAAAGTAGAAATGAAGGAATTAAATGCTCTCTTCCTAATGAAAATCAGCTCAATGCCAGCTGCTGCTGTACAAATCCTGGAATCAACAGAATGAAAACGATTGCCTCAAAGAGGAAGCAAGGGGTTCAATGTACTCAAAACTAGAGGTGTGCAAAAGAACGGGACCCGCCCGGACTGCCCCGGACTGGACTGGAACCGCCCGGAACCGGACTGGTTCCCTTAGGAACTAGTCCAGTTCCTGGTTCCAATTTATGGGAACCGGTGAGTACTGGTCCGGTTCCTGGTTCCATGGGTGGATCCATCCACCCGTCCACCCAAACCGGACCGGTTATATTATAATGATATATTAATTTTTAATATTTAAAAAAAATGATCAGGTCGCAGTTGAGGAATTACGAAATGGTCGCCCTTTGCTGTCTTCTTGATTTCAACAATGGAAGTGCCATTGAGAACTTTGGAGACACATGAAATCCGCTCGGCATCATCTTCAGCGATCGGGACTACAGGAAAATCCAATTCAATCCATATCCCGGGCACATCACCATCTTGAACCTTCAAAATGTCGGATGACTTCGTTTCGGGAACCCTTTTAGCAGTCAGAATTCCGGATAATGTCATAAACTCGATGGTGTCAGAATCTACCATCCCAGATGTGAAGAGAGTGTGCGCAGCAGCTAGCGTCGCATGACCGCATAGGTCAACCTGAAAGGTCAAGTTTGTGATTAGATAATATGACAACCAGTTTCCCGTAGCATTTCTTCCATACTGAAATGTGACACACTTCATCAACATCGATGTTTACTGCCACTATCGAAAAGCAGGCATCAGAGCAACCACATAGATTAGTCTGGTGGATATGGATTATTATGACGACAAAGCAGGCATCTCTCAAGTCTTGGAAGAAAATGCATAGACTCGGTGTTGGACTTGGAATTCAATCAAACAACACCAACATGATTCATAGTCCCAAGCAGGTAATGCATATAATTTCATCTAATACAAGCACAATTAGCAAATTAACTGGTAGTCCAAAGTAATGAGATGAAACAGACGGCGAAGGACAAATAGAAATCGAATTTTTGACGAATTCTTCGTCGAGCCATCCATGGTTGATTATATGCGGCCGAACTCAGAAAATGCGAATTATCACAAATTAAAAGAATCATAACAAAACCAGGACGTTAACCCTGACAGAAAATTGCCATTTCTGTTGGCTATGATAAAGAAAGAAAGTTACCAAAAAGCACGCAAGCAAAGTTTAGCAATTCGCGTGGGGAGCGGACGAAAGAGCTTTCAGTCATTTATTATCCACACGCTCTGTATAACCTGCACTTGCCGAATTAAAGCAAGCAACGCTGGGAACATGGAATTCCGAAACTCACTCACCTCCTTAACTGGAGTGAACCACCTGAGCCGAAACCTCGGGCTCGATCCCCCGTTGGCCGAGCCGGCGAGTTCTGAGCCCGAGGCACTGGTCAGGTAACAGGTCTGCGAGAAGTTGAACTCCCTGGCTACCGCCTGCAGCCACTCTTCGTCCCTCTCTTCTTCCAAGATACACACCGCCGCCGGGTTCCCCTTGAAGGCTGTGTCGGTGAATGCGTCCACCTACAAAAACAACAGCACGCACAAGCCCATGTCATGGTCGATGCAGAAGAGTTCAAGGAAGTTTCCGCAAGAGATCTCCATCTCTGGTAGGGGAATGAAACGGAAGAGAAAGAGGCTGTATTGATACCACCGAGTACTGCACGAGCTTCTTTTCCATAGAGAGGGACGGAGAGGGAGAGAGAGAGAGAGAGAGAGATGGCTAATGGAGAAGAAGCAATGAAATCAGGCGATGTCTATTGGAGAAGAACGCGATAGTCCAGTTCCTCGTAAATCGTTCGGGGCAGGTCTGCCCTCGATCCGCACGGAACATATTTTAGTCTACTTTGCCGGCCCTCCCTGTCTTTCATACTTCATTCTATGCGTCATCTAAGAGTTGTGTTTATTTCTTGACCAGTCAAAAGTAACCAGCGCATCTACCAAAGGCTACGAAGCACTAACACTTTCAAGAAATCTTTGTGTTCTGTCGGACACGACACATGTCCGACACTATTCTACACTTGATTAATGCGTGTCGGAAAATATGATACCTGATCAACTTTCTCAGTATTCTTCGATACTTGAGTTTGAAATTCTGATGTGTGAGTTCGGAACTCCGACACGTAATTCCAATATTTGATCAGCTCTTCCGACACTCTCTAACACTTGATTTTGGAATTTTGACATGCAAGTTCAAAATTCTAACATGCATCGGGTCAATTTTTAAAATTTTTAATAAAAGATGGGTCAAAATATAAATATGTAAAAAATAATAAAAATAATAAAAATAATAAAAATAATAAAGGGGGAAAGAAGAAAAACATGTCTTCTTTTCTCTTCTAACTCTCATTTCTTGTGATACGCAATACTCTCTAAGTTTATTTTTTCTTCTCTTCCGACATACTTTGACATACGAGTCTAAAATGTGGATTGATGTTTTTAGTGTAATATCATTCTAAGCTCTTTTATTATTATTTGAATTAAATTAATTTGATTAAAAAAATCATAAAAATGATAATTTATTGTGTATGTATATATATATATAATATACAATGTGTCTCGACGTGTCGGAATTCTCTATTTTTTGAGAAATGACGTGTCGGCATATCGTATTGTGTCATGTCCATGTCGCGTATTAGTGTTAGTGCTACTTATACAGAATATGCAATGTCATGATGGTCCCACGTCCATTATTGAATGTTCCACCAGAGTTATAATTATTCAATTCACTTGTTATTGTATTAGCTGGTATTAGTTTTCATTAATGTGCCGGAAATTTGGAGATTTCCATATGAGATAATAATAAAAAATGGCTCATGACATACCTCGAATTGATGAATTGAGAACTTGTGGAAAAGAATGCGACCCTTTTACCAATAGACTTCCCTATCGATGGTATCTACGAGTAGTGATGTCATTGACACTTGTGTTTTTTACACATGTTTAGGAAGTTAACGAAAAAGTGTTTGTTCTTTTTCAATAAGACTAATCATATGAAAAAGAAATGTCATATTGTACTCGATTAAAGTGCTCTAAAATCCCTTTAGATTCGTCCTTCAATAGGCGGAAAATATATATTGCATTACTTTCAAACGAATTTTTTGTCTAGTTACTTACCTATATATGTTTTCCCATGACATCAACCCCTGCTATTGTTTTTTGGGATTGTGTGTTGTGGACCAGCTATAGTTTAGCCATCGAGCGATCCTGTAACCCGTGTTCTTGTTCCTTTCTCGGCACCTGAACAACGGTGTTGTTTGGAAACTGTCAATTATGGTTTGCCGCT
This sequence comes from Eucalyptus virginea, assembly GCA_014182375.1. Lineage (NCBI taxonomy): Eukaryota > Viridiplantae > Streptophyta > Magnoliopsida > Myrtales > Myrtaceae > Eucalyptus > Eucalyptus virginea. Next base: position 38,232,695 of record CM024516.1, on the reverse strand, counting down.
TAATCTTTGTCCTAGCCGCGACTGTTATAAATGATGGATCAGGAGCTTTCTTAGAAGTCTCTGACATAATTCGAGTGGCCTAATGCAAGGTCAACAGGAAACTGATACAAGTAACCGGTTCTTCGCGTAGGATCACGTGATCATCTTTCCTGTGGCTGAGAGTTGGTAAGAGCTTACAGAAGCCGACGTGCGAGTTCCTAAATGGGAATGAGATTCGACCCCTTCAAATGGTCAACCAGGATCATAAGCAACTCGACCATCTCGTGTTCTTCGACATGGGACTCCTCAACTCGAGTCTTGACCTGTGCACATTCTCCGAGAAACTCGACCAACAACAAGGGATATTATCAACTGTATGAGCAGCAATACAGAGATAGCACATAAACGAGACAAAGTGGTTGATGCACTGTCCCTCAAATACATAAAAGCAAGAACGAGATAAATGGTTGTTCGGTCGTCTCTTTGATTATGCTACATAGGCTACAGCTCCAAGCATACTGAGAATCTCAGCTATGGTCTGCAGCATTAAACAACTGACAATCTCGAATTCATGCCATAAGAATACTTATTCCATCTCACCCTGTGCCATGTTTACAAGACGAATCTTGCTTGCTCAAAGTATTTTTAAACAAGAATAGAACCCGTCATTACAGTTACAGCTTTCCCACGCAGCGTGACTCTCTGGTTTTGCTCATCCAGGCACACGTTCACGACTCCTCCTCTAGGCGATGCCTAATCAACACATGCACAAAGCTGATTAAGGGAACGCGTGAAATTCTATTGAAATGGACTAATAAGAAGTTGAGCAACCACAGATGCACTGCTCACAAATAAGCGCCTGGGCGTGGGGATGGAGAGAGAGAGAGAGAGAGAGAGAGAGAGAGAGAGATTACAGCATAAACAACGAAATCATTTTTTCTCAGCTTTTTGCTCCAATAAGGCGCCAGAAAACAGTTTGCACTCCCGCACACGTGATCCTGGAAAATTCATTTGTCAGTTAGCATTTTGCATCATGGGCGTGTATTGACAATGAGATAGCCTTGGCACTTTGATCCGGATAGCTATCTCAGTCTTGTCAATACATGAACGAATCATGGACAAAACAATAAGTGAACAAGAACTAGGAAACTGGTAATTCCTTCTTGCACGTCACTTGACAGCCGATTAATTAGATACATCAATACCTCGTTCACCCCAAGTTTTGGACTGAAGAACCGATTGACATAATCAAATCCTGAGTCCGGTTGAGCAAATCCTGTTATGATAATCCCCCTTCCTGCACAACTTCGTATCTTAACGAATTGAGGCTGCAAGTCTTCAACTGCTTTTCCTGATGCGAAAACGACCTTCGAAAAGCAATTGAAGTTGACAAGAAAAAGAAGCAACATTAATCACCTGGCTATTCCCAGTCAAATCAGCTCAATGTCATGGTCGAAAACTTTCATCAACCCAAGAAGGAAAATAGGACTCTGAAAACCATAAAGCATCATTTTCACGAAGAGAAACCGAGGTTTTCAATAAGCTGCAACAAAACAAAAGTTGAAAGATTCGACCATGGTTAGGAATTTACAAGAAGGTCATCTTTTGCCGTCTTCTTGACTTCGACTATGGAAGCTCCATCGAATACTCTGGAGAGGGATGACGCACTCTCGCTGTCGCATTCTGAAATAGGGGCAACAGGAAAAACCAATTCGATGAAGAATCCTGGTGCATCCCTGTTCTGATATGTTGAAGCGCCGGCTGTCTCGATTTCAGACACCCTTTTAGCGGTTAGAGTTCCTGACAAGGTGACGTATTGGATAGTATCTGAATCCACCTTCCCAGAGGTAATAAGGGCGTGTGTAGCAGCTAGTGTTCCATGACCACAGAGGTTAAGCTGAAAGGAGATTCGTATTTATATGGTATCCACATGCCACCATCCAATGATTTGCATGAAAATTGCGAAAATTCAACTCAATATTGACGAGTAAAGGGAGCTATTCGGTTGTTTCGATCCCAATCAGATCGATAAACGACTCAGAAAACTGAAGAACGATGCGTATATTCCGCGCTCAAAGAGGCTGGAATCCACCAATACACTTAAACAGCCTAATCTCATGTGAGCGAGCCGATCTTCTTGCCGCCGTTACCAATCTCATATAAAGAATTAATTACTGAAAAAAAGGGAAAGAATGTTAAGAACAAAAGACAGGAAGAAGCTGATTGTATAAATGATGTCAAGAAGTGTACAGAAAGAAGAAGGTCTACTATTAAAGATAAAGAAAGGAAAGAAGAAGGATGATACACAGATCGAGAGATTACATGAAAAGAGGCTGCTGCGAAGTCGACTAAACCATTACTCTGCTCATTTACTCTGTTTTTCCTTTACTCTGTATCTTAGCTGTTGTGACCGGTATACGGTTAGTTTCCTGCAGTTAGGAAGTTGACTATTTCTTCAACAGCTCTCGTGTAAAACAGATTCATTGAAAGATCTAGAGAAGATATAAGTAGGAAATCTCTCATTCTCGTAAAGTTCTCAAGGAAGTTGAATAAGAGAAGAAATACATTCAACAAACTCTCTCTCTCTCTCTCTCTCTCTCTATATCTCTCTCGATTTCTTCTTCTGTTCATGAAGTTCTTCATGGTATCAGAGCTGATCATCCTGAAGAAATCATCTCAATACTGCATAAAAATAGCTGAATCTACAGCAGATTGGAATCAGGAATCGAAGCCTCATTGATCTGTGAGTTGATATTCTTCATCTTTCTTCAAATCTCTATCATCAGAAATCGATTCGCTGCATCATATTGCAAAAAAGAACCAGTAGAGGTTATATTCGGATCAAGTAGTGTTCAAAGATCTCGAACAGGAGAATGGCAGCAAGAAGCTTGAGATATCCATTTCCCATTCATGTCAACATCTCGAACTTTGTTACAATCAGATTAGCTGAGGATAACTTCCTCCTATGGCAAGCTCAGTTTCATAGGTTTTTAAGAAGCCAAGATCTGTTTGGGTTTGTGAATGGAGAAATTCCACCGCCTGCTAAAACTCTACAGGTAGAAGAAGGAGATCAAACAGTTGATATCCCTAATCCTGACTATAATGATTGGATTAAGACAGATCAACTTGTTTCCTCGTGGATCAGTGGTGCTGTTTCCGAAGACATACTTAGCCTAATAATCGGCTTAAACACAGCTTATGAACTTTGGCAGGCCTTGCTTAATCGGTTCACCCAAAAATCTGTGGCAAAGGAGTTTGAACTAAGAGGAAAATTGCAGGCTTGTCAGAAACGTGATAGAGCTTTATCAACGTATCTCAGAGAGTATAAGACAATATGTGATCAATTAAATGCAATAGGTAAACCAGTGGATGAAATAACAAAACTGTTTGGTATTTTGGAAGGTTTGGGGTCCGAGTATGAGAGCTTTAGAACAACAATCTATTGTTTAAAGCCTCAGCCGGAATATGATGAAGTGATCTCTCATCTAGAGAGGTTTGAATCAAGGCTGCAAAACTATTCCTCAAGCCAGTTTAGCCCAAATCTAGCCTATTATGGTCAAAGGAAGACCGAAGCTATACACAAAGAGGAGTTTAATAGAAATGTTGTACAGCAAAATAGCAGTCTTGGAAGTTCAAGGGGATATAGTCGTGGAGGAAGAAATATTGGAAGAGGAAGGCCATTCGGTAACAGATACAGAAATTTTGGAAACCCGGGAAGAAATATGAACTACAGAACTAATAACTCGAGCTATGAACAGGGGAGTCAACACCTTAACCAGGTTAATACCCCCTCTACTTTGAGTTCTGGTCAGGGGTTCAGACCATATAATGGTTCAGCTCAGAGGTATACAGAAGCCAAGCTCTATCCTTCCTCAAATTTAACTCTCCATAAGGATGTGCAGATGGAGAAAACAACAGCAAACACTCGACTGGAGTGTCAGATCTGCAGAAGACCAGGTCATGATGCATTGCACTGTTGGTACAGATTTGATAATTCTTACCAAGCTGAAGAGATACCGACAGCTCTATCAGCACTTCATATTGAGGAAACTAATGAAAATGAGTGGTATCCTGATACCGGAGCAACAGCTCACATTACGGCAAATCTTTGGTATTCTCCAAAACTTTTCTAAGAATGCTGGTACTGATACAGTAATGATTGGCAACGGTTCATGTTTACCTGTGAAATATATTGGGAATACAATGCTAACTACTGCTACTACTACCTTGCCTCTAAAAGATGTGTTAGTTGTTCCAGCAATTAAGAAAAACCTTCTTTCAGTCTCTAAACTAACCGATGATTATCCCTGTTCTTTTGTCTTTGACAAAACTGGGGTGTACATAAAGGACAGCATCACCAACATAACCAAGATGCTAGGGAAGAAGGAGAAAGGACTATATAGAGTCGATCCTTGTGCTGCAGAGATATTCTTCACTCAAAGACAGAAGATTACAGGAGAAAACGTGTGGCATCAATGGCTAGCTCATACAAACCAGAATGTCCTGAAGTATTTGAAGAATCAAAAGTTAATCCAGTGTCATACAGAACCACAATCTGTATGCAGAAGTTGCCAGCTTGCTAAGAATGCTGCCCTACCTTTTCCTATGTCAAGTTCTGTAGCTAATAAACCTCTAGAACAAGTCCATTGCGATATCTGGGGACCTTCTCCAGTCAACTCTTATCAGAATTTCAAGTATTATGTGATCTTTGTTGATAGCTTCTCTCGGTTCAGCTGGATGTACCCATTGAAACTAAAATCAGACTTCTATGATATCTTTCTTATGTTTCAGAAGTTAGTAGAAAACCAGCACAACTGCAAAATCAAGAAGTTTCAATGCGATGGTGGGGGAGAGTTTGTCAGTCACAAGTTTAAAGCTCACCTACAGAGTTGTGGCATCCAACAGCTTATTTCTTGTCCATATACACCCGAACAGAATGGAATACCTGAAAGAAAACATAGACATATAGTTGAGCTTGGTCTGGCTATGTTATATCATGCAAAAGTTCCATTAAAATTCTGGGTTGATGCATTTATGACAGCAAACTATGTTGTCAATATACTCCCTACCCCAAAATTAAAAATGCAATCTCCCTTTACCAAGTTGTATCAGCATAAGCCAAGATATGATCATCTCAGAGTGTTCGGGTGTGCTTGCTATCCCTGTCTTCGACCCTATGCACAACACAAGATGGATCCACGATCTCTTACCTGTGTTTTTCTTGGATAAAGCACTCATCATAAAGGATATTGATGCTTGGTGCCTACCACTGGTCATGTGTACATCAGTCGACATGTAACCTTTGATGAGACATTCTTTCCTTTCTCTAAGAAGCTGGCAACACATTACTCAACATATACACAACTATATAAACTATGGACAGAAGAAGAGAGATTCTTACAAACTCCAAGTACAGAGTTTATCAACAATTCATCATCTCATCAAACAAGGTATGTTCAGAATCTTCCAGCTGAGCAACTTTGTACAGAACATATAGATCCTATCTCTATAACTGTATCACCTAATGATCAAGTTCCATCCACTACTCAAAGTATTTCACAACAAGTAGATATATCTGGAACCACAACTGTGACAGCAACAGGACCAGCTATCGATCAAGGTGTTTCTAACACACAAACACAGTCTATCCATCATGTGCAAGGTACACAACCTACTCATCACATGCAAACCAGATCTAAATCGGGTATAGTCAAAGTGAATCCTCGATATGCATGTCTTGCTCAATACCAAGTTCCTCCAGAACCAAAATCAATAAAATCTGCTCTAGCAGATCCAGGATGGTATCAAGCAATGCAAGAAGAAATGAATGCCTTACATCATAATCAAACTTGGTTATTGGTTCCTCGTACTAATAACATGAATGTTATTGGCTGCAAATGGGTGTTCAAGACTAAACTTACTTCTACTGGAAGTTTAGATCGATTGAAGGCTCGTCTAGTAGCCAATGGATTTCATCAGGAACAAGGAATTGACTTCATAGAAACCTTTAGCCCTGTGATAAAACATTCAACTATTAGACTTATCCTCTCTGTAGCAATGGTAAAACACTGGTCTATACATCAACTTGATGTCAAGAACGCCTTCTTACATGGCACACTGAATGAAACTGTTTACATGGAGCAACCTCCTGGGTTTGTTCATCCACAGTACGATCAATATGTATGTTTGCTTCAAAAATCACTTTATGGGCTGCGTCAAGCACCGCGTGCCTGGTATGATAAATTCAGCAATTTCTTGCTTGAAGCTGGTTTTTTCTGTAGCTCAACTGACCCCTCTTTGTTCATACTTCATCAAGGACAAGAGACAATACTTTTACTTCTATATGTTGACGACATAATTCTAACTGGTACCTCAGAACAACTGCTACAGACTCTTATTCACTCACTCAGTGTTCAATTCCATATGAAAGATCTTGGCCAGCTTCATTATTTTCTTGGAATTGAAGTCACACGAACGTCTACTGAGTTGTTCTTATGTCAAACCAAGTATGCCCTTGACTTACTGTCTCGTGCAAATATGACTAACTGCAAACCTATTGCTACACCTCTCTCTCTTAAACCAGTCATACTTGAAAGAGATGCTGTTCTTCTTCCAAATCCCATGAACTACCGAAGTCTTGTAGGTGGCTTACAATATCTCACTATCACCAGGCCTGATCTGGCCTTTGCAACAAATATCCTATGTCAGAAACTATAGCAACCTACTATTGGAGACTTTCTTCAACTAAAACGAGTTCTTCGATATGTAAAAGGAACAATTCATCTCGGTATGTCGCTTCACTCTCACAGCTCTCTCAAATTATATGGCTTCTCTGATGCAGATTGGGCTGGCTGTCTTCAAACTAGACGGTCTACCACAGGCTTCTGTACCTATCTCGGTTCTAATCTCATCTCATGGACAGCTAAGAAACAATCAACTGTTTCTCGTTCCTCCACTGAAGCTGAATATAGAGCCCTTGCCTCAAAGCAATGGCCGATCTTACTTGGATTACTTTTGTTCTCGAGATATCGGAGTTTCTCTTCACTCACCAACCATATTATTCTGTGACAATCAATCTGCCATATCTCTCACAGCAAATCCTATACTTCATGCTCGAACAAAACATATTGAGGTTGATTTCCACTTCGTTCGAGAAAAAGTTGCGTATGGATCCTTATGTGTTCGATATGTTCCCAGCCATAACCAAGTTGCTGATATTTTTACCAAGCCACTCTCTAAACTAACACACTCCTCTCTTCGTCTCAAATTGGGCATTGGTTCTTCACCCCTGCCCAATTTGCGGGGGGCTGTTAAGAACAAAAGACAGGAAGAAGCTGATTGTATAAATGATGTCAAGAAGTGTACAGAAAGAAGAAGGTCTACTATTAAAGATAAAGAAAGGAAAGAAGAAGGATGATACACAGATCGAGAGATTACATGAAAAGAGGCTGCTGCGAAGTCGACTAAACCATTACTCGCTCATTTACTCTGTTTTTCCTTTACTCTGTATCTTAGCTGTTGTGACCGGTATACGGTTAGTTTCCTGCAGTTAGGAAGTTGACTATTTCTTCAACAGCTCTCGTGTAAAACAGATTCATTGAAAGATCTAGAGAAGATATAAGTAGGAAATCTCTCATTCTGTAAAGTTCTCAAGGAAGTTGAATAAGAGAAGAAATACATTCATCAAACTCTCTCTCTCTCTCTCTCTCTCTCTCTCTATATCTCTCTCGATTTCTTCTTCTGTTCATGAAGTTCTTCAAAGAAGACTTTCCAAGCAGCATAAATTTATTGTGTGCCTGAAAATATGGATATTTTTTCCCATATTGATTACTCAATATGCGCCAAGAAACTTTAAGTCAAAAAATGACCAGAAACATTTTTTTCCCACATAAGAAATCTACATACTTTTATGAAATTACTAAAAGTTTTTTAATAGTTTGTAAAACTTTATAATTTTCATTTGCATAAGCTACCAATCGTTTGGGTTTACTAACTCTTGTGTAAAATTGCCAATCCACGTTAGAGTGACTTCCCAACTTCTCGCAACTTTTGTCAAATTATTCTGACGAAAAAAAAAAAAAAAAAAACACTTTTGTATATAAAATTACCAACTAATATTCGAATGCTGACTCTCATATGAGTAACTCACCAACATTTAATCGTTTTCTTCTAACATATTTTTGTATTGAGCTATGAATTTCGTTTGCCATATTTTTGTATTTGCCAAAAAGATTTCCAATCCAACGGGGGGAAAACAATACTATATTCAGGCATTAATTTTTGGGAAGCTAAACAAGTAAAAACATATACAGTCATGTGCTTTTGGGCAATGAGGGAGGGACCATCCAGGCGTTTCCATTCATGCCAATTCTGAGAGAAGATGAGAAAAGTACCGAGCAAGTCCATCATGCCGATAAGCCGACAGAGATTCGGAACTCACCTCAGTGATGGGAGTGAACCATCTGAGGTGGAACCTCGGGCTCGAGTCCTCCGTCCCCGAGGCAGCTACTCGAGCCAGGAAGCAAGTTATGGAGAAGTTGAACTCCCCAGCCACTGCCTGTAGCCACTCCACGTCCTTCTCTTCATCCTCCTCCAGGAAGCACACCGCCGCGGGGTTCCCCTTGAACACGGTCTCAGTGAATGCGTCGACCTGCAAAAGGGATCAGTGATAAGCTAGGGACGAGTAAACGATGCCACCTCAATCCCGGAAGAGCTGATCTTCACGACCACAACCGTAAGCCTCACGTTCAATCGACGTTCATCACTATAGACTTACAGAAACCATATGAGAGAGAGAGAGAGAGAGAGAGAGAGAGAGATATGTCAATACCACTACGTAGTGAACGAGCTTCTTTGCCATGGGAGAAAGAGCGAGAGCGAGAGCTGGAGGTGCGAGCCAAAGCAAGGAGATGAGAGGAAGACGGGAGGAGAAGATCAAAAGATCGGCCAACACCGAGTCCCAGCTGAAAGTCAACCTCCAGCCTCCCCGCTGTGATGGTGGGGACGCCTTGCATGGGTCCTCACTCGGAACAGGCAGATAGTCTCTATTGTCAATGAAGGCAGGAGGAAAACAGCAAAAACGACTAGAAGCCAAATAATCACCTCGGACCGCCCACGTGGTTAATGTACCTGCACGTATTACTTTACTTTCCTCTATTTTACTACTTTCTCCCGACGTATGTTAGGAATCTCTAGGCTTTTTAACTCAAATAAGGGATGAGATGTGTACTGTGTAGCGACCATGCATCTGATTCTTATAATTGTGGAGCCCAGTCGACCAAGGTATGTTCTAACTAGTGACAAGACAACTAGGGGCAAGGATGACTCCTTTCTTTCACGTGAGGACACTGAATTTTTGTTGTACAAGCAATTTGACATCTGAAATTTTGTCTACTTTATAAATGCTGACCTTGAATTTCAAATTTATTCGATTTGATCATTAAAAAATCAAAATAATATTCATATTATGTTTATGTTAAAAGAGAGGAATAAAGGCATCGGAGGTTCTTGAATTGTTTCAAATTGTTCAACAAGATCTTTTGATCTTTTCTTGTGAGCACTAAGATCCCTAAATATTATGTTTTTATTTCTAGTTCATCCTATCCTAACGTTGCTGTTAAAATACTGTTAAGTGTCTTGCTAGCATCCCATGTCACATCCTATATGGCCAACATAATCTTGGAAAGCAAAACAAGTGCTTTTCTATGATACAAGATAAGGTTTTGAATAAAAAAATGAAAATCTAAAAGAAGAACGATGAGAAAGCCTAGGAGGAAGAAGACCATTGAATCGCAAAAATGTTGAAGAACCCGAAGTAAAATAGTGGGAGGAAGAAGACTACTAATTGAGAGATTTACGTGATTCAATCCGAGTATCAGTACTTATTTCACAAGGAGAGCTGGCAGTAAATAATCCACGAATTAATCGGATAATTACAGAGTTACAATTACTCACACACTTGAGTGTTTCCTATTCCTAAATTATACCCAAACCCATAGTCTTTAGCCTCACATAGAATTATCTCACTGCTCGAAATACTTACGTTTTCACAAAGAAAATGCCATAATTTAGATGTAGAATCATTTGCACAAATCACCATTTGAAACTTCCTTATGAGCAGCTCAAAGAAATCCCCTACCGTATTGAGTGGCCAGGGCCAGCGGAGACAATAAAAGCAAAACTCACGTCCTTCTATTTTTTTTTTCCCTAAAAAAAAAAAAAAATCCTCCAACCTCAATAAACCCTCTAACCCCGCTACTCTCTCTCTCTACTCTTTTACCGTATGAAAAATTTCAATCCTTGATCGGTCAAACCCTTGGGTAATAAGTCGCCAACAACTTTTCTTGTTTAAGTTTTCTTCTTTATTTGAATCCACCGCCCAGGTAAATTCAACCTTATCTTTTGGAAGAAAGGCAAGAACAATCAAAGTCCAATTAGGACTCTTTCTCTTACACCTCATCTAATACAAAGCGGTTTACATCCTCTAATCGGATGGGGTCTCATACATGGCTCAAATTCAAGATATTAATTTAATAGTTATCATTAAATAATTCAGTGTGCTTCCCTTTATTCTTCTTCTTGTCTTTATTCTTTCTACCAATTTTTGCCAGAGAAGTAACCTTGAAATTTCGGTTGATGGGGGTTCAATGAATAAAAGCGAGCTTTAAGGTTATATATATATGGATTGACCGAGACACCCTACATTATTTATTAAGCAAAGTAAATGTACCAAACACTGAAATTACTTTTTAGTGAGTGATTTGACAATTATCAATTTTGTATTGAAAGAAACTAATCATGTAATATAATATAATATAATATAATATAATATAATATAATCCCATTTCTTATTATCTAATTAATACTTGCCACATCACTTGATAAGTAAGTTTTAATAAGATGTCTTAGAATATCCAACATTTTTCATATTTAACCTATTATTTCTAGGTCCGCGCACTACATTAGTCCAATTCATGCCCTGATAATTTTATATGCTATATGATTTGCAAAGTTTGCTCATCGCCTACTCCGTCTATGTGGAAACCGAAAGATCAACGTTGTATGATAAGAAGTATTAGTTATACCATTAGACGTATTCAAGTTGGTCTCGCGCTTGGATTCCCATATCCAGTGACCTTGCTCGAGTTAATTAGTCTTATGACTTGGCTTGGGAATGGGCTGTGGACTTGTAGTACTACGATGGTGTCCAGGTCCTGGGTCGCCTACCTTTATGGTGTTGAGTAGCAGAGGCTCGTCGTCACCTAAATTGAACATTTTGTGATGGGTGCAATACTTTCTTAAGATAACATCGGGAGGGGATAGTCACTGCTACTCGTCCCTCCTTGTCCTTTTGGTTCGGCAAAAACAAAAAAGAAATATCGATTAAGTTTTCTAATGTGCATTAACAGTTGCTCTTTCTACATCTTTTGGTTTTTAGCAAGTGCCTTTCAGCGCTCGTTAACCCGATCTGTTTCCAATATGCCTTGATTTCCTAAATCTAAACAATATGCCTGTGATTTTGGTCTTAGTCACTACTCGGGAAATCATGAGAGAAGCAACACTGCAATTCCTGCAATAGCACTTAATGTGTTCTAATTGTGATTGTTTCGATATGGGACAATTATGAAAAAAATGTTATAAATCTATTACGTTTGTGTCAATTTAATCATAAATCTTCAATTGTGCCAATTTAGCTCTAACATTTTTAAGTTTTGTCAGTTAAGTTCATTAACTCAATTTTGATAGGGAATTGCTGACATGGACACCAGCCTTCCTACATAGCACGATCGGTACAGACCTAAACATTTTTTAATAGTTTTTATGTTTTTTTTTTAAAATTTTACTTTACCTTACTTTACTTTTTCTTTTTTGACTGAAGGCCGGCAATCCTTGTTGGCATTGGGTGAGGGTGTTGCAATGCTTATCTACTTTGGGCAAGGGCCGCCATGCCCTCATTAGCCACTACTCGAGGGCTTGTGGGCCCTCATCGTGGCAGGTGAGGGCGAGGCAAGGGTTGAGATGTCCTCATCGGCCAAAGTGAGGGTGTGCGGTCCTTGCCGTTGTGGTCAATGAGAATTGGCTAGAGACTCTTGTGGCCCTAAGTCCCCTCATCCCCCCCCCCAAAAAAAAAAAACATAAAAAAAGAAAAGAAAAAGGAAACCGATATAATTCAAAATATTTTTAAATATTATTAAAAATGTCCATTTAATGACAATCATATCACAAACGATGGCTGATGTCTACATTAATGATTCTCGGTTAAAATTGGCAAAATGCACTCAATTGATAAAATGTGAAAAGATTTAGAATTAAATTGGCACGATTGAAATATATATTACTGAATTAACATAATTGCAATAAGTTTATGAATTTTTTGATATTTTTTCCCAATATGATAATGTGTATTTGGAGGACGTGCAGCTGTAGGTGCAGACTTAGATTGAACATACTAGAGGCGATGCGACAATGCCCTCCACACATTTTTCAAAAGATTTAAGACAATTCAAGGTTTTTGCTCACTTCTATATAATTTTAGCCTAAAAATAGATTTTTCCCCATTTAAGCTCTAAATGATCTACAACTCACTTTATGTAATAACAAGCCCAATAAAAGCCCAAACAACCCCTGTCTCTTAAAAGCCAAGCCCAACTCTCTTTCTCTCTTCTCATTTGAGTTTGTGCAATGAAGCACAAGAGGAGAAGAAGTCGAAGCAAAAACAAAGGAAAGAAAAGGAGCTCACCGAGAAAGAAGAAAAAGGAGAAAGAAGAAAGAAGAAAGAAGAAAGAAGGAAGGCGAAAATTTTCTTGTGCTTATGATCCATATGACTTGCTAAACCGACTTATATCCATTTTGCAATGTTGGTAAGTGATCGAGGTCCCTAATCGTCTATTTGAAGGAATTGTCAAAATTAGAGCTGGAAATTCGGTTTTAGGTCGATTATGACTTGCTGCGTTTGATTAGGGAGTTTTCAGGCAGTGTATTTTTATAGAAACGATAGTTTAGGATATTGTGAAGCTATAATATTTTACGGATCTCAATTTAAGCTTATGATTTGCCTGGAACGGAATTTTCAAGTTTGGCGTGCATTTTTGATAAAGTTACAAATAGTAACTTTTGAGCCGAATTTCGGTCATTTCTAGCAAGGGCTTGGGGCAGCTAAGTTGGGGTTCTTATAGTATGTCTAAATGGCTTTCTAAGGACTATAAGTCGGCTTGAAACAGAATTCTATGGAGGAAGTTATGGTGTGATGAAATTGAACATGGCTCATGGACAACAATAGGATTCTGCTAGAGGCAAGCTTTTCGTTGGCATGTAGGTATCGTTTTATCGATAAATATGCGTAGTATAGTTGAGTCGTTCATTAGAATATCGTGTTACTTGGTCTTTTGATATTGTTTTTCGGTTATTTGTTAGGAATTCGAGTATGTCAACTCGAGTGATCGTTGTGGTTGATTTTCGACTTTCCAATTGAGTGATACTATTTCTTCTATGAGTTTGAAAACTCATGTCTTGAAAGTTATGGAGATTTGATGTATCATAAATAATTGAAAGCATGTTTTATTGCATAGAATTTGGATTGAGCATTTACTAAGATTTGATATTTGTGAATGATTTGCTAAATGTTTTTGGAAAGTTGTTGCGAAAGATTATATGTATATATGTTGATTTGTGAACTTGGTTTATGAAATATGTTGTGAAAATGTATATGGAATTTATTTCGGTTTAAGAAACGAGTTTTGAAATGACATGAGAAATGCTTTATGAAAAGCATTTATGGTGAATGAGAGGTTGCAGAAAGATTATGTGTTTTGATTTGTGAAATTGATTTATGATATATACTTTGGGTTGGCTTTGTGAATTGTGGAGGCTGTCATGGATCGGGATTGATGCTGAGGATCGCTATGAGCCTGGCGAGAGGCTTGTGGGTATGCGAGTACTACTCTAGGATATTTTTGTGGGCTGTGCCATCAACTAAAAATAGGTGGAGACCTAACTTGTCACGCCCCGATCTTCCGAGCACGTGCCCATCTCTCGGTGGTTGATTAAATTATGACGTTCCAGGATGCGTTGCCGACCCATTCATTTTAATGCGCATGTGGAAGCGAAAAATTAAATCCCCAAACAACACGAAGATGGGATAGAAAAAGTAGAGCCACAGTTTTGGAAAACCACATCACACTTTTATACATATCAGACTAAGTCATATACAATACTAGCCAATATAAACAAGTCTACAAAGGGGTAGAGGGGCTACAGATCCTCTAAGCATTCGAACTCTCAACCGAATACTCCGGGGTCTTTGGCTCCGGGGAACTCGGGTCTATCACTGAGCCACTAGGAGGGTCAGTTGTACCCTTGCCAAAAGCGATCTCCAGCACCAACCTAGGAATCTCAAACTCTAGAAGGGGGCCTTCTCTGGGTCTATCTCACCCGTAACGATACCACGATCTGAATTGATGGGGTACCTTCCAGGATAGACCCGCACTAACCTAGACAATGGATCTCATGAGTTCGTAGACCCAGGCTCCTTGGCTCTCAGGGAAGGGAATTTGAGATATCTGCTTGGTGACCTTCTTCGGCTGGCCAAAACGCTCAGGAGGTACAGCCATCTAAAGACCTGTAAATGTTAGCCCACAACGGGGTGACACAACGTCTCAGCAAGTCCACTCCCTAAACTCCGACTAGGAAGGAAATACGCCTAAAGGCTACTTATGCACACAAGAGATATGTGACTCACCTTAGCCTCAATTCCTTCTTGCAAGTCAGTAAAGTTCATAAACCTCAACCAATCAATCATTTAATACCAACGATTTTCCAATCCAACAATCGATCAATCCAAGCAATACTATCTATCAATTCAATACTATCTATCCGGTACCATCAACACCAACCATGCTCACACAAGCTGAAGATGATAGATAGTAGCTTGCACAAGCTGATATAGATAGATAGTAGCTCCCACAAGCTGATATACGGATTGTTGCTCTCACAAGCTGATAAGCGATCATTGCTCACACAAGCTGATAAAGTATATTGCTCTCACAAGCTGAAATCACAATGCTCACACAAGCTGAACTACGATAAACCAATTCCGGCCAAGAACTTTGTGCCTTGTACATCAATTCCTCAATTAAATAACACACTTGGCCCAATTTCATCACGTTAAAATATACCCGCTGAAAATAATCGTGTGTGGGTACACGGTTGGCCTGAGCCAAAACACAATATCTTTCTTTTAGAAAATCCCACTATTTAATATAGTGCATAAATACATTTTTGGCGTTGTAAACCAACGCTCAGTATTTTCTAATTAAATACCGAAATTAGTTAATTTTAGAATAAATACCCAAAATTATAATTCTCACTCAATTTGCACAAATTAACACTCAATTAAATAAACCACTCATACCATTGCAATCAGCACAAAATTTTGGTTACCGGCTATCCCGGTATAATTTCCAAAAAATAATAAATAATTAAATAATTACCAAAATTAATTAAATAAATACAATTAAATGACATAAATGCAAACTTAGGACGAAAATGCCTAATTAAATACCGAAACATGCCCGGAAAATTTTCGAACCAATCTAGATAAATACTACAACTTATTTGGTCTCTAATTACACTACTCTAACCACCTAACATGCATAAACGAATAATTAAATTGCTAATTCGTTCTAACTAACCACCTAAACCATACTTAGCCTAAACTAATCAACCCTTAAGTATAATTAACTCATTAAGTGGAGATTAGTGAGTAAACTCACTGGTTTTGAAATCCGATGAGTTCACGGTGATGGCAAGGCGGAGATGGGCGACAAACTCCAAAGCAGCGATGCACTACAAGGTCTGGAAGTGGTCCAAAGCCGGGCAAACAGTACACGGTTGGGCTAAGGGGGTTCGGTTCTGTTTCTTGGGCCAAAAGGGCCGAACGAAGGCCGGTTGGTGCGGAAATAGTGAGAGGCGAGTGGACGGGCTGTAGCGGGTGATGATAGCGCTTGACAGCGACTCTAGCGACTAATATGGCGACGCACGGTGGCCTGGCGAGCTACTGGACTGCTGGACGGCACTGCACGACGACGAGCAGGGCGCGGATGCGAGCAGGGCCTCGCGGGCTTAGGCGCATGAGCGAGTAGCTTCAGCGGCTAGCGGTGGCGATCCGGTAGGGCTGGCAATAGCAAGGGAAGGGCTGGCCGGTTTCTTCTGCACTTTCAAAGCTTCTAAGGGTCTGAAAATGGGGAAAGCAGGGCTGAGGGAGGAAGAAAGGGGACAGCCAAGCTTGGAGGGTCCCTCAAGTCTCACTTCTATCCCTTTGTCCCCCTTGAAGAGGTCCCACCAACATGGGCTGGCTTCCTCAGCCATTTGTAGTTGCCAAGGCTTCCTTGGCAAGCTTCCTAAGGGTACAAAAGTTGCACACCATGGAGGGCTACGAATTTGTGCATTGTCCACTCAATTGGATTCACTTCCCTACCAATTCTCTTTCAAATTAATTCAATTCGAAGTCCATAAATCCCACCAAATTGTCCATGATCAAACTAACATTTTTCCTTGCCAAGAGAACCAACTTGCATTCCAAAAACGCGATAAAAAACAATCCCTTGAATTTTCTGGACAAAAATGGCCCCATTTTGAATTTCTGCCAAAAATCTCGAGTTATAGAAAAATCTTCGGAGGATGAATCGACGGTCCTAAAATAAATCGTGATATGACAGAACTTTCAATTTCTGAAATCGGGTTCAAATTCGTGGTTAATTTCAATTTGGCACGATTTTAGCGTGACCTAACTTATCGGGTAGCTTTTAGAAATTTTTAGTACAATTGACTCGTGGTTGATTATTTTCAAGCCATAACATACATCTTCGACACATTGATGACTCTCGATTGTCGTGAAAATCTCGAGGTTTCAAATGCAGACACAGGGTACCAAAACAACAGAAAAATCAGTCTATTACTAATTGACGAGAATTTTGTAATTTGGTGGAATCACCCACACTTAGTCACATATCTAAGTTGAATTGACCTATTTCTAATCTCTGATCAATTTTTAACTGTGCCGTAATAATCTCTGCAAATGAGCACGGTTGAGCAGTCGGTTCCTAGTCAAATTCTCAAGTCTATTGCATTAAAATCCTTTAATGGCTTCACCCGATAATCTAGTTATCTATTGAGTGATCAGCTCAGAGAATAGAACTATAGGCGCGTCGATGAAAGGCCCGATTCATTTAATTGAAAACAAAACTGGAATTTCAGAATGTCACATAACCAAGGGGGAATATTAGTCGTTTTGTCACGGGCGTTATGAGTGACCATGATTTGATATTGAACAAAAGATTGGTTGATGTATAGACCATCGACATGTAGTTTCATATAAGATGGACCAATGTGATAGACCATTGATGTGTAACATGAGATTAACCAATGGAATGGACCATTGACGTGTGTTTTTATGAGATTGGTCAATGGAATAGACTATTGACGTGTATTTTTATGAGATCGACCAATGGATTGGATCATTGGTGTATGTTTGTTATTATCTTGAATATTTTTGCTTTGAACATATTATATTAAAGTAAGAAATATTACATTATTTTCGTCTTGAAGGTTTGTTAAATTATGGTTTTAGTAAAAGTGTGTTATATTTGTATTTTAAATGTGCATAGTGATTGCTCGATTGCTTAAAAGAAATATATTACTTACTGAGCTGTGGTAGCTCATTCTTTTTCCTTAATATGTTTTTTAGGTGCCTTAGTTAGTAATCGATAAACTAAGCCTTATCGTGAGAACTATTGGGAGCTAGATATTTGGGATATAATTTGAGACTGTGTCCTTTACAAAAGGACAGTTGTGTTACCCCTTCACCCCTATAGGATTTGAGGTTCGACACTTTAAAATTGTCCCAACAGATTAGCAAAGCTTAGTAAACAAGTCCCTTTTTTTTATCGAAAGAAAATTGTATCCATTACTCAAAAGCATATATATGAGAAAGAATACTCAAAAGCAAAGTCAAATCCAAGAAATAGGGAGGATCAATGGAAAACCAGCAAAGTTAAGCACATACTTATTCCATAAGAATTTGTCAAGAAAAATAATCGGTGGCCAATAATTGGATCTTGTGTTTTTGTTAGTGAGGAGCACACGCCAAAAATTCATTCTCCAATAATTACAATGTTACTAGTTGGTGGTGCGCCCCTAGGTTCGGCTTCCTTTACACCATTGTTGTATGGAGACAACCAAAATAGGTTGAACAAACACATATTTAACATATGGAGGAACAATCTTTGTGATTCAATGAGACACAAAAGTTTCTGCTATCATCATTGAAGTTGAAGAGAGAACTCATACACAAAGAGAATAGAGGGTATCGAATCCCCAAAAGTATATTTATTAAACTCTTAGATTTAGATCAGCAGAGGATAGCACTTGTATATAAAATTTGATTGGAAGAGTTCAAACTCTCAAGTTGAGATTTAGACTGGGAGAAGATAACTCTCAAATCTAAATCCAGAGAGAAGAAAAAGTAAGAAAAAAAACAATAAAATGCAAAGAAAATCAACAAAAGAGGAGGGAGGGTGAGATTAGTTCAAACGCTCCTTATGGATGAAGGTTGAAGTAGATGTTGAAGAGAAAAGAGGGAGAAAGGGAGAGAGAAAAGACTGTTTGGCTTGAAAAACAATTCTTAGATTAAGAACATGTAGTTGCAAATATATGAAAACCCACTACGACAAACAAGAGTTAAGGGGGGAATTGACTATATATATAATGACATCTTGGCAAGCTAAATAGAAAGACGATTATGTGAAATGAATAGATAAACGAGGTCGCATTGTTTTCATTCAGTGATGCTATGTGGTAAATAACAAAAACATGAATTTTTTTTTTTTTGGTCAGTCCTACTCTACTCATATTCTAACTCTCACTCTCAAACTTTTACCTTGCCTCCTTGCAGAGCGTGGGAGTCGAAACCCACTCCTGAAATTAATTCATCTCCACCCTAACTCCCCTTGAGAAGGTGGGGATTCGAACCCCCCACTTCCCCTTTCCATGTTAAAATGGATAAGAGAAGATGAGTAGGATAGTAGCACAAATGGTCAATGAACTTTGGTTCAATGTGTAATGTCATCCATGAACTTTTAATTTATGCAATGTGATTTTTAAACTTTGGCTCAATTCGTAACGTCATCCTTCAACTTTTAATTATTCAATGTAATTCCTAAGCTATTGGCAAATGTTCAATATAGTCCTTAGACTATATGAACATGTTTAATGGTTTAGGAACTATATTGAACAAATTAAAATTTCAAGGACGACATTGCACATTGGACTAAAATTCAAAGATCACATTAAACAAATTGAAAGTTTAGGGATGACATTGTACATTAAACAAAAGTTCGTGGATCATTTATGTCATTTTTTTCAAGATGAGGCAAGTACGTACTTAGGTTTTTCCATCCATGTCTAGTCCTCTCTCCTGAACCTAGTAGTCTTGTAATCTTCCAAGGTTGAACCATGCCAGTAAAGTAAGTAGATTGGGAATGACAAAGGGGAAAATAACATCACAAGTGCTATAAATATTTTTTCGACCACTTGAGTGCCATAACTTATATACGGCACTCAATAGAGCCCTAAGCCTTTTGGGTTGGTTGTTGATCGTGTGTTAAACATCCTATTTAGTTAATTGAACTCTAAGCCTTATTGGAAAAGATGTAATTCCATCCTAATTCCCTGCTAAATTAACTCATTGCAAAATCATGTCATTTTAGTTTTTCACAAAATTAAGTGTTTTTTTTTTATAATAATCAAGAATAAATCACATAAAGTTCTCTAACCATGGATCAATAAGATTCATATGCTTTATCTCTCATGTGGTTAAAATGATGATTCATTTCATAGTAATCTTTAAGAGTAGAGCTGTCCAGTCACTAAAGGTCATTGACAAAGATATTAGTACTTAATTGTATCTTTGTCAAAACATTTAGAACTCAATCGACTGAAAACAAAGCATTTAGGACTTAATTAATCAACATTAGGGCTTTTATTGCACTTATTCTCACACAACCAGTGCCATTAACTAAAAGAAAAAGAGTAACTCTCCACTTGCACTATGTGTAATCAATTCCATTGCAATTCCCTCGCTTGTTTTGTTCTAATTCTATTAGATAACTTTGAAAAATACAAATAAATTGGGCTAAGCAAACTATAGTTCCAATTTCAATTTCACTATAGTGGCAAGTTTGATCTAGCTATAAATGACATAAATCGTAGTCCAATGTCATGCGGTTGTAATGCGAAATATAATTCTACAACATTCGTTTTATAATTTTCAAAAGGAGAAACAAAATAAAGAATATATTGATTTTTAGTTAGTCGGGCAAAGTTCTCTTTCTTTTATTTTTCAGAGTTGGAAAGAAATTTTTTTTTTTTTTTTTGGGTCGTATTAAGGGGTTGAAAAATGCATGTCCGGACCATCAATCGTCAATTTGTGACATTAGTTTATGCAAATCACATTATATCAAGTATTACCAACTTTGTTACATTCTTTCAAAGCATATATAGTAACAAAGCTTGACTTTTGATTATTGTTTAGGATATATCTACGTAATAATATAAACAAGAGGGTAATTCACACATCATATATTCTATTTCCCTTGCTTTAAATTAAATGTATTAGGACCCTACCAATAAAAGAAGTTAGCGTAAAAGGGGGGAAAAAGCCTAGATGCAGCCGCCCACAAAGACCTAGATAATTTTCGTTTGTTTGGAGGGGCTACGTACAGTGAGCATCATCAGACCCCACTTGTATGTATCATTGCATAACTTGAAGAACATGTAAATTCTCATTTTACACCTAACATTTTCATGGTTTGACCAAATTGACCTGGGATCTAACTTGTTTCAAAATTTGATGGACGATATAAGAGGATGCAATCTGGGGAGAGCTTTCAGATGATACCAATTTATTGAAACGTGATGATTTTGCATCTCGAGAACTCATTCCACCAAATCTCGGCCATTCAGTATTGATGATAATCAAGAGTTACGTAATTTTCTCAATCAGATGGCGTTAGTCGAGAGTAGGAGCTACGAGTTTTATATATCATCAATAATCACCTCGATTGGATCTGAAACATATAAGATATCACGAGTCAAAATTGGCTAAAAGAAGAAATTAGAGACAAATGACGGTAGGTCTCTCCACCCAGACAAAATTCTGAATCGATTTTGATCTTAAACTGGACTAAAGCCGAGCTGGCCATGCTAAGTTCACTTCACTTTCAGTCTGAAGGGGATTGATTTGAGTTTGTTTGGCACAAGAAACCGTGATATCAAAGATCCAATCTGATGACGCTGTCGGCAATTGGCACGGCAATCTTTCTGTCGCCAGAGAATTGCGATAATCTTGAGCTATTAGACCACTCGGATGATTTTTAGGAGCGTTCTCATGAATCTCCAATTGAGGTCATGGTCAATCGGCGTGCATTAGTGAAAAACATTCAAGTGACAAAATTAGGTGTCTGCACCCTGAACTATTTAAATGTAACGCTGCGGCAAATGTCATGCTTTTCCAACTCTATGTGCAACAAGCAGTACTCGAACTATTTAGAGTCCAGTCGACAAAACACTTTCGATGTTAACTGAGGACGAGGTTCAAGCAAATAAAATGGTCACGACAAGAAATATCACGCGGATGGTACATGGGGGTCGGCGTGTAAAGTCCACTAATTTCGGACAGAACAAAGAAACCAACTGCCGCTGCACAAAAGTCCGTCGTCTCATTCTAACAAAGTAAGCCGCTATCATTTCGAAAAGGAAAAAAGAGAG
This sequence comes from Eucalyptus virginea, assembly GCA_014182375.1. NCBI lineage: Eukaryota > Viridiplantae > Streptophyta > Magnoliopsida > Myrtales > Myrtaceae > Eucalyptus > Eucalyptus virginea. The sequence continues at coordinate 38,210,894 of CM024516.1, read as the reverse complement.
AAAATTAGCCCTACCACTATCAATTTTCTAATAACCCGTGCGATTCCACACCCCGAAAGTCTCCCAAAATTAAGATTGAGAACTGATCAGCTGAGGAGAACCAATCAACCCCCCGCTCTTTCTTTGACTAAACGACGGAAATTTCCCCACTGAAATACAGTCCAGATTGCCCACGTCTTTCCAATTTCACATATTTCAATTAACTTCAGCATAACCCGACTAGTTTAATACCACCTTCATTTCAATCAAGATCGCAAATTCTCTTGGTTCCAAAGCTACTTCACACAATCCTGAGATTGGCAAGAACAGCATCGGTGATCCTTTAATAGAGTAGAGGTATGCCACTCAAAACGGTATTTGCAATTTTCTTTTTTGTTTTCGGCTTTCCCTTGTTTTTAACAGGCCTGATGTCTTTAGAGTAGACTTGTGTCGTGCCGCCAGGTTGTGTGTCCAGGCTGCTAGATTAGACTCTAAGGGTGCGAATGATAACCATTCTATTTCATAAGTCAATTTCTAATTAGAAAATAGATTTCTATTTCCTATACAAGTTTATGAGTAAAAACATATGTTTAATAACAACACAAAATTTTTACTTCAATAACAGAAATTCGTTTGATAATGATATAAAATTTTTCCCTCCCGAACGTGTGGCGACAGTGGTGGGTGGGTGGTTGCCTAGTAGTAAAGGCAAGCAATGAGAAAAAAATTTATTTCTTATTTTTATTCTAGAAATATAAAAGTAAAAAAAAATTTACTTTTTATTTCTATTCCAAACCCATTTATGAACAAAAATTTCGTTTTAAAAATAAAAAAATGAAATTGCGCTACTAAATGGATTTTTATTTCGAACTTGTTATCAAAATTAAAAAAAAAAAAAAAAAAAAAAAAATAGAGAAATAGAATGATTACTATGCGTTTTATCTTTGATTCTGCTCTACTTTGCATCTCGTTGAGTCTGTATTGATCTGCTTATCCTAGTCTCGTACTTCTGTGTTGAAGCATTTATATTCTGCGTAAATGGACAAACACAGATATGGGCAGAAAGAAAGATCCAATTTGGGAGTACATGATTTCCTCGGACAACGGCAAGAAATGGAGGTGCAGGCTCTGCAGCAAGGAGTACGGCGGAACCGTCACCAGGATGAAGTTTCACCTGGCCGGGATCAGGAAACAAGGCATCGATATTTGCCACGGTATCAACGACGGGGAGAGGGAGAAGTTCCGGATAGCCATCGAGGCTACCAGAGCGCCTGACATAAGCACCAGAGACAGCGAGTCGCCCGCGGAATCGACAGAAGGAAATGCGATTAATCCCAGCCTCATGCCCCAAGTCCCATCCAGACACACAAGCAACCAAAGCATGCCGCTGTGTCTGGATTCTCAAAGATCGACCGATCGAATGGGCGCTGTTCCGCTTGGGGCAGGACCATCGGATGCAGATTTTTCCCTTCAGACGCACAGCTACGACAATCCCATCAGCGATCAGGGCTACTCAAGAGAAGCTGAATTAGGTGCCAGCAGTTTGGAGTTTCCACGAGCTACGCAGCTACAGAGTAAATTTTCTATGATATACCCCATTTATATTTTTTTACCTATGTTAAAATGTTGCTTCAACATTTTCTTCTGATTAGAATAGTGGAGTTGCATTAATGTTGGCTTTATTAATGTTTTGACTAATTTGATGTTAATTATAGCTTAAAAAATTACACGAAAATTTTAAACATATTGTACAAAGAGCAACCAAAGTATTCAGAAATCCATGCAATTATGTCCTAATCTTACTACCAGTGACTTCTGAATATTGCAGATACTTGAATTACTTATAAAATTAAGCACAACTTCAATCGTAATCATGTAGAAGATAATAAGCTTATTCATCATTGGTTGAATGTGAATTGATCACGATAATCAATTGAAAAAAAATTTAAATTTCAAGTAAAATGAAAAAAAAAATTGATTTTTTTTAATGTAAAATACCTAAATTCAGCCATTAAATCTCAAATTGAATCATTGACATTCAATTACAATTTCAATCCATCAATCATGCATAGTTTGCTCTTGAATATTGAGTATAGTTGGCCTATCATCTCCCCGTTGAGTGAATAACAATTTAAGTTTTAAAGCTCTAGAATTTTGGTGACTTGATTTTACAACTTCAATTTTGTTGATTTTGATTGTTTTGTTGAAAATAAACTCATGTTTCATATCATTCTGACGAGTTTTGGTATCTAATTAGTCAAGCTTTGATAATATTTTCATGATTCAATTGGAGATTAACAATCCTGTACTAATACAATTTAAATTGGATCTCACTTGATTTTGCAAAAGGTTGAGTTTTAAGTCCAATAAATTGTGCTAATCAAGTTAGATAATTGTTTAGTTGTGGTCAAAATCATGCTTGATATATCAAGAAAATCAAAATGGTCCAAGATACTGGATGTCTCTGCAGATGAAGATAGGATTACATTGAATGAATCTCAAAATGTTTAGGATTTGATTGCACTTTTAGAAAATTTGAAACTTAATTAAATTCCATGCAAAATATCAGGCCTAAGATGATCAGGCCCATGCTAGAAAGAACCAGCTCGTAAAAACTTTACCAAAAAAGCCTTTTAAAGTTCATAACATAAAACGTAAAATTAGCCAATTAAAAGTAGGTTGAGCAGCCCAACCGCGTTTTTCAATTTTCGGGTAAAAAATAAACACCCTTAGTTTGTTCTTGCCAGTAACTGGTGGTTTTTTTAAGTGATCAATATATTTCAATGAGGAAGTGTAATTGTCGACCTATGAAAAAAAAAATGCTCATCCATGTGCATAGGAACATTTCATATGAAAAAGTATTACCACGTCAAGTAATTTCTAATTATGGTAGCTATCTTTTTCTTCGTTATTGGAAAAGAAAGTATTTGCGTATTTGTAACAAGTGATTTTTGGAGGTGATCAGTAAGTTTTTTCATTACAAAAAAGACAAATTTGATTTATAAGGGTAATCCTATTTGCGTTGTTAGTACTTCTTCTATTCACAAAAACAAGTCTCAAACTATCCATAATTGACATCAAGGGTAAGTATGGTTTTAGGATAGAATTAGGAACCGAAGAACTGGACCGATGAAAATGAGACTGGTTTCGGTTCCAGAGTATGCAAGGTCGGTTACAAGTTCCAAAAATTGGGAAACCGATTTAAATAGATAGGTTCTGGGTTTTAGATAAAATAAATCTTTGTATTTTTCTTGTTTTATGTCTTCGTACAATCCTACGTTATTCCGTCACGCCTAATGATATGTTTGTAATTTGGAACTAGTAATTTGAGCTTCCATTTTTGGAGATATCCATGACTGAAACTTTTACTTTATTAATGTTTCATATTTTTCATGTCTAAATCAATTGTGATTAGTGAATTATAGTGGCAAATGGTGATAATTAGGGATGAGTCACTATAATTGTTCATTTAAGAATACAGGTACAACCTTGGTAGACCTTAAAACTGTGATAGGATATGTTTCAACTTCTAAAGTATGTAGGGTGGGTTTCAAGTTCCAAAAATTTTGGAAACTAGTTTTGATAGGTAGGTTCTAGGTTCCAGGTGGAACCTAAACCGACCTTGGAACTATTCACCCCTAATTGATGCATATCTATTTCTGACCAAAAATTATCCTAGGATGTTTAGCAAGTTCTTGAAAGGATAAGTATCCCTCCTGCATGAGACAAGTGCTTAGCTGTAGGCTGTTGCAGCATCTAACGTCTTTGAGAAAACTTCCATAGCATGTACAAACAGATAAGGAAAGAAAGGGAGATGATATGCAAGATTTAATCCCTGCAATAGCTGGCCAGGCATTTGAATTATCTTCAAAACAACAATTACGAAATCCCAGCTGACAGAGTCAAAGGCCTTCCTGAGATCTTCCTTTATCATGCCTCACGGAGAAACCTTTGCTCTCTGATAATTTTTGACCAACTCAGGGGCTAGGAGCACATTTTCAGAGGTAGATCTGCCTTCAACAAAAACAGCTAGGTTGATACCTATAAAACCGGGCAAAATCTGCTTTGAGTATATTTGCCAAGATTTCGGTAATACACTTACACTGATGTTACAAAAGTAGGTCCATAATGCATCTTCTCGGAGGCATTTGCAACATTGGGAACCAAGGTTATGATAGTAATATTCACCTTTTTCAGCAATTTTCATAATTTGAAAAACACCATAATGGCCTCTGAGAAGTCCTTCCCAAACACTGTCCAAGCAGAAGTAGAAAAGTGGGAGGTAAACCTATCAGGTCCAAGTTGACAAAAGAACCTCTCTTCTTTCATTCTTAGTCACTAGCTTCACAAGGAGTTATTACACGTTCACTGGGGTTTAATACACCAACAGCCGGCATTGGGCTTAACGCTATACAACGTTGGGATTAAGTCTGATTCTATTGTCTTGGCCTCTGTTGCTGTCTCTTCATTATATTGCCAATCCTTCTCCTTCTAACACTGCTCTGCATAATACTTTGACAGCATAATATTGATAAAAACACAATCTGCAAACTTTGATCCCAGGATGCCACCGAAGATAAAGAAAATGCCACTATTAATTACCCAAAAAAAAAAAATTAGAACATGGCAAGCTAACTGCTAATCATGATACAGTTGGATATTCATTGCATTGTTTTCTTCTGCTTCCTTCTTCTTTATCTCTAATTAAGTTGGTCTCGCTTGTGGTTTTGGACACCTCTTGATGCTAGATGTGAGAAGAACCCATGATGTGCCCTTCGAGTGCCAAGTACATAGCAGTTGCGGCCTTGTTGGCCAGAATATGAGAACTCTCAGGAGAAAGCTGGAAGAGTTTATCTGCAGCAGAGAAGCGGAAATGAATGAGTTGGAGTCACGGTGGAAGAAAGTGAAGAGTGTAAAAGGAGAATACTGGAGGGTGGTGCAGGCAATCAGAGAAGGCAGATCTCTCCCGATTCAGCATGTGGCGCGAGTTGAACAACTGATCAAAGAAGTTGAAGAGATTCAACTCCAAGCTAGTTTCTCCAGTAGGTCCAGGACGATTGCTGTAAGAGCAGGAGGCAGCACAACAGCTCCTTTAATGACCACAAAGCTAGTAGGAGAGACGACTCAGGTAATGGTGGATGAGGTTTGTGGCTACCTGATGAAGGATGAGGTTTGGATCATTGGCATTTATGGGATGGGAGGACTTGGCAAGACAGCCATCTCAATGCACATCCATAATAAACTGCTTGAGAACCCGGCCTTCGAGGACGTATTCTGGGTCACTGTGCCACATAATATGAGTGTATATGAACTGCAAAATGAGATTGCAAATATGATAAATCTGGATGACCTCTCGAAGGAGAAGGAAGTGAAGAAAAGGGCAAGCATGTTGTCCAGACATCTGGCAATGAAGAAGACATCGGTCCTAATATTAGATGGTTTGCTGACACACTTTACACTCGAGGATGTGGGAATTTTGGTTGGAGCCGGTAGGATTAAGTTAGTACTGACAACTCGATCATTAGACGTGTGTCGTAGGATGCTCTGCCAAAAGTGTATCCAGATAAAATCTCTGTGGCCAGATGAAGCTTGGACCTTGTTTTCACTCACAAATAGGTCTAACCCAGATCTCCCAACAGAAGTCGAGCAAATTGCAAAGCTTGTTGTGGGCAAGTGCGAGGGCTTACCCCTTGCCATTGTCGAGATCGCAACTCGCATGAGGGGAGTGGAGAATATACATGAATGGCAAGACGTGCTCCAAAAATTAGGTGACTCGAAAATGGAACTGGAGGTGTTCAAGAGGCTGAAACTCAGCTACATGAATTTGGTAGATCATCAAGTTCAACAATGCTTCTTGGTTTGTGTACTTTATTGCTCAGGAGAATTTATCTCTCGAGAGGATCTGATAGAGTGTTTTATTGACGAGGGTTTGCTTGGAATTGCAAGCAGAGAAAAGCTGTACAGCCAGGGCAATGCCATACTGAATAAACTCGAAAATGCTTGCCTATTGGAAAAGCAGTCTCCTCTTGGAAAAAGGATAGTAAAGATGCATCCTTTGATTAGGGACATGGGCCTGCATATGATGAGCACAGCTTACATGGTAAAGGCAAAGATGGAGTTGGAAGGCATACCAGGCAGTGAATTCTGGACGGATGGTCTCGAGAAAGCTTCTTTGGCAGGGAATAATTTAAGAGAAATTCCACCGGATATGTCTCCTGATTGTCCTAAGCTTACAACTTTGCTGTTGAGTAAAAATGAGAGCTTGGGGATGATACCGGACTCTTTCTTCATGCGTCTTCATAAGCTGAAAATTCTAAAGCTAAGTGGATGTGGAATCGCCAAACTACCAAACTCCTTCTCGGACTTGGTGAACTTGAAAGTGTTGTCACTTAGCTGGTGTTCGGAATTGCACCGTATTCCTTATGTGGGAAAGCTGATATTTCTAAGAAAGTTGGACCTGATTGGGTGTCAAGTTCTTGAAGAAGTGCCGGAGGGCCTGGAAATGCTGTTGAACCTGCAATACCTCGATCTTCTCTACACAGAAATTGAGACATTACCAGAAGGAATGTTAGCAAACCTTGGAAATCTACAACACCTTAAAATTCAAGAAGTAAAGGCAGAGGACCTGACAGAACTGAAGATGCTGGAAACACTACATTGTTCCTTTGTAGATATCAAAGCATTCAACACTTATGTGAGCTTCGTTGGGCTAAATAGCCCCCACAAGTACCTACTTAAGGTAAATGGAGAAGAACAAGGTGACAGTGATGATGTGAATCATGATCGGCGTGTAGTTGTTGGCGGTTGCAACCATATTACCACAGGAACACAAGGACAAAGCAGCAATGGCTGCATTCTGCTTCCCAAAAATGTGCAGGAATTGATTGTCAGAAACTGCGGTGGTATGACAAATTTGTGTGACATCGGTCCGCTTGAGGACCTGGAGGTGCTGGACATAAGAAGATGGGACAATTTACAAGTGCTCTCTGGTGGACCAGATGAAGGAATTTTAATCCACAGCTCCACAGCACCGTTTCCATATTCATGCTTCACCCCTCTCCACTTGCCCCGCCTACAGCGATTATCTATCCGAGGGTGTCCAAAACTGAAGAAGCTATTTGGAGGTATGTCGGAGGTAAGTTTCTCCCTGCCAAATCTATGCGAGATTAGTTTGTATGGGTGTGAGGAACTAGAGGGGATAACTGGAGTCGCATTACCCGGTGCCTTCCCTTGTCTCCAAAAGATTACAGCTTCTAGTTGTCCTGAGATGAAGAAATTGTTGGAATCTGAGTGTCTGGCTTCCCTTCCAAATCTGAAGGAGATAAGAGTAGAAAATTGCGAGAAAATGGACGAAATAATTGCTGGATCATCCTCAAATATCCCACTGAATGCCTTTCTCCATCTTGCCTTCCTGGAAATACAATTCTGCAGTAACATCAGGAAGCTGTTCACGCTTGAATCCTCGCTCCACCTCCCAAACCTCCAGTGGATTAGAGTCCAAAGCTGCGAAGCGATGGAGGAGATTATATGTGGAGGACGAAAACATGGAGGGGCCAGTCCAGACGTCATGCGTTCCTCCTCCCCATTCCCTCTCCCAAAGTTAAAATCCTTGCGTTTGCTGGATCTACCGCTGCTACAGAGTATATCTGATGGGACTTTGAGCTGCAACTCCATTGAGAAGATCATGGTGTACCGTTGTCCAATGCTGAGGAGGATCCCATTGCATCTGCCCCGACTCAACAACAATGATCAGCTCCCATCAGCTCCGCCTTCTCTTCAGGAGATTCTGATGGATGATGAGGAAAGGTGGGAGTCTCTGGAGTGGGACAATCCTCATGCCGAATCACTACTTCAACCCCTTGTCAGGTTTTGGCCGGGGCGATCTATCAACCTCAAAACCACCAGTGAGTCATTGAGATATCCTTGTTGTTTTATAATCTTCCCCTCCTACCCGCTGTTCTTTAGCAATACTAACTCGTCTAGGTCGAATTCTGTGGCCAGGTATTATGTGATACCAGTCATTGCAAATCTCTCCAGGAGCAAGTCCACTGGAGCCTAGATATGGTGGTTTTTCATAGCCATTGTGAAGTAATTCTGCTTCACCTCATCCTGATGTTTGAAGTACTTCCTATGGAGGAAATACCACTACCACCTCTGTTTCTGCAGGTATCTATACTCTGCTCATTCTTCGCACATTGATAAAACAATTCTTTCCTTCAAAAGTTACATTTCTGTAAGTCACACTCCTTTTCTGTTAATTCATCTTATCGTTCCAAGAAATCCTCATCACAAGCTTTGTAGAGGAGTCTATGGTCCAGTCATTGGGAAAACTGAAAATTTTTCTTGCCGGTGTATTTCTGAAGTTGTAGGTAAATTGCAAATGACGTTTATAACAGAGTATGACCCGTAACTTTTTTGTCAGGTAACCTGTCAATAAGTTACTGGCATTTAATGAATTTCCTAACATCCTGATGAAAAATTATCAACTTCTTTTAAAATTTTTAAGTGTATCTAATCAAAATTATAAACACCATAATTAAATTATCAACATCCGAATGATAAAGGTTTCATAATTAAAAAGAGTATGACCCACAACTTTTTTGTTAGGTAGCCTGTCAGTAAGTTACCAGCATTATAATGAATTTACTAACATCCTAATGAATTAGTGAATTATCAACTTCTTTCAGTTTTTTAAGTGTATTCAATTAAAATTATAAACACTATAATGAATTTGTCAACGTCCGAATGATTAAGTTTTACCAGCTAATTTTAAATTTTGCCTGTGTAGTTAATAAACTACTGGCACTATAACGAAATCCCATCTCAATTTAGCATATTACCAAATTCTTTGGAAGTTTTACAAGTGTGATTACTAAATTAACAACATTGTAATGAATATATAGAAATTCCAATAAATTGGTAAAGTAACAACTTCTTTTGAATTTTGCTAGCTTGTTTACTAACCATATAAGAATTTTACCAACATTAAAATAAATGGTTAATACCCTGAAAAACCCCAAACTGGTACACATGTGAGAAATTTACCCCAAACTATTTTTTTGACCATGAAAAATCCCAAACTGGTACACTTGTGACAAATTCACCCCAACTGATCATAAAAAACCCTAAATTGGTACATTTATGACAAATTTACCTTAAACTAATTTGTTCAATTGCAAAAAACCCCCAAATTGGTAAATTTGTGACAAATATACCATCTGCTAAATTAGATTAATACATAAAAAAAATCACAAAAATTATAAATTATGACAAACGACGAGTAAAATCTCAATTCGATATACCAGTCAACCGTCACGTGTTATTTAATTTAATAATTTGATAATAAAATTTAACAAAAACTAACAGAGGATAAATTTATCACAAATGTATCAGTTTGGCATAAATTTGTCAAAAGTATACCAGTTTGGAGTTTTTAGTGGTCAAAAAAATAGTTTGGGGTAAATTTGTCACAGGTGTACCAGTTTGGGGTTTTTCAGGGTATTAACCCTAAAATAAATTAGTAAATTAAAAAAATTTTAGAATTTACCGGTGTACTCAGGAAACTGTTAATACCATAATGAGTGTACCTATATCTTAAAAATTACAAATTTCTCTCATATTTTACCTGCAAGATTAGTAGTTTACCGACATTACATTAAAAAAGGATTAGTACATTACAAGCTTCTTACAAATTTTAGGAGTGTGCCAAATAATTTAACAATATTGCCATGAATTCTCCAACAGATGTTACCGGTATCTTTGAGACTATGTCGATATGGTCAATAAGTTACAAAAATAATAATGAATTTACTAATGTTTAATTGGTTACTGATGAAGTTCTTTTCCCAATGAATTTATCCTTCGTAAAAGCTGAAAAAAATCTGTCAAGTAAGGATATTACTAGTTGGACCATATGAACTAGTGTCGTTTTTTTTTTTTTTTTTCTTTTTTGGTAAGTAAAATATATACTGAGCTCAAACCAACAATGTACAAAGCACATTGGCACCAAAAACTTACACTCATAGGACAACTTAGTCCGCACGAGTGGAAGGGTGCCAAGAAAAACTACAACTACAACTAGTGTCTCTTTTTATTTAAGTCTAGATAAAGAAAGAAAAGAAACATCTTACAACCACCGCCTGTGGTGGCCCAGTTGGATAAGGCTCCCATGATCCTTTGCGATGAGGAGAGGAGTTCGAATCCTGTTGGCCGCACGGGATCTTAAGTGCGACGTCGGGGTGGTGGGTCCTCCGCTAACGTCGCCCCAGGGTTTGCCCGCCGGTTGTCGGCTTACGGGGTTCCCTGGATTATCAAAAAAAAAAAAAAAACATTTTACAAATACGAATCAGTATCTCTTGTTACCTAATTCTTGGATAAGTTTATCTGTCCTAACTGTAATCCTTGTCCCTCCATTTAGCAAAAAGCTTAGGAGAATGTAGAACTTAGTTGGCAATGAGACCTGCGGTAGAGCCAAGAGGAGGGCCACTACGACAGACATCATGTCTGCCATCGAAGAAAGGTTCCCTAGAATGAAGACCACCATGTTTGAGTTCATGGATGGATTCGATGAGGTGAAAGGGCAAATCGACAAGGTCGAAGAGATGCTCCGCCTCGAATTAACGACCATCGTGAACATATTCATGGCCCCCTTACACTTGAAGAATGAATCCCTCAAAGCCATAATCGAGTCTCTGAAGATGGAAGTCCGAAATCTCAAAGTGCGCAACTCCTACAAAGCCGAGTTTAAAGCTTTGAAGTTGGAGGTCCAAGAGCTCAAGACCGAACCACTCTTGTGCAAGACAGTCTTGCACAAGTATCACGAGCTGTGTTGTACCTGTTCAAGTGGCACACAAGATGTGCCGAAGCCCAAGGAGTTCAAGGGCAACCGGTCTGCTAAAGATGTGAAAAGTTTCATTTGGAGCATGGAACAATACTTTGGTGCTGTTGGTATTTAAGATGAGATGGCCGAGGTAAGAAACATCTTTTATGTTCCTTACCAATATTCCTTACCAATAATGCCATGTTTTGGTGGTGTAATAGGTGCGATGAGACCAAGCGAGTTGCCGATCTCATAAACACGTGGGATGATTTTGTCAAAGAATTCAGGATTACTTCTTCTCAATTTGCCCCGCAATAGGCCCGTAGCAAACTTCATTGCCTTGAACAAAAGGGCATGTGAAGGAGTTTGCCAAACTCAAGCTCCAAATTCCCAACTTAAGGGAGGAGGGAGCTCTTGAAGTGTTCATGGATGGTTTGAAGCCTTGCCCCAACTCGAGTTTAAACGACTAGATGTCCAAAGTATCTCGAAGGCACTCACTGTAGCCGAGTCTCTCACCAACTTTACCAAATGCGAACTTTCCAAGTCCAAGGAAATCGGTGGAGAACAGATTGCCACCACGATGAAGGCAAGGAAGGTTACCTGTGGTAAAAAAGATCGACAGAGAAAATCATGGGGAGAAGGTCCTCCTGAATAACCCAAATAAAGGTGGAACTAACCCCAAGGTGACTTCCACAAAGAAAGGGAGAAGAAGCCCCCACCATCCCCATGCTTCATTTGCGACAGTCCTTATTGGACCCGAGACTATCCGAAGATAAAGAAGATCACGACATTACTCATCATAGAAGAGGAGGAACTGAAGCTAGAGAAGAGGGAAGTGCGGCTTGGAAAAGTAAAACTTCTCAACTCCGCAAAGAATCAAGCTATGCCCAAGAAACCTCCAAGTACTAGCTTGACATTTGTGGAAGGTTAGTAACACGATTCTATGCCTTGGTTGGCATGGGCACGACATGTTCTTGTCAAGAGAAGTGGCAAAGAGTTTGGGACTTCGAGTACAACCAACTGCACATCGATTTAAGGTGGTCAACTCAAATGATGTACTAACCATTGACATTGCTCGAAACATGGAACTACATATCAGTGATTGGAAGGACAAATTCTCATTCAAGGTAATTCCACTTGATGAATATGATATTATCTTGGGTTTGGATTTCTTTGATAATGCAATGGCCATGATCGATTTGAGAACCAAATTAATTATGATTACCAACCCATAATGCCCATTGGTGGTACGAATGATTTCTGGGTTGATGGAGACCAAGAGCATCTCCACAATCCGACTTGTGGATGAAAGACCAAGAGTTGAGGAACTCGCAGACAAGTCTAAGAGTAAAACCAGAACCTTTGGATGAGCCGAAGGTGGAGTTGGGACAACCTACGAAACTACAATCTATGTGCTTTTGCTAGAAGTGGACAGCTTGCCAAGCAACATGGAAATGGCCATACCAAATAATGAGTTGCTTGAGGAATGAGTTGAAATTTGATAGTAGCCTAGCCAACAAGTCAAGAGGAGAAAGACCGAGCAGCATTAGAAACAGAAGAATCGCCAACATTCAAGGGAACCAACGATCCAAGAGAAGGATGTAATTAAGGCAAGAGAAAGACTCTTTGTTGAGAGCACCAAGGGCCTCACTCAATTGGATGGGGAAGAATGTCACAATCCTGAGTTTCTCATGATTCGAAGTAGCAAGAAATGATCCCAGGGAATGGAATAAGCTTTGAACTACTTCTTGAAAATGTTTATGTGTATTTAAGATATTTAATGAGGTAGATGGTAGTGCTATATTTGATAGGATAGAAGGTAGTTGAGAACAGTGGATTTTCATGTCACGCCCCGAACCCCGAGCGCGTGCCCATCCCTTGGTGGTTGATAAAATTTTGCGACTTCGCAGGACGAGTTGTTGACCTTTTCATTTTAATGCATATGCGGAAGCGAATAATAAATCCCCTGATAGTAACCATCTCGAGATAGAAAAGCAGGACAACAGAATTTCAAACACAACATGCTTTTATAACCAACTGAGTTATATACAAAGGTCAGCAACCAAAAAGTCTACAAAATATGGTTCTCCAAAAAGAAGTTGTCCTAACTGACCTACTCCTAGGATTCCCTCAGCTTGGCTCTGGGTACTCTGCTCTACGGTCCTGAAAATTGAGCCCACGACGGGGTGAGATATAAATCTTAACGAGTTCACGCTCTAAACCCCGATTAGGAGGGTAATACGCCTAGAAGCGTCATACCCACACAATCATACAATCACAAAGACTTATCTCGTCTCAGATCCACCTTACAGGTCAGCACGGTTCATATACATCATGCATAAAATCGATGCACGCAACAATTGAAACACCTTACTCAACTCAATAAATCACAGGGGTCTAAATTATAAAGAAAAACCGTTATGACACATCCCATACCATGTCATACAGTTTTGTCTCATAATCCAGCGCATCTATTTCACTTAACATGCGTTCCAATTAATAATTACGCCCCTCTAGGGTACGGCCTACTTGAAGTTCGGCGGTCTACTGGCGTAACCAGGTATTGTCTCACCCCATTGAGTACAGTTACGTCTTTCAAAGACGGCTTTCCCGAAGGAATATAGGTCCAAATTCTACTACGACCAAAATCTTATATAAGGTAACGTCCAGCGTAAACTTGGGACGGGTTCTCTTAACCAATACATGACAATTCAATCTCAGCTCAGGACACCGCGCATTGCACTCAAATGCCTTAATTAAATTAGTGATCCTGGCCTATTTTCTTCGTATCAAAAACACCCGGTGAAAATAGTCGTGTGTGCGCAATCGCTTATCCACTCAAGTTCTTCTTCTTTCATATGCTAGAATTAGTAGTGGAGTTTGTGCTTTTTGCAACCTCAGACCGGATTCTGTTGATCACTTGTTCTTTGATTGCCACGTTTCGGCTAGTCTCGTTTTTCTCTTTTGGGCCGCAAGATGTAATCTTCCATGGAGAAACAGGTCCTGGTCGGAGAATCTTCTTTGGGCATTGAAATTCCTTCCTGGCAAGGACTTTCTTCATTGTATTGCCCATTTTTCTTTTGGTGCCATGTGTCACCTGATTTGGAAGAAGCGCAACAACATCATCTTTCAGGGGGAGTCCTTGGAGCTGCCAACTTTGAAGAACCATCTCATCAAAGTGGTTAAGGACAACGCTCTTACCTACAGTAACGTGGTGGACAACCCAAGGAATAGGAGGCTTCAGCGTTGTTGGGGTCTTGATGCTTCTATTTTCGGTCCTCCTACTTAGAGTGCCTTCAAGCTTCCTTACTTGTCTCTTGACTTGGCTCTTTTTTGATAGTTTGTTTGCTCTTCTTTCCTTTGGGCTTCTTTCTTTTACATCGGCTCCCTTCCACTCATTATGACTTCACTATGAGTGGTTGTTTTTGGCGCCGTTCTTTTGTATTGTGGTTAAAGCTATTTATTCATTCTTACCTTTACCAAAAAAAAAAAAAATTAGTCGTGTGTTAGGTACACAGTCAGATTGAATCTGGAAAATTCATAACCTTCTTTTTAAAAAAAAAAAAAAATCCCACTATTTTATATATTATATAAAACCATTTTCAATGTTTAAACTCAACACCCGAGATTTTCTGAATAAATATCAAAATTCACAAATTTTGGAATTAAATACTCAAAATTCCAATCAGCACTCAATTTTCACAATTTAACACTCAATTGTAGAAATTAACCATACCATTGCAATCAGCACGAAATTCCGGTTACCGACTCTCCCAGTCTAATTTCCGAAAAACATTTAATAATTAATTAATTGCCAAAATTAATTAAATAATTGCAATTAATTACCATAAATACTAACCTAGGCCGAAATTACTAAATTAACCGCCTAAACGGGCTAGGAAAATTCCCAAACCTATCTAGATAAATAGCACCTCCTATCTAGGCCTTAATTAATTTAATCTAACCACCTAACATGCATAATTAGCTAATTAAATTACTAATCTAATCTAACTAACCACATAATCCCTAATTAACTTAAACTAAACACCCCTTAAACGTCATTAGTCTACTAAGTAGAGTTTAGTGCATAAACTCACCGATTTAATGCGAAAATCGGTTCACTGCGACGGCAGCGCGACGGCAACCGAAACCCAAACTTTTGACGGCGTCAACGGACACTTGGACTAGGCCGAAAAGGCCTTGCAAGCCCATAGTAAATTATTGGGCTTGCTTGCGGGCTGGGCTTGCTACGCGGGCTTCAAGACTGGGCTGAATTGCGACTGAAGATGGGCTGGTCGAATTCGTGTGGGCTGACTTCTTGGGCTGCGGCAAAGAACACTGGCCTGGGCTACAACTTGAATGGACAGAGCTGGGAACTTGGGCCGAAGACGATGGATGGAGCTGGGCTGCACGTTGAGCTGAAGATGGGCCGAATGTGAGGAAACAGGGCTGATTCGGTGGAGCAGCTTCGATCGAAGGAGGCTGGCGTGCGAGAAGCTGTTGCGGGCATTGGGTGAGCTGGATTGAAGAAGCCGAAGAAGACAAACGTTGGTGGAACAGGGGCGAGCTGGTAGCGTGAGTGGGGGCAGAGACCGAACGGTGGCTTCGGTGGAGAGAGACATGGACGAATTGGCAGCTGCTTCGGTGGACGTTGCTGGAGTTGACCGGGCGTGCTGGCAGCGTGAGGAACGTTCGGTGGGCTGTGGGCCGAACGGACGAGAGAGAGAAGGGGGTGGAGATGGAGCTGCGGCGTTGAACTTGGACTTGGCTGCTGTAAAGGGGGACGGCCGTGTGGCAGCTTGAGGAAGAGAAACGGAGGGCTGGTGGCGGAGGGGTCGAAGGAAAAGAAAATGAAAAGCAGAAGCAAGAGCGATAGAGAGAGAGAGAGAGAGAGAGAGCACGAAGATGGAGGGAACCGGCGTCAAGCTTGCTCAAGAAGCTTACAAAAGGGGGGCCCAAAGTCAACAAATATTATCCCCTCCATTGATGACTTTGTCTCCTAATACTTTCCAACAATTTAAATCCCACCATTTAATCCAAATTGAAGCCAAAATTTCAGCCCCTTCCATTGTTCCGAATTTTAAAATCTTAGGCCTCAATTTCTTCACAAATTCCCCAAATTGACGTTCAAATTTGCCAAGGAAAAAGCCCATACAATTTCTGCAAAGTCTCTTTCGCCAAGTAGCTTGGTAAGGAGGCCAAAAATCTCTTTAATTTGATCAATCCGAATTTCCGTGATTTTCCGAATCGTCCGAAATGAATTTCTGAAAAAAATCTCAAACTCTCTAAAAATTCTTCGGAGGATGAGTCGACGTTTCTAAAATAAATTTTGACATGACAGAACTTTCAATTTTTGAAATCGAATTCAAATTCGCGATTAATTTCAATCTGACACGATTTTAGCTTGACCTAGTCTACTGAGTAGCTTTTAGGAATTTTTGGTACAATTGACCCGTGGTCGATTATTCTCGAGCCACATTGTGCATCTTTGAGACATTGACGACTGTTGGTTGTCGTGAAAATATCGAGATTTCAAATACGGACACCGGGTACAAAAATGATAGAAAAATCGGTCTAGTGCCGTTCGACGAGAATTTTGCAATTAGGTGGAATCACCTACACACTAATCACATATCTCAATCGAATCAACCTTTCTCTGGTGTCTGATCGATTTGTGACGGTGCCGTAATGACCCTTGCAGATCAACACAGTCGAGCGATCAATTTCTAGTCGAATTCTCAAGTATTTTGCGTTTAGATTCCTTAACAGCTTCACCGGATAGTCTATTTATCTCATGAGTAATCAGCTCAGAGAATAGCACTATAAGCGCGTTGATGAAAAGCCCAATTTATTAAATTGAAAAAAAAAATTGAAAATTAAGGCTGTCACACTTCACATGTATAAATAGGGGCACTCTTCCCCTTAATTGTATCATTAAACATTCGGGCAATAGAAGTACATTCTCTCACAAGCTTCTCTCTCTAAACACTCTCTCCCTACGATCGCAACAGAACCCGTTTCTCGATCAAAAAGTGTTGTTTTATATTACTTTATTTTCCTTTGTCATTTTTAAGTGATTTCCTATTAATTTTCATTAAAAACCCAAAAAAATCATTCTTGGGTTCATTTTTTTATTAATCATTTGACTAAAAGTCAACCTCTTGACCAAAAAGTCAACCTTGGTTTTTTTGTACAAAAAGATGTTAATGGTCTTAATTTTTATTTTAGTCAAGTTAATTTTCAAAAATTTAAAAAATTTGACACACAAATAAACTTTTTAGGAAAAGTTAATTAGAGAGTCGACGTTTGGTCAAAATTTTAACTAAAATATTGAAAAAATAAAAATCCACAAAGCACTTCGTTTTAGTTTCAATTTAACTTAGTGTACATTTTTCTTTTTTCCAAAAATCGATTAAAAACCTTGTTTTCCCAATTTTTCATTTTTAGGTTTGAAATCTGCCAAAAATAAAATTACTTTCATTTTAGTCATAATTATGCTTTTTGATCTCGAGAATAGTTGTGTCGAAAGCTGAATTGCCATTTTTAGCCCTAATAAGGGGGTTTGAGTCAATTCTTTATGATTTGCAAATAGACACTTTCATTTCACTCATTTTCTTGAAATACGTCTAAATCCGAGGTCCATTTTAAGCGATTCACTTGAGAACTTTTCAATTTGAGGAATTCAACCTTCTTGAATATAGGAAAACTAAGTTAATGAGCTTCAATTTAAGAAATTTGAGTTGACCCATTTGAGACTAAGGATTAATTTCACAAATCAAGGTTCAATATCATTATTAAACCTCGATTCATTTTTGGCATAAGAGTGGTGACATCAATTTGAAATCAATTTGGATACGATAGGTTATTTGAAGCATGGGCAATTAGTCGACTATGTGTCCTACAATATTAATTGAATTCAGTTTCAATTAATTTGCGATTTTGATCGAGAAATTATGTGGAATTGTCTGATTTGGCCTATGACGTCCAGTTATGTGTACCCATGGTATAGGTCCATTATTTTTCATGATAATCAAGTAATTAGGCCAATAAAAAATCAATGGATCACATTTATGTGATTTGATTTGCCTATTCTCTTTAGATGTGGACTATTTTTCCCCAAATTTGTGATTTCCTAGGATGAGTCGTCAACCATTTTCATTTTAATGTACATGCGAAAGCGAATAATAAATCTCTTGACAGTAATCATCTCGGGATAGAAAGGCAGGACAATAGATTCACAAACAAAACACACATTTATATAGAAAGCGAGTGGGCGTTAAGTCAGTGATTTTAGACCCAAACTAGGTGAGCTAACCATGAGCATGTTGAAATTAGGGTAATACCTAGTGGAGGACCAAACCAGTTTTCATTGTTGGATGACTTGTGGTTAGGGGTGAAAAGCTTATCGAACTCCCCAAAATAGTTTTAGGACTAGCGCAAGAGTGGGGATAGAGCACTGAATAGAGAAGGGCTCCAAACCAGGTACCACCTCTAATCAAACTCCGAATACCCTTTCAGTGTCACGAGGGAAACCTCGGCGAAGGTCCCTAAGTAGTATTAGGAAGACGAAAACGGCTAGAAGGTTGGCTTAGAAGATCCTTTAAAGAGTGCGTAAAAGCTCCATTTTCAGCGCCGAGAATGTAAGGGGGCTCAAATCCTACACCGAATAGGCTAGCTAATCATTTTTGTAGTGACAGCTAGCGGTAGGGGAGCCTAGTAATGACAAAGTGAAGCTAAGCGGGAGGATCGGTGGAGTTTTGACTAGTGAGAATGCCGGTGTGAGTAACGAAAGGGGGTGAGAATCCTCCTGGCCGAATGACTGAGGTGGTTAGTCGATGGATAATAGGTTAATCTTCTTGTACTCACCATAATTACTGAGGAAGTGACGGAGTCAGCTAAGATAAGCTTAATTGGTCTAAGTGTAAAGGGGGTGTGGTTGGCAAATCCGCCACAGGGTAACCTTGAAGCATGATGATAGGGCAACCGAAGTATCTTAATGCCTTGCTTCCAAGAAAAACTTATAAGGATATATTTAGGGTACCCGTACCGCGAACGAACATACGTAGTAAATGAGAAGATCCTCGGGCCCGCGAGCAAACTATAGTTCGGGAACTCGGCAAATTAGCCCCGTAAGTTCGCAAGAATGGGTGCCTAGGGCAACCTAGGTCGCAGTGAAGAGGCACGAACGACATTGTTTCTCAAAAACACAGCTCTATGCTAAGGCACAAGCTATAGGAGGGGGCGACACACCGCCCCAAAGTGCTCCAAGGTTAAGAGGAGGGATTCACTAAAAAAAAAAAAATTTGAGTTACGTTCGAATTGAAGCCCGAGTGAACGGCGGCCGTAACTAGAACGATCCAAAGGTAGCGAAATTCCTTGTCAGGTAAGTTCTGACCCGCATGAAAGGCGTAACGATTCCATTATAGACTCGGTGTAATCTTAGTATTGGTTACCCGGAACCCATGGAGCTTTACTGCAACTTGATATTGGATTTTATTTTTTAGGTGGGAGACCAAGACAGTGTTTAGTGGGTAGTTTTACTGGGGCGGTCACCTCCTAAGGTTTTAATAAGGTATCCTAAATAGGTAGTAAGCGTAAAAGTAAAAGGATGCTTAACTGCGAGACAAACAAGTAGAGCAGATACGAAAGTAGGACTTAGTGATCCGGCGAAAGCGGTTACCTGGTGGTAGGGCCGTTGCTAAACGGATCAAAGTGACCCCGGGGAAAAAAAAAAGGCTAATACTTTATAAGAGACCACATCGATGTCGACTCATCGCATCTTGGAGGTGAACAAGCTTCCAAGGTTGGGGCCATGAGTTGGGTTTCTTGAACTCCTAGTAAAGGCGAACGGCTATTTCAGGATTATATAAGCTATAAGCACTGAAGTGCGAAACTAACTTAAAGATAAGATTTCCCGTCCGTTAGAAGTAGTGCGTCATTTTCCTCATTTTTGCACCAAAACCTACTAATTGTTCTAGGATAGATTAGGAAGGGTTTTCTAATATACCACCCAATACCCAACCGCAAACGAAAATGAAGGAGCCGGTGAACTTTTTCATGTTGTGTTACCAACAATAAGGATCCACTTTTAAAAATGAGTGGGCAATTGCACCCTAGAAAAAGTGGAAAGCATGGGAGTTTTGGGCGTATGAAGAAAAGTCACTTTTTCTTCTCTTACGATATTTTGAGTTGGATGAACGGATCGCTCCTAAATAGAGACGTTAGAAACTCTACGAGAAAGCAACTGAAAGAAAATCATCGAATAAAGAGAGAGAAATCCAATCCACTCTTAGTCGATACCCAGTATCTCCCTTATATAGGGGGAGTTTGAGCCATGCATTCGAAGATCTTAGGAAACTCCATTCAAAAAATGGAGTTCCCTTTGGTCCCTTACTGCAACATCCCCACCTTGGAGGTCAATTTGATCCCGCTTGGCGGTTAAAAAATCCATGAATGCTTCTTCCGGATTGTAAGCCGCATTCTTCTCTAAGGCAGGATGTTGAGCAAGGATACCCTTCAAGATCGAATAGCTTTCATGTTTGCCTTCGCGGATCTGTAGATCGCGATTCTCAAAGTCAAGTACTCGATAATATTCCCTCTGAGAGGAACAATTATCGAGTTCCGTTTTGATTTCGGACCAATAGACCCCTTTGTCCTTATCAAGGAGGAAAATGCTTACTTGATTTTCCAAGAAAGCTATTCGGTTGTGCATGGACGCCTCAAAGCCCCTATTGTGGGTAACTGGCCAAGGCTCTTGTATCACCCGCTCCTCTAAGGAAGTCTTCCCCGTCCACGAGGAAGAGTTGGACGAGCCCGAATCCCCCGAGGAGGCCATCATCATGGTACCGTATTGTGTCTCGGCAGTCATGACGGTCCCCACACTGAAAATAACAACTAACATTTGATTGACGAAAAGACCCACTTTCAAGAGAAAGTAAAGTCGCAGATAAAAGGAAAATACAAATATGCAAAAGAAAATGAATATCAAGTTTTCCTTAGAGCTATCAAGTTTTCCTTCCTTTATTTTGAGTTGCTAGTAGGAAGCTAGGCTATGGAAATTCGATTGTGAGGTGGGCAAGGTTTAGAATCTCTTAGGACAGTTTCTAATAGATTTGATTGTAGCTACTCCTCTTTACGTTGGGAGTAGGGATGCGGTTGGTTCGTGAAACATTAAAAAATCCATGTTTGTGGAACGGAATACTTTGCTTCCCTTCCCTCCTATGCTTGCTTGGATCAGGATGTAAGGCCTAGCCTGAGATACTTCCCGCGCGGTTCAGTTAATTCTCATTCAAAAAAAGGAAACTTGCGCTTGTTCATATAGAAAGAGGAAGTCCTATTGACGTATAGAAAGTACTACGCTTTCACCCTCCTCCCGTTAACTCTTTAGTTGAAATGTCCACTAGATTGCTAGCTAAACTCGAGTATGCCTTCCAATCCATTATTCTAGTGAAAGAGTATTCCTCTTTTTTATATAAGGTTCATTCCATTAATTCTCGAGATATCCAATCGGCTGTGAACCCGAGCTAATTTTTTTCTATATTGTAGCTGAATCTCCAACCAAAAAAGGGAGAAGCCACTCACGGCACACTTACTATATTCAGCAATTAGTGAGCATGGGCAAGGGCCCTTTGGAGATAGAGAAGAGTTTGTGAAGCTGCCCTCCACACAAATAGACTCAGATGGTATTCCCTTTATTGAGTGGGAGGAGGAGAGGCTGCTGCTAGCAAACAGCAGATACATATTTTCTTTGATAGCACGATTCCGTGGTAGGAGGCCTACTCTTCAGGAGATTAGAGAGTGGTGCTCCAAGGCATGGAGCTTGACTGGTAAGATCTCTCTTGCTGCTCTAAGAAAAGGTTTGATTTGGATTAATTTTTTATGTTAAGAAGACATGAACAATGATTTGAAGAAGGGGCAATATCGGGTAGGGAAGACCGTGATGTTCTTGCATCGATGGTGCCCGGGGCTTGACTTGGACGAGTTGCTCCTATCGACATGGGTGGTTTGGTATGAAATGAGTGGGGTTCCCCTGGAGAGTAGGCCTCCTACGACAGAATCGTGCTGGTGCCGGCTGGAGAAAGATCAGACTGCTCCCTCCCAGGTAAGAATCTAGTCGAGAAGATGGGGTGCATCAATAATGAAAATGGGGTCTCTTAAGAAGAAGAGAATGAACAGAGATATATGCAGGTAGAGGGAGATGTTGCTAATGAAAATGTTAGGGTCAGTAGTGGTTAGCAAACAGAGGAAAATCAAATTTTGGAGAAGCAGGGAATGTAGCTATTAACAAGATATTAAGAGGGCAAGGGAATCGGCAGGATACCCAGCAAGGGAAGGGCAAGACTGCTGATCAAAGAAGAGAGAGAATGCAATGATGCAAAGAATCGAATGTTAAATTACTACAACTTCTATGTCTTAACTAAATTCTGCTATGCAACGGGTGAAGGATGACAGAATTCAGATCTGAAGCTAGTCCCAACTGAAAATGAAACCGGGAAGAGCCGGAGGAAAGACGTCAAGGAAACAGGGAATGCGGGGTAGTTTTCAGCAGATACGATCGGGGGTGAATTTGCTGCTTAAACTATGGATAATGCAGAAAGAAGTATTTAAGTTCAGGCATTAACTGATAAAGTAAAGTGGGGGTCTCACCGGTTGGGGAAAGTGTTGACGTAGGGTTAGAGGAGGGTTCAAAGAATAGCTATCAACGGCGGAGGAGCCAGTCCTAGGTTTTAAAAAGAGGCTAGGCGGCTTTAAACACACTTTGTTGCTTGAATAGAAAAAAAGAAAGACACAACTAAGTACCGAAATGGCTTCTTTACAAGAAAGAGTTACTTACCCTCCTTATGCCGAAATTAGCCCTTGTAAGGCCGACAAGAACTCTCCGAGAAAAAGAGAATTCGGGCTCTACGGAAAAGAAAGGCGAAGAGGAAGAAGAGAATCACATAAATAAAGGTACGTAAGTCGCTTGCTCATGGGTCACTCACTCCCTTTATTGCCTTAAGGGGTTATAAAAGAGTTATTGCTGCGTTCCTTCCACTCACGGTACACCTACTATATGATCTCGACTCACTGCCTTCTCGCCGGGTATTGACTCGCCGTTGGAGGATAGGGTTGAAAGAGTGAATTTCTGTCAACTAGCTTGAGATGAAAGTAAGCTAGTAAGAGGATTAGGAATGAAGAGACTAGGGCAGGTCTTACTAGCAATGATTTTTTTGCGGATACTATAGGATGCTTGGTGGGGGAGTGAAATCATCATCCCTTCATGTTTCGACGCATCCAACCTCGCTTGGCTTACTCTTCTTTGCCTTCTATATCCTGGAACGTGCCATTTGATGAAAACCCGAGAAAATGAAAGTTTCGATTTCACATTTCACTTATCACCTCAAATGGCATTGATGGCATTCATAGGCTTGAAGGGCAAATTCCACAGACGGAAGAGAAAAACCAGTCTTAGCAATAACCGTAGAGTTAGATCATCAACCCTAGCTATTTCATCAGACACACGAATCTCACTCTAGAAATGGGATTTCTTTCTCATAGACATCAACTATTCATTTGAAAACTAATGGCACATCCTCCTCCTCAATAGGAACTTTTTCGGGATAAAGGCTGGTGCTCTAATAGGCATAGGCATTCGCCTTTCGAGTTGTTGTCTCTTTCCCATTGTTTCGATCCAAATTTGGAATAAGCATAAGATCACTCAATGACTTCTTCAAATTCTTTCCTGAGCTCAACCAATCCCCAACACTAATAGATGCTAGTTGGGGGCCATCCGCTAACCCGGCCCAGTCTAAGTAGTTGGGGGTTGGGTTCCGTGCTCCAACTCGATCTTGTGGTAGACTCCGCCCTCCTAGAGGGCACTTGTCAACTCACTCGTGGGGCATGATATCCCAAAATTCCTACAGTACTTGCTGCACTTCCCGAGAAAGAAGTCGTCTTGGTATTGGATCCGCTCTTCGTTAGCATAAAGATGAATTCTATTCTATTCGTCTTCTTTATTCTTAATAGAACCCCCCACCCGAACCATTCTTAAGACCACCAAGCCCTCTCGAATGAGTTCTACTATAGAAGCTTTCAACGTAGACCCGGGGAAAAATCTTTCACTCACCGAGAAGTGAAACCCGTGACTAGATCGTCCTAAAGACGGGTGCGACGGGAAGAAGTGGCATTTGGAAGTGTTGCTGACTTAACATTTAGGTTTCGGCGTAACAAAGCTTGCACTGTCTTTTCGCACTTAGGCGCACAGCATGCCATTGGTAATGATTCTAATACGGTGCCACAAATTTGCAAGCTGATCCTAAGTAATCGTTGTTCTTCATTGGATTCCAGAGGAACTACTTCGTTAGGATTGGGGAATTGATCCTAAGTTGGAGGACTTTGTACCATCCATTCCAGTGTGGTTGAATTCTGTTCAAGAGCCCAAGGACTTGGAGCACATCTTTTGTTATTTCCACTGCTTGAAGTGATTGTGACGACCACGAAGAAACAACGAATCCCAACTACAGATATATAAGAGCCTAAACTTCTAAGGGCATTCCATCCAGCGTAAGCATCTGGATAATCTGGAATGCGACGTGGCATACCCGAAAGCCCTAAGAAATGCATGGGAAAGAAGGTAAGGTTAACCCCGAAAAAAGTGATCCAAAAATGGATTTTTCCTAAAGTTTCAGGGTATGTCCGACCAAAGATTTTACCCACCCAATAGTGAAATCCTGCAAATAAAGCAAAAACGGCTCCCATGGAAAGTACATAATGGAAATGTGCAACCGCATAATAAGTATCATGTAGAGCAATGTCTAGCCCAGAATTTGCCGCGACTATTCCAGTGAGTCCTCCTATGGTGAACAAAAAGATGGACCCTACAGCAAATAACATGGGTGTTTTGTATTGTATCGAACCCCCCCCCCCACATGGTAGCGATCAAATTAAAGATTTTTATTCCAGTGGGGACAGCTATGATCATGGTAGCTGCAGTGAAGTAGGCACAGGTATCAACGTCTAAGCCCACAGTAAACATATGATGAGCCCGAACAAGAAATCCAAGAACACCTATACTGATCATGGCATAAACCATGCCTAGATACCCGAAGACCGGTTTTCTCGAAAAAGTCGAAATGATATGACTTATGATACCGGATCCGGGCGAGAATGGGAATATACACCTCGGGATGACCGGAGAACCGAAAGAGATGCTGGTATAATATTGGGTCTCCCCCTCTGCGGGATCGAAAAGGTTGTATTAAAATTTCGATCGGTTAATAACATGGTAATTGCCCCCGCCAATACCGGAAGTGATAATAAAAGTGGGAATGCTGTCACCGGAACGGACCACACAAATAGGGGTGATCTATGCATAGTCATTCCAGGTCCACGCATGTTGGAGATAGTTGTTATAAAATTGATAGAACCTAAAATGGATGAAACACCAGATAGATGAAGACTAGAAATTGCTGAATCAATTGCTCCTCCGAATGGCTGGTAATACCACTTAAGGGCGGATAGACCGTCCACCCCGCCGGTACCCACTTCTACTAAGGCCGGGCTTAATAGGAGTAAGAGACTTGGTGGCAACAGCCGAGAATGAAATATTATTTAATCGTGGAAATGCCATGTCGGGTGCACCTATCGAATCGAAAAGACCAATTACCAGATCCACCTATCATTGCCGGCATAACCATAAAAAGATCATTAAAAAAGCGTGAGCCGTTATTAAAACATTATAAAGTTGATGATTCCCCCCAAGAATTTGATCGCCGGGTCGTGCTAATTCCATACGAATCAGTACTAAGAAGCATGTGCCCATCACTCTAGCAATGGCACCAAAGATGAAATATAAAGTCCCTATATCCTTATGGTTAGTGGAGAACAGCCATCGGACCGGATTTGTCATAAAATTGAGATTCTTTCCTTTCCTTCCTTATCAGAGAGGGGCCCCTTAGGGAGCGGGGCTTCTTTATTGAAAAAAGGGGAGGTGAGGGGGGAAGGAAGAATGGAAAGGGGGATGGGGAAGGTCCGGAAAGCCCTCACTTTATTGATGGGACATTTTGAGCCCCTTTTCCTCTCACCCCCCGGGTTCGGTTCGGGGAAAGGGTCAAGGCAATGATCTTACTTGAAGCAATCTCTGGAGTTTTCCCTTATCTGAACGAGTCTTGCAAGAAAACAGGATTTCATATTAAGCTCCAAATATTCGCTATTGGGATAGAATGGCTCCTACTAGCTCTCCCCCCCTAAGAACTGCACGTGCGAGTTCCCCCGCATACGGCTCAAGTGGCGAAGGCCCTTTCCTTCGCGTTTGGTAAGCGCTTCGCTGGAGCCAAGCTTACTGCTAGCCTATCGGCTAGAGCCAAAGCTTCGACCGCGACTGCTCGTTGCTTCTGGCCGCCTTCTTCCATCACCCGAGATCCAAGTCAGCACCGGAAAAGATCTCTTGATTCCTCATGGTCGGGCCGACTTGGAAGCAAGCTACCTATCGCCTATCTCACCCCCTTTCTATTAGCTCTAAGTTGTTGGTAAGCTTCCAAAGCTCCTTCCTTCAGCTGGGTGAGCCTTCTCTTTGTGGATTGTCTTCTGCCCAATGCGGTACCCTCTCGTTTTTTGGTTCCCATTGGGTTTACCTTGTTCACAGGTCGACCCCATGGCAGCAAGAAAAGGCGATCTTGTGCTATACTCCGGTGATCTCTTTCCTACCGAGGCACGCAAACTCCCATCGTGTCCTAGATCACATTCTGTGAATCGAAAGGGGAAGCCTACTCATCCCTCAGCTCCTCTCGTAGATCGGTGCGGTTTGACAAAGCGTCTAAGCACAGTTCACTCGCGTTGATCGATCAAGAGTTTTGCCGCCACTCCAACACTTAAGGTTACCTCTTTCTCATACACTTCTGGCAATCTTTTCCACGCTTCATACCCCCCCTCTTTCTTCTTAAGGAAAGGCCAGGCATGGTGGGGTAGGAGCATCCTGTCGGCAATTGGGCTTGACCAAGAAGTCTTATGTCCTCCGAGTCGCACGGCGTTTAACCGAAAGAACTTCTTGCGCAATTCATGCCTTTCTGTTTTTATGACCAGAAATTCTTTCTTGATTTCCATTTCAAATTGTTCTCTGGACTTTTTATCAATATGAGGTGATCATAACACAGTATATAATACTTGTGATTCAGGCAATCCAATCTTCCGTGTGTAAGGCGGAAGCCCCAAAAAATGGTTTTCCAAAACTGGGTGATCAAAAGATCGAATCACTATGCATATCTTGGTAGTCGTTACTTTTGGTGGTTTTGATTTTTGGCTCCTCTTCCTGTTCTATTGATCGAAGCATCCAGCAGCGCCACGCCGGTTTTGAATTCGATTCGAAGTGAAAAAAAAAAAAAAACGGACCTTATCCCCCCTCCCTTTTCTTTCCCCCCATTTCTAGGGGCCTCGTCCTCACCCTATTCATATGCCAATAAAGGACTACACCTATAGTTGATCACGTCGATTCAATAGCTTCCAAAAAAAAAAAAAAAAGATTCGAATAGAAGGAAACACCAATATTAAAAAACGAAAAAGGTTTTTTCTTGATTAAGATGGGAATCAGTCTTTTTCGCCACATCGCGTATAACGGGAATCGAACAAAATTCTTCCACTACCCTATTTCTGTCTAGCTATAGTCCACTCGTTAAGGTCGACCCTTGTCTATTTACATAGCGTCGATTTTCCCCGAAAACAAGATTCAACTTGCATGTGTTAAGCATATAAACAAGAAGCACTTTTTTAACTACCCTCTCGAGCTGTTTCACTAGACATTTGTCTTATAACAAGCAGCCGAAGGAAAGGAGGGGAGATCATTTGGGGTCTAGTTGAACTGCTACTTATATAAAGCAATTGGTCGATCAACCTTGATTTCATGTTTATATACGTCACCGGTGTACTTACTTCAAGACAAGAAGCGTGAGCTTCTTCGATAGAAGCACTTTCTTTGTCTTGGTCCCAAATCAACTACATCCGCTATAGCATTTTAAATAAGTGGTTATTGAGTTCACTTTCTCACTAACTGAACCTTCAAGTTCATATAGTGTTCAAGTTCATATAGTGAGAAAGTGAACAAAAAGGCACAATTAGATTCCGCTATCAAGAGAAGGCTTTCGCACCTCAACATCTAGTTTCCTCTACTCGTTTGGAGTTTAGGTCAATAGACAGAGGATCACCCTCAAAAAAGATGATGATACTTAACACTAAGCCAATCATAGGGTGGGTGGGGAGCATACTATGAATTTCCATCGATCGGACTTTGCCGGGTGTAAAGGAATACACGGATAAGGCTATGTTGAAGTAGTCGTACCTTGAATCAATAATTCCTCAACAAAGAAAAGACTTAGATGCAGAGAATCCGCTGTTCTGTTTGAAAGAACAAGAATCCGCTTTCTTCAGTGCCACCTCCCACTTTTGGCGTACTTCTTTATGAGACCTATAGAGGTGGAAGTTCGCTCATAAAAGAGCGCTATTCAGCCTTGTCAGGTGAAAAAAGGGAATTCGAAACCTGAAGCGAAGTACCATTTTCTTCTTAGAACGTAAGCTCTATTGTCACAATAAATGATAGGTGACTCAGGCGGGCGGATGGGGAAGGAAGGTACTCAACCGAGAGAGAAAGGTAGAACCAAAGGAAGGCTTCTTTGATTCAGTTGAAGGGTGTGAACGCCTTATCTAATCGGTTTCCATGGGAGAGCCGTTGCTTCCCAAGGTCATGGAAAGGTATCGAAAGAGACTTTGGCTGAGAAAGAGACTGTTCACGGAATAGATCTAGTTGTGGTTGTTAAGGTTGAAGTGAGACGATCAGCCGCGTGCTTGGTGGAGCCGGGGGAAGTCTTGACTTTCTTTTTTCATTATGCACGTAGAGGGTCTGTATACCGAAAAGTAAGGTTGGGTCTCCACAATCTATTTTCATAATCTTTTCTAGTTGGGAACCACCTCTACCCCACTGGTAGGATGACCAAGAACCGATTCCGCCACAACCTTCACTATTCTTTCCTTTTACCTATAAAGCTCGATCCTTCCTTTCTCAAAAAAGGCCATTAAAGAAAGTGGATGGAGAGTAAGGATACGGACACATAGCTCTTGCTTGAAATAGAGAGAAGAGAGAATGATTTTGATAACGATTGCTTTAATGTAATGATTGAAGTTCGGATTTCATTGAACCAGTATGTCTTGTTCCCTCAACTAAATGGGATAAAGTGACTTTTCTAAAAAAATAGATTGAATAAGGCTCATGTGAGATGGATCGCTTAGTATAATTCCCAAAGTATCCACCTGGACAATAAAATATAGGAAAGGGTAAGGGAAACGAAAGGTAATGCTGATTGAACGATGTGATAAGCTACTAGTTCTTCAACCGATAAATAGTTAATGGACTGCAAAATCAGGCTAGCCACCCAGGAGAAGCACCAAAGGAAACATATAGATCGGAAGGAAAGCTGCTCCTACCTAATAGCAAGATAGAGGTCTTAGCCCAATATAGACGAAAGAATCAATCAGCTAGTTGTAACCCCTGCAAGTAGATAATTGAAGTTGGTTCGGTGAGGCTTTTTCAAATTGTCATTCTTGAATTGCATTTCCCAGTGAAAGCGGTTGGTTTACTTAAATCCAATTTTTATAGTTGACAAATGAGTATGACAGGAATCGATCTTTCTAGAGGTACTTGCTCCACCCCGAATTCGTAACCTCTTCAACAACCTTTCCCTTCAACCACACAACCGGTGAAATTTTGCCTCGATTGAAGGAGTGAAAGAACCCCAAAGAACAAGTGAATACGGCGGTTGTAGTTGAGAATGTTATGCCCGCTTCCGGATTGCAATAAATAAATACAATACCCTATATGATAAAAGAGGAGATTGTTTGCCCTTCGGGCTACTTTCTATGAATGAGAGTGGCGAGATGCTATTCTTATTCTTTGAGTTCACGAAAGACTAAAACATATGGTATTGACATAGAGAGCGCCCTGGATGTTGAACCACATTCAGAAGAGCATGCCTGCTCACTCTTGTCGGAGCCTTCTTCTCCAAAGAGACGCACTTCTAGGGGAGCGGGGGCTCTCTACCAGGATTCTAGAGATCCGGGGAGAAGATGTTAGACTAGTCCAGAGACAGAGTTCAGTCAAAATTAGTCTACATCCATCACATCATATGGAATGAAAGAAAAAAGGTAAAATACATACGTCAGCGACGGTGCGATCTTCAAAGCGAACCAAATGTATCAAGGAAAGGGAAAGAAGAACTCTTAATCAAAACCAGCATTTTCTGGTGGTAAGGCTTCTTTCAAAGGTACAGACTGGGGGAGGTAGTGAAAAACGCAGAAAGCCACGAAGGATGAGGCAATCTCAGATTGTTCACGTTCAGACACTACCTCATCACCCATTGAGAAGGCTGTAGAAGAGGTAGCATTCGCAGACCAAAGCAAAGCCTGCAGGGGATTCTTCATAGCATAGCAAGAAGGAAGGGCGTGCTCAATAAATAAGGACTAGTAGAAGCAGTAAAGATTGCAATGTAGGTGCTTCACCATGAGGCAATGAAGATTGAAGTAGATAGGATGTTGAGATTGAGGCCCCGAAAATGCCCCTTCCTTTGGAGTTGGGGCTCCAAATCGACTTTATCGTGCCTAGAAGCTCAATCACGTGGCAAGTCGGTCGGCGGGCGGTGGAGCAATGAATACAATTTCCGCACATCCGGAATTGCCCCCATCGACGGTCATGCCCGAGAAGCCTGGTTTGAACATTCATGCTACGGTTACCTGGGGAAATGGCGGTACAGATGCGGAAGTGGCTAAAGAAGTCGGAGGAAGAAAGTAGTGGTAGTTGGGCAACTGTATGCACGAGGGTACATTAGTATTCTGGGAATTGGTAACATTGACAGAAAGGAGAAGAGAAGGGGGTATCAATAAACTTTTTTAGGCGTAGCTATACTAAAGTAAGTAAGTAGTCAGCCTAACCTTCGATTCCCCTAACCAAGTTTTTTTTTTCACTCCTTATGTACTCTTTCTTTCTTAATCCATATTTTTTAACTTTTTCTTTTTGGGAAAAGGGTGCCCTATACTTCTACTTTTAACTAAAGGTGAAGCCGGCATTGCAAGCAAATAGAGAGCCCCGCCCGTTTGAGTCGTTGCGAGTCGGAAAGCGTACCGGCAGTTTGAGTCGCGAAAGGGCCACTTTCTTCATTTTTTTTATTTTATTAATAATAGAATAATAAAAGAAAATCATTTTTCCAATTGTTCATTCCTAGAAAGAGGAAGAAGCAGATAGAGCAAAGGCCTCCTCTTTCCGTCCGCTCTTCCCGAAGTGAGCGAATTGCATGTAGAGATCCGTAGGGGCTTATAGTTTAATTGGTTGAAACGTACCGCTCATAACGGTTATATTGTAGGTTAGAGCCCTACTAAGCCTACTACCCTCTTCTCTTCACCCAATACAAGGCAGTCGAAGTCCCCGCCACCCCTCAGATCTCAATCTAGCAACGACACTTGGAACCACACTGCTACCGCTGGCCTTCGGCACGCCTCCTACGCTCACCACTCACCTATGCTCTTGCAGCATGCCACGTTCGGGCAATAGAGCTTTCGTAATACGCGAAGTAGCGATGAGCGATAGCTCTTCGATCGCTCTTGCGATAGAGAAGGCGTGGTTCATCCTCTAAGTCTAAGAGAGAGTAGATGCGAAGGTTCGGATCAAAGATCTTCACGAGACAGTCCATGAATCTCGAGAATCGAGCGTGGGGCTTGAAGACCTTACCGCATTCCGACCCTGGGGCCCTCAATTGGTCCTTTCTCTCTCCTCTTTCACCAGTGAGTGGTGACTTTCCTTTTTTTTTCTAGGTGGGTACCTCTTGGATTCAGAGTTTGTTCCCACAGCTGCCACACATGAGATACTAATCGTCTTCCCCCCAATGTTGTTGCCTGCTGTGGGAAGGAAGGAAAGTAGGGTTTCCTTCCAAGACCGGAGAATGTAAAACTTTGGGCGGTCTGCCAGGTTTTGCCTACGCTACGCTTTCACAAGATTGAACCTTTTTTCTTCAACCGAAGTGTTGGAGTTCCAAAGCACGAGGGAATGGGCTTTCATTCCCGGGACCGCCTCGTTTATGTACTCGGCGCCTCCCCCGATTGCTTGAAGATGCGCGCGCGATATGAGAAAGGGCCCCTAGGAGGAACAAATGAAAAGCCAGGGTAGAGTCTCGGAGTCGGCCCAAGCGAAGATCGGCACTCGAAGGCTTGAGGAGCAGACCGAGAGGTTACAATTCCTGTTTCAATTTCCGGAAGTGAATGTAGGAAGTGCAGATGGTGGATCAGGTGTGAACTTTCAACCAAAGGCGTCTTGAGGATCGACAATAGCTAAGCATTGTGGCCATCACAGTTCAAGCTACGAATGGTTGGCGTACAACCTACGGGCTTCTTAGCTAAAAGAAAAAGAACAAAAAAGGATGCCTGCTTTGGTACCTTTAGTCCAATCTTAGACAAAGAGCAAGGAGGATTTAAAGACACTCTTCCCTTTCCCCTTTTTTTTTCCTTCTTTTATAGCTATAGTGCTTATCATCCCTGAAGGTATCTTAGCATGGTAGCTAGTTCCCTTTTCTCTTTCTTAGTCTAAGACTCAAAGTCTCCTCAATTGGCTTTAAAGAAGGAGAGTCGCATATTTGCTGTTGATCTAATCTATATCTAATTCGCAGATTAGTTGTTAAAAGTCTTCTATTCAAGTAAAGATTCAATTAGATTGAAATATAGATAGAGATCGCATATCGGTTTTGACTAACTCTCTTCTATGGGATGTCGCATATCGACTGTATGCTTTCCTCATTACCAGCATGCCGGTCCCCTCTTTCAGTTAAGTTTTTCTTTAAAAACGAGCTCCCTTCTTTAATAGCTTTTTCTACCCGATTTCAGAAGCTTCTATATCCACTAAGAACGAAATCACTTGGAGTAAGAGAAGAGGGGGCACAGCAAGGCAAAGGATAGAGAAGTAGGGGGAAGGAAGACAGAGCAGCAGAGGAGCGGAAACCTCTTAGGCGAAGATCAATTCCTAGCGTGGCATGACACCAGATAGGCGGGGGAGGAACTATGAAATGAAGGACTTTTCCTTTCCCCTTTCAAGCACTTTTCTTTCACTCTATCATCGAGCTTAGTTTAAAGGTCAGGGGAGAAGCTACTTGCCCCAATAGGGGAACTCATCCCGAAAAGCCTTTGATTCATAGTACATGGGACTGCCCTTTTTCCGCTCCTCTCGCTACCACGAAATCCTAGCCCGGGAACACAACACCTAGCTACTCTATTTCCAACTTTGCGAGACAGTGCCATCCCAAGTCAAGCACTAGAAGAAAGGAAATGAGATAACCGTCAGCAATTCGCGTTGATGGCGTTAACAGAATCGAAGAAGAAGAGCTTAACGCAGCTCGACCCTCGGGCTCGGGAAGTACGGTCAAATTCATAGGACCGAGACTATCTCAGCTCATATCGGCCGTTTTAAGCCAACTAATAGGCCAAGCGCGAACACTTTTCCTAAGCCTAAGATCCGTTCATAGCCACATTTCTTCTTTGATTTCTCATCGAAGTTACTTTCCCGGGGAAGGCAAAGAATGAATGGGAGAAGGAAGGGGGGGTCCCGTATTTCATAGAAATGGCTGCTTTTAGGCATGATCTATCTCTCTGCTTTTCATAGTCAAGATAAGATGTGCCTGTGGGAAAAGACTGTCTCTTTATGGAGAGACTCCCCTTCTTAGATTCAAATGCGGGATCTCCTCTTGATCTGGTAGTAAGGGGTCTTAGTTTTTGCTGTTACAGAATCCCGTGCTACGAATGAATCTAGTCACCATCTGATTTAGCTCTTTTTAGTATGGAAATGGCTTAAGAAAGTGAATGACTCGAGTTCAATTAGTTTGTCTAAGCCGGCAAGAGAGATGGAGTCACTAAGCCCTAAGGTTAGATCCATTATCTCACAGAGTGAACGAGATTCGGATCAATCATAAAAAAGTCAAGTAGGACAGAACCATTTGCTGCGAACAAGTCTTCTTTCAGAAGCAATTCTCTTATCCGCTCTTGTTAGCTAGGGATTCTGTGTTGAAGCTCATCAAGCAAAGCGTGTTCTTGAATAACTGAATCGCCTTCCTTCAAAGGAACATCGGAATGCTTTACTCACAAGACTGTTCAAAGCTTCCCATAGCATTTCGGTGGAAAGCTGAAAGCTTGGACATTGGACAACATTGTAGGGAACATCATGGCTAGTAGCTCCATTGCGTTCACTGATTTAAAAATTCCCCCATAAGAACGAGGTCTGGTCTCTCGATCCTCCACATTCCAGTAAAATGGAAAGAGGATATAGCCTTGCAATCTTGCTTTTCAATTCAAGTAATGGACATAGCTCCATCTTACAGTTTTTTTCTGGGAAGTCCTTGGATTGGATCCACATCGCTGGTGCTCTTCCATCTACCTTGCACAAAAAGATTCAGTTCATCTTCGACGACCAATTGATATGCATATATGCTATGCTGATTGAGGAAGACCTATTAGTAACCAAACCACTCTATGCACCTTAGATAGAAGCCGCAGAAGCCGAAGAAGTAGATTCATGCTTCTACTTTCAAATTGGCAAAACGCTTTACTTAGCAGAGAAGCGATAAAATCGTTTAGCTCGGCCTAAAGGAAAGGCTTACCCCAGAACCAGAACTAAAATTTGATGTGCCTGAAACGGAACTCACATTGCCTGTAAGTAGCGATATAGTGAAGCTGGCAGTGAACTCACCTGGCCCTGCTAGCTGTAAAGGGACGAATTGAAGAGCCAGGAACTTCTACAAAGGGGAATGGCACGAGTGGGACTTTTCAAAAGACTGTCACTCCACCTTCCACTGCAACTCCAACTTCCACTTTCTTGGCTGGCCGATAGAAGGAAATGAAATACATGTAAGGAAACTCTTTCTATCATAAGATAAGTCATAAGACAAAAGAGGTGGGAGGGACTTACTCTACACTAGACTATAAACTTTCAACTCTTACTTACAACATTAAAATTTCCTTTCTCTACTGAGCCTGCTAGCTACTTGGAGGGTGACGCCCATTCTTTCTAGACATAGTCATCCAAGGAATCTATGTATTCTTCCAAGGCGGATTTCTTATGCTTTAGTTGAGCAGGTTCAAGATAAAGAACTAAAGCTATTGGGATCGATCCCTTTAGTTCATACCCGGCTCCGGGCGAAAAAGAGAAGAAAGATCCCGATGTTGTCACAAGAATAGCCTAGTTTCGGTGTGCCCATGGGACTTAAAAGAGAGTTTTTGACCAGTTCGGTCACCCGAGAGCAAGGGAGAAAGTTTCCCATTCCAAAGTACTACAGTCCAAATCGATGAACTAAGCAAGAACTGCACTAACATCACAGATCGATTCACTCAACAACAACAACGGGGAGATGAATTAACCAACTCAGGAATAACCATTCCCTTAACTCTGCTCGTTACCAACGCGAGCATTGGTCCCTCGCTCCAACTACTGATATGACTTTGAGAATACTGTGCAAGGGCATCCGTAACTTCCATCTATCTTGGTATGACCTCTGTCCATATGCCCAATGCTTTCTTTAGTCTTGTGACTCTTAAATAAGCGACACTACAGTCGGACTAGGACCAAGCACAAAAAAGCCTCTTTGCAAATCCCAACGCAACTCTTGTATAGCCTTAGTGTCCGTCCTGCACTCAAGCCTGCTATCACCTCCTTATATGAACACTTTCACTTCGTTTGGCCTTTCTCTTTTCTCCTTTCTTAAAACTTAAAAAATCGAATAAACAACTAAAGAATAAAGGAAATTATGCTATGAATCCTCAGATTATACTTCACAACGTCTTCTTCTCTAGAAATGCGTGTGTACTGGTGGAGCGTACTTGACTCTCTTATTCAGCTCAGTTTGCTAAGAGCATGGTCGGTTGTAACTTCAAGTGACATCAAAAGAAACTCAAACTTTCAATGAATTCAAATTTTATGCCCAAAAACACGGTTTTCCTTAAAGTTGTCCCTAAAAGGAGTATGTTCTAGATATCCATGCCAAAAATCCCGGGTTTCTTAGTTTTTTCCGATTTCAAGTTTGTCTAAGAAATAAATCCCAAAATCACGGTGTTTTATTGTGTTAGACTGACAGCAAGACACAAC